>CM032329.1:30564114-31289114 GCA_019022515.1 Quercus aquifolioides
GCTTCAATGAGCACGTTTTCAAGGTATTAGAATTTCATAATTTGTGCCAGTTTTGTCCTATTTTGCTCTTATTATTTCTGTTAAGACTGTTGGGTGCTTGAATTCTTGGCCTTTTTGAAGCCAATTGTGCTTTTCAATTGGTATTGGTAAACAGCTATCAAACGAGACAAGGGTAGAGACAGAGATCTTGGCTGTTTATAACGTTGTTAATCAAGGTTTCCTCTAATGACAACATTCGTGATTAGCCATGGCATGCATACCTTGCTTAACTTTAATTTCTTTGTCCTTAACAGAGACATTATGGCTCTTGGGAATCAGGGTAAAAACTAAGGATTGTAGATTTTGGTTAAATGCATTTGAGAATGCAGAAAATCCTAAAGTTGTCCTGTGATTAAGCCAGAATAAAATAAAATGTAAGACAGTAAAAACAAAGGATAAAGATATTTGTCAATAAAGCAAACTAACACGAAGTCTCTCTATATGAATTCATTATTATTCATTCCTTATTTTCCGATTGTGTTCTTAAATTATCCTCCTCTTCTGTGCGGTGGTCAGAAATGTGTGGTTCATGGTCATGTAATTTATAGAAAGAACCCTTATGCCGAAAAGAAGCTAAAAATTTATATGTTGAAAGGATTTTTTTTTTTAAAGAAACTAAATATGAATAATAATGAAATTTGTGTTTAACATATGTATAAATGTTTATGTACTTTGTCAAGCTTTTCTTAATGTAACAGCTCATAGTTAATGCCCAGGGATTATCAAAATGGCCATGCTATACCTGATGAAAGATGCCAGAATTTTTGCTATTATAATTTCACTAGTTCCTCTATAACCTTGATAAGTACAAATTTCTAAAGTTATGTTAATCATTTTTGTATTACATTTTGACTACCGGGTTGGGTGGCAGGCACTGGATCATGTTATTGCGGAAGCACGACAGCATGGGGTCAGACTACTGCTTAGCTTAGTAAATAACTTACAAGCATATGGTGGGAAAACTCAGTACGTCAAATGGGCATGGGAAGAAGGCATAGGTTTAAGTGCCTCTAATGATTCCTTCTTCTTTGATCCATCCATACGCAGTTATTTCAAGACTTACATCAAGGTATCTCCCTACCTACTTCTTTCTCTCCAGAGAAGGGTTTAGTGCCTCGCAAGCATTTGGTACTTTAATAAATACTTGCAAACATTTAGCTTAAGCTCCTTCAAAGTGATATGTCCAAGCAAAAGTATCTCTGTTGACTTGACACACCTGGGTATGGGAATGATCTTTTGTCCTATTGTACATGGTACATGCATGTCACTGTAGTCTTTCAGTTTACTGTTTCTACAATTAGAGGACCTGTAAATTAAATACTGGTATTTTTAATTAAACCATATTCAGAAACTAGGCCAACAGGTCATTGGGTACTACTAGATGGGAATGTATAGTGATTTCTTTTCTTAGAATCCAAAACAGTTGGGCAGAGTATTGCATGTTTTGAAATTATTGAAACTCAGGGCTCTCTTGGCATCCCTGAATGTATTGGCTGAACTTTCTTTCTTTTAATTAACTCTTTTTTTAATTCTCCCTCCCTTTGATTCAGAACACACCCTAAAAATCCTATTGTCAAATTGAATTTTTTAGCTACAAATATCTTTTGACAAAACAGTAAAGCCTTAACCCAGCTGCCTGATGTCACAAACATAAATCACCAAGAATTCTTTCTTTTAACCAATACTTCACATACTTTTCAATTTACAGGCATCATGAGATTGATATTGTATATTTAATAGTCATATTGCTTTGATTTTTTTTGTTAGTTCTGACATATGTCCTTCTTCAGACTGTGCTGACAAGGAGGAACACTATTACTGGAATTGAATATAGAAATGATCCCACCATCTTTGCCTGGGAATTGATAAATGAACCTCGTTGCATGTCTGATGCTTCAGGCGATACTCTTCAAGTAAGTCATAAACTCTTGATTCTGCTCCTTTCTACCTTTTTGATAATCAACAGATTTTATTAACAAAGGAACCAGAAACAACAGATAAGAAACCAAAATCTTAGCTTGCTCAAGAGCTGCTCCTTTCCACCTAGTAAAGAATACATGCCATTTTAAAGTGGCTAATATTTAGCACTACTTTCAACTACACTAAGATTCTATCTATTGTTTTATATCTACTAAGGTTCGTGAATAGGTGCTATCTAGGGCAACAAGATATTTCCCCAAATAAAGAAATTTTATATATATATATATATTGCTATTGGGCATGACTATAAACTGCCTAGCCCGTAAGGGGTGAATGCACCTAGAATAACAGGCAATTTTGATTCTAGTTTTGCCCGTAAGGGGGGGAGATGGGGTCATTTGCCCGCTGGTTTTACTGGTTTTTTTTTTTTGGGGGGGGGGGGGGAGTAGGGATGCTAGTATAAATATGTATTCTAGGATGAATTGCACTGGTTATTTTGCCAACTTTAGAAGAAAGAAAAGAGGGTTGGTGGTCTGCAACTCATTTTTAGGGTCCACATTTAGTTCTGTTAATTTGTATGATGAGGTCTCTTTATCTAGCATCATGTTCTTTAAAAAAATTTCTTACTTCTGCAAATATTAGTATAAGCGCATGGATTATTGGGGCTGTTGGACATGAGTGTGAACAACTTAGCTCGTTAGGAGTGAATGCCCCTGGATTACCCGACAACTGGTTCTAGCAGGTGGGTTCAATTGCCCATAGGTTTTACTGACTAAAGGCGAGTCCAAAGGTCTCTTCTATAAAAAGGTTCCCTATGCTATCCAAAAAAAAAGTGCATGAATTATTGGGGATGAAGCTCAAATTCTATGAGGACCTTTCATAAACTCACTCCGTCACTTTTGCTCCTTATTTTGTTTCTTTATTCTTTCCAGTTTGGGCTTTGGGGTCTAGAGGGAATATTAAAAAATAAAAAAGAGTAAAGCTTTATCTTTGAATAACTCAGTGTGCAGAAAAGAGAGAGAGACTGAGAGAGAGAGAGATTCTGCTACCTGTTATTGATTGATATTTGAGTATGAATTTATTGCATGGCATGGAATTGCAGGATTGGATAGAAGAAATGTCAGCTTTTGTGAAATCAATTGACAAGAACCATCTACTAACTGTTGGCTTGGAAGGATTTTATGGTCCTAAAACCCCCAAAAGTTTGACCATGAACCCAGAAGAATGGGCATCCAGACTTGGAGCTGATTTTATTCGCAACTCCAAGATCTCTTATGTTGATTTTGCCTCTGTTCATATCTACCCAGACCACTGGTAAGTATTACATGATTGTTAACTCTATGAAATTGATGGTGTCAAATTACCAAAGAAGTCAAATCTTCAAAAAGTTTTGGAAGCCAAAATAAGTAAACCTGACGTATATAAACTTGGCTTAATTCCATGTTGTCTGGTGTTTGTTATTGCCAAAGAAGTCAAACTTGGAAGTATTTTGGAAACCAAAATAATTAAACCTTTTGCATATAAACTTGGCTTAATTCCATTTTGTCCGGTATTAGTTATTGCTTATCCATTGATGCAAATCCAATGAAATGTTCATGTTTCCTTTGGGACTGTTTTATGTTCGAGCTTCAAAGTGGCTATATATATATCTCCTCAAACCTTTCTTGTATTCCCGAAAAGGTGCTATGTCTTTTCTTGATAGTACACCTAACCTGTTTTCAATTCATCCATTAATTTTGTGGTAGGTTTCATGAGGAAGGCTTAGACGAAAAAATTAAATTTGTTAGAAAGTGGATGCTTTCACACATTGAAGATGGTGACAGGGAACTGAAGAAGCCTGTTATGTTCACTGAATTTGGATTGTCAAACCTGAACAAGGACTACCAACCATCTCAGCGAGATAGGTTTTATAAAACTATTTTTGATGTAATCTATAAATCTGCAAAGAAAAATCGGGCTGGGGCAGGTGCTTTGGTCTGGCAGTTCTTTGTTGGAGGAATGGAAGAGTATAATGATGATTTTGGTATTGTACCGTGGGAAAGGCGGTCAACATATAGTCTGATAACAGAACAATCTTGCAATTTGGCTAGAATCCGAGGACTGAATCAACTAAAGGGATATTTGAAAGAATTGTGCTTGGAGGGACACTGAAAGTCTGATTCTTTTATCAGAAAATTTGATTCTTTTGTGGGAAAATGTGGGTTCTTATTTGTGGTTTGGTGAAGGAGAGAAGCAGGTGGCTGTTGTCTTACCTTTTTCGTCTCATGCCCATTGACATTATCTATTTGAGATTAAAGTGAATTAGATAAGTATAGAGTGTTCTTGAAGCAAAGTTTACAGGAAGTCTGGTAATTTTTTGGAGCTTGTTATCCAGAAAAGAAAAACATAGCTAGTACACAAAGTTTCTTAGTTTGTAATCAACAAATACCCAAGGAAAAGATTTGAGGAGCCTCTCTATACTGAAGCTTATAAAGAAGAGGCACAATGAACAACTGAACACTACAATCGTTCTTTCCCCCTTTATATTTTTGGAAGCAGCTTTCAAGGTTCATTTCCAAGCTTTCCAGCAACTTAATGGAGAGTTACCATAATACCATGACATGATGACATTTGTACTGCCCCTTTTCGTGTTGTAGTAGTAGTGTTTTCCTTTATATACTGTAATGGATGCACCCCTTTGATGGTGTGATACAATAAACACCATGTAATTCTCTCTCTCTCTCTCTATCTCTCTGGTAGGAGCTTGAATTATTTGTAATAGTGGATTTAATTATTTAATTATTATTCAAAGAAAGTGATTTATCAGTAAATTAACAATGCATTCACTCATGGTCAAGGCCATGGGGCATTGGTGTATGACCTTGCACCTAACACAGCCAGCATCTCCCACTAACCCAAAAATGCAAATAATTATGGTCAATACAGTAATCAACAGAATATTAGACATTGATTAATGGTGTAAAGTCCAAATATGAAGATGCAATAAAATAAGGGGGAAATGATCTTATTAATGATGTTGAAACTTAAAAAAGGTGACCAAAATGGAAATTATTGGCTGTAATGAGAGAATTTCCATGCGTGTGGTACCATAGGTTATAAAAGAAAAGTCCTTGCAAAGTATTCAAACATCTCATCTTTATGCGATGCCTTCATAGAGAATTTATAGAAATCTTGGGAAAGTTTAACTTGTGTCGTGGGGCAAATTTCTGTCTGATTGGCTTGCTTAACTATGCCTTTTGGGCATTGAGAATTTTCCATTCATCCATTTATCTCTCACAAGACTTTGACCGACACTTGAATAATGCTGGCATAGCTACTATGGGCCCCATTTGTGTTGTCTTCATTGGCTAACAACAAATGGACCTAAGAAGGACAAAAGAGCGAAGAAAATCTAACTTAGAAATGCAATGCATATGAAGCGAAGCTTCCCTTTGGAATTAACGAGTCAAGATGATACGGCAGGAAGACTCAAATCACAATGGACCAGTGATGAATCAATTCCCTCCTCATAAAAAAGCATATAAATTTTCAGAACTAGATTTTATTGTGCATAAAATAAACTAGGTAGGCTCTAAATAAAACCCCTTACAACTAGTATCATGCTGCATGTGCTTAATAACAGCTGGCCATGATCCCAATCATTTACAGAAAACACAAACAGCCAATACAATTCATAACTTGCACGCTAAGCACAACTATATTGTTATACATTACAAATCCAAGTAGCAAAGCTTAGATTGACCTTCATTTACAGATAAACGTAAATCCAGTCCATACCAAGAAATCAACACTTTTTCTTTTTTAAGTATAGGAAGGAAGTCAACACCTTGGCACAATAAAATCTACTCTGAATTTTGTTCAAAGACAAACCAGATCTTGTATTCTCATCAAACCCAAATTCGATTTCCAACATTCCATTTCCTACCTAATAGCAAATACAAACTCCAAAAATAAAAAGCATAAAAAACAAATCAAAGGACTAGCTTAATAAATAAATAAAAAAACTATAATCCATAGCTACATTCCATAGAGACACCCAATTATAGATCTAAGGGGACCCACGCTTTGCTAGTCTTGGAGAAGTCCTAATATTCCCACTTTTTACACCACCAGGCTGTCCAGGTCCACCCTTCAACTTCTTCCCCTTAGAATTCGACTTATTTACTCTCTCACCCACTTCCTCCTCTACCCGGCTCCGAGTCTTCATCGCCACTGAACCCGACCCATGACCCGAATCCTTCTTTGGCTCCACCTTCTTGTTTCTCTCACTCTCCATAGCCACTTTATCAAAATCATCCCCAAGCTTCTTCACCAGCCTCCTCTTCTTAACCACCACAACCTCCTCTTCCTCTTCCTCTTCTTCCTCCTCTTCAATCATTGCTAAATATCTCCGCCTCTTCGTCGCGATCGGAGCTGGCGGCGGAGAATCCGAACCCAAAACGGGCTTCATAGGCCGATTCGGGCCAGACCCATTTGGCGAATCGGGGTTCTTAGCTTCCTTCTTGAGCATCCTCTCGCGTTCGGCCCGGAGCTTGGTGACGCTGCCTTCGATGCGGCCCTGGAAGCGGAGGCGCGTGAAGCTGAGGCCACCCATGGACCAGTGAGCCTCGTTGGCCCAAGACATAAATGGGTCGAGCACCGGGACTGGCGGGTCGACCCGTTCGTCGCTGTACTTGACGTCAGTGTAGATCCGAGGGCGTGGGAGGCTGGACCCGTAGAATTTTCCTGGACCCAATGGCACTACCATGGCTAAGAAAGAGTTTTGACGATTTGGTTGAAGGGGTTTAAGAGTGTGAGAGTTCTGTGAGGAATTTCGTCGAACAGAGAGGGAGAAAAAGCTTGGGTTTTAGGAATGATAGAGATGGGTTTCGATTGGGGGTTATAAAGGGAGGGTTGGGATTGGCGGGAAGTGGGGTTTTGGCGGGAGAGCTTGGCGCCATGGAATTGAGAGGGATTTAGTTTTGGTTTGTTTGATGGAGATGAGATCTGAATGGTTCATCAATTGGGCCATCGTGTGGCCCACTTGTATGGATGGTCAGGATATGTATTGTATTTTGTCTATGCTAAGAGCAACCACATCAGTTAGTGTATTTTACACATCCACTTTTACATTAAAAACCTACTTTTTCTATTTTACACGTCTATTTTTACAAAACACCCACATTAGTTTATCTATTCTATCATCTCTTTTATTTAAATAATCAATTTTCTCAATTTTTTTATTATTTCTCTCAACTACCCCCTTTACATACGCGCGCTCTCTCTCTCTACCCATTTTTCTGATTTGTTGCTCTCTCTATATACCCAATTCTGAACACAGATCAACTCTCCCTAGCTTGGTCAAGCACCGATCAAACTCGGTCAAGCACCGATCAAGCCATGCTTTATTCCTAGCGAAACTCTTGAACACAGATCAAACCGGTCAAGCACCGATCAAACTCTCGAACACAAATCAACTCTCCGATCAAACTCTCGAACACAGATCAACTCTCCGATCAAACTCGATCAAGCACCAATCAAGCTTGTTCAGATCTCCCTAGCTCCGATAAGGCAAGACCCATCTCGGTCAGATCTCCCTATCTCCGATCAAGCAAGACCCACGAGCTTCGATCAAGCAAGACCCACGAGCTCCAATCATTCCACAAGCACCGATCGTTCCGATCAAGTACCGATCTGTCTCTTTGTTGGTTTGTCCGTGTGGGTTTGTTTGTGTGTGGGTGTGTTTGTGTATCTATGTGTTGATTTGTCTGTGTGGATGTGTTTGTGTGTGGGTGTGTTTATGAGCATCTAAGGAAAAAGAAGATGAGGAGAGGAGAACTTACTGAGTTCATTGTGCATGGAGAAGAGAGAGAAAAAAAGGTGCGAACATGAAATTAATAAATAATATATGGACGAGCTACAATAATCGTGTAAATATACACGGTTACTGTAGCTCGTGAATAAATATACACATCTTTACACATTTTTAGAAGCACTGATGTGGAGTATTTTTTAGGCAAAATGTGTAAAAGTTGTGTCTTTTTCTATTATACATGATTTTGCATCCACTGGTGTGGATGCTCTAATTGTGGAGGATATGGCCTTAGGGTTTTTTTTTTTTTTTTTTTTTAATAATGGCAATTTTCATTATAGACCAGCTTAGGTCCAGTGTTCTTATGCACCGGACACATTGGAATTTAGTCAAATATCAAATAATTGCCATATGTCCATGTCTCAAAATTGTCATGTGTCCATATCTCAACTAGTAACAGTTTGACCAAACTCTTGCCCTTCATCCCAGTGGTGGCTTGTTGATGCCCATTTTTTGAATCCATACCCCAAAGCCCATACGAAGGAAAGCCCAATGAAAAGCAAGGCCCAAAGACCTACCAAGAAGACCGAATAGCAAGAAAGGTCCAAAGAAAGAAGTGCAAGGGAAAGCGATCTACAGTAAAACGCAGATCTACAGCAGATTACAAATTTGCAGCAGAATACAGATCTGCCGGAGAATACAGTTTTTTAGCAAAATGACTTTGATAGATCAAGGCAAATTGGGCCCAAGACCCTTTTGATCTAGTTAACATTATTTGGCCCATAAAGGCCCAAATCCTTTTGTATAAAAGATATGCGAGAAAACTAATATGAAGAAGCATAATGAAAAGAAACAAGGAACAGTAGGAAGTGTCAGTAGTAGGAATTGCGTGAAGGAAAGAAAAGCC
Organism: Quercus aquifolioides; assembly: GCA_019022515.1. Classification (NCBI taxonomy): domain Eukaryota; kingdom Viridiplantae; phylum Streptophyta; class Magnoliopsida; order Fagales; family Fagaceae; genus Quercus; species Quercus aquifolioides. Next base: position 30,572,772 of record CM032329.1, read on the forward strand.
AAATTAAAGGAAACGACAAACACAGCAAGAAACGCATGAAGAAATGAGACAGAGACACGTAGTAGAACAAAACAAAACTAATTTGCTACAGCAAAAACGGCATGGGAATGAAAGAAGACAAAAACAAAAGATAGTGGAACAAGCACACAAGGGCTGGAGCACCACCAACTTATACCTAGCCAATACAAGGGAGGTGGGTCCACGATCAAGGGGATTCAGAAGGTGTGGTTTGGTGGTGAGGGAAAAAGGGGGTCTATATTTGGTTTCTAGCTGTGACTTCTTTTGGGAATATATCTTGCTGGAATGATATCTTATCCAAAAGAAGTAATAGATGGTTAGGACCATCTAATGCATGCCATAGAGTTAGGTAGTGAGGTAGCCCAATCCTTATCCATTTGAATCTAGAGGTAGAGGTATGCAGCAAGAACAAACAAAAGGGAAATTTGTCATGAAATGAGTAGTGATACAGCAAATGTATTTTAAGCAAGGGTAGTGACCGGGCAACCAATGAGTTGGTGGGCAATATTGAAAGAATACTCACAACAAGCTGAAAACAATTGGTGAAGGCCTAGGGATAAAAGGGAGAAATCTCATTGAATTAATTCGCTATAAAAGGAAGAGGTAGCCATGGATGAAAGGGGGAAACACCTAAGGGGAGGAACCCATAGTAAGAGAGCAGTAAGAACCTAAAGGAGGCACTTAGAGAGAGAGGCACCTAGGGAGAAGGGGATTCAAAAGGGAAAATACCCAAGGAAGAAAAACAACCCACGACAAGAGAGTAGTAAGCAACTAAGAGTAAAAAGAACGGAGAGAAAGAAAGAAAGAAAGTAGTAAAATGAAGAGAGAAAACACGGCAGGAATAGGAGCATGCATCAATAAACCATCTTTTCCCTCCCTCTTAGCAAACCCACTCTTTGAAGTCCCCAAAAGTAATAACTAGTATCCATTTAGGCCTATTCTCCAAAATGCACAATTTTGATGGCAAAAGTCTATGACAAGGTTGTTCAAGTTGGGATTTAGGTTCTTTTTTGGTTTACTTATCCTATAGGAAGATTCAATACTTGATTTTGATTGCAAATATATTTGATTTCACTCGTTAGAACTTATATCTGCTGTATTTAGTCATTCTGCTGTAGCACGTTTTTATCACGTTTGTTACATCAGTTGTCCTGCTGTGGTATCTTTACTTGTTGTACTAGTTGTTCTGCTGTAGCACATTTTTATTATATTTACCATGTTAGCTATTATACTAGCTAAACCTTTTTCTATTGAAGCTTTCCTATTTCTTTATTTTTACGTGTTTTACTTTTGAATTAAACTAATCATTATCTTGCCATAAGTATCTACACATATACATTGTAGCTTATGTTCTGCCATATATTTTATATATGTATATGTGAATACGTATAAATATATATACGCATATATGTATGTATATATATTTGAGAATATGCTAACCCATTTAAACTAACATTTGTTTGATGGGTATTTTCTTTGGGTTTTAGATTTGTTTATGTGCAGAAAGTAGAAAAGTATTTCTGCAATAAATAAAAAATGAAGAGTAGTCATTCACGTTGCAGAAAAGTGCAGAAAGCTTTACTGTACAGCAGAAAGTTTTATTGCGCAACAGAAGATTTTATTGCACAGCAGAAAGTTTTACCGCACAGCAAAAAAGTCAATCATGTGGCAGAAACTGGAGAAAAGTTCATTCTGCGGCAGAAATAGAGGATAAGCCCACTTTGCAGCATCTTCCCTTGGACTTGGACTCAACGTTTGCACACAAACTGGCAGCGGCAAAATGGTACTTTGGAGCTCATTCCGCAGAGCGCCAGACCCAACTTCCTTCTTAGAAAAAGCCTAAACTAAGCATTGTTCAATAACATCAAGACACGTGTCTAAGGTACAAGAAACATAAATAAAAAAAATAAATAAAAAAACCCTCGACACAGATCCATTAATTTTTTTCCAGGGTAGTCATTGAGAAACTTAAATTATACAATATTTAATAAAAAAAAGATAGCTATATCTCATTATCAATGCTGCAAGTTATATATCTTTCAAAATTTTAGTTAAATATATATATATATATATTTTGGATTTTTCTTTTTGTTTGTAAAGGCTCAATATATGGTTAAAATGACCAAAATTTGACTACAAACTTATTGTAGCCTAAGACTACAACTTTCACTAAACAAATTAACATGATTACATATTTTGAAAATCTAACCGTTGAATTGTATGTTTTTTTTATGTTTTTAAAACACATGTCAAGTTTCGTGTCAATCGGATGTTATTTACTATTTGATCCATAAACTTATTTTTTGTGTATAATTTTAGACTACAAAAACTCGAAAATTAAATATTTGATTAATGACATAAGCTATTTATCTTTAATATTCTTGAAGTTTTGCAAGCATGGAGGATATAAGAAAAAAAAAATCTAATTATGGAATTGTGAAAATTCATATCCAATAAAAAAATATTGAGTGGAGTTATAGGCTTAATCTACAACCAAGTTTGTTGCTAAACTTTGTCCAAAGTTTAATTATATTAGACCTAAAAAAAATTTAGGGTGGTCACACATTTTTTTTAAGGTAACAAAGATATAAAATTTTTAATTTTTATATATAATAATAATTTTTTTTCCAAGCCAGGGTGGTCCTATGACCACCTAGACTCTAAAGTGGAGCTGCCAGTGCTTCATCCTCAACCATACATTAAAATAATACAAGTCATTTGTTATGTGCAATTTTTTTTAATAAAGTTTTGGCTTATGGGTCTGCTTTTGATAATTGCGCTCTTTATTATCAGACTAGTTGGGGATGACAATTTTGCCCTCCCGTGCCCCTTCCCGCTTCACCCCGCGCTGTAAACACTGCATTTTGTACCCCTTACGACTCGGGCCCCCATTCCTCAATGATGCTCAAACTCTAAGGCTCAAGGCTAGTTTAGAGCCCAATCAAATATTAAGTTGACTTGAGGAGTGTTAAAATGGAAAATATAACATTTTAAATGAGCAAAAATCTATTTTTGGAAAATTAAATGACCAAAGTGGCCCTCGCCCTGCGTACGTGAGTCATGGCCTGCGTACGCGAGCTAAAGCATGCGTATGTGCTCGCGTACACAGGCACATTCTTGCGTACACAGCTAGGGTTTCAGAAGCATATGAAAAGCAAGTTTTTTGCAATAATGGCTAAGGTTTGGAACGAATCCCACATCGTTTGGGAGCCGTTCCAAACCCCATTTTTTCAATTATAAAAAGCCTTACATGGTACATTTTCAAAACACACAAAAATCTCATAAGAAAAACCTAAAATTCACTAGAAAATAGTGAATCAAAAGGGAGTTTTTCACAAAACACCCTCAAGTCTCTTTTTAGTTGATTAGGACCTTTTTTGGTCCCAATCCTTTGAGTTTAAGATTACTAATCACTATTTCATTGAATTGTGATAGATTCAACTGAGGGGAACGGTCAAAAATCAAGCCTAGGAGCTTTTGCTTTAAGGTATGCTTTTAAAACTTTTCTTTTTCTTTTCTGCTTTGATCTTTGTTTCTTTTGCTTAGTTTATGTTTACATTTGTTTGTTTAGGTTAGTTTTAGGTTTTCTTTCTGTCTTTAAGCATGATAGGTTGCTAGATTTTACGTTTTTGGTTTCTGCTTTATTTCTGTGTTGATTAGGGTCTCTGGGTAAGGATCTGCGTACGCATGATCTAGCCTACGCACGTAGGCTGAACTCATGCGTACGGAGACGTATTCTAGCGTGCGTGATGCCGTTACCCAAAAAACCCTAATTTTTTGTTTGTTTTTTTCTGCCTTCACATGTTTTTTTGTATAAGCCTCATTTCCATATGTTTCAAGCCCTATGACCGTTTGTTTGCCTTTTAGCATGTTTGTTGTTATCATATGCTTAGATTATGGTTTAGGTTAGGGTTTTCTTAGTTTTAATGCTACGCCATTCATTCACATGTTCATGCATTGATGTCGCAGGTGCTATGTTGCTGAGAGGTAAGTAAAGGGTAAGCCATGCATTAGCAATGTTCATGCATTTGTGTTAGGGTTTTTAGATGTATTATTAGGGTTTCTAGTATGTTAATGTTTTGTTTTTGATATTTTTTGTTTTATGATATGCTTGTTGCCATGTTTAAGTTGCTGTTTTATTTTAGATGAATGCTAGGGTTTTCTTTTATATGTTTGGCTCTCTTTTGTTTAGATAGATGGATAAGTATGTGTTTAGGGTTAAAGATGCCATGTTATTTGCTAGATGCATGTTAGTGGGTGTGTAAGTCTAGAATAAAAGTATTTAAATGGTTTTTAATAGGGTTAAGATATAGGACACAATGATAGGAGGCCAACCTTAGGGTTAAGCAATCTTGGATGCCTAACACCTTCCCAATAGCGTATCTAAACTCCGAACCTAAACTCTGGTAGTAAGATCAAATGTCCTTTCTCGAAAGGACGCTATATTCATGGTTCGTAGACCATATAACTAGGTGGTGGCTCCAATTTTAATTTTTCCCTTTCCCTTGCACCCACACGCGCGGGTTTTTCCCACCCCGCATTGGTGGTGGGGAGAGGATGGGATAAGATTTTAGCCCCTGCCATGGGGCAAGGCGGGGATGGATTTTAATATTTTAGCCCCACCCCATATTGATAAGGGTTATAATTGTAAGCTTTTCATACCCTAAATTCCTATTATTTAAACAAACAAATCAATACTAGTTTATTTAAATGCATGGATATTAAGATCTTTATTTTTGTCATGATATTGTCTTGTTATAAGCTTGAATAATACTATTATTCAGTTCTTGTTAAAAATTATTTTGATTTAATGGGAAAATTTTAGTTGTAATTTCAAGTATATTTATATTAATGAAACATGTTTTATTAAAAAAATTGTAATAGTTGTGGGGCAAATTAACATGAAGTAGGATTTTACGAGGCGAGACGGGTCCCCACGGGGCCTCAAGGGGTGGGGACAGGGTAAGGAAGTTTTCCCTGTCATACGGGACGGGGCAGGGATAGGGTCGAAGGATGGAATCTTCACCCTCATCCCTCCCCATTGCAATCCCTACATTAAACCAAGACACTAATCGGTTTTTGGTGTAGGTGGAGATTGAACCTGTGCGCACCAAAAACTGAAACCCGTTGGGCTGGGCCTCACTTGGACTCACAACTTATTTGTATAGTGGGTTTGGATTTCCCACAATGGGTCGTTCTAAACACTAAGGCTCAACTGAAGCGCTTTCCTCTCCTCGGGGACCTGATCCAATTCCTTACTCAGCTCTCTCTGTTTACACTCTTCCTTCCCTCAATTCTCCAACCCCCGTCTTCTTCAAACTTCTCGTATTTATAGTCCATAGTTTAGTGGAGAGCCATAATTACTTGCCAGTAGGTACAACTGGCGGTCCAATATTATCGATTGTAAGTGGGTGGTCAGGTGGGAGTGGGAAGCGGTGACGGTGGCGTTGGAACTTGGTTCCCACTTCCACGATAGTTCTCGGCAGCGGTGCCTCCCCGAGACACGGCCGGGTAGGTACAGGGCGGGATTTACCGCGAGTATATTATCAATCAATGCTCGGTAAGGTGTCGCTGATAAACGACGAAGATGCCAGGCTTGGGCCAGCAGCACGCGTGGCCCGGGGGTGGGCCGCGAGGTAGAGGGAGGCTGGCCTTATGGGCCATATACCCAGGCCAGGGTCCAAGGCCCAATATAGGACATGGTGCGGGGGCCGTACAATAGCCCCCCCTTGATTCACTTCCCATTCCCGGGGATGAATCAAGGATCATCAGGGGTAAACACCCGTTGGGGAAGTCGAAAGGTCAGCGCCCGGCCGTTGATTGTCTCATTAATGCGCGTCTCAAAAGACGCGTCTGGAACTGACTGACGACCTACCCGTCATCATTGCCTGACGGTTCATGAACCGAGGCGTTACGCGTGTGGCAGTTGGAGCGACGGTTCGTGTGGTCTCCTGCCAGTGGGTTATTAAATGCTTCCCATTTCATCCCCCACGTCTATAAATAGTCCCTCCAGTCGCTGATCCTCACTTTTGCATTCCTCCTCTTACAAAATCTTACTCTGCCGAGCAGCCCCTCCTCGTGGTTCACCCTCTGGCCCAGAACACACTTCCTCCCTAGAGCCCACAGTAAGTTCCTCTTCCTCTTCGTGCTTTTTCTATTTAGGCCAGTTCAATCTATTCGTTGTTAATCATAGCATTTCCTTTCTCGATTTTCCTTGGAAAACACTTTCTTTGAAAAATGAGTTACTCTTATCTCCTCTCTTCCGAACATGCTTTGGCTAGATTTAGGGAAGTATATAATGTTCCGAGTGACGTAGATATCGCCTACTGCAATATGGGCGATATCGACATTCAGAGGCGCCGTGGGGAGAACACGGTGTTCTTTCCCTTGATGGCCATTTTAGAGGGCGGGCTTAGGTTCCCGGTTGACCCTCTAATTCTCGGCACCCTTAGATATTATGGCCTTTGTCCCGACCAACTTCCCCCCAACTTTTACCGGGTAGTGAGTTGCGTGAGTACACTGAACCGGTTGTACGGGTTGGAACTTAACCACCATGACATTAACCAGATGTATAGTTTGTGCGGCAAGATTGAGTCCGATTATTACCTAAAGACTAGGGACGCGAGGGTACGGCTTATTTCATGCCTGCCGGACTCGAACCGTAACTCGGCCAAAGATTTTGTTCGGGTGAGCGGCAATTGGTTTGCCGAGGGGTTCCCCTGTGCGTTTTCGCCGCGCGACGTTGGTCGGTGACTAGCCTCCATTTACTTAAATGCTTTTCTATTTCGGTCCGGTTATGTAATCTCTAACCCTTATTTCCTTTGTGCAGAGAGCAAAAGATTCAAGCCGGACATCAGAGTGGTACACGTTCGGGACTTGAACTTCGTACTCAGGTCGGAAATATTCGTGCACACGGACGGACAACTCCGAGCGTCCCACCTCATCCTCGGCGTCAATCCCGTCTACTCAACTTAGCAGTCGTTCGGCCAAGCTTTGCTAGTCGACAGTCCTCTCATCTCATATATCGACGTTCGGCACGCGAACTTCCTCCCCCCAAGGCTAACAGTAGGCGAGGCGCGTGAGCACGGCCCCCGGTACACTTGTTCAGACGAGCGACCGCCCGTCCGTGACGAATCAGCCGAGCGCGTATCTGCCGAGCGTAGGAGGCGAGCTCACGAGCAAATCCAGCAAGCTCCTGCTCAGCCCGAGAGAACCGTAGAGCCCGGGGCAACTGTTCGGGAAGGGGAGGTTGTAGCCGCAGAACCGACAGACTCTTCGGAAACAGGATCCGATCAGGACAACGCAATGGTGGCCAGGAGGAAGATGACAATAGACCGCTTCGTCCCGAGTGCCCGGCCAACCGGGCAACAACCACAAGCACCCGCCCGAGATGCCTCCCCTCCCGCTGCCCCACCGACCCGAGTTCGAAAGAGGCCGCGCACCACCGATCAAACACAGACGGGCTCGGGCAATGTGCCCATCCGACCCTCGGCCGGTATCGTCATCCGGGAACCGGTAGCGCAAACCGGGATAGACCTGGCGTCTACTTCCCGGGCTCCGGCAGCATGGCGACCCTCCTTCCAAATTGGCGGTGAGCCTCTCCCGTCGACGGCCAGCGCCCGAGTGTGGGATAAGGGGCATGGCGGCTGTGTGGCGCAGAGTCTGGCGCGCGGCATCCTCTTGCCCGAGGACTTGCACGCCTTCACGGAATCGACGGATGAGTCCTTGGGAAGACGCTTGCAGTGGCACACCATAGCGGTAACTATTTCACTTCTCTATGATTCTCGGTTTCCCTTTCGCTTGTGTATGTGTTCTTTCCACTTTTCCTTACAAAGCGGATATTGTGTGGTCAGGCTGCGCAAATGTCGTACGTGGTGGACGGGAGGATGAAGGAGCTGTCCGAGGACGTTGAGCGGGAAAAGGCTCTGAAGGAAGTTGCCGAGGCCACGGCGAAGGAGCAGTTGAAAATTGCCGAGGAGGCAAAGGATAAGATTGCTACAGCCGTGAAGGCCCAGGCGCTTGCCGAAACGAAGCGCGAGGAACTAGAACTCCAGTGTGGGGCACCGAGCTTAAGTTGGCCGAGGCTCAGAGCTTGAATACCATGCTGGAGGGGCAGCTGACCGACTCGAAGGCGGCGCTGGAGGCTTGCGAAACCAAGTGGTATAACGAGGGGTTCGCGGATGCCGAGAATTCGGCGGAACCGATCATTCGCCAGGCCCATAAGCTCGGATATGAGGAGGGTTGGTTCGCCGCTCTCCAAGCCCTGGGGGTTCCCGAGGATTCCCCGTTGAGGGATCGCAGCAGGATTCCTTTCCCGAGCATCCCCAACACCGAGAATCCTGCGCCTCTTGTCATCGACGAGGAAGAGACCTCCAGCATGAGGGAACTGGTGAATGCCATTGACTCTCATGCAGTGCCGACCGACATGGAGGGGACCAGCCATCCCAATGCCGGGGACCGAACCGGGGAGGACATCCAGCCGCCAACTCCTCACGCCGACCAACACTCCCAAGAGGACGCATCCTCCGCCCATGCGGCGGACATCTGAAGCCGACAGCCAGCCCTTCTTTACTTTTCCCTTGTTTGAGAATTTTGAATAAATGGAATTGCCTATGTCACCGGGATGTGGTGACGGGATAATTTGTTTACGTTGTCTTTTCTTTATTTTGAGTTGCCGGGTTTTGGCAACAAAACGCTAATTTAAGTTTCACATTGTAATATGAATGCCTTACCGCGTTGCTTTTTCGTATTAACCGAGTAATGAATTCTTCTTGGTTGCCTTTTTATTGTGATGTGTCCGACCATGGTAAGGCCTCCAAACGCTAATTTAAGTTTCACGTGCTCGGTGATAAGATCGAACCAAGGGTCGGGCTCCCGTCCTTAAGAGTTAATCGTCAGGTTTCCACCTGCTCGGCGATTAGGGTCTAGCCGAGAGTCAGGTTTCTGTCCTTAGAATTAATCGTTCAGGTGTCCACCAGCTCGGTGATAGGGTCGGACCGGGGGTCTGGCCTCTGTCCCTGAAACGAAAAGGCTAAGGTTTCCACCTGCTCGGTGATAGGGATCGAACCGAGAGTCAGGTTTCTGTCCTTAAGAGTTAATCATCAGGTTTCCACCTGCTCGGCGATTAGGGTCTAGCCGAGAGTCAGGTTTCTGTCCTTATAGTGAGTCGTTCAGGTTTCCACCTGCTCGGTGATAGGGATCGAACCGAGAGTCAGGTTTCTGTCCTTGAGACGAGAAGGCTAAGGTTTCCACCTGCTCGGTGATAGGGATCGAACCGAGAGTCAGGTTTCTGTCCTTATAGTGGGTCGTTCAGGTTTCCACCTGCTCGGCGATTAGGGTCTAGCCGAGAGTCAGGTTTCTGTCCTGGAGACGAGAAGGCTAAGGTTTCCACCTGCTCGGTGATAGGGATCGAACCGAGAGTCAGGTTTCTATCCTTATAGTGGGTCGTTCAGGTTTCCACCTGCTCGGTGATAGGGATCGAACCGAGAGTCAGGTTTCTGTCCTTAGAACGGGCAGATAAGGTTTTTGCGTGCTCGGCGATAAATCGAACCGAGAATCAGGCTTCTGTTTTTAGAACGCATCGGCCAAGAATGAACATTGCTCGGTGAATGGGATCGAACCGAGAATTTTGGTTAGAACTGTGCGATTCTGCATGAAAGACATCATTAGTACAACTAGCAAAACATATGCAACATTACTAACAAAACATATACAACATGTTGCGGTTAACTCTATGCTCGGAGAACCGCCCATCAATGATAGTACTTCTTCAGGTTATGGACGTTCCATGGTCGGGGAAGTTGTCTCTCGTCCAGGTCTTCCAAGAAATAAGCCCCGGTGCCGGCCACTGCCGTGACCCTATAAGGTCCCTCCCATGTCTGTGCCAATTTCCCGGCACCAGTGTCTCGCATGTTGCCCACGGCTCTCCTGAGAACCAAATCCCCGGAGACAAACTCCCTAGTTCTCACACCTCGGTTGTATCTCCGGGCGAGCTTCTGCTGATACTCCGCGAGCCGTATTGTCACCAATTCGCGGTACTCTTCCACCTTGTCCAAATACCCTACCATCATTTTGTCGTTTTGGGCCCGATCGAAACCCGCTACTCTTGCACTGCACAGATTCACCTCAGTGGGGATCACGGCTTCCGCTCCGTACGTGAGAGAGAATGGGGTCTCCTCGGTGGACCGTCTAGGAGTGGTGCGGTATGCCCACAAGACTTTGGGAAGCTCCTCGGCCCAGTTTCCCTTTGCTCCCTCCAGCCTTTTCTTCAGCCCACTCACAATCACCTTATTCACGGCCTCGGCCTGGCCGTTGCCCTGTGGGTAAGCAGGAGTTGAGTACCTGTTCTTGATGCCGAGGCCACTGCAAAATTCTCGGAAGGCCCGGCTGTCAAACTGTAGCCCGTTGTCAGATATGATAGTGTTCGGCACCCCGAACCTGGTGATGACATTTTTCCATATGAACTTCTTCACTTCCACATCCCGTATGTTGGCCAACGCTTCCGCCTCCGCCCATTTGGTAAAATAGTCGACGGCCACCAAAACGAACTTTCGGCCGCCAGTCGCCTTCGGGAACGGGCCGATGATGTCCAGCCCCCACTGCGCAAAAGGCCAAGGACTGCTGATCGGGTTTAGGTGGCCCGCGGGCTGATGGATCAGAGGGGCGTGCTTTTGACACTGCTCACACTTAAGCACATACTCGGCGGCATCCTTCTGCATCTGAGGCCACCAGAACCCCTGAGTCATGGCTCGGTGCGCCAATGAGCGTCCCCCGACATGGCCGCCGCACACCCCAGAGTGGAGCTCCGCCAAGAGCTCGCCCACCTTCTCCGGGCGTAAGCACAAGAGGTACGGCCCTCCGAAAGACCTTCGATACAAAGTCCGGTCTTCTGCCAACCAATACCGAGGAGCCATCCTACGGATCCTGATGCCCTCCTTCTCGTCACTCGGCAGTCGGTCGTCGGCCAGAAAGTCGACAATGGGGTCGATCCAGCACGTGGCAGGGGCTGCGATTGTCGTGACGTTGATCCCTGTAGTTCCCGAGTTGCTCGTTACACTGATGCTCGGCTCCGAAATAAGCTCGACTTTGATCTGCCGTGGTATCTCCTCGGCCACTGAGGACGCCAGCGTGGCTAGGGAGTCAGCGTGTCTGTTCTGGGTTCGGGCTACGTGGAAAACTTTCACCGTGTTGAAGCTGGTCATAACTAGCCTTGCTTGTTCTAGGTATGCTTTCATCCGGGGATCTCGGGCCTCAAAACTGCCCTGCACCTGATTAACCACCAGACGCGAATCCGAGTATAGCTCAATATCCCGAGCCCCCAGGTTCGAAGCTACCCTCAGTCCGGCCAAGAAAGCCTCGTATTCCGCCTCGTTGTTGGATGCCCTGAAACTCAATCTAAACGAGTGTTCCAGCCGTATTCCTTCGGGGGTAATCATGACTACTCCTGAACCGGCCCCCGTGGAGCTTGAAGCGCCGTCCACAAATATCTTCCACGGTCGAACCTCCAGTCGGCAAACCATCTCTCCCTTCTCTCTGGGCGAAAATTCAGCGATAAAGTCCGCAAGGACCTGGCCTTTCACCGAGCTTCGAGGCCTGTACCGTATGTCGAAGGAACCGAGTCGAGTCCCCCATTTGGCTATGCGGCCCGTGAAATCAGACCTCTTCAATAACGACTGTAATGGGTACTCGGTCAAGACGTGTATGGTGTGAGCTTGGAAATAGTGCGGCAACTTCCTTGTGGCGTGTATCAGGGCCAGTACGAGCTTCTCCAAGGGCAAGTACCTCGTCTCGGCGTCGACGAGAGTTTTGCTGATGTAGTATACGGGTTGCTGGATCCCTTTGTCCCTCAGCAGCACGGCACTCACGGCGTGCTCGGATACCGCCAGATACATGAATAAGTCCTCACCTGCCTCCGGTGCCGCGAGCATGGGCGCTCGCGCTAAATAAATCTTCAGATCCACAAAGGCCTGTTCGCACTCCTCGGTCCACCGAAATCCCGTCCATTTCTTCAGCAGTTGGTAGAATGGTCGGCATCGGTCTGCGAATTTTGAGATGAACCGGTTAAGGGCGGCCAGCATCCCGGTTAGTATTTGCACTTCCTTCGGGTTGCTCGGTGGCTTCAGTCTTCTCACAGCCTCTATCTGGTCCGGGTTGACTTCAATCCCCCGTGTACTGATCAGGTACCCCAAGAACTTCCCGGCCCCTACGCCAAACGCGCACTTCTCCGCATTAAGGCGCAACTTGTGCCGTCGGAGAACCTCGAAGACCTCCAGGAGGTCCCCCATATACAAGGCTTCCTGTTTGCTTTTAACCACCATGTCGTCGATGTATACCTCGACCGTGCGCCCTATCTTGTCTCGGAACATTCTTGTCATCATTCGTTGGTAAGTGGCCCCGGCGTTCTTCAGTCCGAATGGCATCCTTGTGTAGTGGTAATTTGCCTCCGGGGAAATGAATGCCGTTTTCTCTTGATCCTCGGGCGCTAGGGCGATTTGGTGATACCCTTGGAAAGCGTCCAGAAAGCTCATCCTCGGGTGCCCGCGTCCACCAGCTGATCAATCTTCGGCACGGGAAAAGGGTCTTTCGGGCAGGCTTTGTTCAGATCGGTAAAATCGACGCAGACCCTCCACTTGCCGTTCTTCTTCTTCACTACCACGGTGTTCGCCAACCAATCCGGGAAGATGATCTCCCGAATCACCCCCGCCTCCTTCAATCTCTGAACTTCCACTTTTACTGCCTCGGAGTGCTCCCAGGCTGATCTCCTCGGCCTCTGCTTTTTAGGGGTGAATGAGGGGTCAACTCCAAGTCTATGCATGATGAATTCGGGATCCACCCCGGGTACCTCGTACGGACTCCAAGCGAATACGTCCACATTCTGTATTAGGAGCAGCAACATCTCTACTTTTTCCCGGTCCCCCATGCTCTCCCCTATTTGGAAGTACTTGTCCATGTCCGGCAACACTTTCACCCTCAGCGTGTTCTCGGCCCGCGCGTCCTCCTTCTCTGGCGGGCCCTGTAACTGCTATAAAGGCGTCCCTGACGACGAACATTTGGGATCGGCCTGACCCTCCCGGTCGGTTTGCTCCTTCTTCCAATCGACCATGGCGATCAAACATTGCCTGGCCGCCTGTTGACTTCCTTGTATCACCGTGACACCATAATCAGTATGAAACTTGACCCTCATGTGCAGAGTGGACGGGACAGCCCCCATTGCATGTATCCATGGCCTCCCTAGAATTTCCGTGTAGGGGGAGTATGATGTAACTGCGAAGAAGCTTACCATCACCTCCTTGCCCCCCATGTTCACGGGCAGAGAGATTTGCCCCTCGGGCGCCACCATCTTCCCATCGAACCCAACCAGGGGAGTGTTGTTCTTCGACAGGTCCTCATCCCTCAACCCGAGCCCCCTGAATAGGTCCGGGTACATAACATCCGCTCCGCTTCTCTGGTCTATCATTATCCTCTTCACGACGAAGCCGCCAACCCTTGCCGTTACTATCAATGCATCGTCGTGCGGCTGAATGGTTCCTTCTAGATCACTGTCGTCGAAAGAGATCGGCTCCCGGGTAGGTCTGATCCTCTTCGCGGCAGGCGGCACGCCCGTACTCCCCTCTACCGATATCATCGTCAGCATCTCCTTCCCTTTTGCCGTTGAAATGCCCCTCGGGGCGACGTGGATAACATCAATTATCCCAAGAGGGGGCGGAAGGGGATTCCCTCTGTGTGGGGCACCATGCCCGGTTCCTCTATCCCCGGCGTCCGTCACGAAATCCTTGAGGTGTCCTGCTTTAGCCAACTGCCCGAGATGGTCCTTTAGCACTCGGCACTGCTCGGTAGTATGCCCCCGGTCTTTGTGGTAGGTGCAGTACAGGTTCTGATTTCTCCTAGAAGGGTCACCAGCCATCCGGTTCGGCCATCTGAAGTACGGCTCGTGCTTGATCTTATCCACGATTTTATGCACGGGCTCCTTGAACGTCACGTTCACCTCCCCTGCTGGTGCTGCTGGCTCTTGAATCCTCAAATTTCCCCGTGCCCTCTGTTGAAAACTGCTCAGCCGAGGACGATCGGCCACCTGTGCTTTGCCTTTGCTCTGTATCTTATCGTCTTCCAACCGCTTGTACTCCTCGATGCGCCTCATCAGCTGCCTCATGTCCTCGGGAGGCTTCTTAGTTAACGACTCTCTCAACCCCGAGTCGTCAGGCAATCCCAATCTGAAGGTGCTCGCCGCAATCTTCTCGTTCCCTCCGCCAATCTCGTTATAGAGCTCCCAGTATCGGTTAGCATAATCCCGGAGGGTTTCCCCTGCCCTCATCTTCATAGACAACAGCGCGTCCACCGGTTGTTGCTCCCGGCTGCACGTCACGAAACGGGAACCGAACTCCTGTATTAGCTCGGCGAAACTGTGAATGGAGCCCTTGCGCAACCCGTTGAACCACCTTAAGGCCGTGGGAGCAAGGCTGGAGGGAAAAACCTTGCACGTCAGAGCGTCATTGCGGGTATGCAAAGACATCATCTGGATATAGTGGCTGACATGCTCTACGGGGTCTGTTTTCCCGCCATACGAGTTGAACGGCGGGCGCGTAAACCTGTCCGGCATCGGTGCACGCTCGATATCTGCCGAGAATGGTGACCGAGCAGCCCTGCGCAATGCGCGGCTCATAGCATCCATGGCCGCATTCCTCGGCCGTCCCTCTGGAGACTCCGAGCCCCGATTCCCGTATTCCCGCGACCGAGAGCGATTTCGCCGCCGATGAGACTCTGCTGAATGGGAACGGTCTCGGCGGCGACGGGACTCCCTCGAGTGCGAGCGCTCCCTGTGGTGGCGGGATCCTGATTGATTCGATCCCACCCCGCGTCTGTCTCCCTCGGCGCCTGGCCCTCTCTCTCGGTCGTCCTGACCGGCTCGGCGGCGCTCGTTTCGGGCTTCCAACTCCAGGTCTTGTACTTGCCTCCGCAGCCGCTCAAGCTCTTCATCCCTGACGTCGTGCTGCCTATGCCGGGAAGCATGGGATGCCGTTCTCCCCGTTTGATACGACCCTTCTCCAAGGCCGGACCGCTCTTCCAGTTGCTCGTGAAACGGATCCTCGCGTCTCTTCTGCCTCTGTTCCCGCCAGGTGGAGCCCCTGGAAGACCCTGCCGAGCCACTCTCGGCGTTACCTCCAGACATCTTTCCTGTATACGAGCCTTGGCAGAACCACTGCTTAGTAGGATTTCCCACAGACGGCGCCAATTGTGCGCACCAAAAACTGAAACCCGTTGGGCTGGGCCTCACTTGGACTCACAACTTATTTGTATAGTGGGTTTGGATTTCCCACAATGGGTCGTTCTAAACACCAAGGCTCAACTGAAGCGCTTTCCTCTCCTCGGGGACCTGATCCAATTCCTTACTCTGCTCTCTCTGTTTACACTCTTCCTTCCCTCAATTCTCCAACCCCTGTCTTCTTCAAACTTCTCGTATTTATAGTCCATAGTTTAGTGGAGAGCCATAATTACTTGCCAGTAGGTACAACCGGCGGTCCAGTATTATCGATTGTAAGTGGGTGGTTAGGTGGGAGTGGGAAGCGGTGACGGTGGCGTTGGAACTTGGTTCCCACTTCCACGATAGTTCTCGGCAGCGGTGCCTCCCCGAGACACGGCCGGGTAGGTACAGGGCGGGATTTACCGCGAGTATATTATCAATCAATGCTCGGTAAGGTGTCGCCGATAAACGACGAAGATGCCAGGCTTGGGCCAGCAGCACGCGTGGCCCGGGGGTGGGCCGCGAGGTAGAGGGAGGCTGGCCTTATGGGCCATATACCCAGGCCAGGGTCCAAGGCCCAATATAGGACATGGTGCGGGGGCCGTATAGAACCCCATATCTCTTTTTCAACTATCAAAGACTTTACCAATCGAGCTAATTAGAACCCACTTTGTTACGTGCTACCCATTAAAGATGTCAATGGATTTGGTTTAAATGAGTTTGGGTGTAAATTCAATACTTAAGGAATAATTTGGGTTTCACACCTTATGCACGAAAAGTTAATCCGGTTATCTATTTAACTAGCTTGTAACCCCCATGCATATGCATAGATATACTTAAAAAGATATACATTAAGATGCATAGTATAATTCTTACATATATAATTTAAATTTTATTGATAGTCATTCTTATATATTTTTTAACTCTTTAAAAAGTCTTGTAAGAATATTATTATTAGGTAGAAAATGTAAAATTTTCATTTTTTAATTTTTTTATGTTAATTAATTCTAGACTCTTTGGTTTTTGTATGCAACAACTCACTTTTTTTTTTTTTGAGAAAGTGCAACAACTCACTTGGATGGATATTTATGATGTGGTCGCACATTTGACTCCAAAATTAAGAAATATAACTCTCTCTAAAAATAAATAATTTAGGACACATGGTGCAAAATTGGACTTCAATTGTAAAATCTAATTGGATTTTCTCTAAGTTTTGCCTATTAATATATATATATATATATAGATTAATAAAATATTTTTATTATTAATTCTAAATTTACTCAACAAACTTGGGTCCACACAACAAAAGTTTGCCTCTATTTTTCCCTTGAAAAATCAACCAAAAAAAATCAAACTTAAGCATTTTATAACATCATTTTTTATGCAATTGGGCTGACCCAATTCATGATAAGATAAATGGATAGGTTCAGAATGACTTCAGAAGTTTTAAAAATATAAATAGAATGAGTTTGTAATGGAACTCCTAAAATGTAATAAGGTTTAGAATATAAAATATTCAGAGAGTTTGGATTTGGAATGACATTTTTCATCCCAAACCCATTTAGTTGTCGTTCCTAGGTCTAATTCAAATCACAAATTTTATGTAATACCCAAATTAAATATAAATTTGCCAGGTCTATCTTACCACCCAAAATTAATTCCATAATTAACAAATCAATAAGGGTTTTTTTTTTTAATACATATAATAGAATTTGAACCTTTGATATTTGCTTTGTTATTTATCACCAGACCAATATACCAATTGGTTATTAGTGTAAGTAGGATTCGATCCCAAATCTCTTATTTGACAACAACAAGAGACTTTAATAGTTAAATTAATTGAAACCTACAAAAAATTAGTAGGTTAATTGACTACTTGGATGCATTAATATTTCAAAATTAACATAGTAGTCCCCGTAATTTGGAATGTCCACTCAATTACTTTAGTAGTTGATGATACTGGGAAATATTGTCAGTTGATTTCTCGTCTCTATTGAATGGATGAACTTTAACCTCCTGATATAAGACAAAAGGCAAACTATGAACAATACCGGGGTGGTGCTTGTTAAGAACCCTCCGATTCTTAAGTTAGGCAAATGAGATATATATCGTAAGTAATCTCAATAGTATTTTCTGATTAAGAGTGTGTACCTTTATCTTTAGCTAGAGTTGGCTTTATATAACCTTGTTTCATGTCAATGTTTGAGAAACCCTCAATGTCTCTGGCATTACTTCTAACTCATTGACGACTATTAATGGTTCATGAAGGCGCTTATAACGCTCTTATGCCAGTTATAGGTTACAGGAAAGTTAATTAATTCCTTTTTTCTTTTTCTGTCTTTGGTTCTCATGGTATACATTTGAGAGACTCAAATAGTTAAATTCCTAATCTATTTTTGGGTAAAATTGGTTGGTTGAATTTCATTGTTTTTAGCTTTACTATTGGTAATTTTTGTTGTTGGGCTAATTTTTTTTGGGCTTGTACCTATAAATTTTTTTATGGCCTTTAGTAAGAGAAAAATGCTAGAGTTACAATTTTTTTTTTTTTTTTTTACAAATTATTGACATAGTGAGTGGTTATTGGTAAGTAAAAAAGTGATGTAAGTGGTAAATCTAAATGTAAACCAATAAGAATTTACTACCTCAACAATTTGTAAAAATGTTGTAGAAAAGTTTGTGACTATAACATTAATTACTTTTAATTTAAAAGAATCAATAATATTATTAAGAGGGGCAAAGTGTAATTTTATAGAACGGAATTGCTAAAATTAGTAGCTATATATATACTAATATTTTTTATTAAAAAAATTAGGGGGCCATTGCCTCCCAATGCCCAAGTCTACCTCCATCCATGGCTTAGAGTGATGTGCTCCATCATAAGAGTTGGATCCACTTATGTACTCTGTATTAGCTATACAGTATTTTTAGGTCGTTGTACGTATTTGTACCACTTTTTCTAATAAGACACAAGTTAATTAATTCCTTTTTCTTTTTCCATCTTTGGTTCTCATGGTATACATTTGAGAGACTCAAATAGTTAAATTCCAAATCTATTTTTCCGCATGCATACTTGTTGGAGTTTTGTGAGTGTGAACGGAATTAGTCTACAAGCAATTAATTAAATTATACTCTTGTCATGTTTCAAGGCCTCACATATTATATTAACTAGATGGCAATGGAGAATCCAGTGGAACCGGCCAATGAAAAAAAAAAAAAACCAATCAATGAACGACTTGATAATAGAAGCTGCTTCGTGGGTTAGATTCCATGCTTTATTATTAATATTTTTTTTCTTCTCTGCCACAATGAAAGTATATTCATTAAGAAAAAGAAGTAGACAACTAGACATACACAGAGAGAGAGAGAGAGAGAGTAGAGAGAGAGGGAACACAAAGAAACAAACCCTAGCAGGGCCGGCTCAATGAATTCGGAGGCCCTAGGCGAAAGTTTTAAACGGGGCATTTTATTATATTTAATTATAAATTCATATATTTTTTTCAATTAAAATTTATTTTTCTTACTTTTTGAGAGGCAAAATTACTAATTAAATTTTTGCATTCAAGTTCCGCTAACATTTCTTTTTCAATTGATAATATAGCTAATCCACTTAATCTTTCTTGTGACATAGTTAATCTTAAATAGGATTTTATTAATTTTAATTTTGAAAAACTTCTTTCTGCGGAAGCAACTGTAACAGGTATAGTTATCTGATTTCTTAAAAAAAAAAAAAAAACAAAACAAAAAACGTGTAAGACTAGACTATTCAGACTATTCAAAGCTCAAAAGGTGTAAGACTTCCCATAAAAAAAACAAAAAAAAGAAAAAAAGAAAAAGGAAAATGGTGTAAAACTATTCAGCCTAAACGTGTCTCTTCTCTTTATCACTAATCACTTTATGGGTCTATTGAGTATTGACCATTCAGACCATTCATTTGTTGAAAGAATCAAAAGGCTTCTTCTAGAGAAATCTAAAGGAACCAAACCAAAGTTCAGCTTCAGCCTTCAGCCAAAAAGCTTTGCTCTGCAGCCTCTGCTCACGCCTCTTCAGCCTTCAGCCAAAAAGCTCTGCTCTGCAGCCAAAAAGCTCTTCAGCCTTCAGCTGGCCGTTTGTAAATTTTTTTTTTCTCAGATGGAAAAATAATATTATATACTATATTATTATTATTTGGGGGCCCTCTAAGAAGTGGGGCCCTTAGGCGGTGGCCCAGCTCGCCTATAGCTTCAGCCGGCCCTGAACCCTAGTACAAAGGAGCGTCCTCCCCACAGGATATTGAAAAACATTCAGATTCCAAGCTTTAAATTGCTTCGCTAAAAATGCCTCGAATGGCCACGTAGGAACTAGGAAGGTCACGCCCGACCATTCTAAGGCCAAAAATAGTAAGGCACTGATGCTTCATTACTTCTTATCCTTCTCTTCTAATTTTATAAAGCCCTAACACTGTGAGCTGTAGTGGAAGTTAGTTTGTAACAGTGACTGAAAGTGATGATATCCACATCCAAAAAATTAATATTTGATACGACTTGTTATAATGTTGCATGCGTGGATGGTTGGAAACAAATGTGTTTCATCAGTGGATTCAGTACTAGAGGAATAATGGTCAAATAGGCCCACATGCTCCAGACAATACCTGCACAACAAAAAGGAGAAGAGCCTGAAGAGAGTACGGGTGTGGTACTGGCCGAATACCCTCCAAAGGTTAAGTCAGAACTCTTACAAACTCTAGAGCGTCAGAGCTTGGATGAATTATGCGTACCTTGTTTTTTTTTTTAGGGCTTGGTGTTTTTATAGTAGAGTAGGATCGACCTTTATTTCTTGGCCAAGAAGGTACTTCCTTATGGAGGAAACCCTAATAAATGTACGTATTTTGTGAGATTCTTCCCATATAGGGGTTCCTTGGCTAGGGTCAATCGTAGAGCGCAAGATATTTCCATTTAGGGTTCCTTGGAGATTACCTAAGCCATGTGGATGCCACGTGGCATTGCCACCGTCCACTTGGAGTCCGTCTACTTTTTATTTGCTTGTTATGGAGAGTCTGTCTCCTCGCATATGAGCATCGTCTCCCTCCATTACTTTGAGCTTAAAGCACTGTCGCTTCTGACTGATTTAGTTGAGTGAGACCGTCTTCATCCTTTTCATCCTCTTCAGTTGCCCCCTCACTCCATGTGTTTGTCGCATAATGTTAGGACGAATCCGTGGAGTGACGGTCTAATTTTAAATTTGTGAGATGCGTTCTGATTGACAGGCTAGCTTAGGGTCATAAATGTCGTAGGGGCACGTGGCGTGTTTTTAGCAGTTAGTCACTCGAACCGAAGCATCCCTTCGTCTTCCATGACGTTATCTCTATATATATGCACTTCCTTCCTTCTCATTTTTACTTTTCACAACAAATTTTCAATCAAAGTGCATCTGTCTACCTTATTGACTCTGCTTTCCATCTACTTGGTGCAACCATCAACCACACCTTGCATTTCTTTTCAACTGGTAAGTATTTTTATGTTGAATTCCCTTGCAACTTATTTAAATTCTGAACACCCGTCGTCTATGTGAGACCGTCAGAGTCTTAGGGTTTATTTGTCACGTGTAGGTGACATGTCTAGTGCGTTGAGTGAGCAATTGTGGGTCCGCGAAGGAGCAAGCTACAATGAGGTGAATTTGTTAGGTTAAGACGACCCCGACACCTCAAGCGATAAAAGGAACTCGTCGGCCTCTTCACCTTCCACAAGGGATGAGGATTTGGACATGGATGGGTCAAAGAGTGACTCCAATGACAACTTTGTCAGTGCCGAACCCCCTCCCCAATCCGTCATAGGACCGGATGGCCTTAGAGAGTTTATTCTCCTACCATTGTGGATGATGAACAACTTTAGGTCTACTATTAAGCAGAAACACTTTGATACCCTTAGGGAAAAATACCAAATTCCACACAACATACCAATCTATCTTCCATACAAATCTGAGAAATGTTACTACCGGGGGGTTGGCGATGTTGGAGTGTATGAGCAAATGCTCAAAGCAGGACTTAGGTTTCCACTAAGTGCCCTCCACCGTCGCCTCCTACAATATCTTGGGTTGGCCGTCACCCAAGTCTCTCCAAACGCCTAGAGGGTTTTTCTTGGAGCAGAAGTTCTGTATGGGGTCCTTTCAAAAGGAGCACGTAGGATGACGATGGAGGAGTTCTTCCACTGCTACCGTCCATCCAAGATCGTCCAGTCTAAGGGGATGTACAACTTCCTGCCAAGGAAGCCGTCTTTTAGATTAGTCTGTGATACCCCTGACTCAAATAGGAACTGGAAGAGTCGATACTTTTTCCTTGAGGGGGACGGCTGGATGTGTCACCCAGACGACTAAGAGTTCATGCCAGTGGACAAGACTTATGGTATAATGCCCCTGTCTGGTAGGTGTCCGTCGGCAATAAACTTGGCTTATTATTATTTTTTATATAATGTACTAACCGTCTCATATTGCAGCTCGAGACCGTCCGGAGGTTTCTCTCGAACAGTGGAGCTTTTTGGAACGGATTTTTAAAATCTAGTTGTCAGAGAGAACTTGGGCGAAACTCGTCACCTTGGATACCCTCCACTGGTATTGCGAAGGTCTTGAACCCTCAAAAACCGCCCATCACCATGATTGTTTAGTGCATCAACGTAAGTCCGTTTCTCTCATTCCTTTCCTTATAATTTGTAGCGGTTTATTCTAACTCCTTTTTGGTCCGTCTTACACAGAAATGGGAGATGGTAGGAGAAGGGCTTATATTAAGCAACAGGTAGCTGCTAGGAAGAAGGAGGGGACGGGTACATCTAACCCGTCCATGAAGAGGAAACCGTTCGTCAAAAGCGATTGTCCACCTAAAAAACCCAAGGTGGTAAAAAAGCCCGTCGTTGCCATTCCTGCTAAATGGAAACTTCCTCCTTTGCCCATCCATGGGAGAGGCAATGGCTTGATGACAGGTCAAGTTCCTAGTGATGAAAAACACCCCGTCCTTCTTTGTGAGGACCCCCAGTATGCTTTAAAGCAGCTTTCGTCCATCCTCACAAGTGAAGACTATGAGGATTTGGGCAACCATTCTATTGAGGCCATGGGGGAGACAGGTCTCTTTAGCTTAGCTCAGGTACGTTTCCGTCTGCCTTTTCTCTCCGTCTGCCCTTTTTTTTTTATTTTTTTATTTTTAAATTATTGTTTTTAACATGGTTCTGGGTGTTCGCATAGGGTGCTCATGATGAAGGGCCTGATGGACCGTTGCGTGTCCTAGGCAATAGTGGTCAACCGCGTAAGGGCTAGGGCAGAGGCGTCAAAGGCCGAGCTTGGGGAGTTGAAGGCCTGGAAGACCATCTGGGAGAAGAAGTTTGACCTGACAAAGAGGCTTCTAGGAGAGGTGGAAGAGCAGGCAGAGGCACTGAAAAAAGTTCCTAAGGACAAGGAGGATGAAATCACCGAGTCCAAGAAACTGCTTCGTCAGGCTAAAGAAGATGTAGTAAAGGAGTACCGTGACTCCGACGCGCTTCTATCCGAGTTGGGAGGTTCCTACGCCAATGGTTTCGATGATTGCCTTCGTCAGGTCAAGGCTTCCTACCCGGACCTGGACCTATCTCATATCTCCATCGACACTGAAGGCCAAACTCCAGCCCGTCCGGTTGAATCAGAAGGAACTGAAGACCTTTTTGCTGATGAAGATAATCCTATTCCTCAGGTTGATGGGGAGGCCATTCATGCTGGTCATGAAGAATCCGTCAAGGATGGTACCTGTCAGCCTGAAGTTGTGCAGATTGTGGAAGAGAAGAATGAGGAGACTCCCCCCGTTCAGTAGTAGTTTTTCATTATCACTTTTTGCCTTTTTATTTTTATTTTTATTTTTTTTAATGTAAAGATATTTTGGAAGAACAGTATTGGTATCATTCTAACTATTACCCCCTTTTTTGGGGTTTTGTAAACAATTTGCCTTGTATGGGCTTTTTATTTATTGCTTCTTACTTTGTTCATCCCTTTGAATATTTCTCTTGCCTATTTAAGTATCTTGATGCATCCTTTGGTTTAATGGGATGAAGTGTTGGCCAGACCCATCCACTGTGTGGACTTTCTAAATACCGGTTATCCATCCATCCGTCCACTTTAAGGACTTAGTTATCTTTTTAGACCTGTCCACTTTGTGGATTTTAATAAGCATAAGTTATCCTTTCAGGATGAACCCGTCCACTCGAACTTAACATTTCAAATACCCCCTTGGGATTAGTCCGTCCACTTGGGACTTGATATTTCAAATCACCCCTTTGGGATGAGCCCATCCACTTCAGACTTGATATTTCAAATCACCATTTTGGGATGAGCCCATCCACTTGGACTTTACATTTCAAATCACCCCCTTGGGATGAGTTCGTCCATTTGGGTTTAACATTTCAAATCACCCCTTTAGGATGAGTCCATTCACTTCGGACTTAACATTTCAAATCACCCCTTTGGGATGAGTCCGTCCACTTTGGACTTAAACATTTCAAATCACCCCCTTGGGGTGGGCCCATCTACTTGAATATGTTGAAACGTAGAAAGCATACACATGGCATTTCTGAATAACTCCTCTTGTTGTAGAAAACATGCATATAAAAATTGTTCTTAAAAGATAAAAAACTTGCCCTTGGGGCTTAAAAGGAACTGTAGATAATAAAATTAAACTAGAAAGCAATAAACTGGAAATGAGGAGTATTATTGTCCATGTTGTTGTCTACTGGTAGTACTTCTTCAGGTGCTTTGTGTTCCATGGGTGGTGCAATCTTTGCCCGTCTAGTATTTCCAGGTGGTTAGTTCCCTTCCTGTACCACGAGGCGATTCTGTACGGTCCTTCCTAATTCGATCCTAGCTTCCCCTGGGAGACGTCCTTTGTGGCGCCTATCACCTTCCTTAAGACCAGATCTCCAATCTAGAAGTCCCGGTGTCTGACTTTGGAGTTATAGTGTTTGGCCGTGAGGTCCTGGTATCGTGCTAGCCTTCACTCGGCCATTGCTCTGACTTCGTCCAACAAATCTAGCTGTAGGCTCATAGCTTCATCATTCCTGCCTTCGTCATGATTTCCCACTTTGACTTTGCCCCCTCGAGCTGAGTCTTGATGATTTTAAGCAAGGATCGGTTCATGACCTCAACTTGCCCATTGGCTTGGGGGTGGGTGGGTTACGAGTAGTGATTCTTGATCCCTAATTGCGAGCAGAAGTCTCTAAAGGCGTCATTGTCGAACTGTTTCCCATTGTCTGAAACCAGTACTCTAGGTATACCGTATCTGCAGATGATGTTCTTCCATACGAAGCTTCGTACATTCTTTTTCATGATGGTGGCCAGGGCTTCGGCTTCCACCCACTTGGTTAAGTAGTCTATGTCGACTACTAGGTACCTTAACTGTCTAACTGCTATTAGGAATGGGCCCATGATATCTAAACCCCATTGGGCGAAAGGCCACGGGGCCGTCATTAGGGTGAGATCCTCTGTCGGTTGCCTGATGAGGTTGCCAAATCTCTGGCACTTGTCACAAGCTTTGACGTATGCGTGGGCATCCTTTTGCATGGTAGGCTAGTAGTATCCCACTCGGATTAGCTTATGCACTAATTACCGTGATCTCGAATGGTTTTCGCAAACCCCTTCATGGACTTCTCACATGACATAGTCTGCCTTCTCAGGGATGAGGCACCTTAGGTATAGTCGGGAGAAGCCCCTTTTGTATAAAACGTCTTTAATCAGAACGAAGCGCGCTGCTTGAACCTTCAATTTCCTTGCAGCCTCCTTGCCGTCGGGTAGCACTCCGTCCTTCAAGTAGGATGTTATGGGCGTCATCCGATGGTTCTTGGAACCTACCTCCTGCACATTGATGCCATCTATTAGTGGTGAGACTTGAACGAAGGAAAGTACCTGACTAGGGATAATCATGGACTCCGCTGATGTAGCCTTGGCGAGACGATCGACTGGCTCGTTCTCTTCCCTTGGGATTTGAACGAACTTCACTTGGAGGTTGGTCACCTGATTCTTCACTTACTCTAAGTACTTCTTCATGCGTTTCGCCCTTGCATTCGTAGTTACCGTTAACTTGGCTAGTGACTACTTGAGAGACAATACACTATTACATTCGTGGCTCCTACTGCTTTTGCTAGATGTAGTCTTGCTATCAAGGCTTCGTATTTTGCCTCATTGTTGTTGTAGGAAAATCAAGTCAGACCATGCACTCAACCTTATCCCCTTTCGGGCTGTGGAGTATCACACCAGCTCCACCCATTTACTTGTTAGAAGATCCATTCGTGTGGATGCTCCACTACGGCTGTGCCTCTGCCTCTTAGCCCTCCGTGTTAGTGAATTCTGCGATGAAGTCAGCGACGACCTGCCTTTTTATGGCCATTCGCGGGCAATACTGTATGTTGAACTCACTCAACTCAATTGCCCATAGCGCCATCCGTCCAGTTGCTTCAGGGCTATTCATTGCCCTCCATAAAGGTTTGTCTGTCAAAACGACCACGGTGTGGGCCTGGAAGTATGACTTGAGTTTACGCACTGTAGTCACTAACGTGAAGGCGAGCTTCTCCATTGGGGGGTACCTTTCTTCCGCGCCTCGGAGCGCCCTGCTAGTATAGTACACAGGCTTCTGTACCTTGTCTTCTTCCATGACCAAGGCTACACTGACCGCTGCCAGGGAGACGGCCAGATAGAGGAATAATTCTTCCCTGGGTTTGGAGGGACTCAACAATGATGGAGAGGAGAGGTATGCTTTCAGGTCTTCGAACGCTTGTTGACATTCAACTGTCCATTCAAACGACTTCTTCAATGTTCGGAAGAAATGTAGGCATTTATTTGTTGCTCTTGATATGAACCTGTTTAGTGTAGCAACCTTACCGTTTAGGCTCTGTACTTCTTTAATGTTTGTTGGCGGCGTCATCTCTAATATTGCCCGTATCTTGTCTAGGTTGACCTCAATACCTCTTTAGGACACCATGAACCCTAGGAATTTTCCTGCTGTCACCCCGAATGCACACTTTCTTGGATTCAGCTTCATGTTATAAGAGCGAAGGGTGTCAAAGGTCTCTTGGAGGTCGTTCAAATGGTTGTCCTCCCGTATGCTCTTCACCAGCATGTTGTCCACGTAGACTTGCACATTCCTCCCAATCTATTGTGCGAACATTTTATTCATCAGTCTTTGATATGTGGCGCCCGCGTTCTTGAGCCCGAACGACATTACTTTATGACAGAAGAGACCCCGGCTGGTGACAAACGAAGTTTTCTCTTGGTCGGCCTCGTCTAGCTTGATTTGGTTGTAGCCAAAGAACGCGTCCATGAAGCTCAACAACTGGTGTCTTGCAATTAAATCCACTAAAGCGTTAACCCGTGGAAGTGGGTAGCTGTCTTTGGGGCATGCCTTGTTCAGCCCCGTGAAATCTACGCACATCCTCTAGTTTCTGTTTGCCTTTTTAACCACTACCATGTTGGCCAACCAGTCGGGGTAATATACTTCTCGTATGAATCCTGCTTCCTGTAGCTTGCGAACCTCTTCGGCTATGGCCTTGTCCCGTTCCTAAGCAAATACTCATTTCTTCTGGCGGATGGGAGGAAATGATGGCAACACGTTTAACTTGTGCACAACGATGGAAGGATCGATCCTGGGCATGTCTTCATGGTTCCAAGCGAATACGTCCTGGTTCTTTTTTAGAAACTTCGTGAGCGCCTAGCAGACCAGCGTGCTTGCTAGAGTGCTGATCTTGGTTTTTCGGTCGGGTCTAGAATCATCCAGGGTTATCTCCTCTAACCCTTCAATGGGTTCTGCCACCGTTTGCTGTTCTTCTATGCACATGGTCTGTAAATGATCGTCCATTTTCAGCATAGCAATGTAGCATTCGTGTGCTACCACTTGATCTCCCTGTACTTCTCCTACTTTGTATTCAGTCGGGAACTTGATCATTAGGTGGTAAGTCGAAGTTACGGCCTTCCATGAGTTAAGGGTAGGACGGCCTAGGATGGCATCGTAGGTAGACAAACAGTCAACAACCAGGAATGTGACATCCCTGGTGATCTGCTGCAGGTAATCTCTAACTGTTACGGACAAAGTGACTACTCTTAGTGGGTGTACCCTGGTTCCTCTGAATCTGACAAGCGGCGCGTTAACTGGAATCAATTGTTCCCTATCAATCCTCATCTGCTGTAACGCTGGGTAGTAGAGTATGTCGGCAAAGCTCCCATTATCTACCAAGACTCGGTGGGTGTTGTAGTCTTGCTTGCTCACTCCCAAGTGCAGGAGATCGTAGCAATATAATTCTCGGAGTACCGAGGTCGAACCACAAGGAGCAGAGTAAATTCAAAGACAATATAATTAAATAACAATTTGGGTGAAAAAGAAAAATACTTTTGCTTGGTGATTGTTAACAAGAATAATAATAAAAACTGATTAAATCAATAATGTAAATACTAGGGCATCGGGGTGTTTCCCTATATCGATATGAAATTCTTTGTGATCTAAGAAATTATATATTTCATAATTGATTGTTCTTATTCAATTAAAAACTTATGATTCGGTTGAACTGAGACAATTCAAGAACGCATGATAACCTCGATTAATAATGCGGTTAGAAAAGTGTTCAGAAAAACCCATTCACTTTAAAACCTGATTTCTATTTGAAACTATTAGAAATTCGTCTAAACAATAAGAAAAACATGATTGAACTTATTGAAAGCATGGAAGAACTAATACATCAAAAGAAATCTAATTGAACAATCAAATATGTCGTTGATAAAATCCTAGAAAGAATCACATTGAATATTCATACCGTATAGAAGAAACATAACCCCTAACCCTAGCAAAGAGTTTAGGCTGCCATTAGAGAAAGGAAAATACAAGTTTTTCTCTCCCCAAAATTCGTTCTCACAGCCTCCCTTCAAAACCCTAATGTCTAAGTGTCCAAAGAAAATAAAACTTTTACAAATTTTAAATTTCCGTCCAGATTTACAGCAGTAACTTGTGAGTTAATTTCAGCCTTCAAATATTGATAATTTAGTAAAACTCAAAACTGGAAAGTTGTAGATATTTAAGTCATGATTCCAACCCATCCAGCCTTGTGTCAATTGGATTTTTGAGAAGATAGATACGCCCAAAATACTGATCAGTGCTCAAATCAGATTTTTCCTTTTCAGATTCTGCCTCTTTGATTTCTTTCCTTATTTGAAGCTTCCAATCATGTTAGATGATCCAAGCACTCCAGCTGCACCTCCTTAGACATTTAAGCATGGTCCTTTAGCTCCACTTTAATTCTAGTTTGGCCTCCATTCACTCACAAATTCCTGTAAACTCATCTTTCTCATATAATTTCTTGAAAGTAGAAAATTACACACAATGAATGACATCTTATTCAAAAAATTATGCAAAGATAAATAATAGGGACTAATGCAAATCATGGCTTAATTATACAAATTAAGCATAGTAATAAGGAGATAACACCCACATAAATATATAACAAGTACACATTTTAAGGCGTTATCACACCCCCCAACTTAAATCTTGCTAGTCCCTAGCAATCCACAAAGCACCCATGTCTACTAAAAGTGAAAAATTAAAACTAAAATACAAGCCACTTTCGTAGGCTACACGACTGCACTTCCCATGTGCAGCAAGTCTTTGAACCCCTAGGTCACCCTAGTGGACGAGTTTACTCTCGTGAGGGTTTGCAGTGACTCTACCCACAAAAGTCAAAGGTTCCCTGAAAATTCCTGCAGCAAATGTTAGTCTTCTTTATCATTATATCATACAAATGAACTTTCAATTTTTGAGTTGGGATACTATTCATCATATTAAAGAGCTTTCACTAGCTTCACTTTTGGAGTGTGTGTGTGCATAGCCCATCCAGTCAAACCAGTTTTTCCAAACATGCATAGACCAAGAATAATCTAGATTAGAGCCTCTACTCCAAAACCTCTCTTAGGTCATCAACACTCTGAAAGAACACACATAGAAGTAATGGTTTCTCTCTTCAAATCACATGTGAACAAAAAGGAAAGAAGAAGTTTTAAGAATATCACATGTGTATACAAAAACAGCCGCTAAAACAACGAGAAAATATCTCTTAGAAATGATGTTAAATTCTTGGAAACATGAGGTTAATACCATTCTCATCCCTAGTTTTTATTCCAAACACATACCAGTCATGCACCTTTAGGATCAAGTAGGACTTTAGGTTCAATGGTAGTATAATCTTTTGGCTAGGTAAAGGCAAACTGCTCTCTTTGAAATATGAAGTATATGAATTAAATGCAGAAAATTCAAGCCAAACCCAACTCATAGCAGTAACAACCAACTTGAATCAAAACAACCTTTACTCAACCATATAACCCTTCTGAAATACATGAAAGATGTGTAAGACACCAATGATTTATATGTATGTCTTCTCTTTCTTTTTCTTTTTTCTTTTTTTTTTTTGTTTTTTTTTTCTTCTTTTGGATTTTTTTTTTTTTTTTGAAAGAAAAGAGAGACAATGGTGGTATCTAAACACATCAATTGCTCGAAACTTGAACCCCCAAGAGAACACCCATAAACAAAAATGTTTTGTGGTATTGTGAAAATATTTCTCATGGCTCAAATGATGGTGACAATGGTTAATGTAAAGGTAGGCTGAATATTTGTTTAGCTGGTGACAAAGGATTGATGACCTTAAGCTCTCATCTCCTAAAATTCCACATAAACCAGCATGCCTAAGGACAAAAATAAGTAAGATCATGATATATCTCCCCAAAATGTTTCCAGTAGTCAACCAAAAAAATATAGAGATCTTTTACAAAAACTGAAGCATATGAGAGAAATTTAAGAGTTCAAACAAAGATATACTCTCACAAAGAAAAGTAAGGCTCAAAAACTCTCCTATGGGTTAAGTTTCAGCTTATATCTAGCTTGTTCATGATCCATGCATATCCAACATCCAACCGTCCGCTAACCTGGCTATTGTGTTCAAAAGTTTCCAATTGTGCTCTTCATGAAAGAGTCTTAATATAACAAATAGTATAACCAACTCAACATTATTCATTCCATCACATGATATAAAAATAAAGCTTATAACTCTTCTGCATTCAAATTCAAGGTTTTTTTTTTTTTTTTTTTTTTTTTTTTTTTTTTTATAATAATTGAAAAGTTGCAACCAAAAAGAAAGGAAAAAAAAAAAATCATGCAAGGTGTAGCAAAATGTGTAGACCTCTCCCCCCAACTAAAATATGGCATTGTCCTCAATGTATCAAAGCCAAAATAAATTCAAGTATAAAGGGAAGAAGTTACCTTAAGCATTTGAATTTTTTTCTTTTTTTTAAATGTCTTTCACACCTACAAATGTTAGCTCACAAAAGAAAAATAATAACAAAACAAAAAGC
The DNA here is from genome assembly GCA_019022515.1 of Quercus aquifolioides. NCBI lineage: Eukaryota > Viridiplantae > Streptophyta > Magnoliopsida > Fagales > Fagaceae > Quercus > Quercus aquifolioides. The sequence goes on from CM032329.1 coordinate 30,603,388, forward strand.
ATAAACAAAAACAAAAGGCAAAAAGAAAAGAAAAAAAAAATTAAAACAAATATGGTACAACTTCATAAGGCTCTTTCAGAGTTCACGTAGCATCCCAATAGGCAGGGATCTCTAGTGACATAGACTTCTCCTCTGGTATAACTCCCCCTAAGAATGGTTTTACCCTTTGTCCATTTACTTTCAAAATCCTACCATCCTTAGGGTCCTCAACTACTACAGTTTCATGGTTAAACACTTCCCTTACAATGAAAGGGCCATCCCACCTAGGTTTTAACTTACCTGGGCCTAAATATGCATATTTAAGATCACCGGGCAGCGGCTTAAACTCCAGCTGTGGTGCCTCTTCACTTGAATGCACGAGCTTTTTTTCATTTTCTAGTAGCTCCTTAAAGTAAGGCTTCCATCCTTTATTAATTGCCATCATCTGTTGTTCTTCCAAAACCTGTGAGGAATCCAACAAAGAAAAATTTTCAGATACATGAATATCACATTCTAAATCATAAGAATCAACAGAATTATTAAGAAGAGCTTCAAGAGGATCAGAAAAACAATTCTTATTAAACTCTTCTTGAACCACCGCCTCAATGAGGTTCACATAAGCACAATCATCATCCTCATGTGGTTGTTTAGCCACATGAAATATGTTTAGCTCCAAAGCCATGGAACCAAAAGTGAGTTGCATTCTTCCATTCCTGCAATTAATTAAAGCATTAGCTGTGGCAAGAAAAGGTCTACCCAAAATAATAGGGGTATGAACACTAGGATGTAAAACAGGTTGATAATCTAGAACAATAAAATCAACAGGATAATAAAATTGTTCAATTTTCACCAACACATCCTCAACAATCCCTCTTGGTTCCCTTACAGAGCGATCAGCCAACTGTAAAGTTATTGAAGTAGGTTTCAACTCACCAAGTCCAAGTTTTTGATATACACTGAAAGGGATCAAATTAACACTTGCCCCAAGGTCTAGCAATGCATGCTCCATGATGTAATCTCCAATAGTACAAGAGATCGTAGGACAACCTGGATCCTTATACTTTGGTGGGGTCTTATGTTGAATAACTGCACTTACCTGTTCTGTTAGGAATGCGGTCTTCTTCACATGATGCTTTCTCTTGATGGTGCATAGATCCTTAATTACCTTGGCATATGCAGGCACTTGCTTGATAACATGCAATAATGGCAAATTTATCTTGACTTGATGCAAATGCTCTAATATCTCAGATGCGGTGTCCAATTTCCTAGGTAATTTTAAGGCTTGTGGAAATGGTGGAGGGATTGGGCATTGTTCAATTTCACCAAATTCAAGTGACTCAGTTTCATCCTTCTCTTTTTCAACTGGGGTCTCCTTAGATTTCTTAGTTACTAAAGGAGAACTTTTATCAATCTCTTTACCACTCCTCAAAATGGTCACAGCTTTTACTTCCTCATGTTTATCCTTAGAGCCAATTTTTAGATTTTGATTGATGGGATTGGGTTGAGTTTGGGAAGGAAGCTTCCCTCTCTCTATCCCACTCAATGAATTTGTAAGCCTAGTTATATGACTCTTGGTCTCTCTTACCTCTTCATCTAGCCTAGTGAGCATGGATTCAAACTTTTGATTTTGTTCACTTTGCCTTTGGATGAAAGTACTAAGTGCATCCTCCAAGGAAGTTCTAGATGATGATGATGCATGTGGTGAATTAAAATTCCTTGGAGCAGGAGGATTCAACACATTGTCACTCTTATAACTCAAATACAGATGGTTTCGCATATTTGGGTTATAATTGTTAGAATATGAAGAATTATTTGGCCAATATGAATTAAATGCATGTACTTGTTCTTCTGGCACATTTAAGAATGATGAAAGTGATGCACATTCATTTGTAGCATGGTTTATCTCATGACAGATTTTACACACCTCCATTGGGTCCTCTCTAAAGGTAGCACTAACACTCCTACTTCCTTTCATTTTGAGTGCTTCAATTTCTTTAGTTAACATGCTAATTTTTGCACTCATGTTATCATCTTCCCTCAACTTGAAAACACTTCCACTAGAAGTGGTAGTGTTAGTTCTAGTCCTATCAGTGGAGTCCATAGGGCAAGGTCCAGTCCATGTGTTAGAGTTTTCAGCAATCTCATCAAGATAATCCATTGCATCTTTGGGTTCTTTTTGTAAAAAGTCCCCTCCGCATGAGAGTTGAATAAACTGTCGGTCCCTAGGTGTAAGTCCTTCATAAAAATAGCTAACTAATCTCCAATCTTCATACCCATGATTTGGGCAGAAATTGAAAAGATCTTTGTACCTTTCCCAAGCTTGGTATAAGGTCTCATTTTCGCCTTGGACAAAACTAGCTATCCTTCTTTTTACTTGCTGGACTTTGTGGGGAGGAAAGTGTTTCTTAAAAAACTCTTTGGCCATCTCCCCCCAACTACCTATAAACCTAGGTTTCAAAGTGTAAAGCCAACTTCTTGCCTTATCCTTAAGAGAAAAAGGAAAGAAACGTAACTTAGCAGTCTCAATAACATTTTGTGCATAGAAACTACTAATTACCTCTTCAAAAGCTCTAACATGGACATAAGGATTTTCATTTTCTTGTCCCCTAAACTCAGGAAGTATTGCTAGTAAACCTTGTTTCAATTCTACATGTGGTGCATTAGGTGGAAACATGATGCATGAAGGAACATAATTTTGTGTGGGATGCAACAATTCATACATAGTTCTTCTATTCTCCTCATGATTATTACGTGTTTCATCACCCATGATTGATGAAGAAGGTGAAGGCAAAGGTGTGTCAAAAAGATTACCAAAATAAGTTTCAAAAATTTCTAATCTGCCTCTCTTGTTTCTAACCCAAATGCTCATGTAACAATGAATCCACAATAAAATAAAATAAAATAAAATAAAAACAAACAGAAAAATAAAAACAAAAAAAAGGAAAAAAAAATTGGAACGAAGTTACCAATAGAAGAATTTCCACCGGTTGTGCTTTGCTCCCAAAAATTGCCTCTGAACACGCAATAGCTCCCCGGCAACGGCGCCAAAATTGCTTGCTCACTCCCAAGTGCAGGAGATCGTAGCAATATAATTCTCGGAGTACCGAGGTCGAACCACAAGGAGCAGGGTAAATTCAAAGACAATATAATTAAATAACAATTTGGGTGAAGAAGAAAAATACTTTTGCTTGGTGAGTGTTAACAAGAATAATAATAAAAACTGATTAAATCAATAATGTAAATACTAGGGCATCGGGGTGTTTCCCTATATCGATATGAAATTCTTTGTAATCTAAGAAATTATATATTTCATAATTGATTGTTCTTATTCAATTAAAAACTTATGATTCGGTTGAACTGAGACAATTTAAGAACGCATGATAATCTCGATTAATAATGCGGTTAGAAAAGTGTTCAGAAAAACCCATTCACTTTAAAACCTGATTTCTATTTGAAACTATTAGAAATTCGTCTAAACAATAAGAAAAACATGATTGAACTTATTGAAAGCATGGAAGAACTAATACATCAAAAGAAATCTAATTGAACAATCAAATATGTCTTTGATAAAATCCTAGAAAGAATCACATTGAATATTCATACCGTATAGAAGAAACATAACCCCTAGCCCTAGCAAAGAGTTTAGGCTGCCATTAGAGAAAGAAAAATACAAGGTTTTCTCTGCCAAAATTCGTTCTTAAGCCTCCCTCTCAAACCCTTAAGTTTTAATTGTCCAAAGAAAATAAAACTTTTCCTATTTTAATTTTCGTCCAAATTTACAGCAGTAATTTGTGAGTTAATTTAGGCCTTCAAAAATTGTGAATTTCGGAAAACTCAAAACTGAAAGTTGTAGATATTTAAGTCATGGTTCCAACACATTTGGCCTTGTGTAAATTGAATTTTTGAGGAGAGAGATACGACCAAAATACTGATTAGTGCTCAAATCTGAATTTTTTCCTTTTCAGATTCTACCTCTTTGATTTTTTCCTTATTTGAAGCTTCCGAACATGGTAGATGACCCAATCACTCTAGCTGCACCTCCTTAGAAATTTAAGCATGGTCCTTTAGCTCCTCTTTAATTCTAGTTTGGCCTTCATTTTCTCACAAACTCCTGTAAACTCATCTTTTTCACATGGTTTCTTGAAAGTAGAAAATTACACACACAATGAATGACATCTTATTCAAGAAATTATGTAAAGATAAATAATAGGGACTAATTCAAATAATGGCTTAATTATACAAATTAAGCATAGTAATAAGGAGATAATACCCACATAAATATATAATAAGTATACATTTTAAGGCATTATCAAGTCTCCTACCCGAATGCTAACCACAAGCACATCGTCGTGAGGGTGGTGGAGGAGCCTAGCATTTTCCTCTATAAACCCAATGACAGGGTTGTCAATGCGTGCCCTCTTCAGGACGAATCCCATCAACTGGACATTTTGGACCATCCGTAGGTAAGTTTTGCGTGCCTTCTTGGATGAGCTAGATGTTGTTCCTCCTACGATCATCCTTATGTCTCCTAGTGGGGGTCTGGGATGCTCGTTTTCTCTCCGTGCAGGTGTTTCTTGGGGCCGGTCCGTCCTTTCCTTACTGACGAACCTTTGCAACTTCCCTTGCCTGATAAGAGCTTCTATTTGCTGCTTTAAGTCATAGCAATCAGATGTGTCATAATCGTGGTCATGGTGGAAATGACAGTATTTGTCTCTGGACCTCTTGCTAGGGTTTCCCTTCAGCTTGCCAGGGAATGTCAGGGTTCCTTCATCCTTGATCTGCATCAGGACTTGATCAATTGAGGTGTTTAGCGGGGTGAAGCTTGCAAACCTTCCGGTGGGAGGCTTAGAGCGCCTATCATCCCTTCTATCTCCTGTCCTTGCTATCTTTCGCCCCCTGTCCTGTTTGGATTCATCCTGTCTTTCCCTCTTTCTAGGCTTCTCTTCGCGAGCTAGCAGTGTGTCTTTCGCATTCATATACTTAGTAGTCCTGTAGAGTACTTCCGACATAGTTTTTGGGTCATTCTTCTATAAAGAGAACAGAAATTTACTCTTCTATAACCTATTCGTGAATGTGGCCACAAGTATCTTGTCATCAGCTTCATTGATTGAGAGGGCCTCTTTGTTAAAGTGAGCTATGTAAGACCTTAGCGTCTCATCTTCTCATTGCTTAATGCTCATTAGGCATGCAGTTGACTTTTTATACATGTGTCCCCCGATGAAGTGTGAGGCAAACTGGGTGCTTAACTCCTTAAAAGTACCAATGGAATTGGGCGTCAACTTGCTAAACCAAATCCTTGCAGGGCCCTTCAGTGTAGTGGGGAAGGCCCTGCACATGATCTCGTCCGCTACTCCTTGCAAGTGCATTAGGGTCTTGAAAGATTCTAGGTGACCCAAGGGATCCTTGGACCCACCGTAAGTTTCTACCTGTGGCATGCGGAACTTTGGCGGAAGGGGGAATAAGGTGACTGGTGCCGTAAAGGGCAAGTCCGTTCGATGGACCAGTTCGTCGAGATCGCTTAACACCCATCCTCTGAGGGCGTTCATCATAACGTCCATCCTCTCTTTCATCATCTACATCTCTGCTACCATGTGAGGTGGAATAGTATCTGCAGTGGATGGACGGCTTGTGTCCATTCGCTCATGTCTGCTTGGGGCGTTGCTGCTTTCCAGCCCCTCTTGATTCCTTCTGACAGCGCTAGTTCCTTTCTGGTCCTCCTCTTGAGTGTTAAGCGTTGCGTTCTTTTGGCGCAACTGCTCCTCTAGGTCATGACTTTGCTTGGTGAGGCGTTCCACTGCCGTTGCGAGAGTCTGGACCTGCCTCTCAAGGGTGGTGGTACATGGTTCATCTCCTTGAGCATTGTTGGTGGTTGCCATTGAGCAAGTAAGTACCATGCAACTCTTCGTCCGAGAAGCGATAGTATGGCTTGCAAAACTTGATCTTTCCCACAGACGACACCAACTGATGATGCCAAAAATCGTTAGTAAGATGCACAGTTCCCACATGCTCCAGACAACACCTGCACAACAAAAAGGAGAAAAGCCTACAGAGAGTACTGGTGTGGTACCGGACGAATACCCTTCGAAAGTTAAGTCAGAACTCTTACAAACTCTAGAGTGCCAGAGCTTGAATGAATTATGCCACCGTCCACTTGGAGTCCGTCTACTTTTTATCCGTTCGTCATGGAGAGTCCGTCTCCTCACATATGAGCACCGTCTCCTTCCATTGCTTTGAGCTTAAAGCACCATCGCTTCTGACCGATTTAGTAGAGTGAGACCGTCTACATCCTTTTTATCCTATTCATGACTTGTTATAATGTTGCATGCGTGGATGGTTGGAAACAAATGTGTTTTATCAGTAGATTCAGTACTGGAGGAGTAATGGTCAAATAGGCCCTCTATATCAACCTGCTCTATCCACCCAAACTATTTAATCTGTTTCCCCGCACGTATATGATTTTGATTTTCAAGCGGATTGGGCAGGTTTAAAAGCGATAAGTTGAATTAGGTGGTGGGTTGAGTTTATATATATGTGTGTGTGGTTTTGGGCTGAGTTCCCCCATTTACTTGTATTATGGGTTAGGAATATCCAACAATGGGAGGCCCCGAAGATGACGATGTAGTTTTTATAGGAGACAAATGAAAGTTTTTCTTTAGGTTTGTCTTCCTTTTTCGTATTCTTACCCTCCCCGAGAATATCACAATGTAACTGGCCCCTCTCTATGAAATTCGGATTGGACTTCTTTCCCCCCGGGATGTGTTTCTCCTCACTACTCTCGTGTTTCTCTCCCCTAATTTTTTCAACCTCTTTTCCTCGACTTCCCTTAGTGGGATCGTCATGATGAAAGGGTTGTTTCCTATGTTGGTGGGTCCCTCTGAGCTATATTCCTGACCAGATGAGACCCGCTACTCGTGACTAACGTGACTCTTTTGGAACTTGCACCAAGCGCCAATTGATGCTTGGTGGGCGGATTCCCCTAAGGCATTATCTCTTGATCTTGGTATAATAGAAGATGTTCGGTCAAGCCGTGAGCTTGGACCAGGCCCGTCTAGGGAATGGAGGTGCTCAGTTAGTAAGTAGGGCGGGAAGGGCCCATTTAGGAATCGTGTCATGGGCTCGGTACAAGCTGATAGCCGTGGCCCGTACAATATATATACATCTATTTTTAGTCTTTATTTCAAATTAAATTTAAGTTTTTTCTTTAATTAACTCTACGATTAGCACATGTTAATATGAAAAATGAATTATACTTTGCCAACATATTCGTAAGCATACATCTTATATTTTTCTTTTTTTGAGAAAAAGTTAGAAAGTACTCATAACTTAAGACATGTGTATGATCTATGAGAAAATTGGTCACTTTCTATGATTTTCTTCATAACTTATAAGATTTAGAGAAAATGCAACTTCTTAAATTTGTCCATAAATGGTAAAATAAATTTTAAAGTTTAGTATACAATATATAACTAAAGCTAACTTGCCCAATCCATCAAATCGAAACTGCCCAAATTTTAAACAAACTCGCCGTTTTTGGTGGTTGGTGAGTCGATGGCAATATGGAAATTTTCCAACCCGACAAAGGTTGATTGGTTAAAAAAAAAACTTTAATCTACCCAATCTGACCCATGTAGTCCTAACATCAATGAGTAGATGTAGGTTATTTTAGCCCTTCCAAAAGTGACAATCTGATAATGACAATAACAAAAAAGGGTAGTCTTTCTTTCTCTATTTCACCTTTTCTTTTTCTTTTTTCTTTTTTTTCTTTTTAAAACTAAGACCACATTTAAAGATTTTATAAAGAAGAGTAATTATAGAATACTCCGAGAGTGCAATAAATACATACTCCTTCTTTTTACATAACAATGTGTCTTATTAATTAAATTCATAGTGAAACTCACTATTTTTGTGAGAGAAAGGAATATACATTTATTATACTCCCGAAATATTCTATACGTGTCTCTCTTGTTCGGAGTTTGAAAAGAAACGAATTAAATGGAAAGTTATGATGCACAAGATCAATGACTAATGTCCTGCTCGGGTTCAACATGACCTACACCAATGGAAGGTTGGATAACTCAATATTGAAACCGATGTGATTCCAATCTCAAAATTTCCAATGCTTAAGTTAGTAATCACGAAGTTTTCGATCACAACAGATGTTTTAATGTGGCTTTTCATACATCTCAAGCTCCCGAGAATGGCCACATATATCAAGCCTTTGGCTTGCTCCACAATTTTAGTAATTTTCATGATGGTGGAGGCTATAGGACACATACATCTTGGAATAGTGGGTGTGATTCTTGGGAATGTGGTACAAGGCTATCCCCTCTCTCCATATCTCTACGGCTAATCGCAGATGATATTGTAATAATAATGAAGCTTTATAGAGAGTTAGGAATTCCCTCCGCTAGAGCTCCTTTGTTTATGAGATAATAGGCATACATTTAGTTTGCTTCTAGCTATCTAGCTTGATAAGGAATTCGTCAACCCTCGATGACTGCATAAAATCAGTAATGGAGTAAGGGCGTCGCCCCTAGTAGCAGGTTGACAATGTCCACAATTGATTCTTTCCTGTAAGAGGATAGTAGTTGATAGTGGGAGGGCTCAAAGGCAACCCAAAGTCTCCATTAACTCCGATTTTATTTCCTATGAAATGGGAACATAGTCATTGAAGCTTATTCCTTTCCACGATCTATATTCTCTTCTGAAGATTTAGCCCACATGCTACGAGACACGAAATCGAACGAAGCATAACTATAAATATATTTGATAAAGAAAAATTCGTTAAATTATAGATTATGCCAAAGGTTGCATACGCCATTGGTCTTTGAGCAGATTCCCATAAACATGAAAAATGTACAAACAAGTAAGAACTGGTTTGGGGGATCAGGAAACTCAAACTGGTGTACACCTCTATATAATAGCGTACGCAAGTTATAAATTGGCATCTTCCCACATGATATGTGTACATTGCTTTAGACATAAATTACAAATTATGCAAAACTCAAAGAAAGCAAATTATACGCGCCATGCAATCCAACATGTTAACAAGAGAAAGTATCTAAACTAAAATGACACATAAGATGACAAGAAAAATACAATTTTATGGAGGAGAATAAAGATTGTGGTATAGATCCAGACCTCTTTATGTCTACATTTAAGGTGATCTTGTTTTTGGTCTCTCGGTTGAAATGGCTATCACATATGTGTGAATTATCCAAACAGAAATGGGTGGAAAGGTTTAAGCAGGATTTGGGTAAAGGAAAATGGCAAATTTGAGATAAGGGTGAAGCGGAAGGAAATTCCGAATCAATAGTTATAGTTGGAATTCATGAGGAAATAATTAGGCCAATAGTGTTAAACACTAGCAAACTCAATCAAACACTCAAAGAGATTGCCATATCACTTTGGACAATAAAAGAAATGACAAGTCTAGTGTGATTCCAATAGAGTTTTGGTATGGTCCTTAAGGGGTGTTTTCGATTGTCTAAAATGGGGTGAAATGGGGGTATTTATAGACTTGCCAATCCTCTAAAGGGGTTGGTGGCTAGTTGGGGAGCTAATCAATTCAAATAACCAACTGGAAATGAAAATGAGTGATTTTGGGGTTCCAATCTCTAAGTGGCATGCGCGACCCTCGCATTGGCATACACTAGTAGGGGAGTGGCGTATGCTACTTTAGGTTGTCTATTACAGGTGAGTTTGAGTCTTGCAATTTTGTGTCAATCTCAATATGTGGTATTGACCACTTTGGTAGTGATTGGATTTTCTTCGTTATCAAGACCAAGGACCTCGAGTATAGATCGGGACAAAATTGGTGTACTACGTCATGTTAAAATTGTGAAAAGAGCTTCACAACTGAGATCTATACTAAAAGGCTAAAGGGGCGAATTCATGGGTTGGATTCAATATTCTATGGTTTGAATTAGATGTTATAAATATAAAAGTATATCCATTGTCACGTTTTTTTTTATATTATAAATTACACAGTATTATATACATTGTCAAATCTAAGAAATTAAATTTTAATTGTAAAATGGACTCTCTTCATTTCAAGTGAAATAAACCTTATTCATTTGTAATGAAAATGATCATGTTTCACGTGTTTGGATGAACCTAATTGGTTTGTTGAGTTGACATTTTCTCTTAAGATGAATTAAATAATCCAAACAAGCCCTAAGAGCTTTTTCTTCCCCTTTTATTTTCCAAGTATGCCTTAAGAGCCTTTAAATGCTTAACATATTCCATAAAAGTGCTAGAAAACAAAATTTTCATTTTATTTTTTATTTTTTTATTTGAAGCATGACAAAATAATTAACAATTCTTTTAAGAACACACATTTTACTTTGCATTTTGTCACAACTTGCACCATGTATTAGTTCGCGACTGGATTATACTATTTACACATAAGTCCACCATTTGTATTTGGTAGAAAATAATTTAAGGTCCCATTAACGGGTGCCCTTCATTTGTTAATTGACTGTTTTATGAAAGTTTTAATACTTATTTTTATGAAAAATATAAAAGCTGTTAGAATTTTTTTTCATTAAAAATTACTAAAAATATTTTATAAATCAATGCTCTTAGGTAGTTTGTAAAAATATTATAAAAATAGTTTGTGACAGCAATATTACTTATAATCTAATTACCATATAAATGTGCACATTTGGTGGAAGTGTGTGCTTTAGACTTTTCAAAAAACTCGAAATCATTATTCATTAATTGGAGTTTTTTTTTTGTGTAATTATTTATTAGTATTTAATTAATATTATATGGTTGGGTTAAAGTTATACCTGGTGTAACTTTAAACAATGTTACACGACTCAATATTTTTTTAATTGGATGCAAAATTTGATAAATCTACCGTTATATTGCATTATCTTCATATATTCTCCACGCTTGCAAAATTTCAAGGTAATAAAAAATTAATAGTCATGTCATCAATCAATTTTTTAAATTCAAGTTTTTGTAGTTTAAAATAATGCATAAAAGATGAATTTATGGATCAAATGGTAAATAACATCCAATTAGCATGAAAATTGGCATGATTGTTAAAAACATATAGAACATGTTATTCAACGGTGAAATTTTCAAAATATGAATTCTATAACAAGTTATTGGGTGGTGTAATATTACTTAGAGTTACATTAAGAGTCCATTTAGATAGAACTTATTTTGCTGAAAACAAAAAACTGAAAATTGAAAACACTGTAGCAAAATAATTTTTAAATGTATGAATAGTACCGTGAGACCCATTTTTAAATTTTTTTTTTTCTGAATAAAGACTTGTGGGTCCTGTGAACAGCACATGAGACCCACTAAATAATGTTTTATGTCTCCTGAAACGTGCGCATCAAAAAAAAAAAAAAAAAAAAGGAAATGCCAAATGTGAAATGCGCAGACGCAATGAGTTGAATCCAAACATATACTTGATATAACTTGAACTCAACCTCTCTCTCTCTCTCTCTCTCTATATATATATATATATATATATATATTTGAGGACTTGCATGCGCATCCTTAGAAAAAAAAATTATTAAAAAAAATGAAGAGAAATTCTGAGGATCTTTCAAAAAATTCCATTTATTATATTTGAACAGAGAACTAGAAAAAGTGGCAACACCAATCAGAAGAGTTGCAAACTGGCAAGGACAGATTACAACACGTCTCTTTATCTTATCATCATACAGTATGCATGCATATTCATATCAACCGATCATCATAATCTACAAAAACACTCTTTATTATTTTATCAAAAAAAAAAAAAAAACTCTTTATTATAACATACTATAGTTACAGTACAGTGCATCAAAATCGTGACACAAAAAAGCAAAAGTTTTGTTAAAAAGCAAAAGGGTACTTTGGGTACTTTTTCGTAAAGCCAAAATATTTCCGCGTACCCTTGAGAAATAATCAACCACTCCAACTCCCCACCTTAACTCTAAAAAGCCCACCAATCTTATTTATCCACGTGCTCCAAAAGCTTGAACCTAACAAGTTGTATACTCCCACGTGGTGAGTTTCATATCATCGTATTAGAATTCCTAGTATACTATTTCCCTTGCCTCGTACGGCACCCAACTGAGCTCTCTCTCTCTATTTAAGACTATAACACTTGAAACTAGTTTCACACAGATTCATCAATTCCAGACTTTTCAGGTTTCCCAATCGATCGCGTCCAAATACTTTTTTTTTTTTTTAATTATTTGATTTTTTTTTTGAGTTTAGAGGGGAAAAAAAATAATCTAATTTGTACTTAAGAGTTACTTACAGTACTGGTTTTCTCTCTCTTTCTCTCAAAGTTTGGTCTCACACTTTTTGTTTTGTTTTGTTTTTTTATTTATTTTTTCTCTCTCTCTAGAAATTTGAGAGAGGAGTTGGGTTATAATGGATCTGGATATGGGGGATTGCGCCTCTGAAGCTCTCCAGACTTTGATCCCCAAGAAACCCAAACAAAACGAGGTACTTTTTTTTTTTTTTTTTGATTGAAGTAATTTATATTTAATTGGTTGCTTTAGAAGAAAAAAAATTCTGGGTTTTGATGAATTCGATGGGATTTGATTGTTTTGTGTTGTTGGGATTTGGATTTGGATTGGTGGGTTTTTGTTAGTTTTCTTTGTTGGGTTGGTAAAGATTGTTAATTTTGTTTTGGGGGGGTGGGGGGGTACTTGGTTACTGGGGTAGTTGATTTTGGTCTGGGTGTGATCTGTAATTGTTTTGTGAGTTTTTTGTTGTTAATTTGCTTTGGTGATTCCAATAATTGACATGCATTTGTTGTTAAAAGGTTTTATTTTGGTTTCTGAGGAAGTTGAGGAAAAGTTAGTAAAAAAGTCGTTGTGTTTGGTTGCTGAGAAAGTTAAGGGGAAGTTAGGAAAACTTTTGTTGTTTGGTTTGTAAGAAAAGGGAGGTATGAATTGATACCCCGGATCATTGTACAATTTGTTACCTTGGGTTTTCAACCCCTTCCAACCCTTTTCTGTCCCTCGACTTTCTCTTCCTCCAAACAGTGTTTTGTTTCTTCATACAGGAAAAATAAATAAATAAATAAAAAGTGCTTTGGGTTTGTATCATGGAGCCATATCGAAGAATGAGTTTAGAGCAAGGGATACTCATTAAGCATGCTTAATTTCAAATGTATACTTGAGCATATAGACAACAAAATGTCATTTTAGGCTTTGTGTTACTTGTGATCTTAAAGTTTAGTTTATATGGATATATAAACAGCATTATTTGCAATGGTTTAAATGTAAGGTAAATTAAGGCATCCAATAATAACTCTAGAGTGAGTCTCAATTGTTTCTTGTATCAAAGTATGGATTAAGGCATGCTCACATATGAACTGTAAAGTGCAAAATGTGCCAGCTAAGTGCTGATTGTTCTTGTAGTGGCCTACACTATAGTTCAATATCACATTATCACTCCTGTTCCAGTGTGAATGTTCATGCTTGAGTATATATGGTGCTTTGAAGTTTGACCAGCTGTTTTGCACAGTGAGGCTGATTTATTTACCTTTTGGATTTAGAGAAACTAAAGTGTGTTAATCAACCCACTCTTTGGTGTTTTTCCCATGTGGGATGAGTTCTAAGCATACAAATTTCTTAGCTACTCCAAAACCATATTCTCTTTTGCTGAAACAGTTTTTTTTTTTTTTTTTTGGATAATAAGGTCATGATAAGGAGGTTGATCAACGAAAACAGTTTTTTTTTTTTGCCTTTTCCTTTTCAATTATCATTTTATTTATTTATCTCTCTCTCTCTCTCTCTCTCTCTCAAACACATGATGTGCACATCATCACACATGAATGCATACATGCTCATTTTTTGCAGAATACATTTTTGTCAATGGTATTTTTCCATTTCCTGAGTTAATAATTACAGTGGATGGCTGGATTCTTTCTGTAATTTCTGTGGACATGCTTAGTTTCCCTGCCTGCTTGATGTAGAAGTTATCCTTTAAATTTTCCTTCATGCTCAAGAAGCAATCTTGTTGTTTAGGTTGCCATGGGCAGCAAGGGGAAAGCAAAAATATGCTATGATGAGACACAGCAAGACAAAGTCAAGGTATATAGGATTAACTGTATGCTTTGCTAATAGATTTACACTTGGTTAATATTACTTGTCCCACTTGCTTTGTATTTCTCTTCTTTCTCTAGGATGCTTTGGCCGTCAATCTTGGAAATTCTACTGTGCTAGGATCACTGGATAGTGTTGGTCCCCTTAAGAATTCTACAGCAGGATCAACCAATTCAAACAATCTTAATAGTTCCAATTCAGATTTATCATATCATGATGATGATGAGGATGGAAATGGTGCTGTTGATGAAGATACTGGTTTCTACGATGAGGATGATTATGTTTCTGATTACGACGACAATGATAATTTCTTGTACGATGATAGTTATGTAAATATGCAAACCCAATTTGATAATGTTGATTTGCCTCCTGGGGTAGAAGCAACACTTCCTTGGTTGAAGGACCCGAAATCAAGTGCAGACCCACCAGCTTCAACCAGTACTTTAACTATTTCAGATCTTCCTGAAAGCAAAAAGCAGGCAGAAGCTACATGCAGTTCAACAGTCCCTGCTGAGCCAAGTTCAAAGGAGAAAGTGCAAGAAAATGAGGATGGAAGTATGAGAAAACTTCAACCCTTTAAGCAATTTGATGTCGTGGATGATTATTCCGATCATCACTATAGCCGCATGGGCTTTTCAGATGGGAAGGTGACCTAAGTTACATACAGATTTGTTCTATGTTATTTACTTAAAAAAAGGATGAAATTTTACATTTTGACTGTTTCCTCTTTATAGTGTGTGTGCGCCTCTCTATAACACAAACACATGCACGTGTTGTATGTAAGTCATTATTTGTGTTTCTCATATGAATTGGTTTGTGTCTCTTTGTTTATAGCCACCCAAGAATTGGGCAAAGAGAATTCAGGATGAGTGGAAAATGTTAGAGAAGAATTTACCAGGTGAGTTCTGTCCTTTTTGTATTGTAAATTGTGCTATACTTGCTATTATGGTATTTACACATCAGAAAGAATGATCTTTTGGACCATTTTTACTGGTCCAGGTCTCTTGTATCATTTGGACTACTGTATCTGTAAAGCATTTAAAATGGCTGTTTTAAGGTAGAATTAATATCACACTTCACATGCACTAACTGTAGTGTTAAGTGTATGATACTAGAATATGGATGATTTTCTACTTTTTGCAAGTTGTTGCACCCTTAACTGCCTTTCTTTTAGCTCCCTCCTCTTTTCCCCCCAAAAAATTTGCTTTATATTAATTCAAAAAATCATCTTTTCTGGTGATCAAATGTTATTAGTTTGTTGAAATGACTCCTCTTTCCCTGCCTCTCACCAATTCTTCTTCTGCAGAGACAATATTTGTTAGAGTCTATGAAGCAAGGATGGAACTATTGAGGGCTGTTATAATTGGACCTGCAGGCACTCCTTACCATGATGGTCTTTTTGTCTTTGATTGCCTCTTTCCCACTAGCTATCCCAACTCACCACCGGTATGTATTTGGTCATAATGTCTGTACTTTCATAACCATAATATCTTGTATTGTAGATAACAGAATTGGGAGTTTCTTCTTTCAGATGGTGTACTACTATTCAGGTGGCCTTCGACTGAACCCAAATTTGTATGATTGTGGGAAAGTCTGCCTCAGTCTTTTGGGGACCTGGACTGGTAAACAGAGTGAGAATTGGATCCCAGAGAAATCAACCATGCTACAAGTGTTGGTATCTATACAAGCTCTGATTCTGAATGATAAGCCTTTCTTTAATGAGCCTGGTTATGAATCAACATACACTGGAGCAGAAGGGGAAAGAAGATCAAATGATTACAATGAGAATGTCTTTATTCTATCCTTGAAGACAATGATGTACACACTACGGAGGCCACCAAAGGTACAATTATAATAACCATCTTAGTTAGCAAATTAAATGGTATAATCCAAGAGGGGATTTTTTTTAATGTTAATCCAATATATATATATATATATATTGATTGGTAAGGTTACCCACCTATAAAGAGTTGCACCAGGTGTAACTTGAGCATATATCCCTATATGTGTATATATTTTAAAGTTCTTTTACCTCTTTCTTTTCTGGATATATTTCCAAGGGGTCATCTATGCATTTATCAGCTTGATAATTCCATTAATTATAATATATTGTTGCACATTTAGAAATATGTACGCATACATTTATACTTCAGCAGGAACTGATGGGCTGAAAAGTTTCTATATCTGGCTCCGTAATGTATTTGAGTTTATTTGCAGCATTTTGAGGACTTCGTTGCTGCTCATTTCCGCGATTGTGCACGGAATATTTTGGCTGCGTGTAAAGCATATACTGAGGGTGTTCCTGTAGGTTCAGCTGCTGTAGGTTCTGTTATAGAAGATGTAGTCCAGGATAAGGCAGGGAAGCGCAAATCCATTGATTTCAAGTCAACATTAAGTAAGATGATGAATATGCTGATAACAAATTTCACCAAGAATGGTTCGACAGATATTGAGCAGTTTCACCTTCCGGCATAAAATCACACACGGAAGCTGACAGCGTGAGAAAGGCTGTATGATCTCAACATGAACAGGCAGGGTGAAATCAATGTTGGGAATGTCGTGTTGGAGGTGCCTTTCTTATCGCAATTTTGATGGAATTGGAGCACCAGTATATAGTAGTATCTTTTGGATTCCAGCTAGTTGTAAATACTAAATATAATAGGATGACTCAAATACTTTTTCATTGGATTAAGTTGATTGTTGCGCCTCTAAGTGATTGATGTTGCATTCATTCATGAGGGTGATTGATGTTGCATTCATTCATGTTCATATGCTCGTGTGAATGATGATCCTAAATTCACGGGATGTTTGGAGCTTTTAGCTTTCCAGATATGCCCGATTTATGCTTGACATGAACCCTTTTTAACTTTTGCTGGGGGGTTCAGACACTCCAGCAATAAAATCTTAATCCAACCCATAAGATTGGTCCCTCTAAGTCACTTTATTTCGTGGGGGACATACACACACCACACCATATGCAGTAGGAGAAAAACGTTATGGATGTGACGGACCTTCCCTACAAGGCTACACCCGACTCACAAACTGATGTGTCAGTCTATATGAAGATTGTCACGTTATTAGCTAGCCACCTAAAAGGCTAAAAATTAGGTTGCATCATGCAGGCCAAGTTATCAACAAAGAGAATAAAGTTAAATGCCTTAAGAAAGGAAAGGAAATTTTCATTCCCAAATAGGCAATATATTTCCTTCACTTTCCGTCAATTTCTCAGTAACCAAACACATTAGTACTATCAAATCAATAAAATGCAAGGCACAAGAATCAAGATGGTCTTATGGTGTGGGGTTTCAATGATTGTGGCTTTAGGTGGTGGTGACGATATTGTTGGGCATGAATCACAAATGTACTATAAAGTATGAATAAGATGTTTGCATTTAAAAAAAGAAGAGTCAACGGACAAGATATTTTTTTGTATTTGTTTTCCTATTTAACAATCAATGTTTTCTGTGTCTCCAACTAACTTGAAATCATCCTCAATCCCATCGTTTGCAAGCATTGGCTTCCCTCGCATGTCAGACCTTCAAGATCATTTTTTATGATCACTGAAGAATTCCTTGAATTGGTTTGGTTTTTGGTTCCCAAATCGCACAAATGTGGATTTGGTTTCATCTTGAAATCCCCGGATTTCTTTGCTATAGAGTGTTGGGAAATTCTTAGCTAGTCCGGGACTACAATGTCAGCAAGCTGACCTTGTAGTCCCAGCCAATAAACAAAAGACACCTCATTAAAAACTGATGACATAAGTTTATCTGCCATGTCATTCCACTTTAATTTGATATTCTAACGTCCGTTTAACCCGTCAATTCTGAGATACATTCAAGTTAGCAAATTCAAATTTGAGATGAAAATGGGCGGGTATTGAAATTTTGGCATTGAGAACTTCCAAATTGGTTTATGGAATATTAGAATACATTTTCCTATTCCATGGGATCATTTTCCCCAAACGCCAAACAAAATGTATTTCTGCCAAAGTTGGGTCATCTTCTACAATTCCCACTGGGCAGCGACGGCAACCTCAGTACTGCCCCTCTCATCGCTTCACCTTTCCTCCCCGTAATCCGTGGCCTTCTCATGCTGGATAGACAAATGCTTTAATGGGCAATCTAAAAACCTTCTAGATCTTAAGGTATGTTGTTCCTCCAACAAATGATGATAATTCTTGCTCCAAGATTCAAGCAATCACAAATCTTTCAAGCAATGAATGGGGTGAGTCTATTTCCCTTATGTTTTGGTATGACGAATTTCCCGGATTTTCTTGGCCGTGAAATTTTCTGCCATGGATGTTCTTGATGATTTTTTTTTTTTTTTTTTTTTTTGTTTCCTTTGATACCCATGTTGATCTCTTTGATGATTATGGTTAGTGTTTGATGGAATGATGTTTCTTGAATTGTATTTGTTTTGGGTACTTAGGAATTCATGGCCAATTGATATCACAGTTTATGTTCATTCCTTCTATACTCAACATGTTTGATAAAATATCCCAGTGAAAAGAAAAGGCTTTGTCATCTTTAAAGAATTTGGGTGTGGACCTTTCGTGAAATTTGTTTATTTCCATGAGAGAAGCTTAGCTCAATCACCAAGACTCAGTCTTGGACATGTTATCATGCTCTGTACACTAGATCAAGATTAGTGCAATGACCATGCTATAAGTTTTGTTCCTTGTTTGTTAGTGTTGTGATCTTTTTGGTCTCTACATATATACATGCATTACAGTGTGTGAAGTGAATCTAAGTTGAAATGTTACATACATTTGGTTCTTTTCTGGTATCTTGGGATTACTTATGTAATTATTTGATAAAATGCATGCTATTCTTGGATTTATGATTGGAATCTTCCAAGTGTTTTTTGTTTCTTCATTTATAAATTTTCCAAATTGGTATAGATTTGTCACACTTAGATATTGATATTTGGTAATTGATTCATAAATTTCTCTTTGAGTTTGAATTTTCATTTATTTGCATTTGTTTTTTTGGTTGCTTGCAAAATTTTGATTTTCCCACAATGCTTTCTTGGCATATATGCATGGGCAGAGGTGTTATGCCTTCATGAACAAATTCTTATTTTCACAACTAAAGGTAATAATTGATACTATAAATCATTCATGTTATGCCTTCTCCATTGCCTGTTTTACTATTGAGTTTTATATTTTTATTAAATAAAGATAGAAGTTGGGCATCATTAGCCTTTATTGTTAGCAAACTTGTGTGCTTTTTAATGCACTTCTTAATACAGTTAGCAAACTTGTGTTACCTTGAAGTGGTTAGATAATAGATTTTTATTGATGAACATTAACCTAATGATTTGTGTTATGATTCAGACAAACTTGGAAGACACTTGCTTGGAGAGAGGGAGTCTTAGCTTGCCAAGGATGAAGATGAGGAAGAGTAACAAGGAAAGGATGAGGATCAACAAGTTGAAAATGAATAAGCTGTCATTATCGGCTTTGGATGAGATGGATAGGTGATGAAGTTCAAGATTGAAGGCTGGCTGGTTTCTTTAGCCAGTAGGATTTGTTTGTTGGAGATAGAAATTATTAACAACTTATTTCCTAAACTTTTGGAAGTGTAGAGGATAGGATTACATTGTTTGCTAGTTAGTTATCAAGTTTATGTTATTAGTTGGGTGCCTATCATCAACTATAGGTGTCGCATTACATTAATTTTTAGATATAGTTGTGTCAATGTGTGGGAGTCACATTACATTGATTTTTAATAACTGAATACTCAAATAATCACATCAAATCAATATCTATTTTGTAAGATCAATGGCATTACATTGATTTACATTGAAATGATAGTTGTGTTAGTGTGTGGGTGTTGCATTACATTGATTTGCATTGAAATAATCATTTTGTTACTAAAATTAGGAGCTTGTTTGGATGAAGAGCGTTTTGAATGATATCACTTAGTTTTTTGTTTTCATCATCCAAATCGTGTGGGTCCCACCGCTCAACACTTGTTTGGATTAGTTTTGAATCACGGTTTTCATCACTCAAAAACTCAATAAAATGGATGTGAATGACCAAAACTGAAAACAGGTTTCACCTGTTTTCAAAACTCAAAACTTGAGTTTCAGTGGCAAACTGAGTGATGAGTGACCATTTTTTTAAAACCAAACAAGCCCTAGATCACCAAGATTAATTTATTTTTCCTTCTCAATATAAATCTGCATTACAAAGAATAACAACTTCGTCAAGTGCCATCATTGGGATCCCATGCTCACGAGCAACATCATGGAGTTGCCCCATTTTCTTAGACATCTCTTAGACATAAAGAGAAAAATAGGTTCAATATTTTTGCATTTCTTTTCTATTAGTCATTTACAACTAATATCTCTTTTCCCTCTACTATCATATAAATATCACATAAAAAAGACTCTTACAACTAAAGAGAAAAAAAAATTGCTCTACTATACAGATATAAACAAAGAGTGAAAAAAAAATACATTCTTTGTCAAAGACTACAAGAGAGTTCAACTTAAGGAGGGGAAAAAATCTCCCTATCCTCACATTTACATTCACATTAACCTCATCATCATCTTAGCTTAGATAAATAAATCTAAATGTTCTAATTTGGGCTTCAACCCTAACAGCTTTACTTTTTCTCCCACTGACGCTTCAGCTTAGCCTCAAGCCCTCAACCTTCATTCATAGGGCAACTTCAACTGCTCTGATTTGGGCATCAATACTAATTGCCTCTACAAGTAAAATTCATGAATTAATTAAAAAGAAATGGCACATGGTTGCTGAAAGTAATATATGTGAGACATCAACACTAATCTAATTAAACAAGAGATGCTTATACATCGTTGCATTTGCTTCTTGTTATAATTGATTCTACATCAGTAAAACCTCTCATTGCAAGTAAGATGCTATAAAGCAACCAATGAAAGCCAATCAGTACATCTCTCAACACAACAACAAAACAAGCAACAAACAATAACTACATATATTATATATACATAACAACCTGTAACTTCAACAACCAACTATGAGAATACAGCTATCACCATCTAGAATAACACATCAGCTCAAGGCAAAGCAGAATGTATTGGAACTGAAATTGTAATGCCTATTCATTACAACAACCACAACAACATTATTACCTTAGGCAAACAAATTAAAAACACAGCCAAAAGTCAGTGAGCTTCTGATAAGACGAATTTTTATTATCAAAAGCAAACAAAAGGAACCCAAACAGAGGGAAAAAAACCCCACATCAATATATCGACAAAAACCCCACCTAAAGAAAAATCACTTCAAAGTTTCTAACAGATTTTTTCACAAACATCATCTATGCATTTAAAAAAACAACATTAAAATAAAATAAAACAATAAATCAGCCACATTAATCTTAAGATGGGAGAAGGTCAAATGGGCAAGCAAGCACCGCTGGTGGTGGTGGTGTGGGACTCAGTGGCTGTTGCTACCATGGAGATTTGGCCATGTTTGCCTCATAGAAAGGTGTTAGAAAAAACAAAGATTTTCAAATTTGGTGGAGGTAAAGCAGAATAGAAGAGAAAATGGGGAGAGAGAGAGAGTTGAAGAGAAGAGAAAAGGGACAAAATGAAGAGAGAGGATTCTAAATTTGTGACATAATAAACATTTAAACCCAAATCTGACCCGCCATTCACATCCCCAAAATTTTGAATTTTTTTGAATTTGCTTTCACCGTTTTATAAGTTAACAGACGTTAGGATTATCAATGGTTATTGTGCTGATGTGGCAGTTAGGATGATGTAATCTATGTTTTCTACCGTGGCATCAGTTTATTGGCTGGGACTACAAGGTCAGCAAGCTGACATTGTAGTCCCGGACTAGCTAAGAATTTCCCTAGAGTGTTTATGCATTTGCGGTCTAGATTTTTTATGAAATGGAATAAGGTGCATGAAGATAGTTCTCCGATGATGATAGAAAGTGGAGGAGATGAGGAGGAAGATTTAAAGGTTTTTTTTTTGGTTATTTAAAAATAAATATAAAAATGACGAAGTCATTCTAATATGGCAAATTGATAATTCAATGAAAAATGCTAAATACTCACACATTGATGTGATAACAAATATGATTGATGTCATTTCAACAATATAATAATAAATTTCTAAATTACTTAGCAAAAGAAAAAAATTTACTTATTGTGATTGATAAAAATGAGCTCATAAGTCGGTCATTCCTTTGCTCAAGTTAGGACAATGACCTAATTCTACCGATTTTCTTGGGATCAATGCTTAGGGTAAAAGCATTTTCTTATAGTACACACTACACAATATAAACAAACTCTTTTCTATTAACTTAAAAGTTAGGTTAATAATTGCTCTACGAAAAATGTGTTCTTTGTACTGCGTGGAGGTCATATAGATCAAAACTCATACCAATAAAAACAAAAGCCCTACCCGTAGAGGAATTTAAGAAATTCTTGAGACTGATTCAAGTTTAAGGATCTGTAAGGGTTAGGAGTGTTCTTCCTTAACAAAATCCTAGGGGAACTAAGCTATTCTCCCGCTCTAACCCAACCCAGGCCAAGCTTCAAAACAAGTTACTAAATCCTTAAGGGTTCGTTTGGTTGGGAGGATGGAAAAGTGGGAGGATAGAAAATAGAGAGATGATGGAAAAGTAGGAGGATAGAAAAGATTTTAATTTCCCTCATTTGTGTTTGGTTGAGAGAGTGGAAAAGTGGGGGGATAGAAAACTTTTTTTTTTGGTTGAAAATAAAGTTTGTATAAATTTACCATCATGTCCCTATTAAATAAAATAAAAAGTAACACATTATACTCTTTAAAAAATTGTGTATAGATGGACACTTCATCAAAGTAAAAAAAAAAAAAAAAAAAAAAAAAGAAGAGGAAGAAGAAGAAGAAAGCTACACATCCAGAAAAAAAAAAAAAAAAAAAAAAAAAAAAAAAAACCCAACACTTCCAAACAAAAGCAAAGGAAAAAAAAAAAAAAAAAAGCCATCACGTTTGTAACAAAGAAAGAAAAAATCAAAGGGAAAAAGAGAAAAAAAAAAGAATAAAGAAAAAAGAAAAAAGAAAAGAGGAAGCCAACATGTTAATAATAGAAAAAAAAAAAAAAAAAAAAGCAGCCAACACGTTGGAGACTTTGAGGTAAATTCCAAGGGTATTTTTGGAACTCCTGGTTTTCTCTCTATTTTAGGGAGAAAATTTTTTGGTGGGCTTGGAGAGAAAACACTTGAGTCTTATCATTTATTTTCCTTCCTCCTCACCCAATTAAATACACTCTAAAAAGTTTTTCTTCCTATTTTTTCTTTAAAGTTTTTCATCCACCCTATTTCATCTCCAAATAAACACACCATAAGTCTCAGCTAACTAGGAATTAAACATTCCCTTATCAGCAAAGGTACGATAGAGTTAGGAGCTCATCAACTTAACAAAACCAATAGGTAACTGAGTTGCTCCCATGCTCATCCTTAGTCCCCCCAAGGGGAACTTGGGGGATAACTATTAAATTTTAGAGTATGGAATGTGGTAACCATGTAGTTGACGATCATAACCGTTGAAGCGCATATCGATGCCAAATAGGAGGTATAAGAGTAAACAATATTAGGTCCTGTTTGGTAGGAGGATTTTTGTTGTTGTTTTCAAAACAATATGAAAATAATTTTAAAAAAATTGAAAGTAAAACCAATTTTCAGATAATAATTTTTACATGATATGTGTTTGGCTCCCACTTTTAAAACAATTTTCAAAATACTAAAAGCAAAAAATGATGTTTGGGAAACCATTTCTATTTTTTATATATTTTTTTAAAGTTTACAAAAAGTAATGTGTAGAATTTGTAGATTACCTTTTTTTTTTTTTTTTTTTTTTTTGATAGTAATAAGGGGATAGAGCTCATGTATTTTATTATTATTTTTTTGGATAATGACAAGTTTCAAATTTGGAGCATGAGATTTTTTTTTTTTTTTTTTTTTTTTTTTTTTTTTTTTGTGATAAAGATAAGCTCTTTAATTTAAGAAATAGAAGAGTTTGGACAAATCTATAAGATCAACTGTCTTCATTTTATTTACAACTATGCCGTTAAAAACGTTTTTTGTATCTTGAAAACACCATCTCAGTTGTTTTCAAAATCCTGGCTTAAACAAGGAAAATATGATACAATTTTCTGAAAACTGTATTTAGAGAATATCAACTAAACAATATATTCAAGTGTAGGACCCATATCTAATGGTTTGCACAAAAAAAAAAAAAAAAAAAAAAAAAAAACTATATTAAAATTATCTTACCAAACAGGCCCTTAAATACTAAAAAAAAAAAAATTTAACTTTTATTATTTTAAATTGAATTTGATACATACTATATATATATATATATATATATATATATATATATATTTATTTTTTAATAATTATTGTTTTCTTGAAAATTTCAACCTTGTGAATATTTGAATCTAAGAAATCTAAACTTTCCTTTTCTTTTTTGTCTTTTGAGGGGAGGGGGAGTTCCTAACAGGTCTTCTCACTAGTTGGAGTCTTGGGCCATGCCCTCCGAATTTATAAAAAAATTAAGGACAAAGTTTAGCTACAAAATCAGTTGTAGTCCAATATTAAAATTTTACTCAATATCTTTTTATTGAAAGTTAATTTTGACAAATCCACCATTGGATTACATCTTCTTCTTATATACTTCATGCTTGCAAAATTTTTAGAAAATTAAAGATTAATAGCCATGTCATCAACTACAAAGGTTAGGCTCTTTTGTAATTGTACTCTAGTTTTGTAATGTATTATAAACCCGATTTAAAATACTAGTATTACTATTTTTGTGTGTGTTCTAATAAGTATTATTGTTTACTAAAAAAAATAGCCATGTCATCAATAAATAATTTTAATTGCAAGTTTTTGTAATTTAAAATTATGTATAAAATATAAGTTTATAGATCATATAGTAAATAATATCTGATTGATATCAAATTTGACATATGTATTTAGAGCGCAATGAATATACAATTTAAGGGTTAGATTTTTAAAATATGTAGTAATATTTATATTTTTTTGTAACTAAATTTTTTCCAAAAAGTAATTCTTTTGTAGAAATATAATTATATTTTTTTATAAAATTTTAAAAATATATCATATTTTTTTATTATATAAAATTGATAATTACAACAAGGAGAAGAATTTGAACCTTGAACATTTGTGTGGTAAACATTACATAATGTAAGTTGAGTTATGAGAGTGTTTGAATCATATTTTAGCAAACCTTCTCTCCACCTCTGTAGTGGCTTTCCCTACCACCTCCGTGTGGGTGTTCCTCCACCTCGGTGTGGCCTTCACTACCACCTCTGCGTGGGTTTTCTTCCACCTCCGTGTGGCTCCATCTCTACCCACGTTTGGTGGGTCCTTCTGCTTTGGTGCGCTTCGAGCTGATCTTGATCGCTTTGTGGGTCTCTTCAACCCGGATCGTGGGTTTCCTTTTAATCTCAGCGGGTTCTTTTCTCTGCTAGCGCTGTTGCCGGTCATCGGTGAGTTTTGCCCAGTCAGTTGCAAGCGTCTTCTTCCTTCTCAGACTAGTGGGTTCCGTTAAGCTTTTCACTCTTAATCAGCGCCAACTCTGCACCATCTTTGACAGCGTTTGCGTCGCTGGTGAGTTCTCATCCTTCTGGTGGTATTTTCTCTGCTGCTTTTATGCTGGGTTTCTTTGGGTTTTTGGTGTTATCTCTAATTTTGATTTGGAGAAGCTCTGTAGATTGGGTTTTGTTGTCCTTTAACTGT
Source organism: Quercus aquifolioides (assembly GCA_019022515.1). Classification (NCBI taxonomy): domain Eukaryota; kingdom Viridiplantae; phylum Streptophyta; class Magnoliopsida; order Fagales; family Fagaceae; genus Quercus; species Quercus aquifolioides. The sequence continues at coordinate 30,629,183 of CM032329.1, forward strand.
GAGGGTGGGTTTTATATCTACTACTGCTCTTGTTTTGGGTATGGAAATTCTATCTTGGCTCACCAAAGTCCTTTAATCCCAACCTTGAATTTTCACCTTGCCATGAGGACCATAGCTTGGAACTGTCGAGGTGCTGACAGAGCCTCGACAGTTAGAGCTCTAAAGGAGCTTATCCGTGAGTCAAATCCGGATATTGTTTTTGTTGGGCTTTGTGGAGCCTAGTTTATTTTTTGGCCCGTTTTGTAGCCCATTGTAACCCTGTAAGCAGGATATAAAAGCCGCTTTTATAATTAGAGTTTGTGACTACTACTGTTGTTGTGTTTTTTAGAGAGAGAGAAAAACACTGTAGCCGCACTTTGTATTTTTCCCTGATAATAGTGAAATCCCTGCAACTCCGTGGACGTAGGCAAATTGCCGAACCACGTAAATACTGTCTAGTGCGTGTGATTATTTTTATTTGACGCGTGTTTTCTCTATTTTTTTTGTTTCTCACAGGTTGGAATTTAGGTTTGAATTCCCAACAACTGGTATTAGAGCCTAGGGTTAGGTTTGAGTGAGAGCAATGACAGAGGAAGCAGGAAAGGCGTCTGGAATAGAAAAGTTCGATGGCATAGGCTTTGGATTTTGGAGGATGCAAATCGAGGATTACCTTTATGGGAGAAAGCTGCATCTGCCGCTTCTAAGGGAAAAACCTGAGGCTATGAAGGCTGAGGAATGGGCTCTTCTTGACAGACAGGTACTGGGAGTTATCAGGTTAACTCTGTCTAGGTCTGTTGCACACAATGTTGTAAAGGAGAAGACCACAGCAGATCTGATGAAGGCTTTGTCTGGTATGTATGAAAAGCCGTCAGCAAATAACAAGGTGCATCTGATGAAGAAACTGTTTAATCTAAAGATGGCAGAGAACTCATCAGTAGCACAACATCTGAATGAATTTAACACTATCACAAATCAATTGTCGTCTGTAGAAATTGATTTTGATGATGAGATTCGTGCTCTGATCGTTTTGGCTTCTTTGCCAAATAGTTGGGAGGCAATGAGGATGGCAGTAAGCAATTCTACAGGAAAGGAAAAACTCAAGTACAATGATATACGAGATTTAATTCTGGCTGAGGAGATTCGCAGAAGAGATGCAGGTGAAACCTCAGGATCTGGTTCTGCCCTAAACCTTGAGACAAGAGGCAGAGGTAATAACAGAAATTCAAATCAGGGCAGATCAAAATCAAGAAATTTTAATCGGAACAGAAGTAAGTCTAGATTAGGCCAACAAGTACAATGCTGGAACTGTGGGAAAATAGGTCACTTTAGGAACCAATGCAAAAGTCCTAAGAAGAAGAATGAAGATGATTCTGCTAATGCTGTAACAGAAGAGGTACAGGATGCATTACTTCTTGCAGTAGACAGTCCACTTGATGATTGGGTTTTGGATTCAGGAGCCTCGTTTCATACCACTCCACACCGAGAAATCATACAGAACTATGCTGCAGGTGATTTTGGTAAGGTATATTTGGCTGATGGTTCAGCCCTGGATGTTGTGGGTATGGGAGATGTCCGGATATTGTTACCCAATGGGTCTGTTTGGTTACTGGAGAAGGTTCGACATATTCCTGACCTGAGGAGGAATCTGATTTCTGTTGGACAACTTGATGATGAAGGGCATGCAATACTATTTGTTGGTGGTACTTGGAAGGTTACAAAGGGAGCTAGAGTATTGGCTCGTGAAAAGAAGACTGACACTCTCTATATGACCTCAAGTCCAAGAGACACAATTGCAGTTGCTGATGCAAGTACTGATACAAGCCTATGGCACCGCAGACTTGGTCACATGAGTGAGAAAGGGATGAAGATGCTGCTGTCAAAAGGAAAACTACCAGAATTGAAGTCCATTGATTTTGACATGTGTGAAAGCTGCATCTTAGGAAAGCAGAAAAAGGTGAGCTTCTTGAAAACTGGCAGGACACCGAAGGCAGAAAAATTGGAGTTAGTACACACTGATTTGTGGGGGCCTTCTCCGGTTGCATCCTTTGGAGGTTCAAGGTACTACATCACTTTCATTGATGACTCAAGCAGAAAGGTATGGGTTTATTTTCTGAAAAATAAATTTGACGTCTTTGAAACTTTTAAGAAGTGGAAGGCTATAGTTGAGACAAAAACAGGTTTGAAAGTAAAATGTTTGAGGTCAGATAATGGAGGAGAGTACATAGATGGAGGGTTCAGTGAGTATTGTGCTACATAGGGAATTAGGATGGAGAAGACCATTCCTGGGACACCACAGCAGAATGGTGTGGCTGAGCGCATGAACAGAACTCTCAATAAGCGTGCTAAAAGTATGAGGTTGCATGCTGGACTACCAAAAACTTTCTGGGCTGATGCTGTTAGCACTGCAGCTTACCTGATAAACCGAAGGCCATCAGTTCCTATGGAGTTCAAACTTCCTGAGGAGGTTTGGAGCGGTAAAGAGGTAAAATTTTCCCATTTAAAAGTTTTTGGTTGTGTTTCTTATGTTCATATTGATTCTGATGCTCGTAGTAAACTTGATGCTAAGTCTAAAATATGTTTTTTCATTGGCTATGGTGATGAGAAATTTGGCTATAGGTTTTGGGATGAACAAAACAGGAAAATCATCAGAAATAGAAATGTGATATTTAATGAACAGGTTATGTACAAGGATAGGTCAACTGTAGTATCAGATATTGCAGAGATAGATCAAAAGAAATCTGAGTTTGTCAACTTAGATCGATTGACTGAAAGTACTGTCCAGAAAAGGGGTGAAGAAAATAAGGAGAATGCAGATTCACAGGTAAATTAGAGTACACCTGTAGCTGAAGTCCGCAGATCTTCCAGGAACATTAGACCTCCACAGCGTTATTCACCCGCTTTAAATTATCTACTATTGACTGATGGTGGTGAGCCAGAGTGTTATGATGAAGCCTTGCAAGATGAAAATTCAAGCAAGTGGGAGTTAGCCATGAAGGATGAGATGGATTCCTTGTTGGGGAATCAAACATGGGAATTGACTAAATTGCCAGTAGGAAAGAAGGCTTTGCACAACAAGTGGGTATACAGAATAAAGAATGAGTATGATGGTAGCAAACGTTACAAGGCCAGATTAGTTGTTAAAGGGTTTCAGCAGAAGGAAGGCATTGACTACAAAGAGATATTTTCTCCAGTTGTGAAGATGTCAACAATTAGACTGGTGCTGGGAATGGTGGCTGCAGAAAATTTACATCTTGAGCAGTTAGATGTGAAGACGGCATTCCTTCATGGTGACTTGGAAGAAGACCTTTACATGATTCAGCCAGAAGGGTTCATTGTTCAGGGACAAGAGAATCTAGTCTGCAAACTGAGAAAGAGCTTGTATGGCCTAAAACAAGCTCCTAGACAGTGGTACAAGAAATTTGACAGTTTTATGCATAGAATTGGGTTCAAGAGATGTGAAGCTGATCACTGTTGCTATGTTAAGTTTTTTGACAATTCTTACATCATATTACTATTGTATGTGGATGATATGCTTATTGCAGGACCTTGCATTGAGGAGATTAATAATCTGAAGAAGCAATTGTCAAAACAGTTTGCAATGAAGGATTTGGGAGCTGCAAAGCAAATCCTTGGTATGAGAATCATTAGAGACAAGGCTAATGGTACATTGAAGCTTTCACAGTCAGAGTATGTGAAGAAAGTTCTCAGCAGATTCAACATGAATGAATCTAAACCAGTGAGCACACCCTTGGGTAGTCATTTCAAACTGAGCAAAGAACAGTCACCAAAGACAGAAGAAGAAAGGGACCATATGAGCAAGGTGCCCTATGCCTCAGCTATTGGCAGGTTGATGTATGCTATGGTTTGTACAAGGCCAGACATTGCACATGCAGTGGGAGTTGTGAGCAGATTCATGAGTAGGCCTGGAAAGCAGCATTGGGAGGCAGTCAAGTGGATTCTAAGATATCTGAAGGGTTCATCAGATACATGTCTTTGCTTCACAGGTGCAAGTTTGAAGCTGCAAGGTTATGTAGATGCTGATTTTGCTGGCGATATTGATAGTAGAAAGAGTACTACTGGGTTTGTATTTACTCTGGGTGGTACAGCTATATCATGGGCTTCAAATCTGCAAAAGATTGTTACTTTGTCTACTACAGAAGCTGAGTATGTTGCAGCAACTGAAACTGGAAAGGAGATGATTTGGTTACATGGTTTCTTAGATGAATTGGGTAAGAAGCAAGAGATGGGCATTCTACACAGTGACAGTCAGAGTGCAATCTTTCTTGCCAAAAATTCGGTTTTTCATTCAAAGTCGAAGCATATACAAACAAAATACCACTTTATCCGATACCTTGTTGAAGATAAGCTGGTAATACTTGAGAAGATATGTGGATCTAAGAACCCGGCAGACATGTTGACTAAGGGTGTCACTACTGAGAAGTTGAAGCTGTGTGCAGCTTCAATTGGTCTTCTAGCTTGAGGACAGGAGGATGAGTTGCAGGAATGAAGGATTGCTTTTGGAGGATAGCGGCTAATGTTGATGATTGAACTACTCTCCAAGTGGGAGATTTGTGGGGCTTTGTGGAGCCTAATTTATTTTTTGGCCCGTTTTGTAGCCCATTATAACCCTGTAAGCAGGATATAAAAGCCGCTTTTATAATTAGGGTTTGTGACTACTACTGTTGTTGTGTTTTTTAGAGAGAGAGAAAAACACTGTAGCCGCACTTTGTATTTTTCCCTGATAATAGTGAAATCCCTGCAACTCCGTGGACGTAGGCAAATTGCCGAACCACGTAAATACTGTCTAGTGCATGTGATTATTTTTCTTTGATGCGTGTTTTCTCTATTTTTTTGTTTCTCACAGGTTGGAATTTAGGTTTGAATTCCCAACAGTTTTCCTCTCCGAAACCAAAGTAAAATCCATGAGAATAAATAAGATTTGTGATAGACTGAAGTTTGTAGATTCTTGGTGTGTTGATGCTGATGGTTTGTCAGGGGGGTCTTGCGTTGTTTTGGAGATTGGGCGTTGAATTAGAAGTGGTCTTTTCAAATAAAAACATGATAGTGGCATTGGTTTATTCTGACCCCCCGGAAGCTCCTTGGCTTCTTTTTGCCATTTATGGTCCAATCCAAAGATCCAAAAAAGAAAAATTCTGGGGTTTGTTGGAGAATATGGCGTCTTCTTTTTCAGGGCCTTGGGTTGCAATCGGAGATCTTAATTGCATCAAGCGTGCGAAAGAGAAACGTGGTGGATGCGTAGTGGCCGAGAGTTCTGTTTGTTATCTCAGAGATTTCATGTCTAATACAGGTGCTATTGATTTGGGTTTTTCAGGTCCATCCTTCACATGGTCAAATAGGAGGGAAGGTTTGGCCAATATAAAAGAAAGGTTAGACCAATGTTTATGCGATTAAGAGTGGCAATCTTTATTCCCAAAAGCAGGGGTCAGACATTTGTGTAATTAGAACTCGGACCATAACCCGATTTTGCTTGATACATTCCTAGACACTGATATTTTGACTCGGCCGTTTCATTTTGAAGCAATGTGGACTAGGGAGGAGGAAAGTAGATCGGTTGTGGAAAATGCTTGGCAATGCAGGGTTGATGGCTAAGGCTTTAAGTTAGTCAAAAAGTTAACTGTGACTAGCCATGAGCTAAAGCACTGGAACAAAAGCACCTTTGGAAATTCAAAGGAAAAAATTAAAAACCTCAAAGCCAAAATTGCTGAGGTTCAACAATTTGCCCCCACAAGAGAGAATTTGGAACTTGAAGCTTCCCTAAATTTAGAGCTTGATGAATGGCTAGATAGAGAAGACATGAGGTTACGTCAGATGTCTCGGGAATTGTGGGTTAAAGAGGGTGACCGTAACTCAAGGTTTTTCCATCTCTCAACCATAATCAGAAAACGAAGAAACTGCATCTCATAAATTAAGCTTGAGGATGGTACTTGGATTAGAGACCGAGGGGAAATTCAAAACTATTTTTTGGAAAAGTTTTCCTCTCTTTTCTCGTCTAGCCTCCCTCATTTCCCGGCAAACCTTGAGAATTTAATAGAGCCTTGTGTTATTGACCAAGAGAACTCGGAACTTTGCAAAATCCCCACTAGAGAAGAGATCAAGAAGGTGGTGTTTGGGATGAAATCCCTCAAAGCCTCAGGCCCGGATGGCTTTCCTGCTCTCTTCTACAAGCATTATTGGGACACAGTGGGTGATCAAGTGGTTCAAGCTACCCAAAGCTTCTTTCGTAGTGGCTGGCTTTTGAAAGATTTCAACAAAACCTTCATTCACCTCATTCCTAAAAAGAAGGGGGCATGCAATTTTAATCATTTTTGTCTTATTGGACTATGTAATGTGTGCTACAAAGTGATATCCAAGATTTTAGTGAATAGACTAAGACCTCTTCTAAATAAAATGGTGGATTCGGCTCAAGTGGCCTTCGTGCCTAATAGATGAATTAATGAAAATGTGGTCTTGGCCCATTAAATTGTTCACAGCTTCAAATATACGGGGAAGAAGAAGGGTTTCCTTGGAATCAAGCTTGATTTTCAAAAAGCTTACGATAGAATGGAATGAAATTTTTTGATGGTAGTCTTAAAGGCATTTGGTTTCAATCACAGCTTTGTTAATCTCATCCACCAATCTCCTCAGTTGAGTTCACTTTGCTCTTGAATGGTGGCCTTGGTCCAAGTTTCTCCCCCTCGAGAGGGCTTAGGCAAGGGGACCCCTTGTCCCCATACTTATTTATTTTGGGCAATGAGGTTCTCATGAGATTGATAAATAGGGAAGTGTCTCAAAAGAACCTAACTGGGTTTAAAGTTTCTAATACTGCACCACCCATCTCTAAGCTCTGCTATGCGGATGACATTCTTTTGTTTTGCAAAGCTAAATCCTCTGAACTAGCCATTCTCAGAAGATGTTTGGAGAAATTCTGTTCTTGGTCGGGTCAATCTATCAGTGTGGAAAAATCAGGCTGCTTCTCTTCCAAAGGTGTGAACCCTCAGTTTATGAATCAAGTTAAATGTTGTTGGGGTCTCAATCTTTTGCCTCAAAGTAGAACATATTTGGGTGTTCCTCTCTTTCTATCAAAGAGCAAATCTCAAGATTTCGGTTATGTTAAAGAAAGATTGGACAGGAAGCTCAAGAGATGGAAAAGTAAAAATATGTCTTGGTCTGGTAGAGCAACTCTGATTAGATTGGTGGCCCAAGCCATCCCGACGTATTCTATGTCAGCTACTCTTCTCCCTAAAGGTCTTAGTGATCAATTAGACGCATCTGTGCGCAGATTTTGGTGGAGCCCCAAATCAAGGGCGGGTTCGTATTGGTCTCCGATGTCTTGGTCTTCTCTATGTTTGCCACAAAAGGAGGGTGGCTTGGGTTTCAGAAAATTCTGGGATTTCAACCAAGCGCTCCTCTCCAAATTTGGCTGGTGGATTCTATCCGGAAAGGATTGTCTTTGTATTAAAATTTTGAGGGCGAAATACAAGATACGGGATAATTGGCTAGCTCATCATTCTCCTAGTAATGTGTTCCCCTTTTGGAAAAGCTTGATGGGCACAAAACACCTTATTGCAAAGGCAGCTTGCCTTTTGGTAGGCAATGGGAACTCCATTAGAACATGGATTGACCCTTGGATTCCTGATCTCCTTGGTTTCATCCCCACCCCAAAATTTGAAGCTGATCCAAATATGGCTTTGGTTGTTTCTCAACTCCTTACTCCAAACCGAAGTAGTTGGGATTTTGCAAAGCTGAGTTTGCTTTTTGAGGAGCATGTGATTGAGTTTATCCTAAAAATTCCCATTCCTCGTTGCCCTATGGAAGATAGTTGGTCTTGGACTGCAATAAACTCTGGAATTTTTTTGGTCAAGTCCGCTTATTGGCTGTGTAGGAATGGCTCTCCTCCCTCAAATTCTGACTCCATTAGAGGTCAGATTTGGAGATCCAAAATTCGTGAGCGTTTGAAGTTGCATCTATGGAGAATAGTTGCAAATGTTTTGCCTACCAAGGAGGTAATAAATATGTTTAATGAAAATATGGATGGGAGCTGCCCCTTATGTAATTCAGCTTTGGAAACTTCCCTTCATCTGTTCACAGTATGCCCTTTTGCAAAATCCTTATGGTTCCGAAGCCATTGGGGCGTGAGGATTGACTTATTGGCTTTTGGGTCTCGGCATCTGATTTTGTCAACTTCCTCTTGTCCCCCCCTTTTTTGGCTAATCAATGTTTGGGCCAGTTGGAAGAATTTTTGTTGTATGGTGCCATCCTTTGTGATATGGTATGGAAATAGAGAAATCAAGTCCTATTTGGAGACGGATCTCTAAATGTTGATAGGGTGCCTACGAAGATCTCATGTCTCTTTTATGAGCATAATATTCCCATGGGCTCTACCTCTTATCAGCAGGTTCCTTCCTCTGTTCAGACTTCGATCCCTCCTCCAGGTACGTCTTTTAAAATTAATATCGATGCTGCTGTGGGGCCTCGCTTCTCTTCTATAGCTGTAGTGGCGAGAGACCGGAGAGGGGAGATGATATTTGCCGGTTCTATGAAGGTGAATACCACCCTCCCTCTCTTGGCGGAAGCGGAGGCTATTAAGTGGGCTCTCTCTTGTGCTCCTGCCATGGGTAATGAGTGCATTATTGTAGAATCGGATTGCCAATACTGTGTGCATCTTCTCAATGACTTGGCCAAGCCCCTCCTTGGTGGTTCTGGTCCTTGTGCTCTGAATTGAGGTTGTCTTTGTCTGGCTCAGATAAGGTTTTTGTGAAGTGGGTGCCTAGGCAGTGTAATACAGCAGTCCACACTTTAGCAAAATGGTCTCTTTCTTGTAATTTCTTTGGTCTTTTTGATTTTGCGAACTGCCCTGCTTGCTTCTCTTCCATCATTTTGGAAGAGTCCAGGAGGGCCTTATAGCTCTGTTTTTCTCTTCTTTAATAAAAATTCTGGTTCATCAAAAAAAAAAAAAAAAAAAGAATCGTATTTTAGCATGTCTGTTGGCATCTTGAAGTTGTGCGATATGAGAATACCATTTTTATGTTTTGTAAGGTACTAGTGTCGTGTTGCCAAAATATCTCCATCAAACGATTCGACAAGTTTGTGACTGTCTACGACATGTGAACATTAATAAAGCTGTCGGTAACCTTCACAAAATTGTTTGGTTAAATTCTTTTGAAGTGGGAATGTTTCCAGCCAACTGGCCTACTTCGGAAAACTATAGGATACTATAGATACTGTTACATGTATTCTGTTTTGTTAGCCAATCAAAATAAAAGGATAAAATTTTGGATGGAGATAAAGACTAAATTATATTAATTATAAATTATAAAAATAAAAATAAAATCACACCACACCACACATTTAGTGCGATGGTCATTCTATAAATATAAGTTTTTGTGAGGTATGGAGGACAAGAACTGAAATTCAAGTTTCTAGGAGAGAGCTTCACATACATATACACTTAGAACAAATAAACTTGAACAAATTTTCAATATTTTAGGATTAATGCTTCTTCCTCTCATATCTTTTTTTTTTTTTTTTCTTTTCTTATTCTTTTTTTTTTTTTTTTTTTTTGGGAATCCTCTTCCTCTCATATATACTATCATAGATTTCATTATTGGGATCCAATATTATGTGCAAGAATGGTGTATTATTCTTGGAATAATTACTCAAGCAACTTCAATACATGTGACCCCTACCTCTTGGACCAAACAGATTTGATTGAGTAATGCATGATATGTTACCATTCACAAAAATTAATTAAACATCTATTTATTATGTTGTTAAAATTGCAACAATAATGTTCATTGTCACATAAGTTTTTAAGTTTTTTTTTAGTAAAACTTGTAGTACCCTTTAAAATTCTCTGATTCAAAATTCTTGCTCCGTCACTAAAATGGGGATTTAAAGGGATTAGAGAGTTGTCTACATGGATTGTAAGCAGTAGGGCAAGTGGGCGGGGAAATAATTGAGTAGCCTAATTGGAATGGAAATATTTTATACTTGATTTAAAATGCATATCTTCAAATTTGATCCAAAATAAACCTCTAGGACCCCCGGACCTCCACTCTTCCAGTATGATCACTTAGATACCCAAAAAAAAATGATATCAATTTAATTATTATCAGAAGCCCAAACATAGAATATCTATTTGTTATTTGGGTTTGTCAAGCTTGAATTACAAACTCATATACTCATTTGTATGATATATATATATATATATATATATATGTATGTGTGTGTGTATATACACAAATACAAACTTAACAACCGTACGTGAAATCCCAAGTAGTCATTGACTGATCCACATTCATAAATTTTGACATACATAAATATATCCTAATTTGACTTCAATATATAAAGAAACACACACAGCATCCCCATCTTATTGTTCTTATATTCACCATATATAGCTCATGTATTGACCTAGCTAGCTAAGCTAATCTATAGCTAGCAGGTTAGCTCAAACTTCTCAAACCACTTGAAGAATCCTAGAGCAGCATCTCTTGCCTTCAATGGTGGAGGCGTTTCTGGAGTGAGTGGCTCAAACTCAGCCTTCCATTCAGCGAGACACAACTCATTCTCTTTTCCTTCCACAGGAATGAATGAGAAGGTGACCCTATATGGATCGTACATCCTCCTCAAGTCACCTCCGATCACACGGTATGTTACGGACTGCCCCATCTCCACCTTCTCTATCTTCTCAGTTGATTCTTTCACGTAGTTGCTGATGGCTGCGTCCACCACTTTTGCATCAGAATTTACATCCATTTTTATATAACTACGTAAGTGCACAAAATTACATATGGTTTTTTTTTTTTTTTTTTCATGCATGAAATGGTTCTTTTTTTTTTTTTTTTTTTTTTTTGGAGGTTGTTTTGGTTCTCAAGTTTAAGTTTAAGGATGGAAGGTGATTCTGAAATTAAATTTGAATTAAATTTACGATAATCTTGTTAGGGAGCTTTCAATGGTTATGGTTTGGATAATTCACCAGAACTTGCTTTGGAAATTTTTGTTTTCTTTTTTTTGTTGACCTCACGCATGTAATTTTCTTATTGGGAGTTGAAGCTTAAGGCTCCAAACTCCTGACATATTTGGAGTCAAACTTTTTTCTTATCTATATATATATAAAACCGAAATTTTTGAAGTTTTCATAATTTTTCACGTTAGTATTTAATTTTTTTTTTAAAATTAATTTATATGTTTTGAATTTTTTTTCTAACCCATTTACTCACGTCAGCATTATTAATTTAAAAATTAAATCTCATTATTTCCCTCACCAAATACGCATTACAAAACCGGTTACTTCTGCAAAATCTCTCTTCTCTTCTCACACCTTCCCCTAAACCTAAAACTCACCCTTTCCTTCCCCCAAAATCAAAACCCAAAACTCAGATTCTCTCACCGCTGCCGCCGCCACCACGGATCGCCGCCACTGCATCTTTTGGTTTTCCTGTATTATGCAACTGAGACTCCATACCCAATGCCCAGGTACGCTTGCTTTCCTCTTTCTCTTTTCTCTGAATTTAAGTTTTTCAATTGAAACCAAACAGAGGAAAGGCAGCCTACTTAATGATGAAAAAAGAGGAAATATTGTGGTCTGATTGGTTTTGATTTAGGAAGAACAAATGCTTGACATTGATTTGTAAAGCCTTTGTTTTTTTTAGTTAGGGTTATTTTTGTAGGGTACCGATGGTTGTTTTTCTTTGATTTTTTAAATTCCTCCGTTTAAAGTATTTAACAAATTTACCATCTTTGGCTCATAAATTTGTTTCACGTTGGCCCATGAAGTTTATTTTGATGTTGAGATTGGTGGAAAGCCCACTGGTAATGCTCTATTCCATTACATTTCTTTTTTGTAAAAGAAAGAGACTTGCTTTGTTGGGAAAAAAAAAAGGGTATTTTACTTTGATATTGTAGAAGTATTTTGCCAATTCCATGTTGGAATTGGCTGTGAGTAATGGGTGTCAAAAGTTGTGAAATTTAAGGATATAGTGTTGTTAGAGGAACTGTGATCATGGTTAATATGATAATTATTGAATTTTTTTTTGGTGTTCTTAGGTACCCAAAACAATTCGATTAGACTATTATTGGGTTAGCCTCAAAATCAGACTCATAATTTGAGTTTTTCACAAAGATAGTGCTTAGTGATGGCGGTACACACGGAACTGAAACGTAACAAATTCGATTGTGCCTCTTATTGCAACTATCGTTGCCCCTGGTGAGTGAGAGTCTGAGTCTAAATTTCCAAATGTTTGATTTTTTTTTCATGAAGTTATGATATTTTTCATCGTTTTTTATTATGTCAATTATTTAATTTAAAAGAGATTGCATTAAACTACATTGTTGGGTTATTTTATTTTTTTTAAAAGGTGTAGGAGTGGTGGAAAAAGTAGGGGTAGAGGTGGAGATGAAAGAGTATGAGTATGAGCAATTAGTTAAAACCCTTGAAATGTTTGGAAACAACATTGCATTTGCCTACAAGCATTATATCTTTCTTTTCTTTTTGTTTTTTTGTTTGTTTTCTAAATATTAACATAAATTTGTTGACGTTGGGACTAAAGGATATTAGAGTCAGAGCAGTAAGACACCAAGCTATAAGCCTATAACTACCCTAAAGTGCTTACAGTCCATTGTTGTTGCAGGCCTGCACAAGAAGATTTGGAATGGTGGAAGGCACTTGGAATTATGATGAAAGTAAAGAATTGCAGAATTGGAAAGACAAGATAACAATGGTATGTATGCAGCAAGAACTGACTCATTCGAATGTGAACAATGCAACTCCTATTTAAAAATAAAATAAAAGAAAAGAAAAATCTGTTTTCTCACTATATTGTTAACATAAAAAACTGAGCAACAGAGTTCTGTTTTGCTATATTGGTAGTTCTATCAATAATAAGTTATGCAATGTGATATTGGCATCACTATTTTTTACTTTTTTTGGTACCCTTGCAACTTCTTGAAACATACAAATATATATGCATTATTTAATCACACATCCCTACATTGTGCAATGCTTGAATGAATTTTTTAGAAGTTTTCTACTTTTATTTGTTATTGGCCAGAATTTGTGACTTTTTAAAAATAAATTGCAAATATAGTAGGCACCCCCAAGGTTTTTTCCCTTTTAACTCACACCCTTTTAATTTTCATTATTAAATACCCATCTTTTTACATATTATCTACATCTTTATTTATTTATTTATTTAAGGTTGTTTTTTAGTTTGGAAGACCACACAGATTTTGACTTTTTTTCGCCCTTTTGGATTGTTTTTTTGTTTGGAAGACTGCACAAATTTTGACAACACTACCAAGCCACAAAGCCTTTGTGAACTGCACTCACGCATGCCTTTAGTTTTGGTTTGGCATAAACTTGAAACAAATGCTATAAATATCTAGATTTGTGGCTTTTGTATTCTTAATGTTTGAATAAAACCATATAGTACAATTTAAACATGTTTCACATAAGCTTTTGAGGTCTCAGGTGGATGAATGGGTGAAGTTGAATCAACCTGGGGAACACACATCCTCTGCTTTAATGGGTAACACTGTTTGTACTATTTGGAATGAATTTAATTTCAGTTTCTCTTGAGTAAGTAACTGAGTGCAGATTGCATTGTAGAAAGTAAGTTAAAATTGGTAATTGTTGTTGTTGGCAGCTGATGGAGACTCACCTCAGCAGAAAGTTACTCAAAATTGTTATCACCAGGTTGAAGAAATCTTTTATTTTTTTTGTAGGAACAGTTTGTTTAGGTGTTGTACGGTTTCCCAGTTAAATTCAAACACTCAAATGCATTTGTCATTGCAGTTCAAACATTGTTATATTTTGAAGGACAATTAATTGGGGAATGTAACGTATAGCATCTAAGGAACTGTATTTAAGTTTTGTTCTTTATTTTTGTGATTTTTGAGCCAACTAATTTGCTTTGTCTGGGAGAAAAAAAACTGTTGGAAAATGGGTTTTGTTTTAGAGGTTTCTAATATTTTGTTCTTTTGTAGGTTCCTGATTTTGCTTACTCTCCAAATCCACACAGTGAGTAGTAGAATCAGATTCCAAGTTCAACTTTTGAGCTTTGAGTGAGTGTGTTTTTGTTTGGAGTTTGAATGATCCAACTTGCTTGCACAAATGGGAGTTCTGGGTCAAATAAGAATAATTCAAAATTCGAGCCAAAGCTAAAAGTTATTCCTCAGAAAGAAGCTCCTCCTCCTAGAGCAGCACCTGTATTTGCCTTGGCACATCAAAATGTATGAATACCAAATTAAGAGTCTCTAGCTCTAATGTTTGGTTGATTATTATTTGGAGTAAGAAAATTAGTTTTTGAAGGAATTGTTTCCAAAATATGAGAAACTAAACTCAATTGCATCAAATAGTTTAGTTTAGCTCAATTGAATGGGAGGTGTAAGTTTTCCCATGATGCTCCCTAATAGTATGAAGTTTGAGATATTTTTAATTTCTTGCCAACCAAACGGATTGTGAATGTTATTTAACTGAATTTGAATCACTTCATTGGGATTTTGCAGAGATAGAGAGAACCAACAACAAAAGGATGTTGACTCTGAAAAACTGGCTTTAGCAAGAAAAAGGCTTCAAGAGAATTACAAAGAAGTTGAAAATGGTTCACTTATTTTCTTTTCTGCTTCTACTGTAATTTTACTGGATTCATCAATTTGGCTTATGCTGAAGCTATTTGTGTTTGTGTGTTTTACTTTGGTGAAGCCAAAAGGCAAAGAACAATTCAGGTGATGGACATCCATGAGTTCCTCTTTTGTAAACTTTTTAAATCAAATGTAAGAGCACATTATGATTATTGTAATATATTACTTCATAATATTTGTATTTATCTCATTTTTAATGATTTTATGTGTAATATTTTGATAGTTTCATCATAATTACATGTTTCATCTTATATTAGAGTCAATTTAGCTTTCAATAATTGAAATTAGAGAAATGTTTAAACCTGAACATGTTAACATTTGATTTTAAACAATCCCGTGCATCGCACGGGTTAGCGACTAGTTTATATTTATAACTATTAGTAAGGAATATATTATATTTTAAATTTACTTTTCCTCCTTACTAAGAAATTTTTAAAAAATATAACCCTTAAATCAAACATAGAATTTGAGGCAAGTTTTGAAGCAACTTTCATTGGGGGGATATGTAAAGAATATCAAGAATGCAAAAGGGAGTGCACATTATATGCTCTAGACTCCAGACATATTTGGAGTCAAACTTTTTTCTTATTTATATTTATAACTATTAGTAAGGAATATATTATATTTTAAATTTACTTTTCCTCCTTACTAAGAAATTTTTTAAAAATATAACCCTTAAATCAAACATAGAATTTGAGGCAAGTTTTGAAGCAACTCTCATTGGGGGGATATGTAAAGAATATCAAGAATGCAAAAGGGAGTGCACACTATATGCTCTAGACTTCAGACATATTTGGAGTCAAACTTTTTTCTTATTTATATTTATAACTATTAGTAAGGAATATATTATATTTTAAATTTACTTTTCCTCCTTACTAAGAAATTTTTAAAAAATATAACCCTTAAATCAAACATAGAATTTGAGGCAAGTTCTGAAGCAACTTTCATTGGGGGACGAATAGGGTATGTAGAGGATATCAAGAATGCAAAAGGGAGTGCATATTATATAGGGTTATGTATGAATTTAGTTGTTATTTTAGTAGCTTGAAGTCTAGCTAGAGAAATAGCTTCTTTATGGGTTTTTTTTTTTTTTTTTTATTTTTTTATTTATAATTTAGTAAATAAGTTAAAATCAAGTTTAAATGTATTCGTCAATAAAGTCATGAATATTGTGGGGCCAGAGAGTCAGGTAGCCCCGGCCCACTTCGAATTAGGCCCGAAGGCCCACGTCGAGGAGATATCTAGGGTCCGAGGATGAAAGTAAGAAGCCCAGGTGCCCAATAAACAATGTCGAGGACGATTCTATCCTCGGACATCCGAGACCATAAAGTGAATAGGCAACACACCATCAAGGGGAGTCTTCCTGAATATCCAAAGAGAAAAGAGCAAGTACCATGCGTCAGCAATGGAAGCATGGTGGAGGAGCAAGTTCAGGATGAACTGTCACCTCCACATTAAATGCCCACAACTAACGTCCTGGCCTCATTAATGAGGAGAGGACTCCAGAACAGTGCTGTCTTGGTTGCTGCAACCCACAGGAAGAATGGGAAGGCGGCTGATGGGACAGACACTCAAGTAGTGGCCTGGTTGCTCAACAAATGTAGGGCTAGGATCGATTGAGAGAGGGGTATATAATGTAAGGAATCCCTCTTGAAAGGAGGAGGGGAGATCTGGAAAAGAGAACGCTGTAGCAACCTGTATTCTCCTAGAAACCCATGTAACCAGTCACAAAAGAAGTAATAGAAATTGCAAAATCCCAAGAGAAGGGCCGAGGAGCATCATTGTTCGTTCTAATCCACGTTCATACAATTTAAATCCACGAGCAACCATGCATGGCCGTTGCATCCCTCACTAGGGCCTAGTTCTTGAACCCGCTCTCTATAAATTTATTGCAGGGCAAGCTGGGCTTGGGTCCACTCTCTCAACACGTAGAAGTGCTCAAACCCGGTCCCTACAATTGGCGCCGTCTGTAGGGAGTACTCGTGTGTTAGTGAGAACAATAGCCAAGCATGGTAGGATCAGGCCCTCACTAGGGGAGCTCCCACTGGCATGAACTGGCTAAATCCCAGCATCAGAATAACTATGGTGACCTCGGACACGGCCAAAACGAGGAGAACGGACGATTCCGAGAGGGAAGCGAGCATACCTCGCAAACTAACGGAAGCCACACTCGTAGGGGCGGCCACGTGCCCCAGAGACAGAATAACGGCCAGGCCACGCAATCAGAAGAGGTTAAGAGTAACGTATCCCAGAGACAGGACGATAAGGTGGCCATGCAACGAGAGATAGATGATTTGAAGAGAAAGCTGCGCCATGCACGGCGAAGGCGATCTGAACCTAGCCCCGACTTACCCTCTGACGACGAAAGTGACAACGACTACAGGCGAAGGTCGAGAACACCCCCGAGCGAAACTTTCTCCCACGAGGAAGAGCGCTACCAGAGGCGTAAACGTGACAACCCCATCCCTAGGGGCTTAGGGAGTGACGCCATGAGCAGGGCGCTAGACCGGCTCTCAAAGTCACCATTTACACGTTGTATAGAAGAGGCGATGCTCCCTCGGAGGTTCTAGCAACCAACCTTCATCGTTTACAACGGTAAAACGGACCCCGTGGAGCATGTGAGCCAGTTCAACCAGAGGATGGCTGTTCACTCTAAGAACGAGGCGCTGATGTGTAAAGTCTTCCCATCCAGCTTGGGACCTGTGACAATGAGGTGGTTCAACGGCTTGAGGACGAATTCCATAGACTCGTACAGACAGCTGACCCAGGCCTTTGGTTCCCGTTTTGTTACAAATAGCAGACCTCCTTGGCCCATGAGCGCGTTACTGTCCCTGTCCATGCACAATGGGGAGACTCTCAAGGCTTACTCGGACAAGTATTGGGAGATTTACAATGAGCTGGACAGCAAGTACGATGATGTCGCCATCAATACATTCAAGAATGGACTGCCAATGGGACACGGCCTGAGGAAGTCCTTAACCGGTAAGCCCGCCACCAGCGTGCGGCAGCTGATGGATTGGATCGACAAATACAAACGGGTAGAGGAAGATCTACTGCAGGACAAGGGGAAGGAGAAGGTTATCCCTCAGGAGAGGAGGGATTTCAGGTCGGACCGGTATAACAACGCCCGTCCGAGGAGAGATTTCGTGGGACAATCTGGAGCGACCAATGCCCAGACTGTCAGCGCTGTGTTCCGAGAACCAGTACATAAGGTGTTGGAAAAGATCAGGAACGAGCCATTCTTCAGGTGGCCTAATAAGATGGCTGGGGACCCTGAGAAGCGCAATCAGAATCGTTACTGCCAATACCACCAGGACCACGGACATGCCACGGAGGACTGCAGGAACCTCTGGGACTACCTGGACCAGCTAGTCTGGGAGGGAAAGCTGAAACACCTCTTGCACCATTCCAGCAGTCATCAGGGCTAGACCTACCAGGAGCCACGAAGGGACGCCGCCATGGGGCGGCCCGCTGGCACGATTAATGTAATCCTGGCTGCGCCGGGAAGAACAGGCACGCGCCCCTCGCGAGTGCTGTCCGTGACCCAGGTGCCCGCTGAGGAGTCCTAGTCAAAACCAAAAAGGGCCAGGAGAGGCTTTCACCCGACCCTAAGCTTTTTCGAGGAGGACAAGGACGGGACCACCCAGCCCCACGACGATGCTTTGGTGATCACCCTCAGAATCAGCGAGTACGATGTGAAAAGAGTGATGGTGGACGATGGCAGTGGTGCCGAGATTATGTACCCCGACCTATATAAGGGGCTGGGATTGAAGCTCGAAGAATTGACACCTTACAACTCTCCTTTAATGAGCTTTGATGGGAAGCTCGCCACTTCAAGAGGCATGATTAGGTTGCCCATCTAAACTGGCCTAGAGGTAGTGGAAGTGAACTTTATTGTGGTGGACACCTACTCCCCGTACACGGCCATCGTGGGCAGGCCCTGGCTCCACACCCTAGGGGCTGTTGCCTCCTTGCTACATCAGAAGATGAAATTCCCGTTAGGGGACCGAGTCCTCGAGATCAGGGGTTGCTAATCCACGGCAAGGCGGTGTCTGGTGGCAGCCATCTCGCATCGGCACGATGCAGAGTCCTCAGCCGCCACGATCGAAAGCTTATAACAGTCAAGAACCTTGGTGGCGCCAGCTGATACGGCCGCCGAGGAAGCAAAATGTGAAGACCTAGAAAGGGTAGTCATCGACGATGACCCGAAAAAGTTCTTTCAGGTTGGAGCCCAACTGCCTTCCCAGGAGAAAGAGGAGTTGCTTGAGTTCCTAAAGAGGAACATTGACGTGTTCGCATGGGACCCCTACGACGCCCCGGGGATTAATCCATCCTTCATCTGTCACCACCTTAACGTCAACCCGTTTGTGATCCCCAAGAAGCAGCCACCCTGGCGCCAGTCAAAAGAGCATGCTGATGCAATTAGGGAAGAGGTCAATAAGCTTAAGCGCGCAGGGGCTATCAAAGAAGTTTTTTACCCTAAATGGTTAGCCAACACTGTGGTGGTCAAGAAGAAAAGTGGGAAATGGAGGGTTTGTGTAGACTTCACGGACCTGAATAAAGCATGCCCGAAGGACCCCTTCCCGATGCCACGGATAGACCAACTGGTAGATGCGACCGCAGGCCATCCTCGGATGAGCTTCTTAGATGCCTTTCAAGGCTATCATCAGATCCCAGTAGCCTTGGAGGATCAAGAAAAGACAGCCTTCGTGACACCCATCGGGAACTACCACTACAAGGTAATGCCATTTGGCCTGAAAAACGTTGGATCTACTTATCAGAGGATGATGACGAGAATGTTCGAGTCGTTGTTGGGCAAAAACATCGAGATCTATGTTGACGATATGGTGGTGAAGAGCAAACTGGTGTCCGAGCATCTGGGGGACCTCGGCTGCATATTCGACGTCCTGAGAAGGCACAGGCTACGCCTAAACGCTTCCAAGTGCTCGTTTGGCGTGGGATCTAGCAAATTCTTAGGTTACATCATTACCCACCGGGGGATCGAGGTTGATCCCAACCAAATCAGGGCTATACATAACCTAAAGCCTCCACAAAACCCCAAGGAGATCCAGAAGCTCACTGGAATGATTACGGCTCTGAATCGATTCATTTCCAGGTCGGTTGACAGGTGCAGACCCTTCTATCTCCTGATCAACAAGTGGAAAGGATTCGAGTGGACCGAAGAGTGTGTCACGGCCTTCCAGCAACTCAAAGAGTACTTAGCCCGGCCACCTATCATGTCTAATCCGGAGGCCGACGAGGTCCTATACGCCTACATTGCCGTGGCACTCCACGCTGTAAGCTTGGTGCTGATACGAGATGACAGTGGCGTTCAAAAACTAGTCTATTATGTTAGCAAATCACTGCACGAAGCCGAGGTCAAGTACTTACCCTTGGAGAAAGCCATACTTGCCGTGGTCCACGCTACGCGAAAGCTGCCCCATTATTTCCAGGCTCACACGGTGGTCATCTTAACCCAACTACCCTTGAAGTCGGTACTTCGGGCTGCCGATTATACGAGAAGGATCGCTAAATGGAATACAATTCTGGGGGCTTTTGACATTAAGTACATGTCTCAGACCTCCGTAAAGGGCCAGGTCCTGGCTGACTTGGTGGCTGAATTTACCGAACCAATCGCGGAAGAGGTAGCCGAGAGGAGGGACATGGATGGAAAATCAGTTGGAGCAATCTCTGTCTCAAGGCCCCCGTGCTGGAGGATGTACGTTGATGGCGCCGCGAACCAGAGAGGATCCGGAGTGGGGCTAGTCCTATTGTCCCCAGAAAAGTCTGTCATAGAGAAATCCCTGAGGCTCGGATTCTCGGCTACGAACAATGAAGCCGAATATAAAGCGTTGCTTCAAGGGATGGTCATGGTGCAGAAATTGGGAGGAAAAGAAATAGAAGTGTTCTCGGACTCTCGGCTAGTAGTGGGCCAGGTAAATAGAGAGTTGGAAGCTAGAGACGTGAGAATGCAAGAATACTTGAGCCACGTCAAACGCTTGTAGTTAGCTTTCACCCTTTTTAGCTTATCACATGTCCCCAGGAGCGGGAACACCCATGCAGACTCGTTGGCCACGCTCGCCACGTCCTCGGCTGGAGATCTGCCACGGACCATACTTTTCGAGCATCTGGAGAGAGCGTGCGGGGTGGCAAGAGGCACGATCCCCATCCATCAAGTCAGTATGGGACCCAGCTGGATGGACCCCATAGTGAGATTCCTCAAAGATGATGTTCTGCCCGAGGATAGGTTAGAGGCAGAAAAGATACGAAGGAATGCTCCTCGGTTCTAGTTGTCCAAGGACCACAAGTTGTATAGGCGCTCCTACTCTGGACCATACCTACTGTGCGTCCACCCCGAAGCAGCAGAATTACTGCTCGAAGAGCTGCACGAGGGAATCTACGGGAGCCACACAGGAGGAAGATCCCTGTCCCACCAAGCCGTCACACAAGGATACTAGTGGCCGGGAATGCAGAAAGAGGCTCTGGAGTATGTCAAGAAGTGTGACCAATGCCAAAGGTTCGCCCCGAATATTCATCAGCCCGGAGGGGTCCTCAATCCTTTGTCCAGTCCATAGCCGTTTGCCCAGTGGGGCTTGGACATTGTAGGACCTTTCCCCAAAGCGCCAGGGAATAAAAGGTATCTCTTGGTGGCCACGGACTACTTCACCAAGTGGGTCGAGGCTGAGCCACTGGCCAACATCAGGGATGCAGATGTAAAGAAATTCCTTTGGAGAAATGTCATCACACGATTTGGGGTCCCTCATACCCTCATTTCAGATAATGGACTCCAGTTCGACAGCAAAGCCTTCAGAAGATACTGTTGTGAACTTGGAATCACAAACAGGTACTCAACCCCAGCCTACCCCCAGGGAAACGAACAGGCCGAGACTGTCAACAAGGTCATCGTCAATGGGCTTAAGAAGAGACTGGATGATGCCAAGGGGAGATGGGTAGAGGAGCTGCCCCTCGTTCTCTAGACATACCGGACTACGCCACGGCGGTCAACAGGGGAAACACCTTTCGCCATGACTTATGGTGCCGAGGCTGTGATCCCACTAGAGACGAACTTCCCAACGCTAAGGACTAGCTCTTTCACTCCAGGCGGCAACGATGAGCTGCTGGGAAAGAGCCTAGACCTTGTTGACGAACGAAGGGAACGAGCAATGATCCAGCTGGCCTATTACCAACAAAAGCTCAAGCAGGGATATGATGCCAATGTAAAGCTCAGACCACTAGCACCGGGGGACCTAGTGCTGAGGAAAGTCGTCAGGGTTGCCAAGAACCCTTCTTGGGGAAAGCTGGGACCCAACTGGGAGGGGCCCTACTGAATTACCTTAGTGGCGGGGATAGGTGCTTACTACCTAGAAGACCTAGATGAAAAACCTGTGCCTCGTCCCTGGAATGTAAATAACCTGAAAAGGTATTATTATTAGTGAAGAAGTCTCTTTTGATTCAGATTTTAAGCCTATCATGGTTATGTGTCTCGCGTTTTGACGGCCATTCTAAGTGTTAGACAGAACCAAGGCCTTGCATGGTCCTCGGACTCAAGCCTATGGGGAAACTAACTACTTCAAAAAGATTCTAAGTGTTAGACAGAACCAAGGCCTTGCATGGTCCTCGGACTCAAGCCTATAGGGAAACTAACTACTTCAAAAAGATTCTAAGTGTTAGACAGAACCAAGGCCTTGCATGGTCCTCGGACTCAAGCCTATGAGGAAACTAACTACTTCAAAAAGATTCTAAGTGTTAAACAGAACCAAGGCCTTGCATGGTCCACGGACTCAAGCCTATGGGGAAACTAACTACTTTAAAAAGACTCTAAGTGTTAGACAGAACCAAGGCCTTGCATGGTCCTCGGACTCAAGCCTATGGTGAAACTAACTACTTCAAAAAGATTCTAAGTGTTAGACAGAACCAAGGCTTTGCATGGTCCTCGGACTCAAGCCTACGGAGAAACTAACTACCCCAAAGGGGACCTGTGTTAGGAAGGACCAGAGCCCTACCTAGTCCTTAGGACATAAAAGGTCCGCCCAAGCATACACGCCCTCATGTTATTATAATTACTGCTGCGATTGGCCGAGATATAATTGAAGTTAAAATTATACAAGTAAAAAAAAAAAAAAAAAAGAGCAGATAACGCGCAAATGAATAAATAGCCAAAATAAATAAAAAGAGAAATAAGACTCGCGTTACATTAAGTCCATAGAAGTTACATGGCAGGAGTCACATTACATTGTTAAAAAAAAAAAAAAAAGAGAGAGAAGAAGAAGAAGAAAGATACAAAGACAAAACAAACGGCAAAAACAAGGCAGGCAGAGGCGCCAAGAAGCCTACTCCTTCCACTTAATTGCCCGCCCCAGTGGGTGGCTGGTCCATGGCAGCCTCAGGATCCTCTGAGCTCTGACTGAGCAGAATAGCCTGTAGAGGCACGGCAGGAATAGCTGCCTCCTCAGCGGAAGAGACCTGGGCATCGGAGGAGGGCTTTGCAACCTCCTGGGGCGCTTCCTCATTGGGGCCTTCACTCGATTCAACCACCCCGGGAGGATCACCCCCTCGAACAGGCTCACCAGCTCCTTTGCGATCTTCAGCTGCTCCTCTGCCTCACCCAAACGCCTCGTCTGATCTTCGGCCTGCTTCTGGGCACCAGCGAGGCCTGACACTGCGTTGTCCCGAGCCCTGGTCATCGCCTTTAGCTCCTCCTGGGCCGCGGCGAGGTCATCCTTGGAGGTCTTGAGGGTCCGAGTGGCCTCTAAGTGCTTCTCACGCTCTGCATCCATGGCCTTTCCTTGGTCGTAGGCCGCCGCCTCTAGCCTATAGGTGGCCTGGATGGCCTGCCAAACAAAACAAATGCATAATAAGCAAAGCTCAGAAAAAGGAAGAAAAACTGAAGTCAGAAAATCACCGGGGCTGGGGGTCTTACCATTCCCAAGTATCGCTTAAGGCTGAGGAAGACCTGCTTGCTCCTTAAAGTCTCCAGCTCAGCCATGTCCGCAGGGAGTAGCAAGCACCTCTCCAGCGCGTCGGCCACATGCGCACCTTCGCCCTCTCTAAAATCCCTGAGGGAGGAGTCATCCCTCAGAGGCTCCCCACGGAGCATTGGGGCGGGAAGCCAGGCCTGAGCCTCAAGCTGGGTAGTGACCTGCCTTTCCTGGCCGTGGAAGCCTATCTTCAGCTGTTTTGAGGGCCGCCGAGTGTCGTCCCCCTCCTGCGAGGACAAAGACTTGTCCCCCATAGGCCTTTTCCCCTTGTCCTTCTTCTGCTTGGGATCAGTGGGCTTAGGCCTAGATGGCAAACTCGTCTGAGGCGGAGGAGGAGGAAGCCTAAACTGGGTAGAGGTCGACCTGGTCTGGGTAGGCTAAGTCTTGGGAGGAGGAGGAGGAAGCTTTGGCTGGGATTTCCTCGGTTGGCCTTCGATCAGGTCCAGTAGACTGGTGTGGGATTTGCTTTTGTAACCCATCTCAAGCCAAGGAGAGGTTTCTGACGCTAGGAAGTCTGCTTCGGTCAGACGAGGATCACCCAAGTCTCCAGGAGGATCCTCGGACTGGTTGACTTGACCAAAAATGTCAAACTCTTCCTCGGAGGGGCCAAAATTAGCTACTTCCTCTTCCCTCTCTAGATCTTCTTATGGGGCCTCTGCGGATATGTGGAAGGAAGAGGGGCTTGCTGATGTGACGCCTTCTGGGGTGGAGGGCTCCTCGGGGAACTGGAACCCGTGCTCGGTCACAGTTATTTTCCGCAGCCGAGGGTCTTTTTCTCTAATCACGTGTTTCAGAGCCGCAAACGATTTTTGAACCGGGGTGTACCCCAAGATTTTGTGAGCGGCTCTAACTTGATGGTCAGCTTCGTTCTCGAAAACCGCCGCCCTTAGCACTTTCTGCAAATCCTCCATGTTGACCAGGCTGAAGTGACGCGCGAAGGCGTGCGGGTCTGTAGAAAGAAAACACATTCATGTTAGTAACCAAACGGAGCAAATCGCACCAACAGTAAAAAAAAAAAGAAAAAAAAAAGAAAAAAGAAAAGAGGACTCGAACCCCCTCCAACTCCCACTGCCCCACCTGGTGTCCCCTCCGTCGTTGGGCAGTGAAGGCCATCGTGTCATTCTCCGGACACAATGAGAAAATCCTTGTTCAGCCTCTTGCTGGGCTCAGGGAGGCACTGGATAAGCCGGACCCTGTCGTCCCTCGTCTTCATGTAGTACGACTTGCCCTTTAGGTGCTGAAGGTTGTAACACCAGTTTACGTCGTGATAGGTCAACCTTAGCCCCATCTTCTCATTCAGGGCGTCCACACAATCCAGAATCCTGAAAACGTTGATGGCGCACTGGGTGGGGGCTAGCCGGAAGTACGTAAGGTATCCCCTCATCACCGGCCCCATGGGGATTCTCATGCCACCTTCGAGGAAGGCGATGATGGGAATCACCAAGGCGATGATGGGAATCACCACCTCGCCCTCCTTCCTCCGAAGGAGCCACTCCCCTTCCTTGCAATACCTCAAGCCCACGTTATTAGGTATCTTATAGTCGGCGATGAATTTCTCCATCGCCTCCTCAGTGTAGACATACTTCTTAAATCTACCCATCCCAAGTGACGCCTAAGAGAACTAAAAAAAAGCAAATAAAAGAGAAGGAGGAGTAGGGAAGAAGGAGGAGTAGGGAAGAAGTCGTGATGGGTCAACCTTAGCCCCATCTTCTCGTTCAGGGCGTCCACACAACCCAGAATCCTGAAAACGTTGATGGCGCACTGGGTGGGGGCTAGCTGGAAGTACGTAAGGTATCCCCTCATCACCGGCCCCATGGGGATTCTCATGCCACCTTCGAGGAAGGCGATGATGGGAATCACCACCTCGCCCTCCTTCCTCCGAAGGAGCCACTCCCCTTCCTTACAATACCTCAAGCCCACGTTATTAGGTATCTTATAGTCGGCGATGAATTTCTCTATCGCCTCCTCAGTGTAGACATACTTCTTAAATCTACCTATCTCAAGTGACGCCTAAGAGAACTAAGAAAGAGCAAATAAAAGAGAAGGAGGAGTAGGGAAGAAGAAAGCTCGGAGAGGGATAGAGCGACTTACAGAAATGAGGAGAAGCTTATCGGACAAGCTTTTTGTGCTGGAGATGTAGGTGAAGATTTGGCTGGACTCAGGATATACGCGCAAGAGCTCTTGATTGCGAATGAAAAAGGGGAAAAAGCAGTTTGAGCAGGTATTTATACCCCCAAATCGAGGAGCCGTGCGGGTTTTCCCGCCCATAAATGCGAGGCTAATCCCCACCGTTAAATTACCATCACCTCGTTGAATGTGGGGAGTACAGAGCCGTCTGAATTTAATGAAGGACACGTTACGCACACCGAAGTGTCAGCAATGCACCTTGGGCAGATGAAAAGACCCCAACACTGACGGGGGACAAGACCCGACTAGACACGGAACAGGCCCGAGGACGTCAAAATCCTCCTCTCCGCCCGAGGATGCGGACAACAAGATTTTGAAGGGCTATTGTGGGGCTAGAGAGTCAGGCAGCCCCGACCCACTTCGAACCAGGCTCGAAGGCCCACGCCGAGGAGATATCTAGGGTCCGAGGATGAAAGTAAGAAGCCCAGGTGCCCAATAAACAACGCCGAGGACGATTCTGTCCTCGGACATCCGAGACCATAAAGTGAACAGGCAACACACCATCAAAGGGAGTCTTCCTGAATATCCAAAGAGAAAAGAGCAAGTACCACGCGTCAGCAATGGAAGTATGGTGGAGGAGCAAGTCCAGGATGAACTGTCACCTCCACATTAAAT
The DNA here is from genome assembly GCA_019022515.1 of Quercus aquifolioides. Classification (NCBI taxonomy): domain Eukaryota; kingdom Viridiplantae; phylum Streptophyta; class Magnoliopsida; order Fagales; family Fagaceae; genus Quercus; species Quercus aquifolioides. The sequence goes on from CM032329.1 coordinate 30,655,585, forward strand.
GCCCACAACTAACGTTCTGGCCGCATTAATGAGGAGAGGACTCCAAAACAGTGCTGTTTTGGTTGCTGCAACCCACAGGAAGAATGGGAAGGCGGCTGATGGGACAGACACTTAAGTAGTGGCCTGGTTGCTCAACAAATGTAGGGCTAGGATCGATTGAGAGAGGGGTATATAATGTAAGGAATCCCTCTTGAAAGGAGGAGGGGAGATCTGGAAAAGAGAACGCTGTAGCAACCTGTATTCTCCCAGAAACCCATGTAACCAGTCACAAAAGAAGTAATATGTAAGGTTGAATTTAATCAACCATCTAATTGGCTTTATTCCGTGACTAATTTGCTTGTAATTTAGCACTTAGTAACCCTGTATTTAGGTGGGAAAATTGTAAGGGTAGTGTGTGAGAAGATGTGAAGAAAAGCTCAAGAGTGTGCAAGAAAAACAGAGGTTCGCAGCTAGGGCTCGCGGGTGGATTGCGACTGGCAAGCCGCCAAAAGCTGGCACGTGAGAGGCACACTGGGAAGCTGAAGGGTCGCGCCAGCTGTCACGCTACAGGACAAAAGTCCCAGGCTAGCCAGGCTGTTACGTCGCGACTGAAACTCGCGACTTGGACAAGCCGCGAGACCAAGTTGCCAAATTGCCCTGTTTGGCAAAAACTGACGTTTTGCATTCCCTTCTCACCCTACTATATATACACCCTTATACCCATCATATTGAGAGAGCTTCCAGAGAGAATTTTGTGAGAGAAAACCCTAGAGCAAAACAAGATTGCCTCATCCCCAATCTTCATCTAAGAAACTCTACAAATTCCTCTACTCTCTTCCTCTCCATTGTTATATCCTTGAGAGGTCTTTTACCAAATCCTTATCTCACCACACCCACGTCTGTGAGAAGGTTTATTTGGTGCTTAGGGAAGCAGTTTGGGAAGAAACAAATGGTGATTGGTTGATGCTATGGGTTATAGCGGAATCCGGTAAGCTAGAAAAGAAAAAGGTTCGGCGCAACCTCGTTGGAGCAGGAAGCTTGGAGGGCTTAGGTATCTGGGTAGATTAGGGTTGGAGGGTCTATTGCTGTTCATGTATCCCAACTACATTTTCTAGTGGATTATTGACCGCTTGGAGGGCGGCGGAGAGGTTTTATGCCGAGGGCTTCGGTTTCCTCTTCGATAACACATCGAGTGTTGTCCTTGTGTTTGCATTTCTCTTCCCTTTATCTTTACCATTTAATTACTACTGTGTGTGTGATTATTTATGGTTTAGATTGTTTCTCAATTCTGGTATAAGCTATTTATCATTTTCCGCACATACGTTGTTTGTTAAATAGCTTGAATTGGTATTTTTGTTTTTAGGGGTCTAAACGTTCAAGGGTGTTTCATACCCATATTGAACTTTCAATTGATATCAGAGCGGGTGCACTCTTTGTGGTTTGATTACCTGAGTGCGATCCTAGACCCCTTGGCTATGGATGCAGCTGTAAAAAGGGTCATGCTGAATTGTGGTTTAAGTGTTTGTGATAATAAATCTATGAGTATATTTGAGGGATACTCTAAAAATGAACTCTTAGAGCTAATTAAATCCAGGAAACATGCTAGGATGTTCATTCACATGCTGAAATATTTTGAAAGCAAGAACCACATGCTTCACAATAGTCTATGTGAGTCTAACTCTTTGATTGAGAAATACAAAAGAAGAAATAGATCATTGTGTGAAAAGGTTGATAATCTGAAAAAGAAAATTCAATCTAGAATAAGCATGGAGAGTAACAATGAATTTTTGTTTGATGGTCAAGAATGCTTGTCTCATGCTTGTATGTTTGTGCACACCTCATTGAAGGTATTTAATTCATGTTTATGGTACCTTGACAGTGGATGTTCTCGTCATATGACAGGAGATAAATCATTGTTTAAGACTCTTAAAGAGAAAGCATGTGATTATGTGACTTTTGGTAATGGAAGTCATGCTCAAGTTCTCGGGAAAGGGACGGTTGAAATACCGGGATTACCTTTGTTGAAAGAAGTACTATACATCAAAGGATTGAAGGCAAATCTCCTAAGTATTACTCAAATATGTGATGAAGATTTTCTTGTTCAATTCTCAAAGAAAGGGTGCATAATCATTGATGAGAAAGGGATTCAAGTCTTGGAGGGAAATAGGACTACTGATAATTGCTATGGAGTAGTGCCTACGGCACCTATTTCGTGTAGAAGTGCTCGTGTTGATATGCTGAAACTTTGGCATCACAGGTTTGGACATGCAAACTTCAAACAAGTATTTAAAGTCTCTAAACTTGAGGCCGTTGAGGGATTTCCAAAGTTTGGAAAGGTGGAGAAGACTATATGTGGAGCATGTCAAATGGGGAAACAAACAAAAGCAAACCATCCCAAGGTGAATGTGATTGCTACCTCACGGTGTTTGGAACTTCTTCACGTAGATCTAATGGGGCCTACAAGGACTGAAAGCCTAGGAGGAAAGAGATATATTATGGTGATAATTGATGATTTCTCAAGGTACTCTTGGGTGGAATTCCTTAGAGAGAAGTTTGAAGCATGTGATAAAATGCAAAGATTATGCAAGAGATTGCAAAATGAAAAAGGAGTTCCCATAGTCAAAATCAGAAGTGATTATGGGAAGGAATTCGAGAATGCTAAATTTGAATCATTTTGTGAAGAGCATGGTATCAAGAAGGAATTTTCAGCTCCAAAGACTCCACAACAAAATGGGGTGGTTGAAAGAAAGAACTGGGTGATCCAAGAGATGGCTAGAGTCATGCTACTCAACAAAAACATACCTCAAAGGTTCTGGGCTGAAGCTGTGAACACATCTTGTCACATTTGTAACAGAATTTATTTCCGAGCGGGGACAAAGAAGACATCATATGAAATATGGAGAGAAAAGAAACCCAAGGTGAAGTATTTCAGAGTATTTGGGAGCACATGCTATATTCTAAATGACAGGGAAAATCCAGGAAAGTTTGATGCTAAGAGTGATGAAAGAATACTCCTAGGATACTCCATAAATAGCCGAGCTTATAGAGTGTACAACAATCGCACTAAGACGGTGATGGAGTCAATCAATGTGGTCATAGATGACACCATATCTGAAAAGGAAATTAATGATGATGGAAAGGGGCTCAAACTCAAGGAGAATGAGGATGATGATGATATGCCTTTAAGTGATGATGCTGAGAAAGTAACACCCGAAAAGGAGACCACACCTCCTGTATCAAGAAGAGAGACTAGATCAACACAAGAAGTCTCAAGTCCACTCACTCCTCCAGAAATTCAAACCCCAATTTCTCGTGATGAGGAACTCTCAACTTCCAAGAAACCTTCAACAAGAGTGACACTCAATCACCCATCAAGTAATATTATTGGGGATGTGAGCGAAGGACTTCGTTTGAGAAAAGGGCTAAAGTATACTGCTAACCATGTAACATACAACTGCTATCTTGCTCAATTTGAACCCAAAAAGGTAGAAGAAGCACTGAAAGATGAGAATTGGGTAGAGTCTATGCACCAAGAGCTACACCAATTTGTTAGAAATGATGTGTGGGAATTGGTTCCAAGGCCTGAAGATACACATGTGATCGGCACCAAGTGGATTTTTAAGAACAAAACAGATGAAGATGGTGAAGTTATCAGAAATAAGTCTAGATTGGTGGCTCAAGGGTATACTCAGGTGGAAGGCATAGGTTTTGATGAATCTTTTGCTCCGGTAGCAAGATTAGAATCCATTCGGATTCTCTTATCCATAGCATGCATCATGAATTTCAAGTTGTACCAAATGGATGTAAAGAGTGCCTTCTTAAACGGCTTTCTCAATGAAGAAGTTTTCGTTGAACAACCAAAGGGGTTTGAAGATCCTCACTTCCCGGGTCATGTACTAAGATTGAAGAAAGCTTTGTATGGGTTGAAGCAGGCGCCAAGAGCATGGTATGACCGTCTCACTACCTACCTATTGGATCGTGGGTTCAAGAGAGGTCAAGCAGATCGCACATTGTTTGTTAAAAGAGATGAAAAATCCCTTCTTGTCGCTCAAGTGTACGTGGATGATATCGTATTTGGATCCACAATTGATAAACTAGCTCATGAGTTCTCGGAAGAAATGAAAAGGGAATTTGAAATGAGTATGGTGGGAGAGTTGAACTACTTCCTTGGACTTCAAGTGAAACAACGAAGAGATGGAATATTTATTTCTCAAGAAAAGTATGCCAAAAATCTTGTCAAAAGATTTGGTCTGGACTCCAAGAAACATACCTCTACTCCCATGAGTTCCTCGGCAAAGCTGAGCATAGATGCAGCCGGTGTTGACGTTGATCCAACCCTTTATCGGAGTATGATTGGCAGCCTTCTCTATCTCACAGCAAGTAGGCCGGATATTGCATTCAGTGTCGGAGTCTGTGCAAGGTTTCAAGCCGCTCCTAAAGAATCCCACTTAACAGCAGTTAAGCGAATCATTCGCTATGTAAATGGCGCATCTGACTATGGGATTTGGTATACAAAAGATTCGAATGAGTGTTTGGCAGGATATTCAGATGCTGACTGGGCAGGGTGCATAGATGATAGAAAAAGTACTTCTAGTGGGTGCTTCTATCTTGGAAATAACTTGGTTTCATGGATGAGCAAAAAGCAAAATTCAGTATCGCTGTCAACGGCTGAAGCTGAATACATTGCAGCAGAAAGTTGTTGTGCACAACAGTTATGGATGCGAAAGCTATTGCATGACAATGGCATTTCTCAAGACACTATGCGTGTGTTCTGTGATAATACGAGTGCCATAAACTTGTCAAAGAATCCGGTTCAGCACTCCAAATCAAAGCATATCGAGATCCGCTATCACTTCATTCGGGACTTGGTAGAAGACAAGACAGTATGTCTAGAATTCATCAATACTGACAATCAAAGAGTAGACATATTCATCAAACCTCTTGATGGCCCAAGGTTTGAATCCTTGCGTAAGACAATTGGTGTCGGTATCATTCCTTAAACTCAATCCTCCATGATATCTTATTGTGTTTTTAGTTGCTTTGTGTGTCTTCTTTTTGTTGATTTTTTTTGTCAAATTTGTTTTGTGTCAAAAATCCAAAAACACATAAAAAAATTGAAAATCCAAAAAGTTTGATCACTTTGTTGAGTTTTGTCTCAAAGCATGTTTTGCCTTGTACCTTTGTACTTATGGCTTTGTGCATTTAACGAGCTTAGCTTGTCTCTCATGCACTCATATCATTGTGGAAGAAATTCTGAAATCTATGTGACTGTTGTAAATAGATCTTCAACCTTGTTATGAATGATTAGTGAATGGTTTTGTTGATCTTGAGACATGCATAGACTCATGCCTATATATCTTCCCACTTTTATTTTTTTTGCTTTAAAGAGCTCTCTAAATGTAAATCTCCAAATGAAAAGAGATATAGAGCTGCAAAAGCCTGTTGTACATACTAATATTTGACTAGGAAAAAGTGAAAGCGACCAAAATAAAATGTATGAAAGATGCCCAAAAAGGCCAAAGGCTAACTCATTAATTGAAATATAAAAAATTTTAGGCATCTATCTCACAATGAGATTTTCTTTGCTCAAAAATGGCAAATGATATGTTGAATATGGAGCCAAATGAAAAGTTTCAAAGAATTGTTATCAAGTTCTTGTGGGAGGTCATATATGCATGTTTCTATAATTGAGATAGGTCACATTATTTAGTGCTAGTTGTGTATGCCTTGATTGAATTGATCATTGAAGCTTTACACTGGACTAAGGACTATCTCATTTTTGATATCCACACACAACACACAAGTCTATGTTCAATGAATGTCATATTCATTTGTGTGATTGTACTTGATTAAAATGTGTTTTCACATGCTCAATCTTTGTTGGTCAAACACAAAAAGATTTTTGAGTGTTTTGTTTTGTTTTTGGAAAGTACTTTGCTTTTACAAAAATGTCAAATTTTTTTCAAAAACAGTGTTGCCCTGTTTTGGCGACTAAGTCGCGGGTTGGCCCAGTCGCGAGCTCACTCAGAGATTTTTCGCGGATTACTGGCGAGTCAGTACTCTAGTCGCGAAAAAGACTTAGAAATTTTTTTTCAAAATTTGAGTTTTGCACTTTTCGCGGGTCAGTGTGGTGATTGGTTCGCGGGTGGAAGGTCCAGTCGCGAGAGGTACTCAGGGATTTTCGCGGCTCATATCGCGACTATCTCGCGGGTAGACCTTCCAGTCGCGAAAAACACTTAGAGAAATTCTCAAGTCTCTTTTCTTCACAGTGTTTCGCGGCTTAACCTGGCGACTTACTGACGACTTGATCCAGTCGAGAAAAACGCGTGTTTTGCGTTTTAAAGACAATTTTAAAATTGTTTTTCAATTTTCCCTCATACTTGTGTGACTGTTCATTGTCTTCCTCATTTTACTCTCACAAACACTCCAAGTTTCTCGTTGAAAATCTTCCATTTCTGCATCATTTTCTCTCAAATCTTCAACAAAAAGGTATGGGTTTTCTTCCTTACCCTTCATTCTTCCTGATTTGGGTAATTGTTTTTTTCGTTTTGTGAAGATGTTGTTGTGATTTGTGATTTATCATGTTCGAACATGGGTTTCTGATTTTCGTATTATACTGTATGTTTGTGCTAGTCCATACACTGATTATCTCTATCTTGTGTACTTATTATGGTGTTGGTTGTTTACACACACTCATTGTCATGTTTTGAACCTCAATTTCAAGTGTTTAGGGTTTTATCCATGGTATGGCACTGACACAATGCTAATAATGTTTGCTGTCCTGTTTGGTGTTTGTGTATGTATTAAATCATAGTGCAGAGTGAACATGTCTCCATTCAAGAGATCAGGTGTGAAAGGAGGAAGCAGCAAAGGAAAGGAACATGTCATTGAAATTGATGATTTCTCTCCTAGACCAAAGCGGGCTCGTTCTCCATCTGGTGTGTTCGATCCCAATAGGTTTCGATCGTATGCTGCCTTTCAGACTCATGAAAATTTCTTCAAAAAGGCGACACCTCTTATTGAAAGAGTCTTTGACCAACATTCTCTGTTTGACACCAACATTCCTCAATGGTTTGCTCGCAAGGACTGGAATTATCTCCTCTCTGACCTTGATGATGCATTTGAAGATCTAGTAAAAGAGTTTTATGCCAATGCAATTGTTGAAGGAGATGAACTTAAGTGCTGGGTTCGAGGAAAAAGTTTATCGGTCTCTCCCGCATATCTAGCAGAGATTCTGCACATCAACAGGCCAATACTTGGGATCTCACCAGTCTATGATGATCTTCATCCGGATGAAGAATTACTTAAAGCAGCTCTTAGGGACAATCTGGAATTTTCCTCAAATGGGAACTCAGTCAGTGTTTCATCTCTTCCTCCAAAATTGAGGGTGCTCACGATCGTCATGTTTCACAACCTGTATCCCCTATCCAGCACAGGGTATATGAATCTCGGGCGTGCACTGTTTCTTCATGATCTGATTTCTGATGTCGAGATTGACATCTGTGCTCATATCTTTCATATCCTTCGCAAAACTGTTCTAAGAACAGAATCAAGGATGTGCATCCCATTTTGCTGTCTCATCTCACGGATTCTAAAGCGTAAAGGGATCCATCCGTCTGAGAATGAAAGTCCCTGCGCAAAACCATGTCCAATCAACATGCGCACTTTCAACGCTAGCATTGGTCATAGCAAGAAGGGAATCAAAACAGAAGCTTCCGCGTCCCACAGTGGCTCGCACTCCAGTTCACTCCCCGCTGACGAGAAGCTAGACTCTATTGTAGCTTCTGTTCATGAGCTGAGTTCAAAGATGTCCGATCTTACTTCCATCTTGCATCATCTTAACTTTCGATGGGATACGAAGTTTACTTCGATTCAAATTCAATTGGATGAAATTCAAAGAAAGCTAGAAGATAATGACGACTAGCTATTCCATGACAAAAAGGGGGAGATGCTGTTGGCAGGGGGAGAGCTAAACGAAAGGGGGAGATTTCAGCTAACAGATTTTTGTTTACTGTTTTTGTCTATCTTTAGTTTTTATCATAGTTCTGTATCCATCTTATATCATTCAGCACTTTATGTTGTTGGTCTGTACCCATTGTTGCTTTTGTAAGCTTTAAGGGTTGTTTCTTGTACTTATGCACGTTTGTAGGCTTTTATGGTTTGTGCCATGTATTTGCAAAACTTTGCATATGCAGCCTTTGTGCTTTGTGCTTTGGTACTTGTTAATGCCTTGCATTATCTTAAGTACAACACTCTTGTGCCCTTGTAGGATTGTTCCTAGATGCATATATGTTTGTATGCATTGGTTGAGTGTTGGACTTGCAAATGATACTCTTCAATTGAGTGTATCATTTTTGCATGTCCGGATGTTTATTCCTTGTGTGAATGAACATAGTATTCACTTTTGCTTAAGTGACTACTGTTGTTGATCTTGCCATGAATTATTGCTTTTATGCTTATGTTCATTTTTGCTTGATCATGCTTATTTAGCTCCATATGCATATTAAGTTTTCTGCATACAATGATATTGCTATGTTATTGTGTTTCAGGAGTGACTTATTCATATGTTCAAGAACTTTACAGAATCTAGAGTTAGGTGTGAGTGAGTTTTCCAACTGTTCCCAACTCACGTTTAAGTCTAGAGTCTGTTGTAGGGTTTTGTCACGGAATAGCTAAAGGGGGAGATTGTAAGATCGAATTTAATCAACCATCTAATTGGCTTTATTCCGTGACTAATTTGCTTGTAATTTAGCACTTAGTAACCCTGTATTTAGGTGGGAAAATTGTAAGGGTAGTGTGTGAGAAGATGTGAAGAAAAGCTCAAGAGTGTGCAAGAAAAACAGAGGTTCGCGGCTAGGGCTCGCGGGTGGATCGCGACTGGCAAGCTGCCAAAAGCTGGCACGTGAGAGGCACACTGGGAAGCTAAAGGGTCGCGCCAGCTGTCACGCTACAGGACAAAAGTCCCAGGCTGGCCAGGCCATTACGTTGCGACTGGAACTCGCGACTTGGACAAGCCGCGAGACCAAGTTGCCAAATTGCCCTGTTTGGCAAAAACTGCCGTTTTGCATTCCCTTCTCACCCTACTATATATACACCCTTATACCCATCATATTGAGAGAGCTTCCAGAGAGAATTTTGTGAGAGAAAACCCTAGAGCAAAACAAGATTGCCTCATCCCCAATCTTCATCTAAGAAACTCTACAAATTCCTTTACTCTCTTCCTCTCCATTGTTATACCCTTGAGAGGTCTTTTACCAAATCCTTATCTCACCACACTCACGTCTGTGAGAAGGTTTATTTGGTGCTTAGGGAAGCAGTTTGGGAAGAAACCAATGGTGATTGGTTGATGCTATGGGTTATAGCGGAATCCAGTAAGCTAGAAAAGAAAAAGGTTCGGCACAACCTCGTTGGAGCAAGAAGCTTGGAGGGCTTAGGTACCTGGGTAGATTAGGGTTGGAGGGTCTATTGCTGTTCATGTATCCCAACTACATTTTCTAGTGGATTATTGACCGCTTGGAGGGCGGCGGAGAGGTTTTACGCCGAGGGCTTCGGTTTCCTCTTCGATAACACATCGAGTGTTGTCCTTGTGTTTGCATTTCTCTTCCCTTTATCTTTACCATTTAATTACTGCTGTGTGTGTGATTGTTTATGGTTTAGATTGTTTCTCAATTCTGGTATAAGCTATTTATCATTTTCCGCACATACGTTGTTTGTTAAATAGCTTGAATTGGTATTTTTGTTTTTGGGGGTCTAAACGTTCAAGGGTGTTTCATACCCATATTGAACTTTCATAATAGAAACTGCAAACTCCCAAGAGAAGGGCCGAGGAGCATCATTGTTCGTTCTAATCCACGTTCATACAATTTAAATCCACGAGCAACCATGCATGGCCGTTGCATCCCTCACTAGGGCCTAGTTCTTGAACCCACTCTCTATAAATTCATTGCAGGGCAAGCTGGGCTTGGGTCCACTCTCTCAACACGTAGAAGTGCTCAAACCCGGTCCCTACAAATATAATGCTTGATTTAATTATATTACAACTTTAATTATATGTTTAAATATATACATATATAAAAATATACTTATATAGACATTTAAATATATATATATATATATATATAAACATTTGTAAATAAATTCATTATTATTTGTAATTTATTAATATTTAATAATATAAACATCCTATTTTGTTTAAAACGAAATAAGGTTGATAAATCTAATTTTTACAAATTCATACACAAAATCACTATATCTAATTAACTCAATTAAGCTTATAGAATCAAGCTTGAGAAAGACACACACACACACACAGATATATATATATACACTAGGGCCAAGCTTAAAAAGCCTCAAACTTCCAGGGCTGCCATCTCCTTGGATGTATTCAGCTCGAGCAAGCATTTTAGGATTTATTTTGCTGATAACTTCATTGTCTCTGTACATTTCCCATGCCTTCTCGGCAGGGATGTTGAGCACCACTTCACATTTCATGCTCCTCATCTCTCCTTCTGTCTTTGTCTCTCTCTCTTTGAGGTTTGTCTTGTTCTATGATGAGGATGGGATGGGATGGGATGGGGGTTTATATAAGGACAGATGACTAAGAGATGCTCTCTCCAGGTGGAGATTTAATAATTAAAATTACCACTTAATGAAGCCACATCTCTCTCTCTCTCTCTCTCTCTCTCTCTCTCAATTATATACTTCATGTTGATTTCAAATTAATCACTTGACTTTCTAAGTTGTTTTAACTTGTTCCCATAAATGAGTCATTACTAACTCAAATAGATAGCAAATTTCACTTGAGACTTTATTATTATTATTTTTTATATGGGTTCCGTTAATGAGTGCCTAGGTTAAATATTAATAATTGTTCAATTATAAGTTGTAATACACACTTTTCAAAAAATAAAAACACATGTATTAATGATTCATTAGTTTACACGTACAAATTTATTGTGGTTGTATATGATTTTTTAAATATATATATGTACACTTTTACTTTATAAATGTATATATATATATATATATTTTTTTTTTTTTTTGATAAAGTATCAAATGTATCATATCCACTGCCTTGGCCCTTAGGAAATTCATTAACAAAATCATTATATTAAGAGACTTAACACATATATACTAAACAGGAACAATGACATCTTGATTAAATTGTGTTACTCTATTATGATTTTTTTTTTTAGATTTTAGTGATAAATAGTATTACCCACCATTCACATATAGAGATTGTAAATTTCTAGATAGTTACATGGTTTTTTTTTTTTTGTTGTTGTTGTTGTTGTTATTTTTACTTTTTAGTAGAAATAGACCTATTAAGAGTCTGAATTGCAACAATTTTAAAATTAAGGTTTGGTTTGGGTCTAGTGTCCTGTACATTGAACTTGATAGGATGTTGTCATGTGTCCAAAAAGTGTCCCGTTGCAGCATCCCATCAAGTCATTGCATAAAATGCATTGGACCTAATCTTCTTCCTTAAAATTTTTGGTTAAATTACTATTATTGAAGCATCAAGATTTGGTAGTTTAAGACTAAGGTCAACGGAATGTAGATTCTTTTAGCTTGTTATACCTAGATGTTTTGTTGATAGATCGTGAAGGTCTAGGAGTTGGTGCCTATAGATTCTTTTAATCGTCCTACAAAATACGGATATGCAAAAAAGAAATTTTCAACAAATGGAGTCATTTCATTTCAAAAGTAGATGCTAAGCTTCATATCTATTTTTTAGAACAATTGATGCTCCAAGCCTTGTGGTGTAGTGAACATGACGGGATTCCACTAATTTACTAATAATTGACATTAATGCGTATAAAAACGCCTTTAATCTCATGGAGTCAGTTTCCTCTAGTGGCTAAAAACAAAAAAATAAAAGTAAATAAAAATCATTCATTTCGTAGAAGCTTTTGGAGGAAGAAAAAAAAAAAGATTCCTCTTCTAAATAATTTTAAAAGAGAAAAGAAAGCCAAGAATATAAAATAGAATTTAGGAGTTTAAAAAAAAAATAAATAAATAAATAAACGTTTTACATGCTAAATATCCTGCCCCTGCAGCTCAAATCCACGCCCTCTCCCCTGCTCCACCAAGCACTTGGTGCATAAAGAGATCCCAACTCGCCCAAATGTAGCAGTGGTGGGCATCCAGTTCTTATAACTAGCCAAAATATCGTATAATTGGTAATATTACCACACCAGCTAGCTACAAGGTTTAATAAGGCCCTCGACATGGTTTGCCTTCAGGAAATATTCTATCAAAAAAATGAAGTTTTAGTTGATATCGACCCTCAAAAAAAAAAAAAAAAAAAAAGTTTTAGTTGATATAAATTATAATAGACCATTAATTGATTTTAAAACCAAAATTATATAGTTCAGTTAGTGAATAATGGATCAAGCACAACATCTTTGAATATATAAGAAGTTGGACCATTTTCCAAAAAGTTAGACAACCCACTTTATAATTTGCATTAAAATAAAATAAAAAAGATTAAGATGCTGGATAGCATAATATAGGCATACAAAAAATGCTGTGGCATCCGCACATGGCATTATATGATTTTTTTTTTTTTTTTTTGTTTGAAAAAAAAAAAAAATCCTTTCCCTTTATCCTTTATAGGCTTTGCGTGGTCTACCTCAAAAGTCGAAACAATAATCCCTTCCACTGCTAAATATACTTTCCCCACGTGTACAAACAATAATACAATATAAAACTATAACAAAAACAAAATGTAGTTGCACAACTTCTTGTAATCAATCTCTGTACCCAAAAAAAGAGGGTGGGGTGGGCTTTTGGAGAACATAAGCTGTGTAGGCTAACAGAAATTAAGCTGCCTGCCAAAAAGGAGAACCTGGTACCAATGGCATGAAAAACAAAGAGTGTGTCTGCTGCTCACTCTTTGAAGCAATCACATGGGACGAGTCACTTGAAACAATTCTTTTGCTTTGCTAACCACTAAAGAGTAAAAGCTAAATACCCCAAAGCAAGGGCAAAACGGCTTCAGAATTTCTCTATAGTTCACAAAGACATAAAATGGTAACAAGTTAGCTATTGCAATGGAAAGCAAAAAATTGTCAAAAGCAGAGTTACAATGAGAAATTTCTGAAGTTCTAACGTGTAATTCACAATAGCAAATCCAATGGGAAAACAAAATGTCGCTTTCAGTCTTATAAAGTGATCAAATCTTGGTAAAAATATTTTGTGAGGTCTAGTTCAGTTACCACAAGTGGAATGAAGTAAATCTATGGGTTGGGGGGCTCTTTATCGAGCTCTGCACTCAACATATGATGAAGAAGGAGATCAATCCTCTGGCTCCGTGATTTTGTACTGCACCAAGCCAAATGAACAAGACAAGGCAGCTGTTAACGTCCAAAAATGGATGCAAATAGAGCATTCAAAAACTTTAAACTAGTTCATCATACATACCCAACAGATCGTCGACGATCGTTTCTGCCCTCTACTGCCTAGATTGAAAAGGTAATAAAATAATTATATGATTTAAATATTTTAATAGAACTATAAGTATAAACTGGTGAGGGGATCAAAAACAATGGAGACTGGTGACAAAAAAGAAAGACTACCACAAACAACCAGTTCAAAGCAAGAAAAACTCTAATTATGGTCAATAAAATTTCATTTCAACTACTGGGGGTTGGTGCAGCTTAAATGTATGATGGTAAAAAAAAAGGCTCTTACTAACAACAACAACAGATGATTAGTTTAGGAAATTAATTCTAATGGAGGTGATAAGTTCTGAGGATAACAATAATGATTTATCTATTGCTAATAAAAAGCAAAGAAGCCATTACTCTGCCAATTTTTTTTTGCAAAAATATAGATATCAAGTAACTTTCAGAATGTATATATGGCAATGCTGAGCAATGTGGGCAAACTTCCATCTTAATCATTTCTGAAGCCTGAATAGATAACCTAACATGGCCCTATTAACATCACTGAAGATTTGAGCAACATGCAAAACAACCTGACTTAGGAAATAATTGCAATTTCAATTTTAAAACTTCTGAATTGCCTGCATTATCTCTGCAGCATTGTCATACAAGTGGATTAATAATCCCAAATCAGTAGGAGGCAAATCAAGAGGTATCCTGAGCTTGTATGCACTACAACCCATGTAACTTTTCAAAAAAAAAAGAAACGTTCCTTTAAAATTGATTAGTCAGATAGTTAATGAAAACCTAAAAATGACAAGTTAGATGCTAAAATCAAATCATGATGCGATTTTTTTTTTCTTGAGTTGTGTCTTCATCATAACCAATTATAGGACTTCACAACCCAGTAACATGATAATCAAACAATTTTCAAAATATATTTATAAGTAATTACAAAATAAACCCAAAGCTTGGTATTAGCATCAAACTAAACCTAAAAGATTTGATTGCACTAATGTCAACCCTATAATCTTAAAAATGTTACAATGTGCTCTTAGTAAGTCTTTGAATTTTTTAACTAAAAATAATGGAAATCCATATAAGTTGTACTTAGAATTTATCTAAGCAATAAAAATTCAACACGAGTTGCAGATGGTATTTTGGCACAAAACAAAATTCAGAAAACGGTTTATTTATATGTAAAACCTAATCAATAAACACAATTTAATGAAGATGCCATCATTTTGTAAGTTTGTACTGTCATTTTATCATTCATGTGAAAGGCCTTTAGCCTCCAAATAGTTCTCAAGGGCAGTTTGCTTGAATTTCAAATATCTCTAGTTAATAGGCCTCAATGAAGATCTAGATTGCAACAATTTTGAAACTAAAGGGTGGATATTGATGGATTGAGAAACTCAAGAGTTAATTTGAAAATCACCCTAAAATTCTAGGAGGATCTATGTAATTTTCTTAAGTGAAAGGGAAATCATATATCTGCATCATGCTCGCATTTTCAGGAGATGGACCTGGCTGCATAGCTTTGATTTTATATTGAAATGATAAGTGCAGGGCAACTACCAACCTTATCTTGTTCTTCAAAATTGTCCAATGACTCGAGATCCATTTCAGCAAAGAATGCCTCCAATACAAAAGCTACAATCTGAAATTACATGAAAAACAAACTCTAAAGTTAATCTTCATTTGTTTGGGTAATTAATACACAATTGTTTTGAAAAGAGGAACACATAATGTCAACAGGAAATTATAAAGCAAACCTAAAGCAATACAATTCACAAAAATTACAACCTAAAATAAGTAGAATAAATAAACTCTACATTAGAACATGCTTCTAAAGTACCATACTTTCGAGCCCATTTCAAACTACAACTACCTAAAAAATAATGATATCATATTGATAACTGAGAGCTCAATATCATTAAAATGTATAACTGTTTCTTTCTCTCACAATTACCCACATCAAGCAAAGGGGCATTTTTTCCAAGTAGAGCTTCTTCATTTACTAAACAAATAAATTTAAAATTAAGACAAAAATGCCACAGCAACAAAGGCTTCTCATATTCCAAATTCCCGACAAGAAAATCTTTAAAATGTTAAAAGTTAGTCATTCTCAACAACCCTGTCTGGAGTCGCATGATTTTTAGGATGGAATCGGGGCCCCAAACTTAGCCAAACCAAAACGGTTCTTTGTTATGGGCTGACCCTTGTGAAGTTACTATGTATGAAGCATTCATACATAAAGGTAATTATTGTCACTCTCTATGTTAAATTTTAGCAAACAAAATTGTAATGACATATTTCAACTTTGGTTTTAGTCAATTACTGAAAATCTATTTCTTCAGCATCTTATTCAAGAAACAAAGTTGCTCTGCCTCATAAATTGCAAAACAATCAAATGGTAGGCATTTTGCTTCTGCAACACATGGAGAAAGGGCCAATAAGCTTTAGCTCATATGGCACCTCCTTCTCCTATAGTGGGTTTAGACCACACTAAGTGCTTGTGTAACTTATTAATTTTAAAAAACATATAGGCAACGTTGTTGGAAAAAAAAATGGAGCAATAGTAAATAAAACTTACCAAATTTAAAAGCAGTAACACAGTTATTAAGTAGAAGCTGACAAAATAAGTGAGGCTCCATGCTGTTCCTGTTAATTCCTTGTAGCTCTGAAATGATGAATGGCAATTAAAAGAATGACTCAAAGTGTAGGTCACAATTACAGTTCAATTTTAACTAATTGAACCATAAAAGTAATAGCACAGGATTAAGGAAGAACTGCTGATAACAACTTAAATATGCCTGAACCTCTTCTATAGTCCAAATATTAGTTGTATGCACTACATGCGGTTTACTGACATTTTAGATGTACAGATATTCTGTAGGGTGGAAAAAAAAATGCTTTAGTGCTAAGCTAGTAACTCTACTGAACCAAAAAAGGATTCAAGCCTTGATGCTGGGACAGACACAATGACGTGGATCATACCAATTAACTTGTACACTTTGAAGGAGAGGGAATTCATGTCAGACACAACACTTTCCTATCATGGAAGGACATGCATGAACAGAAATGTGCCCAAGAATATGGTTGCATTTCTGTGACTCATAAGAACCAATTGTCCGATGGAGTTTGGGTTGTGATAGGTTCCCACAATATCAGTTCTCTTATGTGGGAGTTTCTACAAACCATCCACTAGGTGGAGCCTAAATAAAATCCATGGGTCCCATGTGGGATCAAAATGAATGGATTGTCTAGATCCATGCAATCTTTGCGATGCATTTCAGATCTAGTGGTTGTGGTTTGCAGATTTCCAATTTTTACTCAGGTAGGTACAGAGTAGCCAACCCATTAACAGCTCCCTCATAAAGAACCCCAATCTTCTGTCACCATGGAGGTATATTTAAGAAAGCCTAGATTCTCAAAATCACAATATAAATAAAAAGAGAGAAAAAAAAGGGGAAAAAAAAAAGGAAAATCCCAGCAAGCATTCATGAGGACATAAATCATAAAAGAATAGCCAAACAGACAGTATCATTCACTATGTAGAGAAAGATGATCATTCAGGATAATATAATTCAACAAAAATTACAAATAAGACAGCAGTAATACCTCCATCCATGCTTGCCAGTTTCCCATGACCAGTAAATTGAAAAGTGTCACCATCCCATTTGGATAGTCATTGAAATTGAAAAGTAAATAGCTGATTTTGTTAAGAAAAATGACTGAAGAAATTGACACTTACTGTTGCAACTAAGTCTTTGCAGAAGAAATAAACAATTTACAAAATAATTGAATATAAATATCTAATAGAATTTTCCTATAATAGCCTTTTATTAACAATATAAAACAGAAAGATATCACAGTTATGCCATGGCTGGATAAAATGAAACCTTAGAAAAGAGTTTATTAATGAATAAAGGATACTCATCATCTGAAAGATCAGTGCTGTCCAAACTGGCATTTCCAGCATTGACAAGCCCACCAAAGATCTAAAAATTAGAAGGAAATTTTTTTGGAGAATGTTTTAACAGTAACATAAATGGGGAAATATTCAATATTACACATGGATATAGCTATCAGATGTCTAAATATCAAATAATAAGGACCTATAGATTAGAATTGTCAACCTTCAAAATGTGATGATGGAACTTTCGAAACTAGGTCTAAATCAATTAGGTATAAAATTGACCCTCCACACTATATATTAAATTTTAAATCTGTGAAGACACATAACAGAAACTTGAGTATTTCCAAACATATGCTGAAGAAAAATTGTGTAAGTACAGGTTAGACATTTTTCATGTACTTCCATTTAATATAATAGGGAAGCACAGAAGAAAGAAGAAGAGCATCTTTATATTAGTCAATTACTTTCTTTGAAAGCAAGCAGGAGAAAAGAACTTACCTGTACACCAAGAGAGCAATAAATACATAGGACACAAAATATGGTTCCAAGGTATGGCATCAAACTTGGTATAAGGGTTATGAAAGTGGCAATGTAGGCACGGTAACGCTTGACGTACATCAGCAGCCTTATCAATCTTAACATTCTTGCGAGGAGAAGGTAGCGAATCCTGTTAACATTAACAAAGGAGAAATAATTGTAGACAACGAAGTGCTTTGAAAGCTATGATAAACCATAAAATTCCTGTATCAAATTTATCAACTTAATGTTCTGTGGACATCAGAGGAAACACAGGTCTGTGGTATGATCACTGGTATTTTCCTATAAGAAACTTGTAAATATCATTAAGAAGTATCCTACATTGAGAGCAATTTGACGAAGTCAATGGGAAGGTCATGTAAAGATCATCCAAAAAATTGTCATCATGCCTAGACTAAGAAACTTATATTCTTCAAAGATTTTCATATTATTTAAAAACTCAATAGCAAAGAGTTAGGACAAATACAGTGAGGGAAAATGACGAACTCTCATGTAAAGAAGAAAAATATTTTTAAGAAAACTATTCCCTACCATTCGCCATTGGAAAGGAAAGTAAGTCCTTGAGGGGCCACAAAAGTCAAGGTTTCCCCGATAACTGCAGACATAAGAATCATCAATCAATAGTGATATAAATGGAACAGAGAATAACACAAACCAAAGAAGTAAATGATGTTTATTCCATACAATAATCAAAAGGGCCAATTAGCAATAGCAAAAGTTGTTTCTATAGACAATTCCATGTATCAAATTTAGCAATATTGTTATGATGCCTATAAGACTGATTTGTAAAGAAATTGCAATAAATAGTACTACAAAGGGATGTTATTTTCCAATCTGATTACCTATTATCCAAGTGACCATAAAATCAAAGCGGTTTTGACCATCCCTCCAATAATTCTCAAATCCAAATGAATACATTTTTAAACCCATTTCCAGCACATATATCCATCCTGTGGGATAAAAAGACAAAATAAGAAAAAGAAGAAGAAAAAGCCACCTATTAATTTCAGAAACAGAAAATAAGATTAGTCTATATAGCACACATAATTTGGAGTAATGAGACCAATTAGGTAATAAAGAGCAAGTTAATAAGTATGACATTTCTAAAGGAGTACCAAACTTTCAAAGCATAAAACAGACTTCTAGCCCAAAACAGAACATGTAAAAAATAGTAGTTACTTTTTCACTTGCCATAACTACCGAAGACTATTACCCAAGATTATCAAGTATTTCCTGTTAAGCGAGCATGCATCGATAAGTCCAAAAGTCAGTCTAGTTGCAATAGAGACTGCCAACACTGCCATCAATAAGTTTAGCTATTATTCAGAATGCTCCTTTGCCTGTGCGCGTGTGTGTGTTGTTGATGATGCGGGAACCACAAGCAACAATTTATTTTGTTTTAGTTTTATTTCTTTTTGGACATTAATTAAAATTTTATTTTATTTAGGCCCCAGTACTCAATTAGGTTAATTAGTATTTTTATTTAAAGCTTAGTGTATTTCTATCATTCAATAAGTAGGGTTTCCTATGCTAATTAGAATTAGGATTTAGTATCCTATATAAGCAAACTATTGTACTCCTTTCAAGGAGATGCGATTTTGATGTATGAAAGTTTCTTTTGGTTTTTGTCTGGTGCAAACTCCTAGTGGTTTTTTTTCTCACATGGTGCTGACTCCAAGCAAGCCTAGGAGCTGATTCCTAGGTTCCTATCCTTTGTTTTAATTTTATTGTTCCAAAGTTCTGGCTTGTCATGCTTCAGTGTGTTTCTCATCTAGCATTCATATGTTGCACTTTCCCTCACATGTGATCTAAAAGACCCTAAGCATGGCCTTGGTTCAAATATAATACACTTATGCTTCCAGTTTAGTGCCTGAAAAGGTATCAACATTCAGGAAGGCCATCAATATTGGTTCCAAACATCAATGCTGATGGTTAGAACAGAATTGACCATCTCAACCATTGAATATATACATAGTTATGATGGATCATTTCAAGCTCTCATCACTGACATAACTACCAAGGTCACTAACTGCTATTTTAATATATTAATCCACTACAAGCTAATTGTAAAAATGAAAATCCTTTAATGGACAATTTTAGCAGCCAACCATGAATAGTGGCTGAAAAATCTATGTTGTCTTAATTTTCTGAATCTACAGATATGCGAATGCTAGACTTGGATCAACTTAGAAGCTCACCATAAACATCTTTATACTATAGATTGTTAGTTTAGCAATAATTCACACATGTACATATGAAGATAAGTTGATCCTCAGCAAGCACTTACCAAAGACAAACTCTACTTCTTGCCACGCCTTTTGAGCAGAATTATTTTCTATATCAAGCTGCAACAAAATAAGCATTCCACATTAGCATGATTTATAAATGTCAGGATAAAGATACATGAGCCACTTGCCAATTAATTGTTCTAGATCCAGTAATCAAGAAACCAAAAGCACAACTCTATTACAAAAACAACTCTATTAATAGTTTGGGGTGCCATTGAGTATCAAAGTGTTCAGGAAATGAATTTAAATATTTGATTCTTGGTTCTGTCAGATTTTTTGTTTTGACTTGCAAGAAGGTCAAAGAGTATCTCTGTTAATGGAGCATTGATTAGAAAGGCTTCCTCAGTATTTTCTGAGAATGTTAGAGGGAAATATTACTATTCATTTAACGCCAAAAGATTCATATTAATGGGCTCTCTCCCAACATTGATTAGAAAGGTTTCCTCACTCCTTTCTGAGAATGTTAGAGGGAAATATTACTTTCTTTTAATGCCAAAATATCCCTATTAATGGCCTCATCTCTCACTTTATTAAGTGTGCTGGAGCCTTTCATCATCCTAAAGGATGGACATCGGTATTATAGTTTGAAATCAAATAGACCAGGTATCAGATGGTAGACATATCATCAATTTTCTTATTCTAAAACCTAACTGAAAATGATGACATGTAAAGAGTAGTGGAAATGGCTGTTCTTAAGGTAAATAAATCTGGAACACTAACAACATTCAGGATGTTGACCCAGAATCAATTGACAAAAATGACTGGTAGAATATTTCTGACATCATATGTGCAATTAGCACTTAACTAGGTGCCTTTGTTAGTTAACATGTAAAAGCATTATGTTACAAACTCATGGGTAAAACTCACCCTTGAAAACAGGCTTACAAGGGAAAGGTGCTCAAGAGCTTATAAACACATGGTTAAACTTATACTTAATCCATGTGAGACATTAGGATCATAACATACTACCACACTCCGCAGCCGACATCCACGACAACTCACTCTAGTGACACTGATCCGATGGTAAGCCTTTCTCTTTTTAGTGGCTCCACTCACCTATCAGTAATTTTAATCTAGCCTCTAGGTCACCCCCTCCGAGATCCGACCGCAAAGTCGCAACTCATTTGATCCCATACTCAATGAGCTACGTCCGATTACTCGAAGTGGTGGTTGGCTCTGATACCAAATGTTACAAACCCATGGGTAGAACTCACCCTTGAAAACCAGCTTACAAGGGAAGGGTACTCAAGAGCTTATAAACACATGGTTAAGCTTATACTTAATCCATGTAGGACATTAGGATCATAACACATTCCTCTTCTAAGACTCGATTGTTGTGGGGTCTGGGATTTAATCATTCAACAGTGACACATCCACAGCTGACAAAATATGGGAAAAAGAATTACCCAGCACTGTAATCATGGGCAACTCAAGCTGCAAACTCGTTGCAATCTAGGCCAAAAAAGGAGTACAATTTAGAGGATGCTTCAGCTGAAAATTGCATTATCAGTACTTGATGTCATGACGCTTACAACTTGTTTATTAATTTGTAGAAACAAGTAAAGATTCACCAACTGTCCTAGGAATATGGAGAATTATGAGGATGTAAAACATTTTTTCCAAGAAACTTGCAAATTTATTATTATTATTATTATTATTATTATCATCATTTACTTCTTGTTGTCAACCTACATTATTACACATTTACCCCTTCCTATGGGTATGTTTAGTAGACTGTAATAGACACTGTAATGTAATAGTTATTCCTATGATTTATTTATTCTTTAGTTTAATTATGGTTTTATTACAAAGAAAAGTCATTCTTTATGAATGACTATTTTTTAGAATAAGGAATAATTATTTCTCTCTAAACGGATTGTAAAAGCTTTTCCTTAGTAGGTGCAATAATTTCTAAAATTAATATATTTACAAATATACAAACTCTCCATATACACATAACAATTACAAAAATATATATATATATATATATAACCTCTCTCTCAAATTTAAAAATTATTCCTTTTTAGGAAACATTGAATAGCTAAGATATTTCCTAATGTTACAATTTACAATCAAATGTATGAATATGTTTAGTTATTTCATTATAACACCTTTTATTTCTAATAATAAAGATTATCATCACTGTTGTAACTCCATTTAGTGTACCAAATGTGCCCTATGTAAACACTACTCATAGCAATCATCATCCTCAGTATCTTTAGTATCTCCGGTTATTCTGCCAGTATAAAACCCTAAAACAAAGAATAACATACATACTCTAAATAATAAATTCACAGAGACATGTTAACACTCTATGTCCATTATAAAATTGACAGTTGCATTTGTCTCCAGAAATTGTAAATTCCTCTTTCCCATTCGGGCAGTTAATAAAGATCCCTGAAAGCTGCTGCCTGTTGAAAATGTTCTCAATTCCATTTGCATGGAATAATTAAAAGGGGTCCCCTCAGGTATGGGGTATGGGAAGGGGGCTGGGAAAGCCAATCAAGAACCAAATGACAAACACCACAGAAAAATAATTATGACTGTTTGAATTCTATTTCATTTGAAACATGCAGTGATGGAAAAATAAATTATTTTTACACCACAATGATGAACTTTGACAACAAATAGCATCTAGAAATTACATCCTTAAAGAGTCAATGCAAGTTTATTCATAAGCAATAAGATCATACCACTAAAGGCATCAAACAAGAATATTAAAGCAGAACTTTAATTCATAAATATCAAATAAATCCAAGGCAATGAACCCTATATGTTGACCACGCCATGGTGGCAAATGAAAAGCACCAGTTCTATTAAAATAGAGGTCATACCGTTGTTTCCACAATAACAGCAAACAAATTTAGTATGAGAATGGAGGATATAATGTATCCAAAAATAGGACTCCGCACAAAGCCTTTCAACTTTTTAGAGCAGGGTGAATTGTAGAATGGAAAATATTCAAAGCAAGATTCCTGCAACCAAAATACATAGTATCAAAGATGCACTATAAAGCTCTTTGTCACTCAAAAAGAAGCTTACTGATGTTTTAGATCTAGGGCATTTCGGACTTACACGCTCTTCCTTCGGGAATTTTAGAGCAATGGCATTGCAAAGGTAAGAAAATTCATTTAGGTTGATCTACAAGTCAAAAGATGAAGTTCAGCAAACAAATCAAAGAAATACACATACAACAAATGATAGTAATCATAACATTTTTCTTCTACAATGTCCATCTCTAGTAAAAAACAGTTTAAAATACAAGGAAAAGAAAAACCAAATTTTATTGTTCTTTCAAATTATTAGGTTGCTCCACTTGTAATCCTGTTGACCAAAAATAAGCTGTTTACCACTTGTAATGATTTGCATTCTAGAATTGGCGTTGCTGAAAGATAAATGATGTGAGAACATTGAATCTCAAGCAAAGGCAAAAACAGTCATGCAGTGGTAAGCAAATGGTAGACTTGTGTGAATGATGAAGAAGGTTAAGTTATCACACTACTTTCTTTACCCTTCCAGCACAACTAGAAGATCAAAATTTAATATCAGGGTGTCAAAATTTTATTTTATTGAAGCCTCTATGTTAGGAAGGAAGAAAAGTGAACGAAGCAAACAAAAAGAATGAAATATTAGTAGATAACCAGTTTTCATGTTTTGTAGAAGGGGAAAAAAAGAATGAATAAGTTTCACCTAGCCCCACTATGCATCATCCAATTGATCCAAAATTTAGGAAGAGATCGAGGATCACAGCAGGATCCTATCTGATCTTTGTTAACACAGGACTCAGGTTACCTTACTCAAACAAAAGGATAATTCTTCAGAATTAAATATTCCTTTTGGATTTATTATGGGGAGGCCAAATAATGAGATGAACACAAAGGGTCTTTGCAATTTCACCAATTTATCTGCATCATATATCAAAAAAATTAATACAAGGGTATAATAATAATTAAAATTCTCTTTCTTCCTTATCATAATTCTCTTCTAACAATCAAGGGCAAGTTTCATCCTTCTTCTAGGCTTCCATCCCCATTACCAGACAAGTGAAAGTGACATCTCTGTCTCTAATTTTGTCCTTACACATTTTAATCCTTATTACAAAACAGAAAAATTTAGGTCCCACCATTAATCAGTAATCAAAAAAGGCTAGAGATCATAACATATAGCAAAGTGTTGATTCCCGATGTCTAGGGTCTAGGCAAGAATGGATAATGAAACTCTGTCATAAGGCTAGATCATATTTAAGGATCACCTTTTTTTTACTTATTTGGATGTCTAGGCAACTAATAATTTTAATAAAAGAATTTGATCTGGTTACTAAGCACTAAAAATAAACAAAGTTCTTGAAAGAGGGTGGGGTGGGGTGGGGTGGGGTGGGGTAAGGAGGGGGGGGGGGGGGGGGGGGGATATGCCCCCCCAGCATATAGGTTTTTGAGCATGCGGTGCATTAATATTTAGATGCAAAACATTACCTAGGAACCAATAGTATAAACAATAGAATACAAAATTAAACCAAAAAAAGTAAATCTCACCGTCTCTATCACTATTATATTATATAAAATAAAAATCATCTAAAATAAATAAATAAAATAAAAACGAGAGCAAAATATATCTCAATCCCAGAAGGAGACAATGCAGGAAAGACTACAATGGGTTATGGAAGCTGGTTCTCAAAATTGAAGTCTAGGCCATGCATACTTCCCAAAAAGGTTATCAAAATTGAGATATCATAACAAATCTAAAACGTAAAAAATGCAATGGATTAAAGAAAACCTAGGCATGGAAGAGCAATACTCACCATAGTGGTAATGGTCAAGCAATCGTGTTCTAGCAGAGAAAGAGAGTGGCAAAGCAACAAATCAGACAGAGAATGAAAAGATAGAAGGGCGAATGTGTAAGATGAAAAAGTTATACTTTGGATAGTCAGAGAGTATTAAATGGGATATCATTGTCACTTTTGTTAAAAAATAAAAATTAAAAAAATTAAAAAAAATTAAAAATTAAAAATTAAAAAAAAAAAAGAAAAAGAAAGAAGAAGAAGAAGATAACTATCCTAGTCTTGGGAATGTGAATACCCACATTTTTTCAAGTAAATCCATATTCCAATAGAAGTGGGGTTTTATGGGGATCCAAATTCCCTTGAGCTATTTGCATTCCAATAAGGAATCTTGAAAGATGACCCAAACCAAATGCCTTATATGTATTTCTAGATATGGGAGGCAAGGATGTTATCTTGCCTAAAATGGAAACAAAATCTGCTTGTTATGAAATACAAGAAGCACTCTACAACCAAAGTGTATTCTTCCTTATATTCATGAACATTACAAACTAAATATCGAAGTCTTATGTGCATTAGTAGGTGCTGTATACATTTGCTAGCAAACATATCCATGACACCAAAAACAGAAATGATTAAAAATTTAGCAAAATGACTAAATGAAATTTTTTTACACCAATGATGGATTGTTCAAACAGATGACAAAGAAAAGTTTTGAAGACTAATAAAAAATAAAAATAAATATCACTAGAATTTAGTTTAGTCTAACCAAGAGCTAAAGTAAATGGACATACCTTGAAATCATGACTATCATCTAGCTCATCAAATATCAACTCAAATTCTTCTCTTGATATTTCTGGCAAAGTCCTACAAGAAAAATATATAAGACATCCTTCAAGATTCACAAAATCAACATCATAAGTGACGTGGCACAAACCAGAATGATGCAACAACAAAAGTAAATAACTAGAAACATAAAGATAGGGAAACTATGAGTCAGCACCTAGCATGAGAAAACTTCTAGGAGTCAGCACTTAGGGTTGGCTAGAGTCGGCACTAGACCATTGGGATTATTTCAACTGAAATTTTGTTCATCAAAATAATCCTCCTCAAAAAGATTCCAACACCTTGTTATATAGACTACTAAAGTCTAACTAACATGGGTAACCTTGATTGACTTATTACAAAAATACCCTAGACTAAATAAAAATACTAACAAACCTAATTGGATACTAGGGCCTAAAATAAAATTCAATTGACTCCAATAAGGAATAAAACTAAATTAAAATAAATATTTGTTTGTGCTTCCCACGTCAACAAGCTAGCAGCACAATTAATGAAACCTATGATAAATACAAGAACCTTGATTTTATACAAAAAGCTGATCTCTTGAGGAAAGAACCAATGCAACAACATTTGAATTTTGAAATTCACAGGTTAATAGTTTCTTTGTTAGATCATAGATCCAATGTTGAAAAAAGGATTAAAATGATGAGTAGTTCTTTTTTAGATAATTGTTTGCATAGGGTGGCGCATAGTCTTATTTCAGATTCACAAAACGCCTTTGTTAAAGGTAGGCAGATTTTGGATTCTGTTTTAATTGCTTTTAAATATATAGACAGTAGGTTGAAGTCAGGGGTGCCGGGGGTTATTTGCAAGTTGGATATTGAGAAAGCCTATAATCATGTGAATTGGAATTTTCTTATGTACTTACTTAGGCGGTGTGGCTTCTCAGAAAAATGGAGAAGGTGGATTTTGAGGTGTATATCAACTATCAAATTTTCTATTCTGCTAAATGGTACCCCGGTTGATATCTTTGGAAGCACTAGGGGTGTTTGTCAAGGGGACCCACTATCTCCACTCCTTTTTGATATTGTCATATAGGTTGATATTGTCATATAGGCTTTGAGTCGTATGTTGGATACAACTGCTATTTTGGGACAGTTTTCAGGCGTCTTAGTAGGTAATGCAACTGGTACATTGCTTACAGTGTCCCATCTTTTATTTGTAGATGATACACTTCTTTTTTATGATGCTGATTCACATTATTTATCTGCTTTGCGTGGGATTCTTGCTAGATTTGAAGTGGTGTCAGGGCTAAAAATTAATTTGTTGAAATCAAAATTGGTACCGATTGGTATCATGCCTAATATGGAGGATTTAGTGGAGATTTTGAGTTGTAGGCAGTCTTCTCTTCCCTTGAAATACTTGGGTTGTAGGCAGCTTACCTACTTATTTTCTCTCTCTTTCCTGTTCCACTAAAGGTGGCTAATCGTATGGAGAAACTACAAAGAGACTTTCTTTGGAGTGGTATTGATGATCCTAAGATTTCTTTGGTGGATTGGGCTAAGGTTTGTTTGCCAATACAGAATGGAGATTTAGGGATTCGACGGCTGAGACGATTTAATTCTGCTTTGTTAGGCAAATGATTATGGAAATATGGAACGGAGAGAGATACCCTTTGGAAGAAGGTTATTGAGGCAAAATATGAGGATGGAGGGGGTGGATGGTGCACCAAACTGGTGACAGGGACTTATGGAGTTAGTTTGTGGAAATCCATTAGAAGTGGTTGGCTAGACTTTTCTAAATTCCTTCAGTTTGATGTGGGTGATGGTACTAGAGTAAAGTTTTGGGAAGATGAATGGTGTAGGGATTGTTCTCTTAGAGTCCGTTTGGTTGGAGAAGTGGAAAAGGAGAAGGATAGAAAATAGTAGAAGGATGGAAAAGTAGGAGGATAGAAAATATTTTATTTTCTCTCCTATTTGTTTGGTTGGGAGTGGAAAAGTGGAAAGATGAAAAAAATGGGTTTAAATAAATTTACTCATATACCCTTATTAAATAATGGTGCCCAATTAAAACAAAAAAGTGACAAATAACTACAAAAAAAGAGCAATCACCCAAATTATTAAAAAAATAAAAATCATGTCCCAAAAAAAAAATCACGTCCAGTTAAAAAAAAAAAAGCCAAAGGCAACGTTACTAAGAAGAAAAAAATAAAAATAAAGGCAACTTGAAAATGCACATGGACATTTTTGTCAATCAAGAAAAAACTCATCCTCACTCAATTTTCTCTCCATTTTAGAGAGAAAATATTTTGGTGGGCCCGGGGAGAAAATACCTGGGCCCCACCATTTATTTTCCTTTCTTCCCACCTAACCAAACACACTACAAAAAAGTTTTCTCTCTTATTTTCTCTCCAAAATTTTCCATCCACCCTGTTTCACCTCTAAACAAACACACCCTTAAGGTAACATTTCCAAAATTGTACAGTATTAGTCGGAATAAGGAGTCTTTAGTGTCAGAGGTTATGCAGTTCTCTAATGGGCGGCTGTATTGGGACATTCGGTTTCGTCATCTTCCACAGGATTGGGAGGAAGCATTGGTCGATTTGTTTTGGGATGTGCTTTATTCCACGAATGTGCGGGGTGCTCATGTTGACAGACTTTGCTGGAAGCCAGCATTAAGTAGAGGTTTTGAGGTTCGAGATTTCTATCACTCATTATCTCCATCTTTTGTTATTGATTTCCCTTGGAAAATGGTGTGGAAATCGCAGGTTCCTCCTAGAGTAGCGTTCTTTTCTTGGACTGCTGCCTTAGTTAAGATCTTAACTATAGATAATCTTTGGAAGAGGCATAATGCAATGATAGAGTGGTGTTTTATGTGTAAAAGGTGAGGGGAATCAGTGGATCGCCTACTCCTTCATTGTCCTATAGCTTATGAGTTGTGGTCCATGGTTTTTTTGTTTGTTTGGTATTCATTGGGTTATGCCATATAAAGTTAGTGAGTTGCTAGCTTCTTGGCAAGCAAGTTTGGTGGGCATCGAAATATAGATTTATGGAGGTCTGTACTGCATTGCTTGTTTTGGTGCTTATGGTGGGAGCGGAATGCTAGATGCTTTGAGGATTGTGAACGGTCTATTCTTGATATTAAATCTTTCTTTTTCTGTACTCTCCTTGACTGGAGTGTAGTTTTGCCTTTTTATACTTGTTTTTCTCTCTCCAATCTTATAGAACGTTGTAATCTAGGCTCTTGATTTGTGCCACTCTAGTACACTTCCAATGTACTTGGTTGGTTTTTTTAATAAAATTTCGTACATTACTTATCAATAAAAAGAAAAAGAAAAGGCACTTTGTGTTCACAATGATGAACACAGTGTTTAAAACAATTACAAGCAAATCAAATAGAAATTATAGCAAAATATTGGAAATCAAAAATGGAAGTACAATGCGTAAAACCCCAAACCCGAGACCAATCAAATAAAATCCGGATTATCAAGGACTACAAATGATCTATTGAGCTCACAGTAACCTCAAAAGTGGGGCTGTTATGCTCCCATCAAACTAACCACATCAAACATGCTAGTACTAAATTCCAAACATTTGAGGAATGCTTCCCCAGCCAATTCTGCCACCTAAGCAGAAAAGATGCTACCTTTACTAGCATCACCCACTGAATCCCAAACATCAGGAAAACTTCACTCCACAACGCATGAGAAAACTCGTAATGAAGCAAAAGATGCTCCACAATTTCCCCACAGCATCGACAGTCGACACATGCAGAACCAATTAACCAGGGGAAGTCCCCTCTTAACAAGATTATTGATTGTAAGAATATGGAGCTGCTGCCCATAAAAAAGAACAACACCCTTTTAGGGCCCTTTACACTCCAAATGCTCTTCCATGGGAAAGAAGCAATAAGGTAGCCAAAAATATAGTTATAATAGGAACGTACATAAAAATAACCACTACTAGTCAAACTCCAAATCAACCTATCATCTTCTTCCCCCCTAGGAAACTTAGAATAAAGAAGCTGAAAAAAGGAAAACGCATCCTCCAATTCCCAATAGTGAAAAGCTCTATAAAACTGTAAACTCTAGCTACTACCAAGGATGCACCTGCACGGATACGGGTACGCAGTACAGCGACATGGCAATTTAAAAAAAATTAGAATACGGGTGTGGCAAGGATACGTATATATATATATATATATATATATATATATATGTATGTATGTATATAATTTCAAAGTTTACAAAATTAGTTTTGTAACAAAAATATTATTTGTTTTTAAATAATTGTTAAAAAATCTATTGTAAGTATATTAAAGCCTAGCCAATATATATATATATACACATATCTATTGTCTACCTAAATAATGAAAAAAAAATAATAAAAAGTTAAAACAAATAAAATAAAATTTTAAAAAGAAGTTGGACTAACCTAAGCACACGCGTACAAAATAAAAGGGAAAAAGGGGGAAATCATTAACCTATGCACACACAGACAAAACAAAAGGGCGAAAGGGGAAATCAACAAATGAAGAAGATTTTGGTTAGTTAGGTTGCATTTGGCATTGCACTTTTTGGTACTATTTATGAGTCCCACTATACTATTTCCGCTACCTTTTAGCTTTATCTACGATACTTTCAGCAAAAAGTTCTCAGTTTCAGCTAAATAAGTTGTTTCCAGACGGACTCTTAGTTTTTTTTTTTTTGCATGAGGTGTGTCCCAGCAGTGTCTTTGCCATGTCCTGGAAGTGTCAGGTCGTGTCCGATTTAAATAATAATAATAATAATAATAATAATAAAAGGGAAGGACGCATGCAGTTGTGTTCCAAGTGTACGCCGTGTCCTGTACGCATACAACACGGGCACAGCAAGCAAATTGCCATGACCGTGCTTTCTAGGCTACTACTCTCCCCGTCTGGAGAAGAAATCAGCACATCACAAATCAAAGCCTCCATAGAAACAGAGCACACAAACATATCAGGGTAAAGATCCTTTGGAGGAAGTGCGCACTCCCCAAGGATCATACCAAAACCAAATATGATTGCCATCTCCCAACTCTTAAACTGCAGGTGTGAAGAAGCCTTCCCCACCTGCTCTAATACTCCTCCACAACCCACAACCATTAGTCTCTATATCAACTCTAGTACACCAACCCCCTCTGTCTTAACCATATTTGGATGCAATTACCTAACACAACAAATGGTTGACTTCATTCGCAACGCACCATAACCATTTTCCTAGTAACGCTTTATTAAAAACCCCAATCCTCTGAATCCCCAAACTCAATAGGAGAGAAAATCTTGCCCCAAGCCACTAATGGGTGTTTGAATTCTTCCTTTGACACCCCCCATAAGAAATCCCTCTAAATCCTCTCTAATCTATCAGCCACAAATTTAGGAACAGTGAACAAGGATAGATAATAGGTCAGAAAGCTCGAAAAAGTACTTTTTAACAAAGTCAGTCTATGACCCTTCAACAAATATAAATATTTCCAACCAGAAAGTTTCCTCTCAATTTTCTCTATAATAGGATTCCTGATGAGTAGTTCACTGGAGCTTCTTGAAGCTCCTTGTCCGCTCATAGGGATGTCAAGGCTAAAAAGTAACAGCTAGTGGTTGTGGGATGTCTTGCCTTCAGGCTGCCTCCTAGATCCATTCTCAATTCTAGGGTGGTATATCACTGTCTGTCTCATTTTTATAGTTAAACTTCATTTATTAGAATAAAAGGTTCAAAAAATGATTCAATAAATGGTTCAAACATAAACTATCCTTATACTTTAAGTGGCTTAAAAAAATATTTCCATAATGGGACAACAGAAGGTCAAGAGGCTGTTCAAATATTATTTATTTAAGAGTTTTGATAAGGGTTTTGGATCTATGTTAGATGAGAGAACAGGTAGATGTAGAATAAAGATTGAAGAAAACAATTAAAGCTTTGATTAAAATTTTCCTTGTGCATTTTTACTTTCAAAATCAGCAATACACACATAATGAAGGTAATGATAATACCAATCATATAAATTGACAAGAAATAAGGACATTAATTTCAATTTCATCTTTTTAGAGGAATCAGTAAATTGTAATTGGATAACTAAGAGTAGTTAGAAAGGCACAATTGCACAAGAATCTCCAATCTCAATACGCACAAGAATTTGATGAGAGTTTCTCAAAATAACAACAACTGAGCGATTCCCACTCATGGATAAGTTACTTTGAACTACAAGTGTATGATCTTGTGTTCCACCCCCCACCCCCCACCCCACTGGAAAGCAACTCATAAAAGATCTCAAATGGCATCTCCTTCCCCTAAGGGTGGAGAGTGGAATCACAAATTCAATCCCATGTGTGTCCATGAGTTGTGTTCACCTACAAGTTCATTTATGGAAAATCAAAAAAGCCTCTTCTTAAGTTAGTATTATTTTTCAAGATCATCTCCCTCAATAAAAAAAAACCACAACCTATCATTGTAA
The DNA here is from genome assembly GCA_019022515.1 of Quercus aquifolioides. NCBI lineage: Eukaryota > Viridiplantae > Streptophyta > Magnoliopsida > Fagales > Fagaceae > Quercus > Quercus aquifolioides. Next base: position 30,687,732 of record CM032329.1, read on the forward strand.
TTTGAAAAACTGTAGACTGGAAAATCTACACAATCACGTGAGATTCTTCATGTGCCCTAGTATGACCCTATTGTCCTTTCTCTTGCAACTTACCAAGGACAGTATAGTAGATTCTAAAGAACTTATTGTTCCAACCTGCAGCACTTTTAAAAAACATTGAATTAACATACTATATATTTTCCTGCCCACAGCCAGACTTTTTGGGTTATCTACTTTCTACTGGCATGCACTGTTCACACATCCCTCTAGTAGAAGATGAAAGAAAGAAGTTCCGAGCAGAAGAGATACAACACAAAGTGGAAAAATATTATCAAAAAGTCAAAACCAAACAACTGTATAAAATTCCATTGCCCCATGCTTTTTAGGGTGTCATTGTATCCTGAAACTTTTTTATTTATATATTTAAGAGAGGAGGCTATTTTGCTTAGTGCCATGTTCAATGACACAGGAGCCTTCCATTTCTTCCTATTAACCAACAAAATTTCAAAAATCATTCAACAATGTACGATAAAAGAAAATAACTACGAAAGCAAGTTAAAGATAGTGGTGCCATTAATACCTGTAGTTATTCAGTTCCTCAAACAGTTTAATGCATTGCTCTTTATCAAGAAATCCATGATTCTGTTAAAGCACAAAAAAGGGGCCAAAAAATAAATAAATATGTATGTCAACAATAACAAATGCAACTATATTTAAATGTAAAAGAAACTAACCAAAATCATTATAATAAAAAATAAATAAAAAAAGAAGTCATGATGCCATAAAACAAGGATGACAGCACAAGGGCTGTATTTTGAAAAATAAAAAGGGGCACGCGGGGGGGGGTTCTTATAGTTCATTCAATATAAATATGAACTCATACATACTCTAAATTCAGAGAGCACCAGCATGTTAATGTCTATTGATATGTCAATGGATTCAACAGGTGTTATCAATTGTCTTTTATACAATACACAAACTTGTTAGATAAACAATGTCATTCAATAAATTCCATGAAACCTTTTCCTAAGCTCCATCAACTATAGCCACAAACAAGGCTCAAAATAAACTCTTAATTTAAAAGTTGTAATTGAGATTGGCATGCCTCTCATACCATTTATTTCTGGCTAGGAAACAGACTATTGTGACACTTTCGAAATAAATGTCTTTCAAACGCCTTCAGCATTATCGCTTCACAAAAATCAACACTTGTCAAAGAAAATAGAATATCCAGTTCCAAGGCATGAAATCTCACCAATTTTTTCTTCCTTCTGTTTTAACTAAATTTTTCTGAAACACTATCCCAAAGTTTCATCATCAAGTGACTGGGCACTCTGTACCATTCATTTAGCTTTCATAAGCACTTAGGATCTTACATTCAACTCAACTCACCTAAAAAGACTACCAAGGTAATCATCAGCTCTAACTAGAGCCACATCCTCTATCACATTCTTGGAAATCATATTTTAGCACGGCCTCTTGAATCTATCCATCTCCTCTTGGGCCTTCCTCTTGCCCTTTTGCTCCCTTCAATTTTGAAACTCACTCTATACCAAGGCATTCATTATTTGTCATTGCACATGACAGAAAGAGTTACCTTATCCTTAAATCTAAATGTTATACCAGTGAAGCACAGGGTGCTTTGAACTTTGAACTCCTAACCTCAAATGTTGAGGTACTTCTATAAGCACCAAGGATAACACGAGGCTATTGGGGGCTCAAATAAAATTTCTTCAAAAAATTATATATATATATATATATATATAAGTAATAGAAATTCATTAAAAAAGCACTATCCTATTACAGGGATGTATACAAAAGAATGGCAGAAAAACAAGAAGAAACAGAGCATTTAAAATATTAAAAAAAAAAAAAGGACCTGTCATCGAAATATACCACATTAGGCAAGAAGGACCTGTCATCCAAACTTCCCCACTCACAATTATTTTCTTTTTTTTTTTATATAAGTAATAATACTTCATTGAAAATAAAATGAAAGAGTACAATGAACCCACATACATAGACGGTGTACTACGGACACAGCAAAAAGTCAATCAAAAAGATGCATGAAAAGTACAACTATCAAGTAAATCAGACAAAGAAGAAAAGTATAAACACTTGAAGCAATTATTCACTCAAAAAATGTTTTGAGGAAAAAAAGCTTCAAGTCAGGAATCGATCTCTCACCCCCTTCAGAAGTCTGAGCATTCCTCTCCTGCCAAATACCCACATGAGGCAATAAAGGATCATGTTTCAAATCACTGCTTTGCTGTGCTTGCTAAACTTGCTAGGCCAACTGGCTAGGAGCTCCACAACACCTCTTGGCATGACCTATTTAATCTCAAATAGTGAAAACACCATATTCCTCATCTCTCTAGCAACAAGGCAATGCAGAAGTAAATGATAAGTAGTTTCCCCATCCCTCTTATACACATACAACACCAATCAATCACAACTATCCAATGCCTCCGCAAGTTATCAGTAGTTAAGATTTTCCCCAATGCTGCTTCCCAAAGGAAGAAACTGACCTTTGTTAGCACTTTAGGTTTCCACAGATTCTTCCATGGAAAAGACCGTTGAGCTATGGAGTGTAACACCTTATAGGATCTAAAATCAAAAAACCTCCAATGAAAGGATTCTAGCATTAGCTCATCCACTCCATCTCGTCTCAATAATCCAGAATATACCATATCCGTACAGGATTTAGAGTAGGAAGGTTGGATAAAGTGCCCTTTATCAAAGTAAGTCAGCCCCCCTTAAAAAGTTACATTCCTTTCCAACCAGCCAAACACCTCTCCATTACGCTATTCCACAGTTTTTTCTTTGAAATGGGAACCTAAGGAAAACCCAAATATGTAATGGGAATTTAAGCTACCTTGCATCTCAAAATACTGGTCAAAGCTTCAATATCCGACACATCTCCAACCAAAACCAATTCAGATTTCCCCAAAATTTATCTTCAATTCAGATATAACTTGAAACTAAACAAAAATTGCTTTCAAGTGCCACAATTGCTCTGAATGAGCCCCAAAAAAGATCAAGTATCATCCGGAAACAGAAGATGTGAGATCATTAATTGATTAGCAAAAAGGTCACCAACTGAAAACCCTGATAAGTAGTTGCTTCCCCTTGCTCTCTCCAACAACCTACTAAGCACCTCCATCACAATGATGAACAAAAAAGGGGATAAAGGCACTTCCTGTCTCAGCCTGTGAGCTTTGAACAAAGCCACTTGGGATTCCATTCAAAAGCATTGAAAAAAAAACTATGGAAAAATCCACTTCCTCCACCTAGAATCAAACTCACGTCACTGAAGCATATACAAGAGGAAATTCCAATGCACATGATTGTAGGCTTTCTCCAAATCTATCGTGCACAAAACCCCTCGTATGCTGTACCTTATGTGGCTATCTAAACATTCGTTGGTAATCAATAGAGAGTCCAGAATCTGTCTCCCTTTTACAATGGCATTTTGGGGTTCTGACACCCTCTTGTCTAGGACCATTTTCAACCTATTCAAGCAAGAATCTTATAAACCCCAGTAATCAAACTGATAGATTGGAAATCCTTAATCTCCACCCATGATTAATTACTTTTGTTCTACATGTGCAAGGCCTGCTCACTCCTTCACTACCGTCAGGCAGTAATTCATGCAAAGAAGGGCGTTAGTGTTAATGTGTCTGACCATCCATGAGCTCAAATTAAATTGTTGGTCTGCTTCCTGATAGCAGCTAATTGTTTTCCACAACACTCCTTAACATTATATAAATTACATATAATCCAAGCCCTTGAACATTATGATTCCAGTGATGTTATTTCAAAGAAGACATAAGACGAATATTATTTTCTTTTGTATTTAAGTAAGAATATATCTCCCTCTAGTCTGGAAGCAAAAATTCATTTTAAGATTTGAAGAGTACTACTTATCAAAAAGGTATAAAGAGTACCATCTAAATAGGATTGTCTCAAAGTCAAAATCAAAGTACAGAGATGAAAATTTTAATCAAAGACATAAGCAAGACATATCATTCAAAAGAAGTAGATCAAGAAAATTGGAAAAGCTTGTTGCTGAAGCATGCTTAGAGAAGATTTAGCTTGTAGAGACAACCGCTCTTACATTTTTATCTATGAGATTAAAAGCTTTCTCTAGGATTCGTCTCCTTGTAGAGTCCATCACAGAAACTTGTTTTGCAAGCTACAACAAATAAGAGATGTGAACGTAATGTATCCTTTCTTGAGGAAACAAGAAGAAACTAAACATAGCTGTTTCTTGAACATTAAGTAGTAAAAAATATACCAGCAGCTGAAATGAATAGATGAACACAGATACAATAGCTATGTCTTATTGTCCATGCTTAGAGGCAGCTTAAGAAGATGAAATAAACCATACCTGATCTTTAAAGCTGTCATATACAACAGCAAGAATCAAGTTGGTGACGAAGTAAACCCCCAATAGGACGTAAAGAACAAAAAACAGACAAAACCAACGCGAAGCCCTTCAAGACAATATAAATTGATGATACATTAGATCAAGGTTTATATGTCATCAACAGAAATTTCAAGACTTCAAAATAGAGAAATACCATGGAGATGTGACATGGTTCCAACAAGTCCCCAGGAAATTACATAAATGTGGAAACAGAATAAGTAAAAGCAATAATAAAACTTCAGGAAATGCTAGAGCGCAAAAGGGTGGGCAAATTACAGAAAGCCTTCTGATGTTTTGAAGAGTAACAATGGCACATTTTACCATAATAAGACAGGACTTCCCTCAAGGTTTTGAAACAAATTCTGATACCCCCAGCTAGTTGACCTACACTGACCACCCCCACTGCTGACTTTTCTCGTCTTAAATATGTACTAGCCATTCTACTCCTGGCCATAGTTAATGAATTATGAAACTATAAATGGCAAAAAATAGACAAACAATTTCAGTGCAAGGCAAGTATATGGAATTTCCCCTAAGAAGGGTATAATCCTAAATTTAAAAAGTCCAAAAAAGTAGAAAAAGGATACTGCATAAGGCAAACAGCCAATCAAATAAATTTTAAGTTTATACTAGGGAGGGGGAGCTTATATTGAGATAGCTAGATACTCTCGAAAGTCTGGCTATTTTCTTCCTGCTAGAAACCCTACAAACAATATGGAAATAGCTTTCCAAGGAGTAGGACTTTAAAACACCCTTTATTACATGAACAAATAAAGCTTAATGTAAAAATTAGTAAATGCAATCCATAAGGAGATTTGACCTTCAAGATGGAAATTATATTCTCAAACCCCAAAAAAGAGAGAAGTTATTACAATTTACATAGTTTCTCTGATACCATGTAGTCAGCAATGATTGATTGTGGGTAATACCATGAAAACCAAGATGTCAAGCTTAGGGTTAAAAATTAATAAACCCTAATACACATGTATCATTTATAGGGTTAACTCCACAGTAGAAGATGACTCAATCACCCATCCAACTTAAACAATATTACTCATAACAATTTACTTATCAAAAAATAAAATATAAAATATAAAATATATATATTACACATAACAAGTGTCATATTCTGATTTTGTTTCAGCACTCCAATATTTGGAATTCTATATTAAAAATACTATTCCCTACCAAATCACTCAATTTCGTACTAGTGGAGCAACCTCAAGATGACCACTACAGTAACATTAGTAATAAAAAACCATAAACACCTACAAGATTCGAACCAGTTCAAGATTAGATAACTTTACAAGACTAAATTCTTCAAGGAAAAACTGCCGGCGGTATCCTAAAATCTAATCTTTTGGCAGCTTAATGGGTTTCTCTTATGTTGCTTTTTAGATTCTATACCATAATATTCATGTTGATGCCTAGGCACATCATTTAATTCTCAAATGATAATCACATGAAGAACACAATAAATGAAAAGATAAACAATCATGTAGTACTAAGGCTGCGTAAGTTTCTTCAATTGGAAAATGCCCAACATTCATTTAGTACAACGAATGAAAATTCTTAAAGTAAATACACACATGAATTCAGATAAACGGAAAATACATGACACAAGCAGCAACAAATTCAGGAAAATCCAAGTTCAGAGACCAAAGAAATTCAGAAAGTTGGTTTACATTCAACACACGGCCATCTTTGGAATTTCCTAGTTTGTAATTGTGTCTAAGGATCTTAGCTTATGTTTCCTTGAGGGTTATAAACTGGGTCCAGAGTTGTTGGAATGGGTTGTAACAACGGACATGATTCTTATTCTAACGCTGTGATTCCTGTTTGGTTCAGTTTCTAGCTTAGTTTACAGGTTTTTTCCCTTTATTATTTAGGAATGTCATTATTTTACGAATTGATGACAATACTAAAGATTTTATACTCTGTCAACTATTCTGACAGCTATTGATAGCAAAAGATCCTGATAGGCTAAGAATGTATTGATCCCTTAGGTAAATTAACCAATTAATTAGTCAAGTAAATTAATTAAGCCAATTTAACATGCAATACGCGTGGTAGCACATAGAAATCACTAAATAGATAAATGCAGCGGAAATTAAATTTAACACAGGTGATTTGTTTACGAATGGAGAAAACCACCGAAGCAAAATCCCACCAGGTGAATTTAAGGTCACCACTCTCGAAAATCCACTATTATCAAAACAAGCGGTTACAAGTAAAGGAATCCCAGTACTTTATACCAACTTACAGTTGAACCCTTACCCCAATACACAATTGGACTTGTAATGTAGTGATAATCTCTCATTTCAATGCACGGCACCCAGTACGTGACTAACCAATTGATGCACGGATCCAAGTACGTGACTAACACACCAACTTGAGAAAGATGTTGGCTACAAAGTTCTTCAATTCATCCACACGACAAAGATCCAAAAGCTCATTGGTTACAAAACCCTTGGCGCACAAACGCAGCAGCTTCTTCCAGATAAAGATGAACTAGAGCAAATTGTCTTCGATCACAATTTGAGTAAATAATCACTTTGCATCAAGTTGCATCACCTTTGACGGCCCTTAAAATAATCTTTATATATGTCTAGGGTTGTGAAAAAAGAAACCCTACACAAATAGCTTAGATATGCGTGAAAAACAGATTTGGAAATCTGAATTACATAATTCTCGATAGATACAGCTGTCGAGTTATCTGTCAAGCTTCAAATATTAAATCTCGATAGATACATCTGTCGAGATATCTGTCGAGTTTTAATGAACAACACTTCTTCATTTGATTCTTGGACAGATTTGCATAGCTTCAATACTTGGACTTAAACTCTTGTTCCTTGAAGTATTAAACACATCCTAAGTCTACCCAATTACAAGTAAAGTGCGTTTTATCAAAAGATTAGCCAATTCTATATAACATATGTTCTTAACATGTTCCACATATGTTCTAATAGATCCTGCAGTAATAAATCAACCAGTTGTGCCATCACGAACAGAGTGTGCTACATGGAAGACCCATGTACAATTAGATTGGACAACAAATTCTTTTTTTTTTTTCAAATTTTTTTTAAATGACATATCAAAGAAGGGATTAATAGCTTCAAAATGATCCATTATTTTCATGCAAAGAACAGCAACAATTGGACATGTTCCAGTTCAGTAATAGCAAGCTAGAAATTGAACAACACTGCAAAAATATAAAAGGAAAAAGGTATCTAAATCACTCCTACTTACTTGTACGCTGGAATCCAAACATCTGGATTGTTGGAGGTGGTGAACAAAATAAACATCTGATACAGTGTGGTGCCATACGAAGTAAATACTATTTTCCCTTGTTGGGTATCTTCAAACATGACATAGGCTAACCAACTAGAAAACAGAAGAAATAAAAGCCCTAAAGCCTGCAATTCAAGAAAAGCAGTCAGCAATAAGCATGAAAACTAAAAGCATTAAGCAGTATGTACTTTCACAACTAAACAATGGATTAAAATGGAACAGATGCAAATGAAAGTGAACAATCCTCCTAGAGTCACAAGCAAAAAGTAAATTTTTTTGTAAGAAATTTTATTAGAGAGAGAAAACCTTCAAGTACAGATGAAATAGACAAGATTCCACTAAAAAATTACATTGTAAGACTAATGACATCTATAAAATCTACAAAAGGAACAGAGTCCTGCCAATAGCAATTAACCACTCATACAGTAAAACTGATGTAGTCAAATTTGACACCATTGAATTTATGATTATTTATCTCTACAAATTGTTTATAAACTAGAAAAAATTGTAAACTCAACAACAGTAAAGATAATGTACAACAATAAGATAGTAAAGATACCAAGACGTTTAAGTAGGTGCCAAGTATTCCAGCCAAGATGAAGATGGTCGCTCGTAATTCCCTACAAACAAAAAAAAAAAAGAGAAAACATCAAATTAATTTAACATAACATAAGTTGTTTAGTAATTTTTTGAATATATATACATATATATATATATTTCTTACTTATAAAAAAAACAGTTAAAGTAAAGTATAAAGATATGCATGCACATCGTGACATGTAACATGTATAGCTATCTACAGTGATTATGCAAGTTCTAATCCCAAAAATTTGATGTCGTCAATGGTTTATAGCTGCATTTAATTAATATTCTGGCCTTCAAACCATCAAGACTTAATTTATGGCCTCTGAGTATGTATCACAGGTCCCACTTCTTTTAATCAGGGAGTTCTTTGTATTAAAGGTTTTTTTTTACCCTTCACTGTCAGCATTGAGTGCATATCTCAAACTGAAAAAGTCTTATACCTACTGGTAAGGTTCAAGTATGGGGCATGATATTGCCATAATGATTCAGGGAAAATTTGCCAGTTCATTCCACCCTAACAAGATACTTATTTGCACTGGATTTTTTTTTTTTTTTTTTTGGGTAGAGCTTTGCACTGAATTGATTATAACTGAAAACTTTATTCATTAGTACCAAAGAAACAACCTGCCTTAAAGCAAAGATACAGAACTAAAACAATCAGCAAATTCCATTTCACAGATTTTTCAGTTCAACAGAATAATGTCTTATGTTCAAAGTACAATTTCAAAACTTTTATCATCTCAGCTCTAAAGATATGATCAATAATTTCTTGTGTATTTGGATGGTTGTGTCTGCACTTCAGGTTTCACCTAGCAGTCTTTTATTGATTATCACCTCACATGCATATATGTCCTAAGCAAAGACGGTCTTCAAATAAAACAGCTTTATACAATTCCAAATCTTGCTCCATATAGGAATAACCCTTACTCCATAGTCCATTTTTCATTTAACTGCTCTTAGGTCTTCTTGATTATAACTCCATTCACTTGAAGACTAGCGATGATTTTTTTTTCTTAATAAGTGATAAAAATCTTAGTAGAAATGGTAGAACAAGTACAAAATGGGGAAAACATTAAATCCTCCTCAACAAATTACAACCAAAAAAATAAAAAAGAGAGAATCACAATGGTATATGCCTAGGATCAGCATCCAGCCATACAAGGATAATACAAAATGAATTTTAAAGATTTTCCATTAAACTTGGAATCATGAAATGTACTGTTATTTCTCTCCCACCAAATTGTCCTCATAAGACAAAGTGAAACTACCACCCAAACCACACTTCTCAAATGGCAAAGAGATCTCCCTTTCCAGCCCACAAACATCTATATTCATTGGGACCACCCATTGCATCTCGAATAGAGATAAAGCTAATGACCACTATCTCATGGTGAGCAACCTACCCATCAATATTGCAATCAGTACCGTCCACCAAGGCGTGGAGAGAGAGTGAAATACCAATCTTCGGACACATGACCAACTGGAAGCTTGTCAAATGATAACATTCCCAATAATGTTCTCATGCTCACCCACTATCAAAGAAACCACCAGAAAAGAGACACCACCATAAAATTCCTTAATCCCAGCTACAGGAGAGAGAATGAATGAAGAGGGAGGTTTTTTTTTTTTTTTTTTTTTTTTTTTTTTTTATGATAAGTAATTAAGATTTATTAATATAATAAAATAAAATAAAAGAGACACCCAGTACACAGGAAGTATACAGGGGTAAACAAAGCAAGAACAGAAATGACATGAATCAATTAAATCAAGAAAATAAGATAAGGATTTGTTTCCCAAAGCTGACAACCAGTCCAATAAGGTTCTAAAGAAGAATAATTAGGCCTGGCATGGATCTCTCTTTATCTTTAAAGTATTTGCTATTTCTTTCCCTCCAAAGACGCCACATCAAACAATGGGGAATGACCATCCATATATGTCCATTTCAATGACGACCAAACCGATCTTGCCAGGAAGCTAGGAGCTCAACAACAGACTTTGGCATAACACAAATTACTCCAGATAAGCCCAAAACCATAGACCATAGATCCTTAGCCACCGGACAATGAAGGAAGAGATGGTCAACAGATTCACCATTCACCTTGAAGAGGGAGAGAGACATCGAAAGGCATTTGAGGTCCATTAGCAGCTAGGTGAGGAGGAGCTAAGTTAGCTATTTAATTGATTTGGCAACATTTGATTAAGCCACCTGGACTATATTGGAAGAATTGCACTATGGTAAAATGCAGGATATATGATCCCTGGACAGGGGATGTATATTATTAAAGATTGACATGATTATTAATTTTGGGAAGTCTTTGTCAAGGAAATTAGAGTCTTTGCATACTATAATATTTCTTGGGAAAGTTCTAGAAGGTTCCTATCTGTTTCTAGGGCTTCTAAAGCCTATTAATAGTTCCGGTATAAGTATAACACAGAATCAGCCTTAATGATAATTAAATGCTGAATGGCATTTTGAAAGAGCTTTTCTCCTCCCATCTCTCTCTCTCCCTCCTCTTCCCTCTCTTCTCTTATAATATATAAGTAGAAGAGTCACATTGTGCTGTCACCTCATCTTCATTCTTTTCTTTCTTATTGTCCTCATTCTCTTTCTTTTCTTACCATGAAAAAAGGACTATCTTGATTTCTTGTTTTAGAGGACCCTACTGCAATTTTTTCATTTCAAAGCATAACGTTTTAAATGTACCTCGGGAAGTATAAGTTCATAAGACTTAACCTCTGCAAAATCAGTGTACGAGCCCATGTTTCCTTACATCTAAATTCTAGGCATGCACACACACACAAAGATATGGGTAATTTAAAAAAAAAAGGGTTTTATCACACAGTACCTAAAGTTCAGCATGAAAAACACAACTCTGATATATGGTGCAATTCTAAAAGGAAGATAATCAAAGCCCACTAGAGACAAATAGAGAGCATAAACCAGTATATCAGCAACCCAAATTAAGAGCAAAGCCACCTGAAAAAAACAAAAATGGAAATTTCACAATCAAACTAAAGGAACAGAATATCACAACATTGAACTTTCAACAGATAAATCAGATATATGTCAGCACCAGACTTTTTTCTTCTCTGGCCTACATATAAAAGGGTCAACATATGAATTGCATTATAAACTGCAAGATCATATGATCTCAAAGATACACTGATTCTTATTCTGGTCCAATCATTGTGGATGCTGTTGATGTTTTTGTTGCTGCTACTACTCAAAACTAATCCAAAAATTAATCGAAAGAAAATTTAGAAATTAAGAGGCTACATTTTACTTTCTATCAAGGATATTTCATTGCTTAATACTTCTTTTCATTATCAACAAAATATGCATTTCGATCTATTCACAGCTTAAATCATAGACCATTGTTTTGGGCCTTCATCCAAATCATAGAAAAACAATATATAATATTTTTTTTTATATCGAAGGCAATTTCAGGCTGTCTTACATGGTCAATACTTTAACCTTGATCAAACCAACTCCTGCTAGGAACTCTTTCTATTAGATCCACTTGCTAACCTTTTTTTTTTTTCAAACTGCATGTTATATGCATTTATCATCAAGTAACTATCATATGAAGAAATCAGATTTTTTTTAGTAAGTAAAGATTTTACTAAAACAGGGCACACCTAGTACACCGGAACTGGAAATATACAAAAGAAATGCAACAAAGTTATGATAAAAGTGCATAAGGTGCAAAATGGTCACTCAAGAAGCAACATGTGCCCTTAAAAAAATGCAACCAAAATAAGAATATGAACATGGATGATAGAGAATACAAGTAAGGATGAGGTTAAGTCATCTCAATAATAAGAACATATTCAATGAACCAAAATGCAACAACATCTAGAAGCATTTCAATACAAACTAAAGGTGAAAGAAGATCAGAATGACAACCAAAGAGAAAATCCACTGAAGCAGCATGAAAAGATAAGTGGTTAATAATACAACTAAGAGAGAATCAGCTAAATAACTAAAGAGGTCAATCTCACAAAAGATTTACTTTCTTTGGTGAACTTATCAGTTATTTGAGTCACAAATTTAAATACCTAGTACAAGATATATACAGAAGGTTCTGATTATCAAAAAATGCTTCTTGGTAAAAATTAAAAACCAGGAAATCACTTTCTTTCACTTTTTGGTAAGTCTGAAAATAACTACACGAGAAAGAATCAGGAAGTACCTTTAATCGATTAAGAAGACTTTTCCAATAAAGACGGTACCCTTCATATGAAATTGGAAAGAAGGTATGTATCACAAGTATGAATAGAGATATGCCCTGCATAAGAAAGCAGAAACTAATGAAACTTGCAAAAGATTGTCTCTATAATACATCAAACCAAGGAAACTAGTGGTACAAAAAAACTAAGCTGAGATGCTCAAATAAACCTTAGGATCTAGCAACATGCCCAAAATTAAACATTCTGTAGTTCGAGTACAAGATTTATGTACCACCTCAACACCATGTATCATTTCTAAGACTAACCAGACTATAAATAACATAAATCCTTGACATGCTATGTATTCAATCAACACCTTCTAACACTAGACCTAATATGATCGAATAACCAAAAAAAGCCCCCCTAGAAAACATCATTAATAGGTTATCAGTATTTGATAATGATCACCTACCCACAATCCAACATCCATTAACAAAGATACAACAAATGGCCATGCTCTTTATTTATTTTTCTTTTCTGTGCTTAACCAAACTACATACCCTTCTCATAATGGGTCAAACCTGAGACTTCTGATCAAAGAAGACAAACTGAGGATTTTGTTCCTTTAAGACAGATTTTTAAACAGGTCTTACTTACTGCCATTATCAAAGAAACTTTCAACAATTCATCATAATCTTTTTCAAAAGATCAAAATTTCACTTGTAATTTTCTTATCAAGTCCAATGACCATCGACTCAAATGGAACTTCCTTCTCTTAAAAGTTTGGCTGGAGAGTTGTGGCTGGACGGTGATGTCATGGATTCAAAACCTATTGAGCGTATTTAACTCACCAATCAAAAAATAAATCTTATCAAAAAATGAAATTTTAGTTGCAATGCTTTTTGGAACATGAACAAACTATAAATTCATATTAAACATTGAAGCTTCTTATCCAAATAGTAGCTATGTAGGACAGATACTTAAATTTGCATCAGTTACAAATATCCAACACAATTTGCATCACTTATAAATATCCAACAATTCCTCAAAATATTTTTTTTACTTTTAAATAATGAATTTTATTGAGATCAAACAGATAGAGTCACCCAATTATACAGGTGTCTAAAACTGGGGGCCATACAATCAAGCATACAAATTACAAAGATCTATCAAATCACAAACCAAACATAGAGAATAACTACACACTACTAACATCCAATCCAACAAGGTTTTAAAGAAAAATTATTTAAGATTTGGCAAAGTTCTCTCAGAATCCTCAAAGCTCTAGTTTTTCCTGTCCCTCCAAAGGCACCACATCAAACAATGGGGGGTAGCCATCCAAATATAACCATTTTTATGACAACCAAAATCCTTAAAATCTTGTCAATTAAATATCTAAATCTCATTCCAATCACAAATAAAAGGGTGCACTTGAAGTGAAGGATTTTAGGCCTACTAATTTGGAGAGTAGTATTTATAAAATTCTGGTCAAAGTTTGGGCAAACAGATTTAAGGGGGTAATGGGAGATATGGTGTCTAACACTCAAAATGCATGTATTCAAGGAAGATAAATACTTTACAATATCCTCTTCTTCTTCTTTTTTAAATTCGACAATTACAACAGGAATGGAGGATTTAAATCCGGATGTCTCCATTGGAAATACTTGACACTACCCTGATAGCAAATGAATGTTTAAATAGTCATTTGAAATCTGACAATCTATGGGTTTTGTGCAAATTGATCTGAAAAAGAATTATGACCATGTCAATTGGGATTTTTTGATTTATTTGTTACAAAGATGTGGCTTTGGGGGAAAAAAGAGGAATTGTATAGCATTTTGTATTTCCACATTCAAATTTCTTATCCTGGTGAATGGAACCCCTAGTGGTTTTTCAATAGCAATGGTGGCTTATGTCAAGGAGATCCCCTTTCCTGTTATTGTTTGTGGTGGTTGAGGCATATGAGAATGATGTTAGCAAAAGCTGTGTCAAGGGGATGTTTGAATGGCTTTACTATTAATAATATGAGTCATAAATGGTGATATCCCATCTCTTTTTCATTGACGATACACTTATCTTCTGCAATGTAAACTCAATCCAACTTTGCTATTTAAGATGCGTCCTCATTTGCTTCAAGGCGGTTTCAGGCTTGAGGATTAATTTAAGTAAATCTGAAAATGTGCCAATTGGAGAGGTAATGAATGTCAAGGAATTGGCAATTAATTTCGGATTACATGTCTCATCCATTCTGATGAAATACTTTTGCCTTTGGGATCTCACTTCAAGGCACATATGTGATTTCATTATATAGATAAAATGCACAAGAGATTGACTAGCCAGAAGAAATTGTACTTATCAAAAGGGGGAGACTCTTTCTAATCAAAAGTTATCTAGCCATCCAACTTATTTCTTATATTTATTCCATTGTCTGTAAGAGTTACAAAAAGGTTGAATAAAAAATTCAAAGGGATTTTGTTTAGGGTGGGATAGGTGAGGGATTCAGTATTCTAAAATGTGGCCCCAACTTACTATGTGCCTATTAATTTCATAAACACGAGTTCATCATGGTTTATTTAAATTATATAATAAATATTACCCCAGGAATAATAAATTTATGTTGATACCACACATTCCTGATGCAACCAACAAATAGTTGAAGAAAAAAACAAGAGTAACTATCAAAATATTCTAGAATTATGATCTGGTTATGATGTGCAGTCTCTTGGATCCTTTCATAGGCTACTTTAGTTATTAGTGACTGTATTAGAGTATTAAGTTTAGGGTAAATTCCACAAACCACCCCTGAGGTTTGGATTAATTCCAACTAGGTCCAAGACATTTCAAAATTGACCAATTTAGTCCATAAAGACTATTTTGTCCCTAAACACCACTAAACAACTTTAACCTCCGTTAGGTTCTCTCTGTCCCTCTCTGTTACTCTTCCCTCTTCCCTCACTCTCTCTCCTCAGATCAGCCATAACCACTCCTCAGATTAGCCACAACCACTCAGATTAACTACAACAAGAGCCACAACACAATTTTACTACCCATACCAAAACCCAGTCAAATCTGCTACAACAATATCCAAATCCTACAACACATAGAAAACTCAGCACCACATCAAAACCCAAAATCACCCCCATTGCAAATTCATTCCATACTGGAACCCACCACCACCATCACCGGCCACTAAACCCAGCAACCACCTCTGGCCACAAAACCCAGTGACCACCACCGGCAACAAAACCCAACCAAACCC
Source organism: Quercus aquifolioides (assembly GCA_019022515.1). Classification (NCBI taxonomy): domain Eukaryota; kingdom Viridiplantae; phylum Streptophyta; class Magnoliopsida; order Fagales; family Fagaceae; genus Quercus; species Quercus aquifolioides. The sequence continues at coordinate 30,703,445 of CM032329.1, forward strand.
ACATCAATAAAACCCAAATCCAAAAATTCCAATCACCACTTTGTAACCCACAACCACCTCACTGCAAATCCACCCTAGATCAAAACCCATAACCACCTCCATTTCAAATCCACCCCAAATCAGACCCACCACCTTAAACAACCACCGACCACAAAACCCAAATACCACAGATCGGAATCCTCCACCACCAAAATACCCACAACAAACCAGAACCCATCACCGGCAACCAACAACCACCACAATCACGATCCACAACCAACCCAGACCACCAAACCCATGCACCACTGCCGTTGCAGAGAGAAGAAAGAGATAAATGAAAAGGGTGTGTCAGAGAGAGGAGACTGGGTCAGGTTGGAGAGAGAGGCCTGAGGGAAAAGAAGAGCAGAGTGCAGACAGGTTAGGATTAGCCAAATAAAAAAAAAAAAAAAAGGCGGAGAGGTCAGAGGGAAGAAGAACGAGGGAGGTAGAGAGAGAGAGCAGACCTGTTACGTTTGAGAAAAAAAGAAGAAGTAAAATGACTAACGGAATAGCTAACGGGGTTAGGGATTAAAATGTCTTCAGGGACAAAATTGTTTTTTTAGAATGAAATTGGTAGGTTTTAAAATGTTTTGAATTTAGTTGGTACTACCACAAACATGGTTTGTGGAATTTACCCTTAAGTATATTTAGGTTAGAAAGTTGCTAGATCAGTTTTAATTAAGATTTATTAAGGGGAATATAGTATTTTTTTTAGATTTTCTGGAATGGGCTGTACTACGGGCCCATTTGTCTAATTATATGTTGAGTCTTTTTCTATTTGATTTAGAAGTACTTAATTACTTTGCTTTGTTATTAGGATTCTTGGTCCTTCTAGAAAAGAGGTTATTAGTACTTCGTACTCCTTTCTACAATTGGGTTTGGTAATAGCCTTCTATGTACTATGTACTCACTAAAATTTAGATAAAGTGATTGACTTTAATAAAATTCCAGCAGCTAATTATTTTTAAGCCCTGAGGGTGTGATTTCTTAGGAAACTTAGGTGTGGTTGCTTATTAGACTTTATCTATTTTTGTTTCATGTTCTATTCACTATTTTGACACCAAAAAGCCTTCAAATTCATTCAAGATCCAATATTTTTATTACTTAACCTTGCTTACACCTTTAAACATCAAACCCTATTCAAGGACCTTTCAAAATATCATAAATAATCCTAATTTGGTGCAAAATTTTTTAAGATCCTACATCAACAAGAAACTCCAATCATTTCAAATATATAAGGTAACCACTTGGCACAAAGATAGCAAACAGATGCTGAACAGAAGTGGCTTTGTCCTATAAACTAGATTCCTAAATAGTTTTCAAACAATTCCATTTTAAATTATTATTATTAAAATTATATTTTTTTTGCAAATTTTGCCATGCCAATCATGTTCAACCAACTCCAATGGTATTCAAAAGAATAATACAATAGCAGCATATGTCATCAACAGTCTAGAGGTCATAATTCTTCTAAATATCTAACTCTTACCTCATAAATAAGAGACACCTCACCAGTTAAGTAGGGCAACTGCCCAAGAAAGTAGTAATCCCTATCATTGCAAGAATCTGTAGAATAGTTGGTACACCACAAAGGTTTCTGCACAGAGTTTAGAAAGTTCAGAATAAATAAATACCTTGACAGGACTACCATGGTTTACCAAAATTAAAGGGAAAAAAAAACCAACCTCCAAGAAATTTAGGATTATCATTGCAAAATAATTGAGGGACCAAATGAAATCAAATTGAATAAAAACGAAGTAGGATTTTGCAGCAATCTGGAAGTTTGATTGATCAAGAATTTGCTCAGGTAAACCAATACCATCTTCAGCCTGCAGAAAGCATTTTCAGCCAATAACCAATAAAAAGTAATCATTTGCTGGAAAATTTTGAGAATAAGAATATTAAAGAAGTAATGACTGAAATCTCAAATAATGTAATATAGTTGTTCAGAGAGAGAGATATGGTAGACAAGGGTAAAAATTTCTATTTGTTTCTTTCTTGGTTACACAATTTGTAAGCCTTCCAAATATCACAAAATCCAATGTAAAACAAAGGACACCTTATGAGGATAAAATAAAATTAAAATTAAAAAAGAGATGCACATCAATGAACTTCTTCTTTGGTTAGTTACACACGTTAACAGGATTATTAAAAAGAAACTTCAGAAATATATCCCTGATTTCATCATGTACTTTGAAGGCTTTCGACAAAATCACGAAAGATTGCAATCATAAAATGGAAGGACAATATTTGAGAAAAGGAAAAAAAAAAAACATATATTACCAATGTATAGTAAATGTCAAACGGATTAATGTGCCACCCCTTCTATGATTCTATCACCACACATTACAATATATTAATTTTTTTCAAAATCAATTTGAATTCTCATATGACTCTTCTTTTTCATTTTCTTTTATGGTAAAAGCTCAATTTAACTTGTCTTCATGGAAACCTACTTTGAAATTCTAAAGACAGGCCCATTATGAAATAGACTTCAAAAATCAGTAGTAACAAGAAGCATAATGCTATTTATGTCTTATTGGCAAATGCAACCAAGTGTTTGAATGCAATTGAGAACCTAAAGTACATACTATATCTAATTTGTATCCCACTACATATATTATCAAACACAAACACATTTGAAAATTCACATCAACATCGCCAAATCACATCTGATTCCTCCCAAATTCCACATCCAAAACAAATAAAATAAGCCTAAACAACTATAACTACAACCATTCATTACATAGTTACATAATTACCAAACACAAAACCCATTATCAAATTCACCATTAAAACACAACTACATTCACCAAAACTCTAATCTTAACACACCCCAAAAAATAAACACTTTCTTAAAAAGGAAAGAAGATGAATTATTGGATAGCTTAAAAAAGTGAAAAAAAAGTGAAACAAAGAATGAAACGAACCAGATCAACGAGAGCAGCAGCCTTTTCAAAATTCGAGCCGTAAGCAATGGCCTCAGAACGATTATGGTGCTCTCTCTTGCGACCAGCCGCAGTAGCTCTACTGCTTTCTCCGCTTAGCAGAGGCTTCTCCATCTATAAGAGACAAATGAGAACTGAAACCAAAATGACAATTGGTTTCAATTCAAAACAACAAAAGCAGAGAAACCGAGACAGAGACAGAGACAGACAGACAGAGAGAGAGGTGGTGAAGATAATAAAAGTTTTGATCCGACACGTAGTGAGACAGTTATGAAATGAATCTTCGTTAAATGTCAAATGTGTGAACTGTCAACTTTGGCTTCCGTGTCGGGTTGCGTTGACTCGTTGAGTCGTGTTCCCATGAGCTACCCCTCGTTACTCTCTTTGAATGGCAATATGTTTATTGAGCTCAAATTGTGATATGAAGCCACGATTTTGCTGCAAAGTGTGTGTACGGTCGAGTGTAAAATAATGGGCACTAATATTTAGGACTTGTTTAGTATGTGTATTTAAACAACTGTTTTTAGTTTTTTTTAGAAATATATGTAGGTAAAAAGTGTGTGAAAATAAGTATAATGTTGTTTAAAAATTGAAAACATGTGTTTAAAATGATGTACCAAACAGCCCATTAACCTCTTGAATTACATATTTTTAACATTAGAAAGAAATAAAATTAGTTAAAAAAGTTTCTTGTGGATAATATCCGATTAGTTTCACTTAGTTTTCACTAGCTTATTTGTTAAAAGTGAAACAAAAATTTTAATTTAACCTATTTTTTAAAAAATTAGTATTGTTGCTGTGGACGACTAAATTTCTCGGTTCGAAATGAGTCAAACAAGTAAAATAGTGTCACAAGTGTGAATTTGTATTGATGAATGTGTGGTACAATTCTCTGAAATTACAAAAGAGTTATCCTCTGATTCGATCTCCTTGAAAGACTTATTGATTTGGATTTGTGGTAATGTGATTGTGACTTGAACACAAAATATCCTTCAATTTGGTTGAGGGATGGATCGAAGATTGCTGAAACGGAATTACAATGAATCTCTGGCTATGAGCTTGTTAGAAATCCTTTGTTCTTCACGTTCTTCGTGTTCTTCGTGTGTTCTTCGTCTTTGAAGGTTTATGGTGGAAGTTCTTCGGGGCTTTAGGAGCTTGAATCCGTAGAGCTTCACTGATTTGTGATTTGTTGATGTTTTCGGACACTTTAGGCTTGATTCCCGCAAACTTTTGGATCTAGGCGGATGATTTGGATGATTTCTCTTCGAATGTTCTTCGTATTCGAAGTTGAAGTTCTTGAAGTTCTTGGAGGTTTTAGAGGCTTGAATCCGTAGAGCTTCACTGATTTGTGATTTGTTGATGTTTCTGGAGGCTTTTGAGTTTGATTCCAGTGAACTTTGAGATCTAGGCAGGTAGTTTGGATGATTCTGCTTCGAATGTTCTTCGTGTTTGAGGGTTAAAGTTCTTGAAGTTCCTCGAGGCTTCAGGGCTTGGTTCCGGCAGAGCTTCTGGACTTCTGAGTGCTTCAAATGGCTTGGTGCCCTCCTAAATGTCTCAGGAAGGCTTCTATTTATAGGAGTTTTGGGGTGGATGAGCGACACGTGGCGGAGTCTGATTGGTGACACATGTCACAATCTGATTGGTCCGCTTGTGTCATCGCTTACACGTGCGAGGTTGCTTGGGTCATCGCTTACACGTGCGAGGTTGCTTGGGTCATCGCTTACACGAGCCGATGCATAATTGGTTCTTGCATGACACTTGGCAAATTTCTGTTGGCTTCTGAATAGTGATAGTAAAACCTAGCAGCAGTATGTGTCGCTTTGTAATTGGCTTAATTTGTGGACTTGGTAGTGTGACGTGTCAGCTTGTGATAGGTCGGGAATTTTCCCTCTCTACAGTTGCTTTTTTAGAAGAAATGTGAGATAAAATGCAAAACTTTGGGAGGTGGAAGCTTAAGAGTTTAGGTATCTTTTTAATAAATCTATTATTATGTTACATTATTTCTATTTTTGTTGCCTTACACTAAATTTATTTAACATAAAAACCTAAATATAATTTGACACACTATTTATTTTTAATCATGTGTCATGAATGGTCACATTTTTTATACAAGATAGAAATTCTACTTTAGTCAAATTTAAGTTTATATACGCGTGAAGTTTCCTCTTGGAAACTTGAATCTCAACCCTTGCCCTCTACACCCCCACAAAAATTTTATATTTGTGGAATGACAATCACGCGCGTGGTGTTCATGAATGGTCATTTGACCACCAAAGAAATTTCTCCAAGCATACTTGTGTAACACTACTGTACGGTCCCCGCACTTGTGCCCATTTGGGCCTTGGACCCTAGCCTGGGTGTATGGCCCATAAAGCAAGTCTTTTTCTACGTAGCGGCCCATCCCGAAGCCACACGGGCTGCGGGCCCCAAACCTTGCCACTTCATCATTTCTCGGCAATACTTTCCCGAGTAATGATGAAGGAACGACGTCTAAACCGTTCCGTCCTTTGCATGCTCGGTCGTGCCGTACGAGGTGCCTCTGCCGAGAATAGTTACGGAAGTGGGAAACAAGTTCCAACGCCATTCTCACCACTTCCCACTCCCACCTAACCACCCACTTACGATCGATGATACTGGACCGCTTGATGCACTAAACTAAGAAGTGATCATAACCTCTCCACTGACTTTGGACTATAAATATGAGAAGTTTGGGGAAGATGGGGGTTGGAAAATTTACGGTAAAAGAGGGAAGATAGATAGAGAGTAGAGTGAGAACAAGGTGATTCAGATCCTCGAGAAGAGAAAAGTGATCTCATTGAGTCTCAGTGCAAAGAACGACCCAGTGTAGGAAATCCAAACCCATTATACAAGTAAGTTGTGAGTCTGAGTGAGGCCCAGCCCAGGCGGCTTCATTTTTGGGCGCGCACAATTGGCGCCGTCTGTGGGAAACTCCTACTAAGCAGTGGTTCCGCCGAGACTCGTGTGCAGGAAGATGTCTGGAAGTAATGCCGAGAGTGGCTCGGCGGGGTCTTCCCGGGGCTCCACCTGGCGGGAACAGAGGCAAAAGAGACGCGAGGATCGGGCTTACGAGCAATTGGAAGAGCAGTCCGGTCTTGGAGAAGGGTCGTATCAAACGGGGAGAACAGTATCCAATGCTACCCGGCACAAGCAACTTGACGAGAGGGACGAGGAGCTTGAACGGCTGCGCAGGTTAGTACAAGACCTGGAGTTGGAAGCAAGAAACGAGCGTTGCAGAATGGATCAAGACAATCGAGGGAGAGGGCCTGACGCCAGGGAAGAACGACGCGGAATGGGGTCGAATCAATCAGGATCCCACCACCACCGGGAGCGTTCACACTCGAGGGAATCCCGTCGGCACCGAGACCGTTCGCATTCAAGGGAATCTCGCCGACGACGAAACCGCTCTCGTTCGCGGGAGTATGAAAATCGGGGCTCAGATTCTCCAGAGGAAAGACGGCCGAAGAATGCGGCCATGGATGCGATGAGCCGTGCACTACGCAGGGCAGCTCGGTCCCCGTTATCAGAAGACATTGAACGGGCGCCAATGCCGGATAGATTTACGCGCCCACCTTTCAATTCATATGGTGGGAAAACGGACCCGGTGGAGCACGTCAACCACTATATCCAAATGATGTCTCTACATACCCACAATGACGCTCTGATGTGCAAAGTTTTTCCCTCCAGCCTTGGTCCCACAGCTTTAAGGTGGTTCAACGGGTTGCGCAAGGGCTCCATCCACAGTTTCGCCGAGCTGATACAAGAGTTCGGGACTCGATTCGTAACATGCAGCCGGGAGCAGCAACCGGTGGACGTGCTGCTGTCTATGAAGATGAGGGTAGGGGAAACTCTTCGTGATTATGCTAGCTGATACTGGGAACTCTACAACGAGATCGGCGGAGGGAACGAGAAGATTGCCGCAAGCACTTTTAGAATGGGATTGCCCGAGGATTCAGGGTTGAGGGAATCATCAACTAAGAAACCTCCCGAGGATATGAGGCAACTAATGAGGCGCATTGAAGAATACAAGCGGCTGGAAGATGACAGAATACAAAGCAAAGACAAGGCTCAGATGACAGATCGTCCTCGGCAGAACGGCTTTCAACCGAGGGCACGGGGGAATTTTAGGATTCAAGAACCAGAAGCACGAGTAGGGGAGGTGAACGTGACATTCAAGGAGCTAGTGCATAAAATTGTGGACAAGATCAAACACGAGCCATATTTCAGGTGGCCAAATCGGATGGCTGGCGACCCCTCTAGGAGGAATCAGAACCTGTACTGCACCTACCATAAAGACAGGGGACATACAACCGAGCAATGCCGAGTATTGAGGGATCATCTCGGGCAGCTGGCCAAGGCTGGGCACCTGAAGGAGTTTGTGACGGATGCCGGGAATCGAGGAGCAGGGCAGGGCGCCCCACAGAGAGGGAATCCCCTTCTGCCCCCTCTTGGGGTAATTGATGTTATCCACGTCGCCCCAAGGGGCCTTTCAACGGCGAGGGGGAAAGAGGTGTTGACAGTAGTATCAATGGAAGGAAGTACGGGCGTGGCGCCTATCGCAAAGAAGATTAGACCCACCCGAGAGCCAATTGCTTTCGACGATAGTGATTTGGAAGGAACCTTTCAGCCGCACGACGACGCATTGATAGTCACGGCAAGGATAGGCGGCTTCGTTGTGAAGAGAATAATGATAGACCAGGGAAGCGGGGCTGAGGTTATGTACCCAGACCTCTTCAGGGGGCTGGGGTTGAGGAATGAGGATCTTTCGAAGTACAGCACACCCCTGGTTGGATTCGACGGGAAAGTGGTAGTTCCCGAGGGGCAAATCTCTCTGCCCGTGAACATGGGGGGCAAGGAGGTAATGGTAAGCTTCATAATAGTTGCCTCGTTCTCCCCATACACGGCAATACTAAGAAGACCATGGATCCATGCAATGGGGGCTGTCCCGTCCACTCTGCACATGAAGGTCAAGTTTCATACCGATTATGGTATCGCGGTGATACAAGGAAGCCAGCGGGCGGCCAGGCAGTGTTTGGTCGCCATGGTCGATTGGAAGAAGGATCAGACCGACCAAGAGGATCAGGCCGAGCTCAAATGTCCGTCATCAGGGACTCTTTTATAGCAATTACAGAGCCCGCAAGAGAAGGGGGCCGCGCGTGCCGAGAGTATGCTCAAGGTAAAGGTATTGCCGGATGCAGACAAGTACTTCCAGATAGGGGAGAGCATGGAGGACCAGGAAAAAGTAGAAATGTTGCTACTCCTTATACATAATGTAGATGTGTTTGCATGGAGTCCATATGAGGTGCCCGGAGTAGATCCCGAGTTCATCGTCCACAGACTCGGAGTCGACCCCTCATTCACTCCTAAGAAGCAGAGGCCGAGGAGATCGGCCTGGGAGCATGCGGAGGCAGTGAAAGCGGAAGTTCGAAGATTGAAGGATGCTGGGGTGATTAGAGAAATCTTCTTCCCGGATTGGCTGGCAAACACCGTGGTGGTGAAGAAGAAGAACGGCAAGTGGGCACCCGAGGATGAGCTTTCTGGATGCTTTCCAAGGGTATCACCAAATCGCCTTGGCGCCCAAGGATCAGGAGAAAACGGCGTTCATCTCCCCGGAGGCCAATTATCACTACACAAGGATGCCCTTTGGGCTAAAGAACGCCGGGGCCACATATCAGCGAATGATGACGAGGATGTTCCGAGACAAGATAAGGCGCACAGTCGAAGTATACATCGACAACATGGTGGTGAAGAGCAAGCAGGAGGCACTGCACATGGGGGACCTTCAGGCGGTTTTCGAGGTTCTCCGACAACACAAGCTGCGCCTTAATGCGGAGAAGTGCGCATTTGGCGTAGGGGCCGGAAAGTTCCTGGGGTACCTGATCACTATGCGGGGAATTGAGGTCAACCCCGACCAAATTGAAGCAGTGAAAAGACTGAAGCCACCGAGCAACCCGAAGGAAGTGCAAGTATTAACCGGGATGCCAGCCGCCCTTAATCGGTTCATCTCAAAGTTCGCAGATCGCTGCCGACCATTCTACCAACTGCTGAAGAAATGGACTGGATTTCGGTGGAGTGAAGAATGCGACGAAGCCTTTGTAGATCTGAAGAATTATTTGGCACGGGCACCCATGCTTACGGCACCAAAACCAGACGAGGAGTTATTCATGTATCTGGCAGTATCTGAGCACACCGTGAGCGCAGTGCTACTGAGGGACAAAGGAATCCAACAACCCGTGTACTACATCAGCAAAACTCTAGTTGACGCCGAGACGAGATACTTACCCTTGGAGAAGCTTGTGTTAGCCCTAATACACGCCACCAGGAAGCTGCCGCACTACTTTCAGGCTCATACAGTATATGTCCTGACCGAGTATCCCTTGCAATCACTATTGAAGAGGTCAGACTTCACGGGCCGAATAGCAAAATGGGGAACTCGACTTGGAGCTTTCGACATACGGTACAGACCCCGAAGCTCGGTGAAGGGCCAGGTCCTTGCAGATTTCATCGCAGAGTTTTCGTCTAAAGGGGAAGGGGAGTTGGTTTGCCGTCTTGAGGTTTGCCCGTGGAAGGTATTCGTGGACGGCGCGTCGAGCTCCACGGGGGCGGGTGCTGGGGTAGTCATAATCACCCCAGAAGGAATACGATTAGAGCACTCGTTTAGGTTGGGTTTCAAAGCATCCAACAACGAGGCAGAATACGAGGCTTTTCTGGCCAGACTGAGGACAGCAACAAGTTTAGGGGCTCGGGAAGTTGAGGTGTATTCAGATTCACGTCTGGTGGTTAATCAGGTGCAGGGCAGTTTTGAAGCCCGAGATCTCCAGATGAAAGCGTACCTAGAACAGGCGAAGCATGTTATGGCCGGGTTCGGCACGGTGAAGGTTTTCCAGGTGGCCCGAATGCAGAACAGACACACTGACTCCCTCGCCACGCTGGCCTCGTCAGTAGCCGAAGAGATACCGCGGCTAATTAGAGTCGAGCTTGTTTCAGAGCCGAGCATCAGGGTACTGAATTACCCGGGAACTGCAGGGGTCGACGTTGCAGCCGTCACAACCCCTGTACCGTGCTGGATCGACCCCATCATCAACTTCCTGGCAGAGGACCGACTACCGAGTAACGAAAAGGAAGGCAGCAGGATCCGTAGAATGGCTCCTCGGTATTGGCTGTCGGAATACCGGACTTTGTATCGAAGGTCCTTCGGAGGGCCATACCTTTTGTGCTTACGCCCAGAGAAGGTGGGTGAGCTCTTGGCCGAGTTGCACGGTGGAGTGTGCGGCGGCCATGTGGGGGGACGTTCATTGGCACACCGGGCAATGACTCAAGGGTTCTGGTGGCCTCAAATGCAGAAGGACGCGGTCGAGTACGTGCTTAAGTGCGAACAGTGTCAGAAGCACGCCCCTCTAATCCATCAGCCCGCGGGCCATCTAAACCCGATCAGCAGTCCCTGGCCTTTTGCACAGTGGGGGCTAGACATCACCGGCCCGTTCCCTCGGGCGACGGGTGGTCGAAAGTTCGTTCTGGTGGCCGTCGACTATTTTACCAAATGGGCGGAGGCGGAAGCTCTGGCCAATATTCGTGACGTGGACGTAAAGAAATTCGTGTGGAAAAATATAATCACAAGGTTTGGGGTACCGAACTCGCTTATATCGGACAATGTACTACAATTCGACAGCCGGGCATTCCGAGAATTCTGTGGTGGTCTCGGTATCAAAAACAGGTACTCAACTCCAGCTTATCCCCAGAGCAATGGTCAAGCCGAGGCCGTAAATAAAGTAATCGTCAATGGGCTGAAGAAAAGGCTGGAGGGTGCGAAGGGAAACTGGGCCGAGGAGCTGCCCAATGTCTTGTGGGCGTACCACACGACTCCAGAAGGTCCACCGGGGAGACCCCGTTCTCTCTCACGTACGGAGCGGAGGCCGTGATACCTACCGAGGTGAGTCTGTGCAGTGCACGGGTAGCGAGATTCGATCTCGCCCAAAATGATGAGATGATGGTAGGATGCTTGGACAAGATGGAAGAATGGCGCGAAAGGGTGACTATACGGCTTGCGGAATATCAGCAGAAGCTCGCCCGGAGATACAACCAAGACGTAAGAGCAAGAAAGTTTATCGCCGGAAATTTGGTTCTCAGAAGAGCCGTAGGCAACATGCGGGATACTAGTGCCGGGAAATTGGCGCAGACGTGGGAGGGGCCCTACAGGGTCACAGCGATGGCCGGCACCGGGGCTTACTTCTTGGAAGACCTAGACGAAAGACAGCTGCCCCGACCGTGGAATGTCCATAATCTGAAGAAGTACTATCACTGATAGGCAATACGCCGAGCATAAAGTTAAGTGCACTTTCTTGTATATGTTTTAATGATGATAGTAATGATGTTTGCTCATGCAGATTCGCACCTTTGTACCCTGACCGTCGGTTCGATCCCGATAACCGAGCATGTGAAAATACTAAATGTTTCAGTCTAAGGACAAAAGCCTGACCCTCGGTTCGATCCCTATCACCGAGCAGGTGGAAACCTTAACAGTTTATTCTAAGGACAGAAGCCTGACCCTCGGTTCGATCCCTATCACCGAGCAGGTGGAAACCTTAACAGTTTATTCTAAGGACAGAAGCTTGACCCTCGATTCGATCCCTATCACCGAGCAGGTGGAAACCTTAACAGTTTATTCTAAGGACAGAAGCCTGACCCTCAGTTCGATCCCTATCACCGAGCAGGTGGAAACCTTAACATTTTATTCTAAGAACAGAAGCCTGACCCTCGGTTCGATCCCTATCACCGAGCAGGTGGAAACCTTAACAGATTATCCTAAGGACAGAAACCTGAAACTCGGTTCGATTTCGCTCACCGAGTAGGTGGAAACCTTAAACGACTTATTCTATGGACGGTAACCTGGACCTCGGTTTGATCCCCATCACCGAGCAGGTGGAAACCTAAATTATCCAAAAGCAGGAACCTGCCTCTCGGTTCTTAACCCATTTCCGAGCACGCGTAAATCCTAAAAGTCGTCTAAGGACAGAAAGCGGTCTCCGAATTGATACTCTTCACCTAGTCGTCTAAGGTTGATTCCTCGGTCGAAGCAAAATCACGTCATAATTAAAGTATTCATAACAAGGCACATAAAATTTAGACTGATGTTTAGTTGCCAAAACCCGGCAAATCGCAAGATAGAAAATGCAGCATAAAGAAAATAAATTGTTCCGTCACCACAACCCGGTGACATAGGCAATCCATTTCACATAATTTCTTGAAAAGAGAAAAACAAAGCACGCAAAGATCCGGTTCGGCGTTTGACTTCAGAGATCCGCGGCGTGGACAAAGGATGCATCCTCGGGAGGCCGCTGGTCGACGAAAGAAGCTGGCAACTGGACGTTCCCCACGATTTGATCCCCATCATGAGGGTGGCTGGTCGCCTCCATATCGGTCGGCCCCGCGTGGGAATCAATGGCATTTACCAGTTCCCTCATGCTGGAGGTCTCTTCTTCGTCGATGACGAGAGGTGCATGCTGCACGGCTTGTGGGGGGCTCGGGAAAGGGATTTTGCCGTGATCCCTTAAGGGAGAATCTTCGGGGACCCCCATAGCTTGAAGGGCAGCAAACCAACCCTCCTCGAATCCGAGCTTGTGGGCCTGGCGTATGACCGGCTCCGCCGAGTTCTCGGCATCAGCGAACCCCTCCTCGTACCACTTACTTTCGCAAGCTTCCAACGCCGCCTTCGAGTCAGCCAATTTTTCTTCTAACGCAGTATTTAAACTCTGGGCCTCCGCCAGTTTAAGCTCGGTACCGCCCAGTTGCACTTCAAGCTCCTCAGAGTTCCCCTCGGCTAAAGCTCTAGCCTTCTCGGCCGAAGCAATTTTTTCCTCTGCCTCCTCGGCAACTTTCAGCTTCTCCTTCGCCATGGCCTCGGCAACATCCTTCAAAGCCTTCTCCCGTTCAGCATCTTCAGCAAGGTCCCTCATCCTCTCGTCCACAATACACGATAGCTGCGCGACCTGTCCACACAATAATGACGTTTGTAAGGAAAAATGGAAAGTACACATACATGAACAAGTGAAAAATCGAGGATGATAAAGAAAAATGGAACAGTTACCGCTATGGTGTGCCACTGCAATCGCCTCCCTAAAGACTCATCCGTCCCTTCCGTAAAGGCGTGCACATCCTCGAGCAGAAGAAGGCCACGCGTCAGACTCTGCGCAACACGACCCCCATAACCTTTTTCCCATGTCCGTGCGCTGGCCGTCGCGGGGAGAGGCTTGCCGTCGAGTTGGAAGGAGGGTCGCCATTCCGCCGAAGCCCTGGAGGAAGACGCCAGGTTTGTCCCGGTTTGTGCTACCGGCTCCCGGATAACGATGCCCTTCGACGGCCGGAGGGGCGCGTTGCCCGAGCTCGTCTGCATCTGGTCCGTCGTGCGCGGTCTCTTTCGAACACGGGTTGCCAGGGCAGCGGGAGGCGAAGCATCTCGGCCAGGGGTTAGTTGCTGCTACGCGGCTGGCTAGGCACTTGGGACAAAGCGGTTGATCGTCATTTTCCTCCTGGTCACCATGGCGTTGCCTTGGTCGGATTCTGTTTCAGAAGAACTGACTGATTCTGCGACTGCACCTTCTGCCCCCCGAACAGGAGCCTCGACCTCTATAGGGTTCTCGGGCGGGGCGGGAGCTTCTGATTGGACTTGCTCGTGTGCACGTTTTCGGCGCTCCTCCGACACACGCTCCACTGACTCGTCACGTATGGGCTGACGCTCGTCCGAACAAATGAACCGGGGGCCGAGATCACGCGCCTCGCCTACAGTGAGCTTTGGTGGAAAAAAGTTTGCGTGCCGGACATCTATATATGAAAGGAGAGGGCTGTCAACTAACAAGACTTGGCTGAATCCCTGCCAAGTTGAGTAAACGGGATCTATGCGGAGGATAAGATGAGACGCTCGGAGTTATCCGTCCGTGTGTACAAAAATCTCCGACCTGAGCACAAAATTCAGGTCCCGAACATGTACCACTCTGAGATCCGGTTTGAATCTTTTGCTCTCTGCACAGAGAAAATAAGAGTTAGTGATTGCTTACCCGGACCAGAATCAAGAGAGGCCAAAATAGACAAAAGTTCGGTACCGACCAACATCGCGTGGCGAAAATGCGCAGGGGGGCTCCTCGGCAAACCAATTGCCGCTCACCCGTACAAAATCTCTAGCCTAGTTTCTATTCGAATCTGGTAGGCACGAAATAAGCCGTACCCTTACGTCCCTAGTTTTTAAATAGTAATCTGACTCAATGTTGCCACACAAACTATACATGTGATTAATGTCATAGTGATTTAGTTGTAACCCGAACAACTGGTTCAACCTACTTACGTAACTGACTACCCGGTAAAAGTTGGGAGGAAGTTGGTCAGGACAAAGGCCGTAAAACCTAAGGGTACTTAGGATCAAAGGGTCAACCGGGAACCTAAGCCCACCCTCTAAAATAGCCATCAGGGGAAAGAAAACCGTGTTCACACCACGGCGTCTTTGGATGTCAATATCATCCATGTTACAGTAGGCAATGTCTACGTCCCTAGGGACATTGTAGGCGGCCCTAAAACTAGCCAAGGTGTTTGTAGAAGAAAGAAGGTGGGAGAAACCCATTCTACAAGCGAGTACTTTTAAAAAGAAAAAGAGATACTGAGATTATTGAAGAATAGAATGAAATGGGGCAAACAAAAAGAAGAAGAAGAAGAAAGGGAACTTACTGTGGGCTCTAAGGAGGAGGTGTGTTCTGGGCTAGGAGATGAACCACGAAGGAAGAATGCTCGGCAGAGTAAAAGATTGAAGGGTGAGAGATGCAAAAGAAAGGGAAAGTGACAGGAACGACTATTTATAGGCATTGGAAGCAACATAAGCAACATTTAAAAATCTGCTGGCAAGATACCACGCGGATCGACGCTTCAACTGCCACATGCGTAACGCCTCGGTTCACGAACCGTCAGATAATGATGACGGATAAGCCATCAATCAAGTCTAAACGCGTCTTTTGAGGCGCGCATTAATACACTCGCCAACGGCCGGATACAGACTCTTCGACTTCTCGGGTGGATTTCCGCCCCTTGCGATCCTTGATTCATCCCTGAGAATGGGGAGCGAATCAAGGGGGGGCTATTGTACGATCCTTGCACCTGTGCCCATTTGGGTCTTGGACCCTGGCCTGGGTGTATGGCCCATAAAGCAAGTCTTTTTCTACGTAGCAGCCCATCCCGAAGCCACACGGGCTGCGGGCCCCAAACCTTGCCACTTCATCATTTCTCGGCAATACTTTCCTGAGTAATGATGAAGGAACGACGTCTAAACCGTTCCGTCCTTTGCATGCTCGGTCGTGCCGTACGAGGTGCCTCTGCCGAGAATAGTTACGGAAGTGGGAAACAAGTTCCAACGCCATTCTCACCACTTCCCACTCCCACCTAACCACCCACTTACGATCGATGATACTGGACCGCTTGATGCACTAAACTGAGAAGTAATCATAACCTCTCCACTGACTTTGGATTATAAATATGAGAAGTTTGGGGAAGATGGGGGTTGGAAAATTTACGGTAAAAGAGGGAAGATAGATAGAGAGTAGAGTGAGAACAAGGTGATTCAGATCCTCAAGAAGAGAAAAGTGGTCTCATTGAGTCTCAGTACAAAGAACGACCCAGTGTAGGAAATCCAAACCCATTATACAAGTAAGTTGTGAGTCCGAGTGAGGCCCAGCCCAGGCGGCTTCATTTTTGGGCGCGCACAACTACAATGTTAATAATAATAATGATGCATTCAAGAATTGCATGCTATGATTAGTTTACTATCAATGAAAGCAATTAAGTAATTAACCATTTCGTGAAAAAAGAAAGAGAAATAAAAGAAAAGCAATAATTAACCCAATGGATTCCTAACATTGAGCTCCCCCTTTCCTTTTATATATTATCAGTTTTGATTGATTCTTGTCAAAAACAGTCTATTCTAACTTCTAATTTTCTAATTTTAACGCTTAGATTATTCTTTCTTATGCTTTTTCCAAAACACTTTTCTTTTCTTTTCTTTTAGTAATTTAATTTATAGATAACAAACAAAATTAGAATTTACCAAGTGTTATTGGGATTACAGCCTCTTGCTACTTGTGTTAAAAAATAAATAAATTAGAATTAACATTTTCAGTTTTAAATTTTAATATATAAGAAAGCTCGTTTTAAGAAAAATAAGGATGTCCTATCTCATTCATAGCATCGCTCTTTAAATATAGATAATCTCATAAATCACTATAATGGGTTAAAAAAATAAAAACTCCAAACTTGTTTGGAACTAAAATTTTTCCTATTATTATTATTATTATTATAGGGACTCAAATTGGATTGGACCCAGAATAGGGATGGGTTTCTAGCCCAACAAGCCCAAACAATAAATTTTTAGAGAGTGGGTGAAAGAACTAGTTCTATTTGATAGAAAAGGTCATGGTTATTATGCAGTAAAAGACGTTTCAAGCTAACTGTATGATAAAAACTCTCCTCGGCTAGGTTTTAGGGGGTCTCTTTCTGGGTTCTATCGTTTTTTCTCTTTTCCTTTTCAAAAGTCTCCTTAATGTCATCCACTTTCAGGTTATATACTACGTCCGTCCCCCTCTTTTCACCGTACACGTGTAGGTTTTATCCTTAGGACTCCTTTCTGTCCCATCCAGCACCTCCCGGAATCTTCGTTTAGCAGCCATAAGGCTGCTTGGTTACTGTTCAGGTATCACCTCCACATTAATGCGGCCAGAGAGTTAGCTGGGAAGCATTTAATGTGGAGGTAGCAGCTCCAGAAGATATTTGTTATCACTCCTGGTTCCTTCTTTGTTCTATATTCACTTTCCAGTTCTAGGACAACTTTGCGGAGTACCCCGAATAGTAAGATAGTTGCATCCACCTCGGACCATAGTATCCGAGGTGAGTTTTATCATCGGACGTGTCTTGGGCCACTATACATGACTTCTATCCCTTTTTCGTATATTAGTCCCACAATATCTCTCTTTAACTATCCTCGGATAAGTGAGTGTTCTCGGACTGGGCCGTTGGGCCACAAGCCCAATTCCTGCAATTTCTACATCATTCTTTTGGATACCCGGCCCCACAATTATTATAGCTACAAGTGAAAGGGAAATTTTGAGTCATAAATATCTCTATTGAAAATACTAGAAAGTGTTGAATTACAAAAATTGACTTTTTCCTGTTAAATTTATACAGTAACAAAAAAAATTATCATATCCTTTTTATAAGTAACCCTCGAATTAAATTTTGCCCACAAATTTTGTTAGATTGTTCTAAATTGATGTAATAAGATGGCCCCATGGGCCCAGCTGCTTCCTTTACATATGGCCCATCGATGTTCCCTTCTATTTAAGCACTACGGCCCGTTTGTATATATTTGAGTTTGACAGTACAACCAACGCGGCCCTCGACCACGAATATTACGCGCCCAAAAAAGAAAAGTCAAAAAGCATTAATTATTTTCTCTCAGTTTTCAAAAAATATAAATGTTCCCAACCAGAAAGTTTCCACTCAGTTTTCTCTATAATAGGTTTCCTGATGAGTAGTTCACTGGTGAAGCTCCCTGTCCGCTTATAGGGATGTCAAGGCTAAAAAGCAACAGCTAGTGATTGTGGGATGTCTTGCCTTCAGGCTGCCTCCTAGATCCTTTTTATATGTATCATGTTTCGTTATCCAATCAAAATAAAAGGATAAAATTTTGGATGGAGATAAAGACTAAATTATAATAATTATAAATTATAAAAATAAAATCACACCAGGCCTTTAGTGTGATGGTCATTCTACAAGTATAAGTGTTTATAAGGTGTGGGGGACAAGGACCAAAATTCAAGTCTCTAGGAGAAAGCTTCACATACATATACACTTAGATCAAATAAACTTGAACAAATTTTCAATATTTTAGGATTAATGCTTCTTTCTCTCATATCTTTTTTTTTTTTTTTCTTTTCTTATTCTTTTTTATTTATTTATTTTTTTAATCCTCTTCCTCTCATATATACTATCATAGATTTTATTATTGGGATCCAATATTATGTGCAAGAATGGTGTATTGTTCTTGGAATAATTACTCAAGCAACTTCAATACATGTGACCTGTACCTCTTGGACCAAACAGATTTGATTGAGTAATGCAAGATATGTTACAAATTTTATTACATAAATTTTATAAATTGATATGTTACCATTCACAAAAATTATTTAAACATCTATTTATTATGTTGTTAAAATTGCAGCCGTGGGGGGTGAAAGCCCAACCTTACGTATTGGGCCTAGGGCCCTATTTGGGGATTACTATGTGTCCGAAGAGATAAAAATGCTTGAAGAAGAGCCCATGTAGAAGAAGCATACTAGGAAGTAAATGAGGAGCGTGGTCCGAAGAGATCGTCATTGGTCCGAAGAGGTCATCATCCTCGGACACAAAGAGCTGTGGTCAAGCAGACACCTGGGAGGTTCAGATAATCTTTCTAATGATTTTGATGATAAGGGAAGGCTTCAGGCACGTATGGAAATGGTAAGGACGGAAAAATATCTAAAAGACAAGCTGCAACCACCACATTAAATGCACTGCAGCTACTTTTTTGGCCGCATTAATGTGGAGAAGACCCCTGAACAGTATAATCTCAGCTACCACCACTCATAGAGAGCTAAAGAAGGTACCTGACGGGACATGTACTCAAGTGGATGCCTAGATGAAGAACAAGTGGACGATGAAGATGATGAGAGAGGGTGCTATATAAAGAGAAGAGGCCTCTGGTAATAGGGGGATCGGAAAAGAGAAAGAGAGAAGTAGAAAATCACTTTACTGTAGCTCTAAGAGTTGTAATCACCTTTCATTCAATATAACGCCTCTTCGGACGTTCATCTGTTCAGCTTTTCAAGCATGATTTCATGTCAATTCATTCCTAAATACCTTAGTTAATTACTGTTTAATTCACAACCAGCGCAGCTCTTTCACCCACTCTCTACAAATTCATTGTTCTGGGTTTGTTGAGCTCATAATCCTAATCTTTTGGGCTTGGGCTACAAAAAGTGACCCTACAATTGGTGCCGTCTGTGGGGAGGGCTTGTGCAGGGGTGAAAACAACAGTTGGTGATGGCAGAACAAGGTCAACAACAGGCAGAATCTAGGGCATCCCAACACATTGACCTTTTTCTTAACTTAGAGAGGAGACAAGATCGTGAGGGTAGTGCACACACTGTGCATACTGGCCAAAGCCAGTCACATGGCGGAAGTCACGTGTCCCATGCAGAGAAGAACCAGGATTTGTAACTACAAGTTGAAAAACTGAAGAGGGAGTTGCGCCATGCAAAAAGGAAGCGGATTTCTTCGTATTCTGATGAGGATTCCGATGACGAACAGGACGTCACTTACCAGTAGAAGTCTCGGACACCAGTCAGTGAATCCTTCTCCTACGAGGAGGAGCCTCATCGTAAGAGGCAACCAAGAAGCCCATCACCTAGAGGCGTAGGGAACGATGCTATGAGCAGGGCTTTGAATCAGATCTCTAGGTCGCCTTTCACGCGCAGGATTGAAGAGGCGAGACTTCCTCGGCGCTTTAACCAGCCGACATTCACCATCTATAATGGTAAGACAGATCCGGTGAAACATGTGAGTCACTTCAATCAAAGGATGACTGTCTACTCCAGAGATGAAGCTCTGATGTGTAAGGTTTTTCCCTCCAGTCTTGGGCCGGTTGCAATGAGGTGGTTTGACAGCCTGAAGGCAGAATCCATCACTTCCTTCAAAGAGCTCACCCAGGCATTTGGTTCACGCTTTGTCATATGCCGAAGAGTAGCCAGACCCTTATCTTCACTGCTATCCTTGAGCATGCAGGAGGGTAAGACCCTGAAGGCATATTCGGAAAGATACTGGGAGATGTTCAATGATATGGAGGGCAATTCTAATGCAATGGCCCTAAGCACGTTCAAGCTCGGCCTTCCTACTGACCATGGTTTAAGGACGTCCTTATCTGGTAAACCAGTTACTAACATGCGTCAGCTCATGGACCGTATAGAAAAGTATAAAAGAGTTGAAGAAGATCAGCAGCAGGGGAAGGGAAAGGACAAGGTTATCCCCCAGGAGAGGAGGGATTTCAGGTCGGACCGCTACAATAACAGTAAACCACGAAGAGATTTCGTTGGGCAATCAGGATCAGTAAACCCTCAGGCAGTCAACACTGTGTTCAAAGAGCCAGTACACCAAGTTTTGGAAAAGATCAAGAATGAACCATTCTTCAGGTGGCCGAACAAGATGGTGGGGAACCCTGAAAGGCGTAATCATAACCTCTTCTACCAGTACCATCAGGACCATGGGCATACCACAGAGGATTGCAGGAGCCTGTGGGATCACTTGGACCAATTGGTCCGTGATGGTAAATTAAGACACCTCTTGCACCACTCCAGTGGCCGAGGAGGTCAGATGAACTCAGAATCCCGAAGAGATGACCTGTCAAAGCCTCCTTTGGGAACTATTAACGTCGTCTTCGCCACCCCGGGAAGAACAGGATCCTGGCCATTGAAGGTTATGTCGGTAGTCCGATCACCCGCAGGGAAGTTCGGCCACGATCCGAAGAGAGCTAAGTCGGGCGCTCCACTGATTATAGGGTTCTCGGACGAGGATAAGATCGGGACCACCCAACCCCATGATGATGCTTTAGTAATTACCCTCAGAATTGGAGGGTATGATGTGAAGAGGGTGATGGTGGACCAGGGTAGCGCGGTAGAAATAATGTATCCTGATCTCTACAAGGGGCTAGGCCTAAAACCTCAAGACTTAACACCTTACAACTCCCCCCTTGTGAGTTTTGAAGGAAGGGTTGTCACCCCGAAGGGCCAAATACGATTACCTGTGCAGACCGGCTCAGAGGTGGTAGAGGTGGATTTCATAGTTGTAGACGTGTATTCGCCCTATACGGCAATCGTGGCCAGACCTTGGCTCTATACACTAGGGGCTGTTTCCTCCACTTTGCATCAGAAAGTCAAGTACCCATCTGAAGGACAAGTTTGTGAGATCCGAGGAGATCAGTCCGCAGCGAGACGGTGCTTAGTGGCTGCCATCCAACATGAGCCCGAAGCCGAATCCTCGTCTAGGGCCGAAAGGGGTTTATAGCAGTTACAGTTTCAGGGATTGCCCGTCGAAGATCCGGACGAGAGCGCTAGGTGCGAAGATTTGACAAAAGTGACCATCGGAGACAATCCAGAAAAATTCTTTCAAGTTGGATCTCAGCTACCTCTGCAGGAGAAAGAGGAGTTAGTAGAATTTCTTAAGAGAAACCTTGACGTATTCGCCTGGAACGCTTACGAAGCCCCAAGGGTGGATCCGGAATTCATATGTCACCATTTGAAGGTAAACCCACTGATCACCCCTAAGAAGCAGCCTCCTCGGCGCCCGTCCAAGGAACATGCTGATGCGGTAAGAGAAGAAGTAGCAAAGCTCAAACAAGCTGGAGCTATTAAAGAGGTTTTTTATCCTGAGTGGCTGGCAAATACTGTGGTGGTGAAGAAAAAGAGTGGGAAATGGCGAGTATGCGTGGACTTCACCGATTTAAATAAGGCTTGCCCTAAAGATCCATTCCCTATGCCAAAAATTGATCAGCTAGTGGATGCCACTGTCGGCCACCCTCGGATGAGCTTCCTGGATGCTTTCCAAGGTTACCACCAGATACCACTAGCCCTGGATGACCAGGAGAAGACTGCTTTCGTCACCCCTATTGGTAACTACCACTATAAGGTGATGCCATTTGGCTTGAAAAACGCGGGGTCTACCTATCAAAGAATGATGACGAGGATGTTTGAGCCACAGCTGGGTAAAAATATCGAGATTTATATAGATGACATGGTGGTGAAAAGCAAGATTGTTGCTGAGCATGTGAAGGACCTTGAAAGTACCTTTGAAGTCCTTAGAAAGTACAAGCTGCGCCTAAATGCTTCCAAGTGCTCATTCGGTGTGGGGTCTGGAAAATTTTTGGGGTACATGGTGACTCACAGGAGGATTGAGGTTAACCCCGACCAGATAAAGGCCATCAACAATTTGCAAGCTCCTCGGAATCCCAAGGAAGTTCAGAAACTGACTGGAATGACTGCTGCCCTGAATTGATTTATCTCTCGATCAGCAGACAGGTGTCGGCCCTTCTTCTCTCTGCTCAACAAGTGGAAGGGATTCGAGTGGACTGAAGAATGTGCTTTGGCCTTTCAGCAGCTTAAAGATTATCTAGCTCGGTCACCAATCATGTCCAGTCCTGAGCCAGATGAAGTATTGTTTGCCTACATTGCTGTAGCTCCCTATGCGGTGAGCTTGGTGTTGATACGATCAGATTGTGGTGTGCAAAAACCGGTTTATTACGTAAGTAAGTCGCTGCATGAAGCCAAGATCCGTTATTTGCCACTGGAGAAGGCTATCCTAGCAGTAGTGCTTGGTACACGAAAGCTACCTCACTATTTCCAGGCCCATACGGTCATTGTCCTCACTCAACTCCCACTCAAGGCTATACTCCGGAGCGCTGACTACACTGGACGGATTGCTAAATGGGGTACGATCTTAGGGGCTTTCGATATCAAATATATGCCCCGCACATCGGTCAAGGGCCAGGTCTTTGCGGATTTGGTGACCGTGTTCATGGAGCCCCAATTACAAGAAGTAATGCCAACGTCGGACATGGATGAAAAATCAGTTGGCATGATCTCTCAACAAAGCCCCTCCCATTGGAAAGTGTACGTAGATGGCGCAGCAAACCAGAAAGGTTCTGGAGTGGGGCTAGTACTGATATCCCCTGAAAGAATCATCATCGAAAAGTCATTCAGGCTGAACTTCTCGGCAACAAATAATGAGGCGGAGTATGAAGCTCTACTGATGGGAATGGCTATGGTTCGAAAAATGGGAGGAAAGTCAGTGGAGCTGTTCTCGGACTCGAGATTAGTCGTCGGGCAAGTACAAGGTGAGTTTGAAGTGAAGGATGAAAGAATGCAAGGATACTTGGGCCGAGTTAAATGTCTGCAGTCGGAGTTCGAATCTTTCAGTCTGCTGTACATCCCCAGAAGTGGTAACGCACATGCTGACTCTTTGGCCACACTCGCTACCTCTTCGGCACAAAATTTGCCGAGAGTTATCCTCGTCGAGGACTTGCATGGGCCTACTGAAGCAAGAAGAGAAGTAGTTCAAGTTTACCAAATCAGGGCTGGACCCAGCTGGATGGATCCTATAGTTAAATTCCTGAATGAGGATATTTTACCTGAGGAAAAGGGGGAAGCTGACAAAGTTCGGAGGAAGGCAACCAGGTTCTGGTTATCCGAGGACCAGAAACTATACAAACGCTCCTATTCAGGACCGTACTTGTTATGCATGCGTCCTGAGGCGGCTGAGTTGCTACTAGAGGAAATGCATGAAGGGATCTGTGGGAGCCATACTGGAGGTAGGTCCTTGGCTCACCGAGCCATTACTCAGGGTTATTGGTGGCCGAACATGCAAAAAGAAGCCCACGAGTATGTTAAAAAGTGCGACCAATGTCAGCGATTTGCCCCAAACATTCATCAACCAGGGGGAACTCTTAATCCACTATCCAGCCCATGGCCTTTCACCCAATGGGGCTTAGATATCGTGGGACCATTCCCTAAGGCTGCAGGAAACAGGAAATACCTTCTGGTCGGCACAGACTATTTCACCAAATGGGTCGAAGCTGAACCTCTGGCCAACATCAGAGACGTGGATGTACAAAAATTTGTGTGAAAAAATATTGTCACTCGATTTGGGGTTCCTCATACTCTCATCTTGGACAATGGCCTACAATTTGATAGCAAAGCATTCAGGAATTATTGCAGCGAACTCGGAATCATAAACAGATACTCCACTCCTGCGTATCCCCAAGGTAATGGGCAGGCAGAAGCTGTCAACAAGGTCATAGTAAACGGCTTAAAGAAGAGGCTAGACGATGCGAAGGGCAAGTGGGTGGAAGAATTACCACACGTACTTTGGGCTTACAGAACTACGCCTCGCAGATCTACTGGAGAGACCCCCTTCTCAATGACCTATGGGGCTGAAGCTGTCATACCTTTGGAAACCGGGTTCCCAACACTGAGGACTAGTTTATTCAGTCCGACCAGCAACAATGAGCAGCTAGAGAAGAGTTTGGACCTGATTAATGAAAGGAGGGAAAATGCAATGGTCCGACTGACACATTACCAACAAAAGCTCAGGCAAGGCTACGATGCCAACGTAAAGCTGAGGCCTCTTAAACCTGGCGACTTGGTGCTGAGGAAAGTTGTCGGGACTGCAAAGAACCCAGGTTGGGGAAAGTTAGGACCCAATTGGGAAGGGTCATATCGTATTACTTCGGGGGCCGGCATTGGGGCGTATTTCCTAGAAGACCTGGACAGTCATGTAATACCACGCCCTTGGAATGTAAATAACCTCAAAAGGTACTCTTATTAATCGAATCTTCTCTTCAATCAACATGCCAATTCGTCATCTAAAACGTTTCCACAAGTGTTTAAACTTAAATCCAATCATGCCTGTAGTCCTCGGACCAGATGATATGGGTTTGTTAACACTCGTTCCAGGCTCTCTAAGTGTTTAAACTTAAATCCAATCATGCCTGTAGTCCTCGGACCAGATGATTTGGGTTAGTTAACACTCGTTCCAGGTTCTCTAAGTGTTTAAATTTAAATCCAATCATGCCTGTAGTCCTCGGACCAGATGATTTGGGTTAGTTAACACTCGTTCCAGGTTCTCTACGTGTTTAAACTTAAATCCAATCATGCCTGTAGTCCTCGGACCAGATGATTTGGGTTAGTTAACACTCGTTCCAGGCTCTCTAAGCGTTTAAACTTAAATCCAATCATGCCTGTAGTCCTCGGACCAGATGATTTGGGTTAGTTAACACTCGTTCCAGGTTCTCTAAGTGTTTAAACTTAAATCCAATCATGCCTGTAGTCCTCGGACCAGATGATTTGGGTTAGTTAACACTCGTTCCAGGTTCTCCTAAGTGTTTAAACTTAAATTCAATCATGCCTGTAGTCCTCGGACCAGATGATATGGGTTAGTTAACACTCGTTTCAGGCTCTCTAAGTGTTTAAACTTGAATCCAATCATGCTTGTAGTCCTCGGACCAGATGATTTGGGTTAGTTAACACTCATTCCAGGTTCTCTAAGTGTTTAAACTTAAATCCAATCATGCCTGTAGTCCTCGGACCAGATGATTTGGGTTAGTTAACACTCGTTCCAGGCTCTTTAGGTGTTTAAACTTAAATCCAATCATGCCTGTAGTCCTCGGACCAGATGATTTGGGTTAGTTAACACTCATTCCAGGCTCTTTAAGTGTTTAAACTTAAATCCAATCATGCCTGTAGTCCTCGGACCAGATGATTTGGGTTAGTTAACACTCGTTCCAAGTTCTCCTAAGTATTTAAACTTAAATTCAATCATGCCTGTAGTCCTCGGACCAGATGATATAGGTTAGTTAACACTCGTTCTAGGCTCTCTAAGTGTTTAAACTTAAATCCAATCATGCCTGTAGTCCTCGGACCAGATGATTTGGGTTAGTTAACACTCGTTCCAGGTTCTCTAAGTGTTTAAAC
This sequence comes from Quercus aquifolioides, assembly GCA_019022515.1. NCBI lineage: Eukaryota > Viridiplantae > Streptophyta > Magnoliopsida > Fagales > Fagaceae > Quercus > Quercus aquifolioides. The sequence continues at coordinate 30,729,012 of CM032329.1, forward strand.
TTAAATCCAATCATGCCTGTAGTCCTCGGACCAGATGATTTGGGTTAGTTAACACTCGTTCCAGGCTCTCTAAGTGTTTAAACTTAAATCCAATCATGCCTGTAGTCCTCGGACCAGATGATTTGGGTTAGTTAACACTCGTTCCAGGTTCTCTAAATGTTTAAACTTAAATTCAATCATGTCTGTAGTCCTCGGACCAGATGATATGGGTTAGTTATCACTCCTTCACTGTCTTTATAAGCGCTTAAACTTAAATACATTCATGCCTGTAGTCCTCGGACCAGATGACATGGGTTAGTCAACACCCACATACAGTTATTATTTTTGCGACATAACCTTAAAATGAGCCATGCTTGAAATTCTCGAATATATCTAATTTAAATCTAACTTATAATAGGCCTCTTGGGTTATGTTTAATTCAAAGCCAAGGGGTAATAACATTCTCCGTGTATATTTGAAAAGACCTGTGAAACTCCCATAATCACTCGCTGCATGCATTGCTCATTAGTAATTCTTATACGAACTGTTCTTTTTAGTGCCAATTTTAGTTATTTACATCATCTGCATGATATGGAAGTTAAGTTTGCCTACATTACCGTAATTACAAAGTACAGCTATTTGCAGCAATAATAAGTCATAAGATATGCAACGAAGACACAATAAATGAAAGAGAAATGTTTTCATTAACCAAAAGAGAACGGTTTATAATCCCTCACATAAAAGAAAGACTAATACAAATAGAAAATCAAAGCTCCTAGCTATCTAAGCCTTCTTCTGGGGGACCAAAGGATCAGCAGCCTGACTGGACTGAGCTGCAGCAGTTTCTGGGGCTTGGTCCTTAGAGTCTAGGAGGATTTTCTTTTCTCCCAAGACTTTGCCCTTATCCTTGGGAGCCTCAACTGGCTTGCTCTGATCACCAGGCTGACCAGATACCTTGGGAGCCTCAACTGGCTTGCTCTGATCACCAGGCTAACCAGATACCTTGGGAGCCTCAACTGGCTTGCTCTGATCACCAGGCCGACCAGACTCCTTGGAGTAGACATGGCAAAACGGGTCAGACCCGTTTGACCCGACCCGTTTGACCTGCAACCCGTTTGACCCGTAACCTGTTTGACCTGCAACCCGTTTGACCTGTAACCCGTTTGACCCGTTTGACCCGTTTTGACCCGTGACCCGTTTTGACCCGCGACCCGATTGACCCGACCCGAACCCGACCCGACCCGCCCGTTTTGCCACGTCTACCAACATTGAGTAGATTGAGATTGAGGTGTAATTCTTATAAGATATTTACTTATTCTTCTTCACTTAATATGTTATGTACTCCATTATAGTTTGTCATTCTTTACTTGCCATCTTCATTTTCTCTTCCTACTTTAAACAGATCAAAAATTATACCAAGATTAGCTTCTAGAAAGCTGGAACAAGAGTTGTACCAAATTTAGGTATCAAGTGTTTAGTGGTAATTGGTAAGTGGTAACAGTATCACCAATGAGAATCTAATCACAGTTAAGGAACTCAAAAACAATTGACAAATTGCATCTATTTCAAAAAAAAAAAAAAAAAAAAACTTGTTTGAAAAATACGGGTCAACTCGACCCGTCCCGCGACCCAACTTGACCTGCGACCCGTTTGACCCGCAACCCGTTTGACCCGTTTAAAAATTACCCGTTTTGACCCGTGACCCGTTTTGACCCGCGACCCGACCCGAACCCGACCCGACCCGCCCGTTTTGCCATGTCTACCTTGGAGACCTCAAGGTTGATTGGAGGAACTTGGCTGACCAAGGATTGCTCCGAAGCCCCCTAGAGCTGTGTGGGAGGAGGGAGATCAGACCCTGGGAGCTCTCGGATATCAGGGTCATAGTATACACTCCCAGGTAGCCTCAAATCAGATTCCGGAGGGACTCCAGCAGCATCCAATGCCTTTCTCCAGGTTACATCGCAATAGTCTCGGCTGACCGAGGCAAATTGTTCAGTAAGCTGGATTTGGATCTCGTCCACCCCCAGCTGATATGCTGCTTTCCTTTCAGCCTCGATTGCTTCCTTGGCCAGTTGAGCGTTCTGCTCGGCTAGTCGGGCTTTCTCCTTGGCTTTTTGAAGTTCGGCCTTAAGTCCTTTTGCCAACTCCCTCTCTGTCGCCAAGTTGATCTCCGCCATGTTCAAGAGTTTACGCTGCTCTTCGGCCTGCTTCTCAGCATTTTTGAGGCCAGCATCAAGGCTACTCTTCTAGTTGGTCATGTCTTTCAACTGCTCGGACAGCAGAGAATAATCCTCCCTCAGACTGCCCAGAGATTTTTCTACCTCTGATTGAGATTGGGCTGCTGCTTGGGCTTCAAGATAGGACTTCTTGTTCCATTCTTCGGCCACATAAACCTGCTGGGTAATCTACATAACAAAAAATTTCAATACTGAGCAAAGAGAAGGGGTAAGTAAAAAAGGGTCAGCACCTTAATTAAGCGGATCAGTTCACTTACCATGGCTATATCCCTCTTAAGGGATAGGAAAAGCTCATATTGGTTGAAGCGCCTATAAGAGTCCATGTCCTTTGGAAGGAGAAGTTGCTGCTCCAAAGCCTCAGCAACAACACCTGCCCTACCCCCATCGTAGTTTCTGAGGGAAGTACCCCAAGGAATAGGAGCACCGTCCAGTTCCAACTTGGGAGACCATGTACGATGCCCCGGCGCACATCAGCAACATGAGGGTCATCTCGGCTCTCAATAGATGAGGCCCTCTTGCTCCGGTGGTCTTTCACCACCTTTTGTTACTTGGTCCCTTTTGGAGGAGCTACCTCCCTTTCGTCACTTTCAATAAGGGGCCTCTTCTTCTTCGGATCTGGAAATTGCTTGGCGCCGAGATCCAGAGGAACCTGAGGAGGTGCTTGAGGAAGACTTACAGGTGGTTGGGACGTACCGGTCCCTTTGGGCTCAGCTTTCTTACCCCTATTCTTCATTAAGATCCTCAAATCCGCCATATCTTCCTCCTCTGAAGAGTCTTCTGGAAGAGCAGTTATCAAAACGGGAGAACGAACACTCGACTGCCTGTCAATTTCCTCCTCGGCGTCAGAAACTTGTATCACTTAAACCCCTCCTGAAGCCTCTCCTTCAAACTTGAACTCGTCAATCTGCTCGTCGAGTGAAGGGGTTGAAGAAACGACTTTTTCCTCTGCCGCAGCCCGTTCAAGAGGAACCTATTGAATTGGCTGGAGGAGCAATGACACACCCTCTGGATTCGGATGTGGTACGGGCGCAAGATCGTATGGTGCTAAGAAATTACGCTGACCGACGTCTATCCGTTTGAGACGATAGTCCCCTTGAGTAATAGCGTTGCCGACCGGCTGAAACTCCTTTGATTTTGGCGTATAACCGAGAATGAGGGGAACAGATCGGAGCTGCTCGTCTTCACTCACAAAAATTTCCGATCGGAGTAAGTAATTAAGCGCGGGAACGTTTGTGAGGCTGAGCCGAGGAGAAACGTGATGTTTATCTGCTAACACCACAATAAAAAAAAACTTGGTCAGAAACCTGGAAATAACGATACAAAAAAAAGACAGATTGTTAAAAGACGAGGATCCTAAATCTATTGTTAGGAAACCTAGGACTAAAAAGTCCCACCTGGCTCTCCTGGTTGGGTCGGGCAATGAAGACCGTCATGCCACGCGCCCGAGACGATCAGATAGTCGTCTTTCATCCCTTTATTGGATTTGGGAAGGCAGGAAACGAGCCTAACGGCGTCGGACCGGGACTTAAGATAGTAACCCGCTCCCTTCTGGCTATGACACTCGTACATATGTACCACGTCACGCCAGGTAAGTCCTAATCCTAGATGAAGGTTCAGGGCGTCAATGGCTCGTAGGATCCTAAAGAGATTGGGCGCGCACTGCTCCGGAGAAAGCCTATGGTTGCGAAGATAGTTTTTGGTGACGGAACCCATAGGGAGAGTCAGCCCTCCTTCTATGAACGCTATCATGGGGATTATGGCTTCCCCCTCTCTTCGGTCAGTTAATATCCGCTCCGGAGGACAATACCTCAGATTTACCCCCTGTGGTATGCCGTAGGTCTCCTTAAATTCCTCTATTAGGGCGGGACTATCGATAAGTTCCTCGAATTTACCCATTTTTGGTTAACTAGAGAAGGGCGCAGAGCAATAACTGGCAAATAACAGTTTGGAGGCCGAGAATACTGGCAGAGAAGAAAATGGAGGGCTCAGAGGTGTCGAAACTTACGCAGACTAAATCGGAGAATGATCTTCGAACTCGCAGAAGGGTTCTTACAGACTCTGGGAAGGACTGGGATTGATGATTGGAAGAACTTGGTGTGGATACGAGTGCTTGAGTTTGCTGGGTAGTCTGAGAATTTGCAAAGTAAAGAAGAAATAACCTCCTCTGAGGCTTTATATGGGGGCAAGCGAAGGGGCAGGAGTTATCCCGCCCAAATTCTGGGGAAGGATCACGTCCGTTGGATTAGTTGTCCACCGTTGGATACCAGAGACAAAACGCCGGCTGGGATAATTAATGACGCTTTGGGAATACTGAAATGACAGCAGCATTGATGAAGCGCCTGTACCTATGCCCACACGCGTGTAAGTCCGGATATTTTGTGCCTTTTCAGATTTTTACTTCGTGACGAGTCAAAATCCTATTTTTTCTCCTCGGATGCGAGGGAAAAACTAAAATTTTGAGGGGCTATTATGGGGGGTGAAAGCCCAACCTTACGTATTGGGCCCAGGGCCCTATTTGGGGATTACTATGTGTCCGAAGAGATAAAAATGCTTGAAGAAGAGCCCATGTAGAAGAAGCATACTTGGAAGTAAATGAGGAGCGTGGTCCGAAGAGATCGTCATTGGTCCGAAGAGGTCATCATCCTCGGACACAAAGAGCTGTGGTCAAGCAGACACCTGGGAGGTTCAGATAATCTTTCTAATGATTTTGATGATAAGGGAAGGCTTCAGGCATGTATGGAAATGGTAAGGACGGAAAAATATCTAAAAGACAAGCTGCAACCACCACATTAAATGCAATGCAGCTACTTTTCTGGCCGCATTAATGTGGAGAATGCCCCTGAACAGTATAATCTCAGCTACCACCACTCACAGAGAGCTAAAGAAGGTACCTGACGGGACATGTACTCAAGTGGATGCCTAGATGAAGAACAAGTGGACGATAAAGATGATGAGAGAGGGTGCTATATAAAGAGAAGAGGCCTCTGGTAATAGGGGGATCGGAAAAGAGAAAGAGAGAAGTAGAAAATCACTTTACTGTAGCTCTAAGAGTTGTAATCACCTTTCATTCAATATAACGCCTCTTCGGACGTTCATCTGTTCAGCTTTTCAAGCATGATTTCATGTCAATTCATTCCTAAATACCTTAGTTAATTACTGTTTAATTCACAACCAGCCCAGCTCTTTCACCCACTCTCTACAAATTCATTGTTCCGGGTTTGTTGGGCTCATAATCCTAATCTTTTGGGCTTGGGCTACAAAAAGTGACCCTACAGCAACAATAATGTTCATTGTCACATAAGTTTTTCAGTTTTTTTTTTTTTTATAGTAAAACTTGTAGTACCCTTTAAAATTCTCCAATTCAAAATTCTTACTCCGTCACTAAAATAGGGATTTAAAGGGATTAGAGAGTTGTCTACATGGATTGTAGGCAATAGGGCAAGTGGGCGGGGGAATAATTGAGTAAGCCTAATTGGAATGGAAATTTTTTTATACTTGATTTAAAATGCATATCTTCAAATTTGATCCAAATTCAACCTCTAGGATCCCCGGGCCTCCACTCTTCCACTATGATCACTTAGATACCCAAAAAAAAAAAAAAAATGATATCAATTTAATTATTATCAGAAGCCCAAACATAGAATATCTATTTGTTATTTGGGTTTGTCAAGCTTGAATTACAAACTCATATAATCATTTGTATATATATATATATATATATATATATATGTATACACAAATACAAACTTAACAACCGTACGTGAAATCCCAAGTAGTCATTGACTGACCCACATTCATAAATTTTGACATACATAAATATATCCTAATTTGACTTCAATATATAAAGAAACACACACAGCATCCCCATCTTATTATTCTTATTCACCATATGTAGCTCATGTATTGACCTAGATAGCTAAGCTAATTTGTAGCTAGCAGGTTAGCTCAAACTTCTCAAACCACTTGAGGAATCCTAGAGCAGCATCTCTTGCCTTCAATGGTGGAGGCGTTTCTGGAGTGAGTGGCTCAAAACTCAGCCTTCCATTCAGCGAGACACATCTCATTCTCTTTTCCTTCCACAGGAATGAATGAGAAGGTGACCCTATATGGATCGTACATCCTACTCCAGGGGCGTAGCCAGGAATAAAAACATGGGGGGCCAGGTTGTAACATAAATGTACCAAATATAATTCTTAAGTCTATTGGATACAAAATTATCAACTTTCATATATTATCATATACTTGAACATGTTGGGAATTCAACTGAAATTCTAAACCTGTGAGAAACAAAAAAATAGAGAAAACAAAATGCAAAAGAAAAACAATCACACGCACAAGACAGTATTTACGTGGTTCGGCAATTTGCAACCAATCCTTATGTGAACCAAACCATGAAGGTTGAAATCGATGATGATGAGTATCATCATTGTATGGATAGTCTATATTTACAGGTTGATATGGACCTTCTTTGAGATAAGCTCGTCGGATTTCATCTTGTTGGTTGATAGGAAATTCACATATTTGTTTACGTGATCCTGGATCACGATCTATCTCTTCAAATTGAAGTTTTGGACATTTGGAGGGGTGTTCATCAGGTATTGAAGTATTAAGATTTGTTTCTACAGCCACAGGTGTCCTAATTTCTGAACTGCTAGCATCTTTTTTCTTAAAGAATGCATCAATTATTTTTCGTTTGCTCATAATTCTTTTAGGTTTAAGAATATGACTCAAAAATTAACCTGAAAAGAATTTTTTTAAAATAAATTTTAATTAGAAATTTTTACTTAGTTATATGAATGTTATTCATACTCAAGAAAAAAAAAACAAAATTTTTACTATAATTTAAACAGTCAACCCATTTTTAATACAACTTTAATTAATAATAACCCTAAAAAAAAACAAAAATTATTTAATTAATTTGTCTTTTATGAATGATTTAATTAATTTGTCTTTTATAAAATTAATTCTATACATTAATTCCACGCTCTTAATCAAACTTATATTCACGGGATAAGAAAATAAAAGAAAATTCTATTATTCTAGCCATACTATTTTTTATTTTTATGGGTTAAAAATTTCATAGTTTATTTTTGCTATAAATAAGTACTTTCTTTTTCTTTTTTTAGAGGACATCTGGGCACTAATATTTTTTTTCAGAGAATCAATTTAAAATTTTGCAATATGGTGGCTATGCGCCTGATCCCTTTCTCTTTTCAATCTATGTACATATTCTTTTGAAACACGTTATTTTATTTGTTGGTGTTTTGGTTACTTTATAAACAAAAATAATAATATTCACCAAATACCAACACACTGAGTCACTAACCAACAAAAAAAATAAAAGATAAAGTCACATTTAAAAAGACAAAAACAGGAAAAGAGAGTCACTGACTAGATAAGATAAAGCCACATTTAAAAAGATAAAAAATGAAAAAAAACAAAACCCAGCCAATGAGAGAGTCACAGTTCAAAAGAGAGAGAGGGACTTACCGAGATGTGGATCAGGCTATTAAAGACAAAGGATAAAGAGCCTCCTTCAGCCTTCATAAAATTCATTTAATTTTTTTCATTCAGTGAGAGTGAGATAAAGAGAGAGTCAGAGAGAGACTGAGATGAGCGAGAGTCAGAGAGAAACCTTGAGGGCCAGACTGCCGGAGCGGACTCAGCGGAGGGAGCAACTGCCAACGAGCACCACTGCACCGGAGGTCCGGAGCGGAGACAAAACGATATCTGCGATCTCCGATGACTCGATGAGGCGATCTGCGATGAGGCGATCTGCGATCTGCGATGAGGGGCGACCGGGCGAGCACGACGACTTGACCGTGGGTTACTGGGTTAGTGGGTTTGGTTTGCTGGGGTTCCGGGTTTGGTTTTGGTTTATGTATTGGGGGGGTTTTTTTTTCTTTTTTGATAAATACTCTGTGTTTGGCTGGAGTTTGTGTTTGCTGGAGTTTGTGTGTGGTTTGCTGGAGTTTGATGTGCTTTAGTATTGGGTTTGATTTCTCTGCCTTTGCCAGACTGCCAGGGCCCAGCGACGTGATGGATTTCAGCGACGTGATGGGTTCGTTTCTGATTTTCTGTATTGTTTTTTTTTTTTTTTTTTTTTGGGTTGAGAATCTGTGGGCTTGCCGTGAGCGAGCTTGGGCTTGCCGTGGGCTCTGTTACCATTTTTTTTTTTTTCAGATTTTAGTTCAAATTTTTTTTGGGCTTTTTTTTTTTTTTTTTTTTATTTTTTTTGTGTAAGTAGAACAGATATATATATATATATATATATATATATGTGTGTGTGTGTGTTTAATTTGAGGTGATCTTAATTTTTGATTGAAGGCTGGGAAAATGGGTGAGAAATGGGTAGGGGGGGGGCCGGCTGTGTGATGTTGGGGGGGCCTAGTTATTTTTTCTTCCTAGTCTAATGGGAAAAAAAAAAATTTTGCAGGGGCCACGGCCCCCCCAAGCCACTACGTGGCTCCGCCCCTGTCCTCCTCAAGTCACCTCCGATCACACGGTATGTCACGGACTGCCCCATCTCCACCTTCTCTATCTTCGAAGTTGATTCTTTCACGTAGTTGCTAATGGCTGCGTCCACCACTTTTGCATCAGAATTTACATCCATTTTTATATAACTACGTAAGTGCACAAAATTACATATGGTTTTTTTTTTTAATTTTCATGCATGAAATGGTTTTTTTTTTTTTTTTTGGTTCTCAAGTTTAAGTTGAAGGTGGAAGGTGATTCTGATATTAAACTTGAATTCAAACTTGCAATAATCTTGTTAGGGAGCTTTCGATAGTTATGATTTGGATAAATTCCTCTTCTTCTTTTTTCTTTTTTCTTTTTTTAATTTTTTTTTTTAGGAATTGATTTCTTACATGTCATCTTAGAGGTTGAAACTTATAAGGCTCAAAATATATTTGAAGTCAAACTTTTTTCTTATTTTCTATATATAAATATTAGTAAGGGATAGATTATATTTTAAATTTACTTTTCCTCATTACTAAGAAAATTTTAAAAATATAAACATTAAATCAAACATAGAATTTAAGGCAAGTTCTGAAGCAACTTTCATTTGGGGACGAATAGGATATGAATAGGATATCAAGAATGAAAAAGGGAGTGGATAGGGTTATATATGAACTTAGTTGTTATTTTAGTAGTATGGACTTGACTTGAGAAATAATTTGGTTATGTTGTTGTTGTTGTTGTTTTTTTTATTTTTTTATTTATTTTTTATATATATATATATTTTTTAGTAAACAAGTCAAGCTTAAGTTTAAGTTTAAGTCTAAGTTTAAGCTTGACTATTACACGATCCAACATCAAATCTAATAATGTATTCATCAATAAAGTCTCTAATAGTTGTATAAGAGATCTGGGGTTCAATTCCCGCCTATACCAAAAACTAATTGATGTCTTGGTCTGATGATAAAGAGCTATCATCAGGAACGGACGCTATAGGTTGAAACTCTCTCTAAAAAATAAATAAATAAAAAAAGTCATGAATATAAAGCTTGATTAAATTATATTACAACATTAATTATATGTTTAAATGTATAAATGTATAAAAATATACTTATATAGACATTATATATATATATATACACACACATACTTGATATTGGATTTTTTAAGTTAGTAAGTAAATTCATAAATATCAAATTATTATTTGTAATTTATTAATAATATAAATAACCTATTTCATTTTTATGAATCTAATTTTTTTTTAATTCATACACAAAATCATTTTATTTACTTAATTCAATTAATATAATTTCAAGTATAGTTTATTTGCTAATTACTAGTATAGTTTTGTGAAGTGGTTTTACTACAAATGAAAAAAGAATATGGTAATCAAAATAGTTCATGAACAACTTTAAGTTAGTTCAACAAGAAAATGAACCACAATTAAAGGGTGACATATAAATCAAGCTTGAGAAAGACATATATATACCGGGGCCAAGCTTAAAAAGCCTCAAACTTCCGGGACTGCCATCTCCTTGGATGAATTCAACTCGGGCAAGCATTTCAAGATTTATTTTGCTGATAACTTCATTGTCTCTGTACATTTCCCATGCCTTCTCGGCAAGGATGTTGAGCACCACTTCCCCTTTCATGCTCCTCATCTATCTCTCTCTGAGGTTTGTCTTGTTCTATGATGAGGATGGGATGGGATGGGGGTCTATATAAGGACAGATGACTAAGAGATGTGCTCTCTCCAAGTGGAGATTTAATAATTAAAGTACCACTCAATGAAGCCACGTAACTCACTGTCTTTCTCTCTCAATTATATACTTCAACTATATAATCACTTGACTTTCTAAGTTTGTTTTAACTTGTTCCCATTATGAGTAGTCATTAATAAGCTAAATAGATAGTAAAATTTACTTGAGATTTATTTTTTATATTGGTTTCGTTAATGAGTGTCTAAGTTAAAGATTAATAAATATTTAAATATAAGTTGTAATGCACACTTTTCAAAAAATAAAATACACATGTTAATGATTCATTCGTTTATATGCACAAATTCATTATGGTTGTGTGTATTCTTTTTAATATGTGTACAGTTTGAATTAATTTATTTTTAAAATGTATAAAAAAAATTATTTAATAAATCGTTGAATGTATCTTAACCACTACCCTTAGGAAATTCATTAACAAAATCTTTTTTATATTAAAAGACTCGACACATATGTACTAAACAAGAACAATGACATCTTGATTAAATTGTGTTACTCTATTATGATTTTTTTAGGCTTTTTGTAAACTTTTTATGATTTTAGTGATATAGTATTACCCACCATTCACATATAGAGATTGTAAATTTCTAGATAGTTTTATATATATATATATATATATTATTATCTTTACTTTTTAGTAGAAATAGATCTATTAAGAGTTCCAATTGCAAACAATTAGAAAATTAGGGTTTTGTTTGGGTCTAGTGTCCTGTGTACTGGACCCGATAAGATGCTACCATGTGTCCAAGAAGTGCCATGTGGCAATATCCCATCAAATCTACTACACTGAACGCACTGGACCTAAACCTCTCCCCTAAAACTATAGGTTAAATTACTGTTATTGAAGCATCAAGATTTATTAGTTTAAGACAAAGGTCAACATAATGTAGATTCTTTTAGCTAGTTATCCTAAGATGTTTTATTGATAAATCATGAGATCTAGGAGTTGGTGCCTATAGATTCTCTTAATCGTCCTACAAAATACGGATATGCAAAAAAGAAAATTTCAACGAATGGAGTCATTTCATTTCAAAAGTAGATGCTAACCTTCATATCTACCTACAAACTTTTTTTTTAAACAATTGATGCTCCAAGCCTTGTGTGTAGTGAACGTGAGGGATTCCACTAATTTACTAATAATTGACAATAATCGGCCCCTTCCAATAGTATAAAAACGCCTCTAATCTCATGGAGTCAGTTTCCTCTGGTGGCTAAAAACAAAAAACAAAAAGTAAAAATCATTTCGTAGAAGCTTTTGGAGGAGAAAAAAAAAATTCCTCTTTAAAATAATTTAAAAGAGAAAAGGAAGCCAAGAATATAAAATAGAATTTAGGAGTTTTTTATAAATAAAAAAACGATTTACATGCTAAATATGCTGCCCCTGCAGCTCAGCTCAAACCCGCGCCTTCCCCTTACTCCACCAAGCACATGGTCCTAGAGAGATCCCTACAACCCAAATGATGCAGTGGTGGGCTCAGTTCTTCTCATATAGCCAAAATATCGTATAATTGGAAATATTACCGCACCAGCTAGCTACAAGCTTTATAAGGCCCTCATCATGGGTTTGACTTGATATAATAAACAATTAATTATTTTTAAAACCAAAATTATATAGCTCAGTTAGTGAATAATTGATCAAGCACAACATCTTTGAATATATAAGAAGTTGGACCATTTTCCAAAAAGTTAGACAGCCCACTTTATAATTTGCATTAAAATAAAATAAGATTAAGATGCTGGATGGCATAATATAGGCATACAAAAAATGCTGTGGCATACATAAAATAAGTTTTATGTGAATTTCCTTTCCCTCTATTCTTTATAGGCTTTGCGTAGTCTACCCTCAAAAGTTGAAACAATAATCCCTTCCACTGCTAAATATACTTTCCTCACATGTACAAACAATAATACAATATAAAACTATAACAAAAACAAAATGTAGTTGCACAACTTCTTGCAATCAAACTCTGTACCCCCCCAAAAAAAAACAAATTGGGGGGGGAGGGGGTGCTTTTGGAGAACATAAGCTGTGTAGGCTAACAGAAATTAAGCTGCCTGCCAAAAAGGAGAACCTGGTACCAATGGCATGAAAAACAAAGAGTATGTCTGCTGCTCACTATTTAAAGCAATTGCATGGTTCCTTCCGGGACAAGTCACTTGAAACAATTCTTTTGCTTTGCTAACCACTAAAGAGTAAAGGCTAAATATCCCAAAGCAAGGGCAAAACAACTTCAGAATTTTTCTCTATAGTTCACAAAGACAAAAAAAGGTAACAGGTTAGCAAATCCAATGGGAAAACAAAATGTCACTTTTCAGTCTTATAAAGTGATCAAATCTTGGTAAAAAGATTTTGTGAGGTCTAGTTCAGTTACCACAGGTGGAATGAAGCAAATCTATGGGTTGGGGGGCTCTTTATCGAGCTCCGCACTCAACATATGATGAAGAAGGAGATCAACCCTCTGGCTCCGTGATTTTGTACTGCACCAAGCCAAAAGAACAAGACAAGGTAGCTGTTAACGTCCAAAAATGGATGCAAATAGAGCTTTCCAAATCTTTAAACAAGTTCGCCATACATACCCAACAGATCGTCGACGATCCTTTCTGCCTTGTACTTCCTAGATTGAAAAGGTAATAAAATAATTATATCATTTAAATATTTTCATAGAACTATAAGTATAAACTGGTGAGGGGATCAAAAACATTGGAGACTATGGTGACAAGAAAGAAAGACTACCACAAACAACAACCAGTTCAAAGCAAGAAAAACTCTAACTATGGTCAATAAGATTTCATTTCAAATATTGAGGGTTGGCGCAGCTTAAATGTATGATGGTAAAAAAAAAATAAATAAAAAAGGCTCCTACTAATAACAACAGATGATTAGTTTAGGAAATTAATTCTAATGAAGGTGATTAGTTCTGTGGATAACAATAATGATTTATCTATTGCTAATAAAAAGCAAAGAAGCCATTGCTCTGCCAATTTTGTTATGCAAAAATATAGATATCAAGTAACTTTCAGAACGTATATATGGCAATGCTGAGCAATGTGGGCAAACTTCCATCTTAATCATTTCTGAAGCCTGAATAGATAACCTAACATGGTCCTATTAACATCATTGAAGATTTGAGCAACATGCAAAACAACCTGACTTACGAAATAATTGCAATTTCAATTTTAAAACTTTTGAATTGCCTGCATTATCTCTGCAGCGTTGTCATACAAGTGGATTAATAATCCAAATCAGTAGGAGGCAAATCAAGAGGTATCCTGAGCTTGTACGCACTACAACCCATGTAACTTTTCAAAAAAACGTTCTTTTAAAATTGATTAGTCAGATAGTTAATGAAAACCTGAAAATGACAAGTTAGATGCTAAAATCAAATAATGATGCGATATATATTTTTTTTCTTGAGTTGTGTCTTCATCTTAACCAATTATAGGACTTCACAACCCAGTAAGATGATAATCAAACAATTTTCAAAATATGTTTATAAGTAATTACAAAATAAACCCCAGAACTTGGTATTAGCGTCAAACTAAACCTAAAAGTTTTGATTGCACTAATGTCAACCCTATAATCTTAAAAGTGTTACAATGTGCTCTTAGTAAGTCTTTGGATTTGTTAACTAAAAATAATGGAAATCCATATAAGTTGTACTTAGAATTTATCTAAGCAATAAATATTCTACACGAGAGTTGCAGATGGTATTTTGGCACAAAACAAAATTCAGAAAACGGTTTATTTATATGTAAAACCTAATCAATAAACACAATTTAATGAAGATGCCATCATTTTGTAAGTTTGTACTGTCATTTTATCGTTCATGTGAAAGGCCTTTAGCCCCCAAATAGCTCCCAAGTGCAGTTTGCTTGAATTTCCAATATCTCTAGTTAATTAAACCTCAATGAAGATCTAGATTGCAACAATTTTGAAACTAAAGGGTGGATATTGATGGAATGAGAAACTCAAGAGTTAATTTGAGAATCACCCTAGAATTATAGGAGGATTTATGTAATTTTCTTAAGTGAAAGGGAAATCATATATCTGCATCATGCTCACATTTTCAAGAGATGGACCTGGCTGCATAACTTTAATTTTCTATTGTAATAATAAGTGCAGAACAGCTACCAACCTTATCCTGTTCTTCAAAATTTTCTGATGACTCGAGATCCATTTCAGCAAAGAATGCCTCCAATACAAAAGCTACAATCTGAAATTACATGAAAAACAAAACTCTAAAGTTAATCTTCGTTCGTTTGGGTAATTAATACACAATTGTTTTGAAAAGAGGAACACATCATGTCTACAGGACATTATAAAGCAAACCTAAAGCAATACAATTCACAAAAATTGCAACCTAAAAGAAGCAGAATAAATAAACTCTACATTAGATCATGCTTCTAAAGCCCAATTCAAACTACAACTGCCTAAAAAATAATGATATCAGATCGATAACCGAGAGCTCAATATCATTAAAATGTATAATTGTTTCTTTCTCTCAAAATTACCCACATTAAGCAAAGGGGCATCTTTTCCAAGTAGAGCTTCTTCATTTACTAAACAAATAAAATTAAGATTAAGACAACAATGCCACAGCAGCAAAGGCATCTCATATTCCAAATTCCCGATAAGAAAATCCTTAAAATGTTAAAAGTAAGTCATTCTCAACAACCCTGTCTGGAGTCACATGTAAAATCTTTAGGATGGAATCAGGGCCCCTCACTTAGCCAAACCAAAACTGTTCTTTGTTATGGGCTGACCCTTGTGAAGTTACTATGTATGAATGCTTCATACATAAAGGTAATTACTGTCACTCTCTATTTGAAATTTTAGCAAACAAAATTGTAATGACATATTTCAACTTTGGTTTTAGTCAATTACTGAAAATCTGTTTCTGAAGCATCTTATTCAACAAAACGAAGTTGCTCTACCTCATAAATTGCAAAACAATCAAATGGCAGGCATTTTGCTTCTGCAACACTTGGAAGAAAGGGCCAATAAGCTTTAGCTCAAATGGCACCTCCTTCTCCTGTAGTGGGTTCAGACCACACTAAATGCTTGTGTAACTTATTAATTTTAAAAAACATATAGGCAACATGGTTGGAAAATAAATGGAGCAAAAGTTAATAAAACTTACCAAATTCAAAAGCAATAACACAGTTATTAAGTAGAAGCTGACAAAGTAAGTGAGGCTCCATGCAGTTCCTGTTAATTCCTTGTAGCTCTGAAATGATGAATGGCAATTAAAAGAATGACACAAAGTGTAGGTCACAATTATAGTTCAATTTTAACTAACTGAACCATAAAAGTAATAACACAGGATTAACGAAGAACCGCTGATAACTTAAATATGCCTGAACCTCTTCTATAGTCCAAATATTAGTTGTATGCACTACATGCGGTTTACTGACATTTTAAATGAACAGATATTCTATAGGGTGGAAAACAAATGCTTTAGTGCTAAGCTAGTAACTCTACTGAACCAAAAAAGGATTCAAGCCTTGATGCTGGGACAGACACAATGACATGGATCATACCAAGTAACTTGAACACTTTGAAGGAGAGAGAATTCATGTCAGATACAACACTTTCCCATCATGGCAGGACATGCATGAACAGAAATGTGCCCAAGAATATGGTTGCATCTCTGTGACTCATAAGAACCAATTGTTTGGTTGAGTTTGGGTTGTGACAGGTTCCCACAAGATCAGTTCTCTTATGTGGGAGTTTCTACAAACCATCCACTAGGTGGAGCCTAAATAAAATCCACGAGTCTCATGTGGGATCAAAATGCATGGATTGTCTAGATCCATGCAATCTTTGCGATGCATTACAGATCTAGTGGTTGTAGTTTGCAGATTTCCAATTTGTATTTCAGGTAGGTTCAGAGTAGCCAACCCATTAACAGCTCCCTCATAAAGAACCCAAATCTTCAGTCAACATGGAGGTACAGTCGAGAAAGCCTAGCTTCTCATGATCACATTTCAAAAAAAAAAAAAGAGAAAAAAAAAAAGGGAAAATCCCAGCAAGCATTCCATGAGGACATAAATCATAGAAGAATAGCCAAACAGACAGTATCATTCACTATGTAGAGAAAGATGATCATTCAGCATAATATAATTCAACAAAAATTATAAATAAAACAGTAGTTATACCTGCATCCATGCTTGCCAGTTTCCCATGACTAGTAAATTGAAAAGTGTCACCATCCCATTCGGATAGTCATTGAAATTGAAAAGTAAATAGCTGATTTTGTTAAGAAAATTGTCTGAAGAAATTGACATTTGTTGCAGTTAAATCTTTGCAGGAGCAATAAAAAATTTAAAAAATGATTGAATATTAATATCTAATAGAATTTTCCTATAATAGCCTTTATTATCAGTATAAAACAGAAAGATATCACAGTTATGCCATGGCTGGATAAAATGAAACCTTAGAAAATAGTTTATTAATGAATATAGGATACTCATCATCTGAAAGATCAGTCCCGTCCAAACTGGCATTTCCAGCATTGACAATCCCACCAAAGATCTAAAAATTAGAAGAAAAAAAAATTGGAGAATGTTTTAACAGTAACATAAATGGGGAAATATTCAATATTATACATGGATATAGCTATCAGATGTCTAAAAGACAAGCTGTATCAAATATTAAGGACCTATAGATTAGAATTATCAACCTTCAAAATGTGACTGATGGAACATTTGAAACTAGGTCTAAATCAATTAGGTATAAAATTGACCCTCCACACTATATATTAAATTTTAAATCCGTGAAGAAACATAACAGAAACTTGAGTATTTCCAAACATATGCTGAAGAAAAATTGTATAAGTACAGGTTAGACATTTTCCATGTACTTCCATTTAATATAATAGGGAAGCACGGATTGGTGAAGAAAGAAGAAGAGCATCTTTATATTAGTCAATTACTTTCTTTGAAAGCAAGCAAGAGAAAAGAATTTACCTGTACACCAAGAGAGCAATAAATACATAGGACACAAAATATGGTTCCAAGGTATGGCATCAAACTTGGTATAAGGGTTATGAAAGTGGCAATGAAGGCACGGTAACGCTTGACGTACATCAGCAGCCTTATCAATCTTAACATTCTTATGAGGAGAAGGTAGCGAATCCTGTTAACATTAACAAAGGAGAAATAATTGTAGATGAGGAAGTGCTTTCAAAGCTATGATAAACCATAAAATTCCGGTATCAAATTTATCAACTTAATGTTCTATGAACATCAGAGGAAACACAGGTCTGTGGTATGATCACTGGTATTTTCCTATAAGAAACTTGTAAATATCATTAAGAAGTATACTACATTGACAGCAATTTGATGAAGTCAATGGGGAGGTCATGTAAAGATCATCCAAAAAATTGTCATCATGCCTAGACTAAGAAACTTATATTCTTCAAAGATTTTCATATTATGTAAAAACTCAATAGCAAAGAGTTAGGACAAATACAGTGAGGGAAAATGACGAACACTCATGTGAAGAAGAAAAATATTTTTAAGAAAAATATTCCCTACCATTCGCCATTGGAAAGGAAAGTAAGTCCTTGAGGGGCCACAAAAGTCAAGGTTTCTCCGATAACTGTAGACATAAGAATCGTCAATCAATAGTAATATAAATGGAACAGAGAATAACACAAACCAAAGAAGTAAATGATGTTTATTCCATATAATAATCAAAAGGGCCAATTAGCAATAGCAAAAGTTGTTTCTATAGACAATTCCATTTATCAAATTTAGCGATATTGTTATGATGCCTATAAGATTGATTTGTAAAGAAATTGCAATAAATAGTACTACAAAGGGATGTTATTTTCCAATCTGATTACCTATTATCCAAGTGATCATAAAATCAAAGCAGTTTTGACCATCCCTCCAATAATTCTCAAATCCAAATGAATATATTTTTAAAGCCATTTCCAGCATATATATCCATCCTGTGGGATAAAAAGACAAAATAAGAAAAAGAAGAAGAAAAAGCCACCTATTAATTTCAGAAACAGAAACTAAGATTAGTCTATATAGCACACATAATTTGGAGTAATGAGACCAATCAGGTAATAAAGAGCAAGTTAATAAGTACAACATTTCTAAGGGAGTACCAACACTGAAAACTCTCAAAGCAGAAAACAGACTTCTAGCCCAAGTCAGAACATGTATATAGTTACTTTTTCACTTGCCATCACTACCGAAGACTATTACCCAAGATTATCAATTATTTCCTGTTAAGCGAGCATGCATCAACGAGTTTAATAGTCAGTCTAGCAGCAATAGAGACTGCCAACACTGCCATCAATAAGTTTAGCTATTATTCAGAATGCTCCTTTGCCTGAGCATGTGTGTGTGTGTTGTTGATGATGCGGGAACCACAAGCAACAATTTATTTTGTTTTAGTTTTATTTCTTTTTGGACATTAATTAAAATTTTATTTTATTTAGGCCCCAGTACTCAATTAGGTTAATTAGTATTTTTATTTAAAGCTTAGTGTACTTTATCATTCAATAAGTAGGGTTTCCTATGCTAATTAGAATTAGGATTTAGTATTCCTATATAAGCAAACTATTGTACTCCTTTCAAGGAGATGCGATTTTGATGAATGAAAGTTTCTTTTGGTTTTTGTCTGGTGCAGACTCCTAGTGGTTTTTTTTCTCACATGGTGCTGACTCCAAGCAAGCCTAGGAGTTGATTCCTAGGTTCCTATCCTTTATTTTAATTTTATTGTTCCAAAGTTCTGGCTTGTCATGCTTCAGTGTGTTTCTCATCTAGCATTCATATGTTGCACTTTCCCTCACATGTGATCTAAAAGACCCTAAGCATAGCCTTGGTTCAAATATAATACACTTATGCTTCCGGCTTGTGACTGAAAAGGTATCAACATTCAGGAAGGCCATCAATATTGGTTCCAAACATCAATGCTGATGATTAGAACAGAATTGACCATGTCAACCATTAAATATCTCATATCTGACATAACTACCAAGGTCACTAACTTCCTTTTTAATATATTAATCCACTACAAGCTAATTGTAACAATGAAAATCCTATAATGGACAATATTAGCAGCCAAACATGAATAGTGGCTGAAAAATCTATGTTGTCTTAATTTTCTGAATCTACAGATATGCAAATGCTAGACTTGCATCAACTCAGAAGCTCACCATAAACATCTTTAGACTATAGATTGTTAATTTAGCAATAATTCACACATGTACATATGAAGATAAGTTGATCCTCAGCAAGCGCTTACCAAAGACAAACTCTACCTTTTGCCACACCTTTTGAGCAGAATTATTTTCTATATCAAGCTGCAACAAAATAAGCGTTCCACATTAGCATGATTTATAAATGTCAGGATAAAGATACATGAGCCACTAGCCAATTAATTGTTTTGGATCCAGTAATCAAGAAACCAAAAGCACAACTCTATTACAAAAACAACTCTATTAATAGTTTGAAGTGCCATTGAGTATCAAAGTGTTCAAGAAATGAATTTAAATATTTGATTCTTGGTTCTGTCAGATTTTTTGTTTTGACTTGCAAGAAGGTCAAAGAGTATCTTCATTAATGGAGCATTGATTAGAAAGGCTTCCTCAGTATTTTCTGAGAACGTTAGAGGGAAATATTACTTTTCATTTAATGCCAAAAGATTCATATTAATGGGCTCTCTCTCTCTCTACATTGATTAGAAAGGTTTCCTCACTCCTTTCTGAGAATGTTAGAGGGAAATATTACTTTCCTTTTAATGCCAAAATATCCCTATTAATGGCCTCATCTCTCACTTTAGTAAGTGTGCTGGAGCCTTTCATCATCCTAAAGAATGGACATTGGTATTATAGTTTGAAACCAAATAGACCAGGTATCAGATGGTAGACGTATCATCAATTTTCTTATTCTAGAACCTAACTGAAAACGATGACATGTAAAGAGTAGTGGAAATGGCTGTTCTTAAGGTAAATAAATCTGGAACACTAACATCATTCAGGATGTTGACCCAGAATCAATTGACAAAAATGACAGGTAGAATATTTCTGACATCATATGTCCAATTAGCACTTAACTAGGTGCCTTTGTTAGTTAACATGTAAAAGCATTCCTCTTCTAAGACTCGATTGTTGTGGGGTCTGGGATTTAATCATTCAACAGTGACACATCCACAGCTGACAAAATATGGGAAAAAGAATTACCCAGCATTGTAATCATGGGCAACTCAAGCTGCAAACTCGTTGCAATCTAGGCCAAAAAAGGAGTACAATTTAGAGGACGCTTCAGCTGAAAATGGCATGATCAGTACTTGATGTCATGACACTTACAACTTGTTTATTAATTTGTAGAAACAAGTAAAAATTCACCAACTATCCTAGGAATATGGAGAATTATGAGGATGTAATACAATTTTTCCAAGAAACTTGCAAATTATTATTATTATTATCATCATCATCATCATTATTTACTTCTTGTTGTCAACCTTAGTACATTATTACACATTTACCCCTTACTATGGGTATGTTTTTTTTTTTTTTTTTTTTGGTAAACAAAAAATGGGAGCGTTTATGGTTGTATTAAACCCCCGGGCAGGGCGCCGTGTCAAATGTGCAAGTCACTTATTTTGGACACGTATGAGAGTCACCTCATTTCTGAGAACACCCCACACCAAGGATGCCCACCAATAGAAGGCCGTTGGCAGGACTCGAACCCAAGCCTGACAAGCAGGGAACGAAGGTCCTAACCAACTCAGCCAACCCCCCATTGGCTACTATGGGTATGTTTGGTAGACTATAATAGACACTATAATGTAATAATTATTCCTATGGTTTATCTATTTTGTAATTTAGTTATGTTTCTATTACAAAGAATAGTCATTCTTTATGAATGACTAGTTTTTAAAAAGAGGAATAACTTTCATCTTTAAACGGGTTGTAATAGCTTTTCCCTAGTAGGTTACTAGGTGTAATAATTTCTAAAATTAATATATTTACAAATATACAAACTTTCCATATACACATAACAATTACAAAAATAATAAATAATAAAAAAATAACCTCTCTCTCAAGTTTAAAAATTATTCCTTTTTAGGAAAAATAATTGAATAACTAAGATATTTCCTAATGTTACAACTTACAATCAAATGTATGAATATGTTTAGTTATTTCATTACAACACTTTTTATTTCTAGGAATAAATTGTAACTCCATTCAGTGTGCCAAATGCGCCCTATGTAAACACTACTCATAGCAATCATCATCCTCATTATTATCTCATTTATAATCAAATGTATGAATATGTTTAGTTATTTCATTACAACACTTTTTATTTCTAGTAATAAAGATTATCATCACTATTGTAACTTCATTCAGTGTGCCAAATGCGCCCTATGTAAACACTACTCATAGCAATCATCATCCCCATTATTATCTCATTATCTTTAGTATCTACGGTTATTCTGCCAATATAAAACCCTAAAACAAAGAATAATATACATACTCAAAATAATAAATTCACAGAGATGTGTTAACACTCCATGTCCATAATAAAATTGACAGTTGCATCTGTCTCTAGAAATTGTAAATTCCTCTTTCCCATTTGGGCAGTTAAAGATTCCCAAAAGCTGCTGCCTGTTGAAAATTTTCTCAATTCCATTTGCATGGAATTATTAAAAGGGGTCCCCTCAGGTATGGGGTAGGGGAAGGGGGCTGGGAAAGCCAATCAAGAACCAAATGAAAAACACCACAGAAAAATAATTATGACCATTTGAATTCTATTTCATTTGAAACATGCAGTGATGGAAAAATAAATTATTTTTACACCACAATGATGAACTTTGACAACAAATAGCATCTAGAAATTACATCCTTATTGAGTCAATGCAAGTTTATTCATAAGCACTAAGATCATACCACTAAAGGCATCAAACAAGAATATAAAAGTGGAACTTTAATTCATAAATTTCAAATAAATCCAAGGCAATGAACCCTATATATGTTGACCACACCACGGTGGCAAATGTAAAGCACCAGTTCTATTAAAATAGAGGTCATACCGTTGTTTCCACAATAACAGCAAACAGATTCAGTATGAGAATGAAGGATATAATGTATCCAAATCTAGGACTCCGCACAAAGCCTTTCAACTTTTTAGAGCAGGGTGAATTGTAGACTGATGGAAAATATTCAAAGCAAGATTCCTGCAACCAAAATACATAGTATCAAAGATGCAATATAAAGCTCTTTGTCACTCAAAAAGAAGCTTACTAATGTTTCAGATCTAGGGCATTTCGGACTTACACACTCTTCCTTCTGGAATTTTAGAGCAATGGCATTGCAAAGGTCAGAAAATTCATCTAGGTTTATCTACAAGTCAAAAGATGAAGTTCAGCAAACAAATCAGAAAAATACACATACAACAAATGATAGTAACCATAACATTTTTCTTCTACAATGTCCATCTCAAGTAAAAAACAGTTTAAAATACAAGGAAAAGAAAAACCAAATTTTTTTGTTCTTTCAAATTATTAGGTTGCACTACTTGTAATCCTTTTGTCCAAAAATAATATGTTTACCACTTGTAATGATTTGCATTCTAGAATTGTTGTTGTTGAAAGATAAATGATGTGAGAACATTGAATCTCAACCAAAGGCAAAAAGGGTCATGCAATGGTAAGCAAATGGTAGACTTGTGTGAATGATGAAGCAGGTTGAGTTATCACACTATTTTCTTTACCCTTCCAGCACAACTAGAAGATCAAAATTTAATATCAGGGTGTCAAAATTTTATTTTGTTGAAGCCTCTATGTTAGGAAGGAAGAAAAGTGAATGAAGCAAACAAAAAGGAAGAAACATTAGTAGATAACCAGTTTTCATGTTTTGTAGTTGGGGAAAAAAAGAATGAATAAGTTTCACCTAGCCCCACTATGTATCATCCAATTGATCCAAAATTCAGGAAGAGATCGTGGATCACAGCAGGATCCTATCTGATCTTTGTTAACACATGACTCAGATTACCTTACGCAAACAAAAGGATAATTCTTAAGAAATTAAATATTCCTTTTGGATTTATTATGGGGAGGCCAAATAATGAGATGAACACAAAGGGTCTATGCAATTTCACCAATTATCTGCATCATATATCAAAAAAATTAATACAAGGGTTTAATAATAATTAAAACTCTCTTTCTTCCTTATCATAATTCTCTTCTAACAATCAACGGCAAGTTTCATCCTTCTTCCAGGCTTCCATCCCTAGTACCAGACAAGGGAAAGTGACATATCCTTATTACAAAACAGAAAAATTTAGGTCCCACCACTAATCAGTAATCAAAAAAGGCTAGAGATCAATAACATATAGCAAAGTGTTGATTCTTGATGTCTAGGGTCTAGGCAAGAATGGATAATGAAACTCTATCATAAGGTTAGAACGTATTTACGGATCACCTTTTTGTTTACTTATTTGGATGTCTAGGCAACTAATAATTTTAATAAAAGAATTTGATCTGGTTACTAAGCACTAAAAATAAACAAAGTTCCTGTAAGGAGGCGGATATGCCCCCCCAGTATTTAGGTTTTTGAGCATAAGGTGCATTAATATTTAGATGCAAAATATTGTCTAGGAACCAACGGTATAAACAACAGAATACAAAATTAAACCAAAAAAAGTAAATCTCACATTCTCTATACCTATTATATTATAAAATAAAAATGATCTAAAATAAAAACTAGAGCAAAATATATCTCAGTCCCAAAAGGAGACAATGCAGGAAAGACTACAATGGGTTATGGAAGCTAGTTCTCAAAATTGAAGTCTAGGCCATGCATACTTCCCAAAAAGGTTATCAAAATTGAGATATCATAACAAATCTAAAACGTAAAAAATGCAATGGATTAAAGAAAACCTAGGCACGGAAGAGCAATACACACCACAGTGATAACGGTCAAGCAATCATGTTCTAGCAGAGAGAGAGAGTGGCAGAGCAACAAATTGGACAGAGAATGAAAAGATAGGAGGGCGAATGTGTAAGATGAAAAAGTTATACTTTGGATAGTCAGGGAGTATTAAATGGGGTATCATTGTCACTTTTGTAAAAAAAGTTTCCTTTTTTTTCTTACTTATCCCAAAAAAAAAAGAAAAAAAAAAAAGATAACTATCCTGGTCTTGGGAATGTGAATGCCCACATTTTTTCAAGTAAATCAATATTCCTAAAGAAGTGGGGTTTTATGGGGATCCAAATTCCCTTGAGCTATTTGCATTCCAATAAGGAATCTTGAAAGATGACCCAAACCAAATGCCTTCCTTATATGTATTTCTAGATATGGGAGGCAAGGCTGTTATCTTGCCTAAAATGGAAACAAAATCTGCTTGTTATGAAATACAAGAAGCACTCTACAACCAAAGTGTATTCTTCCTTATATTCATAAACATTACAAACTAAATATCGAAGTCTTATGTGCATTAGTAGGTGCTGTATACATTTGCTAGCAAACATATCCATGACACCAAAAACAAAAATGATTAAATTTAGCAAAATGACTAAATGAAAATTTTTTACACCAATGATGGATTGTTCAAACAGTTGACAAAGAAAAGTTTTGAACACTAATAAAAAATAAAAAATAAATATCACTAGAATTTAGTTTAGTCTAACCAAGAGCTTAAGTAAATGGACATACCTTGAAATCATGACTATCATCCAGCTCATCAAATATCAACTCAAATTCTTCTCTTGATATTTCTGGCAAAGTCCTACAAGAAAAATATATAAGACATCCTTCAAGATTCACAAAATCAACATCACAAGTGACGTGGCACAAACCAGAACGATGCAAAAACAAAAGTAAATAACTAGAAACATAAAGATAGAGAAACTATGAGTTAGCACCTAGACTTTCTAGTAATCAGCACCTAGCATGAGAAAACTTCTAGGACTCAGCACCTAAGGTTGGTTGGTGTCAGCACTTAGGGTTGGCTAGAGTCAGCACTTAGGGTTGGCTAGAGTCGGCACTAGACCATTGGGATGATTTCAACTGAAATTTTGTTCATCAAAATAATCCTCCTCAAAAATATTCCAACACCTTGTTATATAGACTACTAAAGTCTAACTAACATAGGTAACCTTGATTGACTTAGTACAAAAATACCCTAGACTAAATAAAAATACTAACAAACCTAATTTAATACTAGGGCCTAAAATAAAATTCAATTGACTCCAATAAGAACTAAAACTAAATTAAAATAAATCTTTGTTTGTGCTTCCCACATCAACAAGCTAGCAGCACGATTAATGAAACCTATGATAAATACAAGAACCTTGATTTTATACAAAAAGCTGATCTCTTGAGGAAAGAACCAATGCAACAACATTTGAAATGCACAGGTTAATAGTTTCTTTGTTAGATCATAGATCCAGTGTTGAAAAAAGGATTAAAATGAAGAGTAGTTCTTTTTTTAGATAAGAAATAGAAATTCTATTTATAAAGAAAAGGCAGTTTGTGTTCACAATGATGAACACATAGTGTTTAAAAAAATTACAAGCAAATCAAATAGAAATTATAGCAAAATATTGGAAATTAGAAATGGAAGTACAATGCGTTAAACCCCAAACCCAAGACCAATCAAACAAAATCCGGATTAGCAAGGACTACAAATGATCTATAGAGCTCACAGCATCCTCAAAAGTGGGGCTGATACACTCCCATCAAACTAACCACATCAAACATGCTAGTACCAAATTCCAAACATTTGAGGAATGCTTCCCCAACCAGTTCTGCCACCTAAGCAGAAAAGATGCTACCTTTTCTTGCATCACCCACTGAATCCCAAACATCAGGAAAACTTCACTCCACAATGCATGAGAAAACTTGCAATGAAGCAAAAGATGCTCCACAATTTCCCCACAGCATCGACAGTCAACACATGCAGCACCAATTAACCAAGGGGAGTTCCCTCTTAACAAGGTTATCGATTGTAAGAATCTAGAGCTGCTGCCCATAGAAAAGAACAACGCCCTTTTAGGGCCCTTTACACTCCAAATGCTCTTCCATGGGAAAGAAGCAGTAAGGCAGCCAAAAATATAGTTATAATAGGAACGTACATGAAAATAACCACTACTAGTCAAACTCCAAATCAACCTATCATCTTCTTCCCGCCTAGGAAACTTAGAATAAAGAAGTTAAAAAAAGAAAAACACATCCTCCAACTCCCAATAGTGAAAAGCTCTAAGAAACTGTAAACTCTAGCTACTACCTAGGATGCACCTACACAGATATGGGTACGGCGATATGACAATTTTTTAAAAATTAGGATACGGGTGCGGCAAGGACACATGTATAAATAATTTAATATACATACATACATACATACATATATATATAATTTCAAAGTTTACAAAATTAGTTTTATAACAAAAATATTATTTGTTTTTAAATAATTGTTAAAAAATCTATTGTAAGTATATTAAAGCCTAGCCAATATATATATACATATATTTATTGTCTACCTAAATAATGAAAAAAGAATAATAAAAAGTTAAAACTCATAAAAGAAAATTTTAAAAAGAAGTTGGACTAACCTTAAGCACACGCCTACGAAACAAAAGGGCAAAAGGGGGAAATCACTAACCTATACACGCACAAACAAAACAAAAGGGCAAAAGGGGAAATCACCAAATGAAGAAGATTTGCATTAGTTAGTCTTTTTTTTTTCTTTTTTTTTTTTGCACGAGGTGTGAGCACACAAACAGATCAGGGTAAAGATCCTTTGGAGGAAGGTGCCCACTCCCAAAGGATCGTACCAAAACCAAATATGATTGCCATCTCCCACCTCATAAACTGCAGGTGTGAAGAAGCTTTCCCCACCAGCTCTAATTCTCCTCCACAACCCACAACCATCAGTCTCTATATCAACTCTAGTACACCAACCCCCTCTGTCTTAACCATATTTGGATGCAATTACCAGACACAACAAATGGTTGACTTCATTCGCAATGCACCATAACCATTTTCCTAGTAAAGCTTTATTAAAAACCCCAATCCTCCGAATCCCCAAACTCAACAGGAGAGAAAATCTTGCTCCAAGCCACTAACGGCTGTTTGAATTCTTCCTCTTACCCTCCCCTAAAACAAGAAATCCCTCTAAATCCTCTCTATTCTATCAGCCACAAATTTAGGAACTGTGAACAAGGATAGATAATAGGTCAGAAAGCTCAAAAAAGTACTTTTTAACAAAGTCAGTCTATGACCCTTCAACAAATATAAATGTTTCCTACCAGAAAGTTTCCTCTCAGTTTTCTCTATAATAGGTTTCCTGATGAGTAGTTCACTAGAGCTTCTTGAAGCTCCTTGTCCACTTATAGGGATGTCAAGGCTAAAAAGCAACAGCTAGTGGTTGTGGGATGTCTTGCCTTCAGGCTGCCTCCTAGATCCTTTCTCAATTCTACGGTGGTATATCACTGTCTGTCCCCTTTTTACAGTTAAACTTCATTTATTAGAATAAAAGGTTCAAAAAACGATTCAATAAATGGTTCAAACATAAACTATCCTTACACTTTAAGTGGCTTAAAAAAATACTTCCATAATGGGACAACAGAAGGTCAAAAGGCTGTTCAGACATTATTTATTTAAGAGTTTTGATAAGGGTTTTGGATCTATGTTAGATGTAGAATAAAGATTGAAGAAAGCAATTAAAGCTTTGACTACAATTTTCCTTGTGCATTTTTACTTTCAAAATCAGCAATACACACATAATGAAGGTAATGATAATACCAATCATATAAATTGGCAAGAAATAAGCATATTAATTTCAATTTCATCTTTTCAGAGGAATCAGGAAATTGTAATTGGATAACTAAGAGTAGTTAGAAAGGCACAATTGCACAAGAATCTCCAATCTCAATAAGCACAAGAATTTGGCCGAAAGTTTCTCAAAATAACAACAACTAAGTGCTTCCCACTCCTGGATAAGTTACTTTGAACTACAAGTGTATGAACTTGTGTTCCACTCCCACCCCAACCATTAAAACATTGGAAAGCAACTCATAAAAGATCCCAAATGGCATCTCCTTCCCCTAAGGGTGGAGAGTGGAATCACAAATTCAATTCCATGTGTGTGCATGAGTTGTGTTCACCTACAAGTTCATTTACGGAAAATTAGAAAATTCTCTTCTTGAGTTAGTCATATTTTTCAAGATCATTTCCCTCAATAAAAAAACCACAACCTATCATTGTAATTTGAAAAACTGTAGACCAGAAAATCTACACAATCATGTGAGATGCTTCTTGTGCCCCAGTACGACCCTATTGTCCTTTCTCTTGCAACTTACCAAGGACAGTATAGTAGATTCAAAAGAACTTATGGCTCCCACCTAAAGCACTTTTAAAAACATTGAATTAACATACTATATATTTTCCTGCCCACAGCTAGACTTTTTGGGTTATCTACTCTCTACAGGCATGCACTGTTCACACATCCCTCTAGTAAAAGATGAAAGAAAGAAGTTCCGAGCAGAAGAGATACAACACAAAGTGAAAAATTATTATCAAAAACTCAAAACCAAACGTCTGTATAAAATTCCATTGCCCCATGCTTTTTAGGGTGTCATTGTATCTTGAAACCTTTTTTTTTTTATTTAAGAGAGAAGGCTATTTCGCGTAGGGCCATGTTCAGTGACACAGGAGCCTTCCATTTCTTCCTATTAACCAACAGAATTTCAAAAAACATTCAACAATGTACGATAAAAGAAAATAAATACTAAAGCATGTTAAAGGTAGTGGTGCCATTAATACCTGTACTTATTCAGTTCCTCAAACAGTCGAATGCATTGCTCTTTATCAAGAAATCCATGATTCTGTTAAAGCACAAAAAAGGGGCCAAAAAATAAATAAAAATGTAATGTCAACAATAACAAATGCAACTATATTTAAATGTATAAAAAACTAACCAAAATCATTATGATAAAAAAATTAAAAAAAGAAGTCATAATGCCATAAAACAACGATGACAGCACAAAGGCTGTATTTTGAAAAATAAAAACGGGGGGGGGGGGGGGGGGGGGGGGGGGGGGGGGTGTTGGGTGGGGGGTGTTATAACTCATTAACTCATTCAATCTAAATATGAACTCATACATACCATAAATTCAGAGAGCACCAGCATGTTAATGTCTATTGATATGTCCATGGATTCAACAGGTGTTATCAATTGTCTTTCATACAATACACAAACTTGTTAGATAAACAATGTCATTCAATAAACTCCATGAAACCTTTTGCTGAGCTCCATCAACTATAGCCACAAACAAGGCTCAAAATAAACTCTTAATTTAAAATTTGTAATTGAGATTGGAATGCCTCTCCTACCATTTATTTTTGGCTAGGAAACAAACTGTTGTGACAATTTCTAAATAAACGTCTTTCAAACACCTTCAGCATTATCACTCACGAGAACCAACACTTGTCAAAGAAAATAGAATATCCAGTTCCAAGGCGTGACACCCACCAATTTTTTCTTCCTTCTGTTTTAACTGTAGTTTTCTGAAATACTATCCCAAAGTTTCATCATCAAGTGACTGGGCACTTTGTACCATTCATTTAGCTTTCATAAGCATTTAGGATTTTACATTCAACTCAACTCACCAAAAAAGAGTACCAAGGTAATCATCAGCTCTAACTAGAGCCACATCCTCTATCAAATTCTTGGAAATCGTATTTTAGCACAGCCTCTTGAATCTATTCGTCTCCTCTTGGGCCTTCCTCTTGCCCTTTTGCTCCCATCAATTTTGAAACTCACTCTATACCCAGGCATTCATTATTTGCCATTGCACATGGCAGAAAGAGTAACCTTATCCTTAAATCTAAATGTTATACCAGTGAAACACAGGGTGCTTTGAACTTTGAACTCCTAACCTCAAATGTTGAGGTACTTCTATAAGCACCAAGGATAACACGAGGCTATTGAGGGCTCAAATAAAATTTCTTCAAAAACTTTTATATATATATATATATATATATATATAAGTAATAGAAATTCATTAAAAAAGCACTATCCTATTTCAGGGATGTATACAAAAGAATGGCAGAAAAGCAAGAAGAAACAGGGCATTTAAAATATAAAAAATAAAAACCTTAACGACCGAAAGGTAAATCATCTAAAAAGCCCATGAATGTAGTCATGGACGGGTATAGGAATTGTAAGTCCACTCATATAACGTTTTAAAAAGAGAAATTTGAGATGTGGCAAGGGAAATTCCTTTCCCTCAAAAGTAAGGGGATTTCGCTCTTTCCAAATATACCACATTAGGCAAGAAGGACCTGTCATCCAAACTTCCCCACTCATAATTATTTTCTTTTCTTTTTTTGATAAGTAATAATACTTCATTGAAAATAAAATGAAAGAGTACAATGAACCCACATACATAGATAGTGTACTACGGACACAGCAAAAAGTCAATCAAAAAGATGCATGAAAAGTACAACCATCAAGTAAATCAGACAAAGAAGCAAAGTATAAACACTTGAAGCAATTATTCACTCAAAAAAAGTTTTAAGGAATAAAAGCTTCAAGTCAGGAATCAATCTCTCACTCCCTTCAAAAGTCTGAGCATTCCCCTCCCGCCAAATACCCACAGGAGGCAATAAGGGATCATGTTTCAAATCACTGCTTTGTTGTGCTTGCTAAACTTGCTAGGCCAACTGGCTAGGAGCTCCACAACACCTCTTGGCATGACCCATTTAATCTCAAATAGTGAAAATACCATATTCCTTGTCTCTCTAGCAACAGGGCAATGTAGAAGTAAATGATCAATAGTTTACCCATCCCTCTTATACATATACAACACCAATCAATCACAACTATCCAATGCCTCTGCAAGTTATCTGTAGTTAAAATTTGCCCCAATGCTGCTTCCCAAAGGAAGAAACTAACCTTTGTTAGCACTTTAGGTTTCCACAGATTCTTCCATGGAAAAGACCGTTGAGCTATGGAGTGTAAAACATTATAGGATCTAATTTCAAAAAACCTCCAGTGAAAGGATTCTAGCATTAGCTTATCCACTCCACCTCATCTCAATAATCCAGAATATACCATATCCTTAAAGGATTTAGAGTAGGAAGGTTGGATAAAGTGCCCTTTATCAACGTAAGTCAGCCCCCCTTGAAAAGGTACATTCTTTTCCAACCAGCCAAACACCTCTCCATTACGCTATTCCACACAAATTTTTCTTTGAAAGTGGAACCTAAGACCCAAATATGTTATGGGAATTTCAGCTACCTTGCATCTCAAAATATAGGTCAAAGCTTCAATATCTGACACATCACCAACAGGAACCAATTCGGATTTCCCCAAATTTATCTTCAATTCAGATATAACTTGAAACTACACAAAAATTGCTTTCAAGTGTCACAATTGCTCTAGATAAGCCCCAAACAAGATCAAAGTATCATCCGGAAATAGAAGATGTGAGATCATTAACTGATTAGCAAAAAGGTCACCAACTGAAAACCCTGATATGTAATTGCCTCCCCCTGCTGTCTCCAACAACCTACTAAGCGCCTCCATCACAATGATGAACAAAAAAGGGGATAAAGGCACTCCCTGTCTTAGCCTGTGAGCTTTGAACAAAGCCACTTGGGATTCCATTCACAAGCATTGAAAAACAAACCAGGGAAAAATCCACTTGCTCCACCTAGAGTCCAGAATCTGTCTCCCTCTTACAAAGGCATTTTGGGGTTCTGACACCCTCTTGTCTAGCACCATTTTCAACCTATTCAAGCAAGGATCGTATAAACCCCAGTAATCAAACTGATAGATTGGAAATCCTTAATCTCCACCCGTGATTAATTACTTTTGTTCTACATGTGCAAGGCCTGCTCACTCCTTCACTACCGTCAGGCAGTAATTCATGCAAAGAAGGGTATTAGTGTTAATGTGTCTGACCATCCATGAGCTCAAATTAAATTTTTGGTATGCTTCCTGATAGCAGCTAATTGTTTTCCACAACACTCCTTAAAATTATGTAAATTACATATAATCCAAGCCCTTGAACTTTATGATTCCAAGGAGGTTATTTCAAAGAAGACATAAGACGAATATTATTTTCTTTTGTATTTAAGTAAGAAAAAAAAAATATCTCCCTCTAGTCTGGAAGCAAAAATTCCTTTTAAGATTTAAAGAGTACTATTAACTTATCAAAATGGTATAAAGAGTACCGGCTAAATAGGATTGTCTCAAAGTCAAAAACAAAGTACAAAGATGAAACTTTTAATCAAAGACATAAGCAAGATATATCATTCAAAAGAAGCAGATCAAGAAAATTGGAAAAGCTTGTTGCCGAAGCATGCTTAGAGAAGATTTAGCCTGTAGAGACAACTGTTCTTACATCTTTATCTATGAGATTAAAAGCTTTCTCCAGGATTCGTCTCCTCGTAGAGTCCATCACAAGAACTTGTTTTGCAAGCTACAACAAATAAGAGATGTGAACATACGAATTTGTATTCTTTCTTAAGGAAACAAGAAGAAACTAAACATATCTATTTCTTGAACATTAAGTAATAAAAAATATACCAGCAGCTGAAATGAATAGATGAACACAGATACAATAGCTGTGTCTTATTGTCCATGCTTAGAGGGAGCTTAAGAAGATGAAATAAACCATACCTGATCTTTGAAGCTGTCATATACAACAGCAAGAATCAAGCTGGTGACGAAGTAAACCCCCAATAGGATGTAAAGAACAAAAAACAAACAAAACCAACGCGAAGCCCTTCAAGACAATATAAATTGATGATACATTAGATCAAGGTTTATATGTCATCAACAGAAATTTCAAGACTTCAAAACAGAGAAATACCATGGAGATGTGACATGGTTCCAACAAGTCCCCAGGAAATTACATAAATGTGGAAACAGAACAAGTAAAAGCAATAATAAAACTTCCGGAAATGCTAGGGAACTATAAGTGATTTTAAAAGAGCAAAATAGTAACAATGGCACATTTTACCATAATAAGACAGGACTTCCCTCAAGGTTTTGAAACAAATTCTGATACCCTCTAGGTTGTTGACCACATTGACCACCCCTACTGCTGACTTTTCTCATCTTAAATATGTACTAATCATTCTACTCCTGGCCACATTTAATGAATTATGAAACTATAAACGGCAAAAAATGGACAAACAAATTCTGTGCAAGGCAAGTATACGGAATTTCCCCCAAGAAGGGTATAATCCTAAATTTAAAAAGCCCAAAAAAGAAGAAAAAGGATACCACATAAGGCAAACAGCCAATCAAACAAATTTTAAGTTTATTCCAGGGAGGGGGAGCATATATTGAGATAGCTAGATACTCTCAAAAGTCCAGCTATTTCCTTCTTGCTAGAAACCCTACAAACAATATGGAAATAGCTTTCCAAGGAGTAGGACTTTAAAACACCCTTTATTACATGAACAAATAAAACTTAATGTAAAAATTAGTAAATGCAATCCATAAGGAGACTTGACCTTCAAACGGAAATTCTATTCACAAACCCCTAAAAAGAGAGAAGTTATTACAATTTACATAGTTTCTCTGATGCCATGTAGTCGGCAATGGTTGATTGTGGGTAATACCATGAAAACCAAGATGTCAAGCTTAGGGTTAAAAATTAATAAACCCTAATACACATGTATCATTTATAGGGTTAACTCCACAATAGAAGATGACACAATCACCCATCCAACTTAAACAATATTACTCATAACAAGTTACTTATCAAAAAATAAAAAATGTATATTACACATAACAAGTGTCATATTCTGATTTTGTTTCAGCACTCCAATATTTGGAATTCTATATTAAAAATACTATTCCCTACCAAATCACTCAATTTCGTACTAGTGGAGCAACCTCAAGATGACCACTACAGTAACATTAGTAGTAAAAAACCATAAACACCTACAAGATTCAAACCAGTCCAAGATTAGATAACTTTACAAGACTAAATTCTTCAAGGAAAAACTGCCAGTGGTATCCTAAAATTTAATCTTTTGGCAGTTTAATGAGTTTCTCTTATGTCGCTTAGATTCTATACCATAATATTCATGTTGATGCCTAGGCAGGCACATCATTTAATTCTCAAATGATAATCACATGAAGAACACAATAAATGAAAAGATAAATAATCATGTAGTACTAAGGCTGCGTAAGTTTCTTCAATTGGAAAATGCTCAACTTTCAAATTAGTATAACGAATGAAAGTTCTTAAAGTAAATACACGCATGAATTCAAATAAAAGGAAAATACACGACATAGGCAGCAACAAATTCAGGAAAATCCAAGTTCAGAAACCAAAGAAATTCAGAAAGTTCGTTTACATTGAACACATGGCCATCTTTGAAATTTCCTAGTTTGTAATTGTGTCTAAGGATCTTAGCTTATGTTTCCTTGAGGGTTATAAGCTGGGTCCAGAGTTGTTGGAATAGGTTGTAACAGCGGACATGATTCTTATTCTAACGCTGTGATTCCTCTTTGGTTCAGTTTCCAGCTTAGTTTACAGGTTTTTTCCCTTTATTATTTAGGAATGACATTATTTTACGAATTGAAGACAATACTAAAGATTTTATACGCTGTCAACTATTCTGGCAGCTATTGATAGCAAAAGATCCTGCAGTAATAAATCAACCAGTTGTGCCATCACGAACAGAGTGTGCCACATGGAAGACCCTTGTACAATTAGATTGGAAAACAATTTTTTTTTTTTTCAATTTTTTTTAAATGACATATCAAAGAAGGGATTAACAGCTTCAAAATGATGCATTATTTTCATGCAAAGACCAGCAACAATTGGACATGTTCCAGTTCAGTAATAGCAAGCCAGAAATTGAACAACACTGCAAAAATATAAAAGGAAAAAAGGTATCTAAATCACTCCTACTTACTTGTACGCTGGAATCCAAACATCTGGATTGTTGGATGTGGTGAACAAAACAAACATCTGATACAGTGTGGTGCCATACGAAGTAAATACTGTTTTCCCTTGTTGGGTATCTTCAAACATGACATAGGCTAACCAACTGGAAAACAGAAGAAACAAAAGCCCTAAAGCCTGCAATTCAAGAAAAGCAGTCAGCAATAAGGATGAAAACTAAAAGCATTACGCAGTATGTATTTTCACAACTAAACAATGGATTAAAATGGAACAGATGCAAATGAAAGTGAACGATCCTCCCAGAGTAACAAGCAAAAAGTAAATTTTCTTGTAAGAAATTTTATTAGAGAGAGAAGACCTTCAAGTACAGATGAAATTGACAAGAGTCCACTAAAAAATTACATTGTAAGACTAACGACATCTATAAAATCTACAAAAGGAACAGAGTCCTACCAATAGCAATTGACCACTCATACAGTAAAACTGATGTAGTCAAATTTGACACCATTGAATTTATGATTATTTATCTCTACAAATTGTTTATAAACTAGAAAAAATTGTAAACTCAACAACAGTAAAGATAATGTACAACAATAAGATAGTAAATATACCAAGACGTTTAAGTAGGTGCTAAGCATTCCAGCCAGGATGTACATGGTCGCTCGTAATTCCCTACGAACAAAAAAGAATGAGAAAACATCAAACTAATTTAACATAAGTTGTTTAACAGTTAAAAGTAAAGTATAAAGACATGCATGCACATCATGACATGTAACATGTATAGCTATCTACAGTGATTATGCTAGTTCTGATCCCAAAAATTTGATGTCGCCAATGGTTTGTAGCTGCATTTAATTAATATTCTGGCCTTCAAACCATCAAGACTTAATTTATGGCCTCTGAGTATGTATCCCACTTCTTTTGATCAGGGAGTTCTCTGTATTAAAGGTTTTTTTTACCCTTCACTGTCAGCATTGAGTGCATATCTCAAACTGAATAAGTCTTATACCTATTGGTAAGGTTCAAGTATGGGGCATGATATTGCCATAATGATTCTGGGAAAATTTGCCAGTTCATTTCACCCTAACAAGATACTTCTTTGCACTGGATTTTTTTTTTTTTTTTGGGTAGAGCTTTGCACTGAATTGATTATGAATGAAAACTTTATTCATTAGTACCAAAGAAACAAACTGCCTTCAAGCAAAGATACAGAACTAAAAATATCAGCAAATTCCATTTCACAGATTTTTTAGTTCAACAGAATAATGTGTTCAAAGTACAATTTCAAAAATTTTATCATCTCAGCTCTAAAGATATGATCAATAATTTCTTGTGTATTTGGATGGTTGTGTCTGCCCTCCAGGTTTCACCTAGCAGTCATTTATTGATTATCACCTCACATAAAACAGCTTTATACAATTCCAAATCTTGCTCTATAAAGGAATAACCCTTACTCCATAGTTCATTTTTCATTTAACTGCTCTTAGGTCTTCTTGATTGTAACTCCATTCACTTGAAGACTACAGATTAATTTCTTTTCTTATTAAGTGATAAAAATCTTAGTAGAAAAGGTAGAACAAGTACAAAATGGAGAAAACATTAAATCCTCCTCAACAAATTACAACCAAAAAATTAAAAAAGAGAGAATCACAATGATATCTGCCTATGATCAGCATCCGGTCAAAATGAATTATAAAGATGTTCCATTAAACTTGGAATCATGAAATGTACTGTTATTTCTCTCCCACCAAATTGTCCTCATAAGACAAAGTGAAACTACCACCCAAACTACACTTCTCAAATGGCAAAGAGATCTCCCTTTCCAGCCCACAAACATCTATATTCATTAGGACCACCCATTGCATCTCAAATAGAGATAAAGCTAATGACCATTACCAATGTCCCACAAGAGATAAAGCTAATGACCACTATCTCAAGGTAAGCAACCTACCTATCAAAATTGCAATCAGTATTGTCCACCAAGGCATGGAGAGAGAGTGAGATACAAATCTTCGGAAACATGACCAACTGAAAGCTCTTGAATTCCAAGGACTTGTAAAATCATAACATTCCCAATAATGGTCTCATGCTCACCCACCATCAATGAAACCACCAGAAAATAGACACCACCATAAAATTCCTCAATCCCAGCTAGAGGAGCGAGAATGAATGAAGAGGGAGGTTTTTTTTTTTATGATAAGTAATTAAGATTTATTGATATAATAAAATAAAATAAAATAAAATAAAAGAGACACCCAGTACACAGGAAGTACACAAGGGTAAACAAATCAAGAACAGAAATTACATGAATCAAGTAAATCAAGAATAAAAGATAAGGATTTGTTTCCCAAAGCTGACAACCGGTCCAATAAGGTTATAAAGAAGAATAATAATAAGGCCTGGCATGGATCTCTCTTTATCTTCAAAGCATCTACTATTTCTTTTCCACCAAAGACACCACATCAAATAATGGGGAATGACCATCCATATATGTCCATTTCGATGACGAACAAACCAATCTTGCCAGGAAGCTAGGAGCTCAACAATAGACTTTGGCATAACAAAAATTACTCCAAATAAGCCCAAAATCATAGACCACAAATCCTTAGCCACCAGACAATGAAGGAAGAGATGGTCAACAGATTCACCATTCACCTTGAAGAGGGAGAGAGACATCGAAAGGCATTTGAGGTCCATTAGCTGCTAGGTGAGGTGGAGCTAAGTTAGCTATTTAATTGATTTGGCAACATTTGTGATGGCAGAATCATAACATGGTTAAAGAAATGATATTCTCTTTGGAAGCCTAAGGCTAAGGCAAAGCCCAAGAATAAGTGTCCATGGTAGTTAATTAAAGTTTTTATATTTTATTTGGTTATTCTTGAGTCAATGATATTTTAGTAATTTTACAATTGTTGGGTATGGGCCATAGTTATAGGCCATAGGTTTTATTAATGAGTCTTATTTAATTATGGGTCTTTATGTACGGGCTTTGGTTTAATTTATTAGGGTTAAATAGTAGTCCTTGTACTATAAGGAATCCTAATACTACTAGTACAAGAGTCTTTATATATATAGGGTGCTCAATGTACGGAAGGAGTAGAATGAGTTGATTGATAAAATTGAGTGTTTTGAGCGATTGGCACGTTGGCCTTTATTGTTTCTTTCTCTTTCTCTCTTTTCTTTATTTTCTCTTCTTTCTTTCTAGGGTTACTATTCACGGATACTGTTCACACAGCCCCTATACAGCCCTAACTTCTCTCTAATTCTTCTTCTTTTCTACCCTAAACCCACCACAACTATACGTAGACAAATCCCTAATTTGTCCTACATCAATTTGATTAAGCCAACTGGACTATATTGGAAGAATTGCACTACAGTAAAATGCAGGATATATGATCCCTGGACAGGGGATGTATATTATTAAAGATTGACATGATTATTAATTTTGGGAAGTCTTTGTCAAGGAAATTAGAGTCTTAGCTTACTACAATATTTCTTGGGAAAGTTCTAGAAGGTTCCTATCTGTTTCTAGGGCTTCTAAAGCCTATTAATAGTTCTGGTATAAGTATAACACAGAATCAGCCTTAACAATAATTAAATGCTGAATGGCATTTTGAAAGAGCTTTTCTCCTCCCATCTCTCTCTCCCTCCTCTTCTCTCTCTTCTCTTATATGTCATAAGTAGAAGAGTCACATTGTGCTGTCACCTCATCTTCATTCTTTTCTTTCTAATTGTCCTCGTTCTCTTTCTTTTCTCCCCATGGAAAAAGGACTATCTTGATTTCTTGTTTTAGAGGACCCTACTGCAATTTTTTCATTTCAAAGCATAACTTTTTAAATGTAACTCAAGAAGTATAAGTTCATAAGACTTCACCTCTGCAAAATCAGTGAACGAGCCCATGTTTCCTTACATCTAAATTCTAGGCATGCACACACACACAAAGATACGGGTAATTCAACAAAAAAAAAGGGTTTTATCACGCAGTACCTAAAGTTCAGCATGAAAAACACAACTCTGATATATGGTGCAATTCTAAAAGGAAGATAATCAAAGCCCCCTGAAGACAAATAGAGAGCATAAACCAGTATATCAGCAACCCAAATTAACAGCAAAGCCACCTGAAAAAAACAAAAATGGAAATTTCACAATCAGACTAAAGGAACAGAATATCACAACATTGAACTTTCAACAGATAAATCAGATAACGTCAGCACCAGACTTTTTTCTTCTCTGGCCTACATATAAAAGGGTCAACATATGAATTGCATTATAAACTGTAAGATCATATGATCTCAAAGATACACTGTTTCTTATTCCAGTCCAATCATTGTGGATGCGGTTGATGTTTTTGTTGCTGCCACTACTCAAACTAATCCAAAAATTAATGGAAAGAAAATTTAGAAATCAAAAGGCTACATTTTACTTTCTATCAAGGATATTTCATTGCTTAAGACTTCTTTTCATTATCAACAAAATATGCATTTCGATCTATTCACAGCTTGAATCATAGACCATTGTTTTGGGCCTTCATCCAAATCATAGAAAAAAACAATATATAATTTTTTTTTATGTCGAAGGCAATTTCAGGCTGTCTTACGTGGTCAATACTTTAACCTTGATCAAACCAACTCCTGCTAGGAACTCTTTCTATTAGATCCACTTGCTAACCTTTTATTTTTATTTTTTGATAGGTAATAAAGATATATATTCAAGAACACTACCTTATACCGAAAAACATAAGGCAGAGAGAAAAATACAAAGGGAAAAGAAAGAGTAAAAAGATAAAGAAAGGAAAAGAAACTAAGTATACAGGAGAGAGCTAAGGTACATAGAGAGAGAATCACTAGAGGTGAGTCCCCAAGCCCTAGGCCAGTCAAACAGAGTGCTACTAAAAGAGGTCAATAGCTGGTCATCCGAACTATCCATGTCCTCAAACGTCCTCCTATTTTGCTTCCTCCAAAGGCACCACATCAAGCATAATGAAGCTAAATTCCAAATACTAGACAAATGCTTTACAAGCCAATTCCACCAACCAAGTAGAGTATCCGCAACCAATCTTGGCAAGACCCACGAAAATCCAAAAGATCTAAACACCAAACTCCACAGCCGATAAGCCTTTCCACAATGTAGTAACAAATGATCCACCGTCACCCCATTACTACGACACATGATACACCATTCGACAAAATCCAACCCTCTACCCCTCAAATTATCACCTGTAAGGATCCTATCCCATATAGCAGTCCACACAAAGAAGGAAACACGCCGAGGAGCCTTAACCTTCCAAACACCTTTCCAAGGAAAAATAATGGGCAAGGGGCTTCTCAACTTATTGTAAAACAATCGAATATCAAAGTCCCCATTCTTTGTCAACTTCCATCGCATACGATCTCCGTTCTCAGTAGGAGGTAGATTTGAGCCCAAGGTACAGAGAAAATCATCCACACCACCCATTTCCCAATCATTTGGTCTCCGATTAAAATGAACATCCCAGCTTCTCCGCTGCTCTATCCCCAACCGTTCAAGAGAAGAGGCCACTGATGCCTCTTTATTGGATGCAATCCCATACACACCCAGAAAAGTCAATTGAAGTGGAGAATCCCCACACCATTGATCTGTCCAAAGCTTCACTCTATCCCCCACCCCTACCTCAAAGCGAGTATTCTTGCTAAAATCCTCCCATCCCATGCGGATACTTCTCCACAAGCCACACCCATGCACCCCTCTACCTAGCTTGGAAGTCCATCCCCCCCATTCTTCCCCAAACTTGAGAGCTACAACCCTTCTCCAGAGCTTTGTCTCCTCAATTCCAAACTGCCATAACCACTTCACTAGTAAGGCTTTATTAAAAGTAGTTAATTTCCTTACTCCTAACCCACCGTTTTTCAAAGATGCACACACCTGGTCCCATCCTACCAAATGTAATTTGGAGTCCCCCCACAAGAAATCCCTTTGTAACCTCTCAATTTTATTGGCCATATGCGTAGGGATGGTAAAAACAGACAAAAAATAGGTGGGAAGACTAGATAAAGTTCTTTTAAGCAACGTTAGTCTTCCACCTTTTGACAATACATCTTCTTCCAACCGGCCAACTTACGCTCAATTTTCTAAAAGATAGGATTCCAAACAGTAGGGGACTTGTGGGACACCCCCAATGGCATACCAAGATAGGTCATAGGCAAAGACCCAATCCGGCATCCCAAAATCTTTGCCAGGACATGGACATTAGGAACCTCCCCAATGGGAACCATCTCACTCTTCAGCGCATTAACCTTCAAACATGTCACTGCCTGGAAACAAAGAAGAAGCATCCAAACATGTAGAATCTGCTCCTCATCGGCATCGCAAAACAGAATCGTATCATCAGCGAACAAAAGATGCGAGACACATACCCCTCCACCCCGTCTACCATC
The DNA here is from genome assembly GCA_019022515.1 of Quercus aquifolioides. Lineage (NCBI taxonomy): Eukaryota > Viridiplantae > Streptophyta > Magnoliopsida > Fagales > Fagaceae > Quercus > Quercus aquifolioides. The sequence goes on from CM032329.1 coordinate 30,770,779, forward strand.
GGCCCTAAAGCCTCGAAACAAACCAGCTCCTTTAGCTCTTTTCATCATCTTACTGAAGACCTTCATCATAACTAGAAACAACATGGGGGATAGCGGGTCACCTTGTCTCAATCCCCTCGAGCTCCCAAAAAAATCAGCTAGAGACCCATTAAACAAGACAAAGAATTGGGCTATAGATATGCATGTGCGGATCCACCTACACAACCTCACCCCAAATCCCATTCTCTTCAACAAATCAAGAAGAGCCTCCCAGTTCACATGATCATAGCCTTTCTAAATATCTAATTTACAAATAACCCCCGGAATCTTACTCTTTACCCTACTATCAACACACTCATTAGCAATGAGAACTGAATCAAGTATCTGTCTACCACCCACAAAACTGTTCTGAGACTCAGATATCAGCTGATCCAAAACCTCTTTTAGGCGGTTTGCCAATACCTTAGCCAAAATCTTGTAAACGCTCCCCACCAAACTAATAGGTCTAAAATCTCGAATATTGGAAGCACCATTCTTCTTAGGGATTAAGGCTATGAAGGTTGCATTAAGAGATTTTTCAAACTTACTATGTAGATAAAACTCTTCAAACACGACGAAGACATCTCTTTCCACAACTCCCCAATAATGGTGCATTAAACATGCATTTATCATCAAGTAACTATCATATGAAGAAATCAGATTTTTTTTAGTAAGTAAAGATTTTACTAAAACAGGGCACACCTAGTACACCGGAACTGGAAATATACAAAAGAAATGCAAACAAAGTTATGATAAAAGTGCATAAAGGTGCAAAATGGTCACTCAAGAAGCAACATGTGCACTTAAAAAAATGCAACCAAAATAAGAATATGAACATGGATGAGAAGAATACAAGTAAGGATGAGGTTAAGTCATCTCGATATTAAGAACATGTTCAATGAACCAAAATGCAACAACATCTAGAAGCATTTCAATACAAACTAAAGGTGAAAGAAGATCAGAATGACAACCAAAGAGAAAATCCACTGAAGCAGCATGAAAAGATAAGTGGTTAATAATACAAGTAAGAGAGCATCAGCTAAATAAGAGGTCAATCTCATGAAAGATTTACTTTCTTTGGTGAACTTAACAGTTATTTGAGTCACAAATTTAAATACCTAGTACAAGATATATACAGAAGGTTCTGATTATCAAAAAAGGCTTCTTGGTAAAAATTAAAAACCAGGAAATCGCTTTCTTTCACTTTTTGGTAAGTCAGAAAATAACTACACGAGAAAGAATCAGGAAGTACCTTTAATCGATTAAGAAGACTTTCACAATAAAGACGGTACCCTTCATATGAAATTGGAAAGAAGGTATGTATCACAAGTATGAATAGAGATATGCCCTGCATAAAAAAGCAGAAACTAATGAAACTTGCAAAAGATTGTCTCTATAATACATCAAACCAAGGAAACTAGTGGTACAAAAAAACTAAGCTGAGATGCTCAAATAAACCTTAGGGATCTAGCAACATGCCCAAAATTAAACATTCTGTAGTTCGCGTACAAGATTTATGTACCACCTCAACACCATGTATCATTTCTAAGACTAACCAGACCATAAATAACATAAATCCTTGACATGCTATGTATTCAATCAACACCTTCTAACACTAGACCTAATATGATCGAATAACCAAAAAAAGCCCCCCCTAGAAAAGATCATTAACAGGTTATCAGTATTTGATAATGATCACCCACCCACAATCCAACATCCATTAACAAAGATACAACAAATGGCCATGCTCTTTATTTATTTTTTTTCTTTTCTGTGCTTAACCAAACTACAGATCCTTCTCATAATGGGTCAAACCTGAGACTTCTGATCAAAGAAGACAAACTGAGGATTTTGTTCCTTTAAGACAGATTTTTAAACAGGTCCTACTGCCATTATCAATGAAACTTTCAACAATTCATCATAATCTTTTTCAAAAGATCAAAATTTCACTTGTAATTTTCTTATCAAGTCCAATGACCATCGACTCAAATGGAACTTCCTTCTTTCAGAAGTTTGGCTGGAGGGTTGTGGCTGGACAGTGATGTCATGGATTCAAAACCTACCGTGCGTATTTAACTCATCAATCAAAAAATAAATCTTATCAAAAAATGAAATTTTTGTTGCAATGTTTTTCGGAACATGAATTCATATTAAACATTGAAGTTACTTATCCAAATAGTACCCATGTAGGACAGATACTTAAATTTGCATCAGTTACAAATATCCAACACAATTTGCATCACTTACAAATATCCAGCAATTCCTCAAAATCTTTTTTTCAATTTTAAATAATGAATTTTATTGAGATCAAACTGATAGAGTCACCCAAGTATACAAGTGTATAAAACTAGGGGGCCATACAATCAAGCACGCAAATTACAAAGATCTATCAAATCACAAACCAAACATAGAGAATAACTACGCACTACTGACATCCAATCCAACAAGGTTTTAAAGAAAAATTATTTAAGATTCGGCAAAGTTCTCTCAGAATCCTCAAAGCTCTGGTTATTCCTGTCCCTCCAACGGCACCACATCAAACAATGGGGGGCAGCCATCCAAATATAACCATTTTTATGACAATGGGGGGCAGTCTCCATTGGAAATCCTTGACACTACCCTGATAGCAAATGAACGTTTAAATGGTCATTTGAAATCTGACAATCTGTGGGTTTTGTGCAAAATTGATCTGAAAAAGAATTATGACCATGTCAATTGGGATTTTTTTATTTATTTGTTACAAAGATGTGGCTTTGGGGGAAAATAAAGGAAGTGTATAGCATTTTGTATTTCCACATTCAAATTTCTTATCCTGGTGAATGGCACCCCTAGTGTTTTTCCAATAGCAATGGTGGCTTATGTCAAGGAGATCCCCTTTCCCATTATTGTTTGTGGTGGTTGAGGCATGAGAAGGATGTTAGCAAAAGCTGTGTCAAGGGGATGTTTGAATGTCTTTACTATTAATAATACGAGGCATAAATGGTGATATCCCATCTCCTTTTCATCAAGGATACACTTATCTATTGCAATGTAAACTCAATCCAACTTTGCTATTTAAGATGCGTCCTCATTTGTTTCAAGGCGGTTTCAGGCTTGAGGATCAGTTTAAGTATATATGAAAATGTGCCAATTGGAGAGGTAATGAATGTTAAGGAATTGGCAAGCAATCTCAGATTACATGTCTCATCCATTCTAATGAAACACTTTTGCCTTTGGGGTCTCACTTCAAGGCACATATGTGATTTCATTATAGATAAAAGCACAAGAGATTGACTAGCTAGAAGAAATTGTACTTATCAAAAAGGGGGAGACTCTCTCTAATCAAAAGTACGTTATCTAGCCATCCAACTTATTTCTTATATTTATTCCCATTGTCTGTAAGAGTTACAAAAAGGTTGAATAAAAATTTCAAAGAGATTTTCTTTAGGGTGGGATAGGTGAGGGATTCAAATTTCTAAATTGTGGCCCCAACTTACTATGTGCCCATTAATTTCCTAAACACCTGTTCATCATGGTTTATTTAAATTATATAATATATATTACCCCATGAATAATAAATTTATGTTGATACCACACATTCCTGATGCAACCAACAAATAGTTCAAGAAAAAAACAAGAGTAAATATCAAAATATTCTAGAATTATGATCTGGTTTTGATGTGCAGCCTATTGGATCCTTTCATAGGCTACTTTAGTTGTTAGTGACTGTATTAGAGTATTAAGTTTATTTAGGTTAGAAAGTTGCTAGATCAATTTTGATTAAGATTTATTAGAATAAGGGGAATCTAGTAATTTTCTAGATTTTCCAGAATGGGCTGTACTACAGGCCCATGTGTCTAATTATATGTTGAGTCTTTTTCTATTTGATTTAGAAGTACTTAATTACTTTGCTTTGTTATTAGGATTCTTGGTCCTTCTAGAAAAGATGTTATTAGCACTTAGTAGTCCTTTCTACAATTGGGTTTTGTAATAGCCTTCTATGTACTATGTAGACAATAAAATTTAGATAAAGAGATTGACCCCAATTTTTTTTTTAAGCCTTAAGGGTGTGATTTCTTAGGAAACTTAGGTGTGGTTGCTTAGACTTTATCTATTTTTGTTTCATGTTCCATTCACCATTTTGACACCAAAAAGCCTTCAAATTCATTCAAGATCCAATATTTTTATTACTTAACCTTACCTACACCTTTAAACATCAAACCCAATTCAAGAACCCTTCAAAAAATCATTAATTATCCTAATTTGGTGCAAAAATTTTAAATATCCTACATCAACAAGAAACTCCAATCATTTCAAATATATAAGGTAACCACTTGGCACAAAGATAACAAACAGATGCTAAACAGAAGTGGCTTTGTCCTATAAACTAGATTCCTAAATAGTTTTCAAACATTTCCAATTTAAATAATTATTATTAAAATTAGAGGTCATATACAATTCTTCTAAATATCTAACTCTTACCTCATAAATAAGAGACTCCCCACCAGTTAAGTAGGGCAACTGCCCAAGAAAGTAGTAATCCCTATCATTGCAAGAATCTGTAGAATAGTTGGTACACCACAAAGGTTTCTGCACAGTGTTTAGAAAGTTCAGAATAAATAAATACCTTGACAGGACTACCATGGTTTATCAAAAATAAAGGAAAAAAAAAAAAAAACACCTCTAAGAAATTTAGGATTATCATTGCAAAATAATTGAGGGACCAAATGAAATCAAATTGAGTAAAAACGAAGTAGGATTTTGCAGCACTCTGGAAGTTTGATTGATCAAGAATTTGCTCGGGTAAACCAATACCATCTTCAGCCTGCAGAAAGCATTTTCAGCCAATAACCAATAAAAAGTAATCATTTGTTAGAAAATTTTGAGAATAAGAATATTAAAGAAGTAATGACTGAAAATCTCAAATAATGTTATATAGTTGTTCAGAGAGAGAAATGGTAGACAAGGCTAAAAATTTCTATTTGTTCTTTCTTGGTTAGACAATTTGAAAGTCTTCCAAATATCACAAAATCCAATGTAAAACAAAGGACACCTTATGAGGATTAAAAAAAATAAAAATTAAAAAATAGATGCACATCAATGAACTTCTTCTTTGATTAGGTACACATGTTAAAAGAACTATTAAAAAGAAACTTCAGAAATATATCCCTGATTTCATCAGGTACTTTAAAGGCTTTCAACAAAATCACGAAAGATTGCAATCATAAAATGGAAGGACAATATTTGAGGGAAAAAACATATATTAACAATGTATAGTAAATGTCAAACAGATTAACGTGCCACGACCCTTCTATGATTCTATCACCACACATTACAAGATATTAATTTTTTTCAAAATCAATTTGAATTCTCATATGACTCTTCTTTTTCATTTTCTTTTATGGTAAAAGCTCAAATTAACTTGTCTCCATGGAAACAGACTTTGAAATTCTAAAGACAAGCCCATTATGAAATAGACTTCAAAAATCAGTATTAACAAGAAGCATGATGCTATTTATGTCTTATTAGCAAGTGCAACCAAGTGTTTGAATGCAGTTGAAAACCTAGTGTATAGCACCTAAGTTAACATATCTAAGTTTTATCCACTACATATATTATCAAACACAAACCCAATAATTCATCTTCTTAAAAGGGAAAGAAGATGAATTATTGGATACATTAAAAAAAGTGAAACAAAGAATGAAATGAACCAGATCAACGAGAGCAGCCGCCTTCTCAACATTCGAGCCGTAAGCAATGGCTTCAGAACGATTATGGTGCTCTCTCTTGCGACGAGCCGCAGTAGCTCTACTGCTTTCTCCGCTTAGCAGAGACTTCTCCATCTATAAGATACAAATGAAAACTGAAACCAAAATGACAATTGGTTTCAATTCAAAACAACAAAAGCAGAGAAACCGAGACACAGAGAGAGAGAGAGAGAGAGAGAGAGAGGTGGTGAAGATAATATAGGCTTTGATCCGAGACGTAATGAGACAGTTATGAAATGAATCTTCGTTACTATTAATAAAAGATCTCAAATAGAGGCTTCTGTGTCGGGTTACGGTGAGTCGGGTTCCCATGAGCTCTCCCTCATGCCTCCTTCAATGCACTCTCTCTTACTCTCTTTGAATAGCAATGTTTATTGAGCTCAAATTGTGATATGAGGCCAAGGTTTTACTGCAAAGTGTGTGTGCGGTTGCATGTAACAATTAAATATGCACTAATATTTAGCCTTTATTGAATTTGAATTACATATTTTTAACATCAGTTTGGCTGATATCTATTTTGTATCGCTTAGTTTTCGATGGCTTATTTGTTAAAAGTGCAACATAAATTTTAAGTTAATCTATTTTAAAAAAAGTTAGTTTTGTTGCTTTTTTAGAAGAAATGTGATAAAAAGCAAAACTTTGGGAGGTGGAGGCTAAGAGTTTAAGTATTTTTTTAACAAATTCATTATTAGATCACATTATTTCTATTTTTGTTGTCTTACACTATATTTAATTAACATAAAATCCTAAATATAATTTGACAAACTATTTATTTTTAATCATGTGCCATGAATGGTCATCTTTTTTATACAAGATAGAAATTTTACTTTAGTCTAATTTGTTTATATGCGTATGAAGCTTCCTATTGAAAACTTGAACCTCAACTCTTACCCCTTATACCCCACAAGAACTTTTTATTTGTAGAATGATCATCATGCGCGTAGTGTTCATGAATGGTCATTTGACCACCAAAGAAATTTCTCCAAGCATACTTGAGTAACAATACTATGTTAAAAATAATAACAATAATAATAATCAATGATGCAAGCATTCAAGATGGTGCATGCTATGATTAGTTTACTATCAATGAAAGCAATTAACTAATAAACCATTTCGTGAAAAAAAAAAAAAAAAAAAGCAATATGGAACCCAATGGATTCCTAACATTGAGGCGATCTTATTGGAGCTATCATAAAATTGACCTATACTATCATTCTCTCTTTTGTTTTGAGAATCATACTATCATTCTTTTAAAATACGAGAGTGTAGCTTTTCTTTTTCTTTTTTTTGGGGTAGCTTTTTGCTTTTTGGCAAGGAATGCGGAAGAAGATTGTGGATGTAGATAGCGATAAAACATGGATCAGTTGATACGGAGTTGTCCCAGCCGACCTGGAAATTGGAATGTAAGTCGGCCGAATGGGATGGATTGGGACTGTGCGCCCTCACCTGCTTTTCATGAGCTCCCCCTTTCTTTTTATTTTATATATCAGTTTTGATTGATTCTTGTCAAAAACACTGTTTATTCTAACTTCTAATTTTATAATTTTAACGCTTAGATTATTCTTTCTTATGCTTTTTCTAATTTAATTCATAGATAACAAACACAATTAGAATTTGCCAAGTGTTATTGGAATTACAGCCTCTTCCTTCTTGCGTAAAAAAATAAATAAATTAGAATTATCATTTTCAGTTTTAAATTTTAATATATAAGAAAGCTCGATTTAAGAAAAATAAAGATGTCCTATCCCATTCATAGCATCACTCTTAAAAATAAATAATCTCATAAATCACTATAATGGGTTTAAAAAATAATAACTCCAAACTTGTTTGGAACTAAATTTTTTCCTATTATTATTATAGCTACAAGTGGGGAGGAAAATTTTGAGTCATACATATCTCAGTTGAAAACACTAAAAAGTGTTGAAGGAGAAAACTCTTAACTTTTTCCTGTTAAATTCATACAGTAATTAGAAAAAATTATCAAATCTCCTTAGTAACCCTCGAATTAAATTTTACCCACAAATATGCTTTCAAAAAAAAAAAAAATTTACCCGCAAATATTGTTAGATTGTTCTGAAGGGATATAAAGATGGCCCGGGGGGCCCACCGGCCCAGCTGCTTCCTTTTCTTTTCTTTTTTTGATAAGAAGCTGCTTCCTTTTCAAATGGCACAACGATGTTCCCTTCTATTTAAAGCACTAAAAGGCCTGTTTATATATATTTGAGTTTGACAGTACAACCGACGCGGCCCTCGACCACGTATATTACGCTCCCAAAAACGAAAAGTCAAAAAAGCATTAATTATTTTCTTTCTTAATCATGTCTACTAGACTCTACCTTTCAAAAAAAAATAAAAAATAGACTCTAGTACTACAAAGTTCAAACAAGAACAAAGAATTTTCGGAAAAAAGAGTTGCAATAGCTTGGCCTTCACTGTCTCAAACCAATGGCTTCATGCCCAGAGAGTCTCTTCCTCAGTAACAAATCAAACCTGCTTCCATTGACATGGATCCCATTAAATTAAATAAATCATTTTCTCAAATTTCATTGGGATAGTCTTGTTTCTAATCTTCGTATGTTCTTATTACATGTATAAAAAGAAAAGAAAAGGTAATAAATGACAACTGTGTCACTCTTGGTAATGTTTCAATGATTCCTATTCAAAAGGAAAAAAAAAGTTCCATTGATTAAGTTGAGAAACGTTCCTTGCATATTCGAGTACAGGACCATGCAAGCCTACAAATACCCAGGAATTAAAATGGCGCTCAAAACTTGGACATTTTAGCACCAAAAGAATGAGAAAGTATATCATGTTTCGGTAATACCAATTCAGTATCTGTTTTAGTATTTCCTATTCAATAAATGAGTGACACCTATTTCAAAAAACCACATCAGACTACTCTAATAAATTAATCACAATCTTTTATACTATCAGAAAGATAAATTAATTATTTATTGGAGTAATCTAATGTGATTTTTTGAAACAGGTGTCACTCATTTATTGGGTAGGAAATACCAAAACAGATACTAAGTTAGTATTACCGAAATATGGTATACTTTCTCCAAAAGAAGGATCGAAAAATTCATTTCCCCCTGGGAAAGTATATGATGTTTCTAGAATACCAGATCAACATCCAATTGGTGTTTCATGCTCCAATAAAAATTCAACACCTGTATAAAAATGACAGATTAGTAAACTAGCTCATTTAAATCAAAAGTACAAAAATGCCCTTGAAAATTTTCAAAGTACCGCCACTCAACATGCTTTACCTTTATGCAAAATCAAAACTTTGTTGGAAAAATAGCATGGAGTAAATAAGAAATTAATGTTTTCTATGTTCACTTAGATGTTATTAAAAGTGGTAAAAGTCCTGAGTCGATCGCACATAGGAAAGGAAATAGATAATATATGAGTTTATATACTCATGAGTTGGACATTGGGTTGGGCATTTGGCATATGTGGACTGTGCCTACTTGTCTAAATAATAATATTTTATTATTTTAATTTTTGGTTCAGTTAGTCTGTGCACAGCAGTTATCACTGAAACATAATGTTTGTTCAGTAACGTATAAGTTTTCATAGTCCCTCATTCATAAAACTACTTTTCAGAAAAAACTCTCTAAAAGAGAATATTTTTGTGTATTCATTTTGTGTTGTAGGGGCCTTTTTTGTTGTTATGTTGGGCTGAGCTATCTCCTGCGGTAATAGGCCCAAGTATTCTGAGTAAGGGAAGTTGAAACCAGTCCAACTGCAACTCAATTTGGGCCGGCTTATGCACAAACTATGCCTCGTCTGCTAGGAGTGTGCTTATGGCAGACAGAACTATTTCAGAGGAGTCATGGCAAACAGATATAATAATAATAACAAAATAGAGTACTCTGGCTATTTAATAGAAAATGTCCAAATAATCCCTATTCACGAGACATAATCATAGTAATAACAATGACTTTTACAAAGAAAGTAAAGGGCACAAATGGCAATATGAGTTAATTAAAATAGACAGAAATTAAATCAAGTCTGGTATGTAGGAGCAAAACCAAAGAGGGAAGAGCTCCTCCTCTCAACACAGTTAATCTCCTAGGGAAAATCTTGCCGTGGAGAATGGCTTTAAGGGAAACAGATCTAAATGGTTAGTGCCCAAAGGAATCTTTTTATTTTCAGACAGAGAGCAGGATTTCGAGAGGGAGAGAGGGAAAATCAACCTACTGGTGCATGCCTGTCGGTCTAACTCTCTCTATTTTTTTCCTTTTTTCTTTCTTTTGTTTTTAGCTTTTCCTCTTATCTTTTTCTTTCTTTTCTTTTACCCTTGTTTTCTATTTTATGATTTCTCCCTAGTGATCTCGCTACCTCCCCTTTCTGGGCACGGCAAGGGTCTCTTTATATAGTGTCTGCCGTGACCAGATTTTACTATTTTAACCCTTAACTACCTTTGTTTAGTCTGGGTGTACTTGCTGATCACCACTGGTCCATCTGTGTGACACTCCCTACTTCTAGACAAAGGAGAGCAATTTTATTTATTCGTCTGCCGTGGCACCGTTTCCTGCCACGATGTGAGTGTTTTCTCTCTCTATCCCTCATGGCATGCACCTAGCGGATCCCACTCAACCTTACTTCTTTTGGGTGGTCTGTCATCCCAGCAGGACGTACCCCCAAAAGAGCTTAGGCAGGAACCGCAGAATAGGTTTTTTCTCCTCTCCCCATCGCCAAACCATGCCCTCTTACCTCTGACCCATGACCCCACCATGTCCCATATTGGCTAGGTATAGGCTGGTGGTGTCTGGGCCTTGCGCGTGCCCCTCTTTCGTATATGTCCAAAATCTGTCTGCCGCTCATGTGTTCGCCGCGATCTGGAGGCTTGTCTGCATAGTTTGTCGTCCTTCTTTGGCCTTTTATGTGGGTTGTCCTACGATTTTCCACTCCCCTTAGGGGCTGGGCCTTATTTGATACTGGGCTTTATATTTCTTTCAGTCTATTCCTTGATTGCCATCATGTCCTGCCATATTACTCTATCATTCCTGCTGTAATGACTTGATCCAGCTAGGCCTCTTCAGGCCTGCCGTTTATTCTTTCCCCAGTGGCTTAGCATGGTCATGGTTTTCTTACTTATGGGCTTTTGTGTCCCTTTCGTTTTCTCTTGGGCATCCTCGACCCATTTGCTTTTCTTGGGCTTCCTCGGCCCTTTTCCTAACTCTGTGTTCCCACGGGCTTTTACTAACTTCATTGGGCTTCCCCGGCCCAATTACCTCATACTCGTTCTTGGGGTTCATGGGCCTACCATCAACCCCTTACTCTCTTTGTTTGCATTGCTTTGGGTCTGCCTCGGCCCATTCTCACTTTTCTACATCATACATTGCCCATGGGTTTGCTATTTGCTATTTCTCTCTCTCTGGACCCCTTTGAGCCCATTTGCTTCCTCAATATCCATTTATTTATTTTATAGACCTGTGATCCATCATTCTTGCTACTTGGACTTAATGGTTTTTTTTTTTTTTTTTTTTATTTGCCAACTTCTTTTCGGTTTGCGTTGCTGGGCTCCCTCTTTCTTTTTGGCTTCCAAAATGACCATCAACATGTGTCAAAGAGAGAGAAAGAGACATTGAGTAGTTCGTAAAGCATGACCTTGTGTGCTTTGTTTTCGTGCTATAGATCATTTTATCCTAGGAGGCAGACGTCCGTGAGTCTCAAAGCACCACAGTGATTGTGTGAGGGGCGAAATTTGCTTTAAGGAGATTGTGTCAAACACAAGACTTGATCTGAATCATTCATTCATCACGCATTTGGTCTGTGAGTTTTTAATTATTTACAGATTTCTTCTTATATATATTCAATATTTTGTTTATTGCTTTTGCCTATTACATCTATTTGTGTTATTGCTTATTCTTAGATATGTGTATTGTTCCTTTTGTTTTATCACAAGAGTAAATTGTTGAACTATAACCAACAATCTTAAAGCAGATTTATTATTTTTTTAATTTATTTTTGTGATTACTGTGTGTATCGGCATGTTTTACTGTGCAATTTTATATCTTTGAGTTAGGGCATCCACATCAGTCCGTTTAAATTTTCTATCTATTTTACACGAAAAAACCTATTTTTTCTATTTTACACATTCACTTTTACAAAACACCCACATCAGTTTATCTATTCTACACATTTATTCAATAAAATATTCATTCTTTTACTATTTTTTATTATTTTCTTCACATCCCTCTCACTCACTACCTATCTCTCTCTCACAGACCAACCGCCATCACCAAGCAACCAACCTCCACCATCATCAACCCATCTAGCCAAACATCATCAACTCACCCGGCCATATCGACCCACATACCTGAAACACCATTCAACCCAAAAAGAAAGCCAAATCAACCCAAATACCGAAATCCCATTCAACCCAAACGAAAGCTAAGTCAACCCCATTCAACCTGAAACCCATTGATCAAACAACCAGAAATAAAGGAAAGCAATAAGATCGGTGGAGAGATCAGTGATCAATGGCGGTGGCAATCGGTGGTAGTGGTGGCGAGAGATTGGTTCGCTGTTATGATCTGATGGAGAAAACGAAAGAGGGTGAGAGACAATTAGATTGAAGTTGGTCGGCTTGATTGGAGGGTATGATGAAGCATCTTCGCTCATGGCGGTAAGTGTGATGGACTTGACCGCCGACAATGGAGGGTTTGATGATCGGCGACAGTGGAGGCATGGTTTGACCGGCGACAGTGGTGAGAGTGAGAGCAAATGAGGAAAAGGGGGAGTGAGGTGAGGTGAGGTGAGGTGAGAGCAGAGACAAGGAGAGAGTCAGGTGAGAGTGAGAGTGAGAGTGAGAGCAGAGACAAGAGACAGAAAAAACTATTAAAAAATTAAATACACATGCTACAATGCCTGTGTAACTGTAGCTCATTGAAAAATTTAAAAGACTTTACACATTTTTAACGGATTGATGTGGGTGTTTTTTGGTTTAAAATGTATAAAAGTTGTACTTTTTTTATTTTAGAAGACTATAAACAGACTAATGTGGATACTTTAGGTAGTTCTGCGAAATAGTATCGTGACTCAGCGAGATTGCTTGATATGATACGTTTTTCAAAAACTGCGTTTAATCTTTAACTATTGCAAGTTGCATTTGATTTGACTGGACGACAGGTTTGATTGATAATTTTTTTTTTTGAAGGGGAAATAAAATTGCATTGCAATTAAAAAGGAAGTACAATAGAACAGCCTGTAAAGCAGGTTAGTGCAGCATATCAGCTTGTACAAATGGAACTAAAAAAGAAGGGGTAACCCCTTTCCACAAGTGGACAGATCTATTCCTACGGGCAAATTGTGCAAGCTTATGGGTTGCAAAGTTAAAAGCCCGATTAAGGTGCCTGAAGGAGCAGAAAACAAAAGATGTTTGAGCATGAGGGATGTCTTGGATGATGTGTCTGTGAGGAGCCCCAAAGGCAAAGTCATTGATGGCATTGATCACTGTGAGAGCATCACTTTCAAATATGACCCGAGAGAGCTGTAACTCCTGAGCAAGCCGAATACCTTGCTCCAATGCAAACACCTCCACCAGTTCAGCCGTGTAGTGGGACTGAAGTTGCTTGCAAAAGGCAGCAACTGTTTGGCCTTTGCAGTCTCTAATAATGACTCCAATGCTGGAGGACTCCTCAATATCAAATGAAGACCCATCAACATTGATTTTGAAGACACCCGGTGGAGGAGGAGACCAGCAGTGAGTGTGAAAGGGTCTAGGATTGAATAAGTCTAAAGTTGCCGCGTCATTGAATTCCTCAATTGAGTTTTTAGCCATCTGCCATACTTGGGAGGGAGAAGAGTACTTGTTACCATGGATGACTTTATTTCTATTGAACCAAATAGTCCATGCAACCGTGAGGAACAGCTCTAAATCATGGGGAGGCTTGTGGGCAAGGATGTACATGGCTGAATCATTGAATGTCCATTTGTTACTATGGATCATTTGTGGCATATCTGACCAGTAATTCCAAACCAGATTAGCAAATTCACAATGGAGCAAAGCATGATGGGTAGTTTCTAGTTCCTTACCACAAATAGGACATTCATAACTAGTAGAGATGCCACGAGTGCAAACCTTTTCCATAGTTGGCAGCCCGTTGACACAAGCCCTCCAAGCAAAGATTTTAACTTTGGCAGGAAGATTGAGGCGCCACAAGTTCTTCCACAGAGGCTTGAAAGGGTCCCCCCCGGAGCTTTCCACTTCTTCCTTTGCTTCTACCAAGCAGTGGGCAAAATGGTACGCACTTTTTACAGTGAACTCGCCCTGGTTGTTTCCCATCCAAATTAATTTGTCATCAGGCAGACTGTGGCTGAGGGGTATTTTTAGAATTGCATCAACTTCAAAGGGGAGGAAAGCGGCTCTAATCAAATCAGCTCTCCACCATTTTGTGTCCGGATCAATGAGAGAGGACACCATTGGGTAGATTGGGAGGTTAATGGGAGGGGAGATAACTTTGTGTGTGGATGGGGTAGGAAGCCATTTGTCGTCCCATATGTGAATTTGTTTTCCATTGCCCACATGCCACCGGGTACCCTTTCTAATAACCCCAAGGCTATTGAATATGCTCCTCCAAGAGTAGGATGGGGAGGAGCCAAGTGTTGCACTAAGGATGTCACCGGTGGGGAAATATCTTGCCTTGAGGACACGGGCAAGGAGGAAGCTGGGATTTGTGATTATTCTCCATGCTCGCTTCGCCAACATAGCAAGGTTGAAGGCCTGCAGGTTCCGGAAGCCCAAGCCCCCCCTTGACTTCGGGTAGCACATTTGTTTCCATCCAACCCAAGCCATCTTTGCTTCTTGATGCTTTTGGCCCCACCAAAACCTTCTCATCATACTCTCAAGATCTTCACATAGGCCTTGTGGGAGCTGAAAACAGCTCATGGTGTAGGTGGGAATTGCTTGGGCAACCGCCTTAATAAGAATTTCCTTGCCCCCCATAGATAAAAGCTTGCCCTTCCAACCCGCAAGTTTTTGACCCACCCTCTCTTTAAGAGTAGAGAAGACCTGCTTTTTTGATCTCCCAATGAAGGATGGAAGCCCAAGATACTTGGAGTGTCTTGAGTCATTCATCGGCCTCAAAATGGAAAAGATTGCCTCCTTTGTATTCTGGTCAGTGTTTGGGCTAAAGAATATCGAGGATTTATCAGTGTTTATTTTCTGGCCAGAGGCGTCCTCATACTTCTGAAGAATTTGTTTGAGCTCTTGGCACTCTTCAGGCTTTGCCTTACAGAAGAGAATGTTGTCATCAGCAAAGAAAAGATGGGCGACACTTGGACTGCTTCTGCAAATGGAGATGCCTGTGAGAAGATGGTTCCTAATTGCCTCATGAATAATGGCCGAGAGGCCCTCCGCACAAAGGAGGAAGAGACTGGGAGAGAGGGGGTCTCCCTATCGGAGACCTCTAGACAGAGTGATATTTCCAAAGGCAGCCCCATTAATGAGGACTGAATAGGAGACTGAAGTGATGCATTGCATTATGAGATTCACCCATCTAGAGCAGAAACTCAGTTTTTCCATGACTCGCTTAATGAAACACCATTCAACCCTATCAAAAGCCTTGCTCGTATCGAGTTTGGCTACCATAAAGCCCTCCTTTCCATTCGTTTTGTGATTTAGGAAGTGCATAAGTTCAAAGGCCACCAGAACATTGTCTGTGATAAGGCGATCCGAGGTGAATGCACTTTGGTTCTCTGAGAGTTTGATTGATAATCTTGAATGGTAAACGTCTACGGTTGCTAATCTTGCATTGGTATATATAAGTTTTGTCCTTTGTACGGTTGGTACGTAAGTGAGTCCCTTTGATTTCTGGGCAAACTTGGTCTTTATCGTTTTGAAGGTCAGTATTGTTCGGTGATGGTCTTGGACTTTTTGAGTATAATTTTTGTTGGGTTTGTTTTTAGTGCAGAATCCTTTTCTTTTGACTTTTGATTGTGTTTCTTTGGTACTTAGTAGAATACGTTCACTATTAAATATCTCTTGTATATTCTGATATTACACAGTGACTAGTTGGCTTATAATATACTATATGATATTATGCTTTTTTGTCCTATTTGATTGGCTGGGCATTTTTTAGATTCTTTGTTTAGTGTGTTCGTACTGTGCTGTAAATCTTTGAGGATAATGATATTTGATAAATTTTTTGGCATTTAACCGTTTGATTAAGAGATAAAATTTTTTTGAAACTGTTTCAGATGGTCATATATGTTGGTATATATAAATGATGACATGCTTATTTTCATTTGACCTTTGCTTACGAGATATTTCAATGATTATTTGTTAGATGAATTATTTATATTGATATCTAACCTTAAACTTTATAACGATGACCACGTTTGGTGGTACTTGTTCAAAAGGATGTTCTTGGCCTTTTTATGTGCAATGGTGTATGGGCCAGATGAATATAGGAAATTGGAAATTTTGATGGAGGCAAAATTTTTGAATCCATTTAAATGCATTCAATTTTGGGCGTGGCTGCCATTCTTTAGTTTTTGGTTAGTCTTTACTAATTCATCAAGTGATCCTCTATTTGATAATTAAAATAGCATTATGAGAGCCATTATTAATAATTTCAAATGTGTGGATATAAGCCCAAGAATGAGACCAATTGCACACTAGTGAGGCTGTAATTATGGGGTTTCACTCTAAATTAGAGAGTGTACAGTTCATCCCTTGGCCAAATGTGTTATTTATTTATAAAGTTTAAGGCTCAATTATTTGTATTGATATGAAGGACACATGATTGTTGTATTTGAGCACATATAGCCTTATTTAATTACATACATGTATATATAATTTGTGAGCATGTGTGAACTTGATTGGATATTAATGTGTTTAATCCCAATATATGTTTTGTAATATTTCTTTAGATGAAATATATGTTAAATGGCTTAGTTGACATACTTGTGTTGTCAAAATTTGAAATGCACAAGAGTCTGTTATGAGTGCTTATTAAATAAGCACGGATGAGACATTAGAGATGTCCATTCATTATAAGAATGAAATTGAAAAATAACTCAATGAAAATGCAATAAGTTCTTGATTACCATAGAACTTGTGGGGGGGAAGCTATTATTTCCACCAATTATTTATTCATTGAGATGCCTTAATAGAAACCACTAAAACACCTTGTGAATTATGGAAAGAGTGATCGCCTTTCTATAAATTCTTTAAATGTGGGGGTGTTTGATGAAGGTAGTGGTTCTTATTCCTAAAGGATAAAGAACCATTGGGTTGTGGTCATAACAGTAGTGCATAGTGCTTTCTAATTTATGAATCTATTATTTTTATATGCATGAAAATTAATTAGAATATATTTCAAGTGTTAAACTTTCTTAATCAAGAGTTGATGGAAGAGAGGTTGAGCCTAAGCATACTAAAAGGACAAACGTCATATTCGTTTAGTCCAAATTTTCTAATTTATATATTAGAAGATGAACTTAAGGCTTCAAAGAAGCAAAATCCTAAAGTGCCTTCTTGGAAAAGAGATTGTCAATAGTGCAATAAATCCATCTTTGAAATCGATGCATAGTAATTGGTGGATCTACCACCTAAGAGTTTGAGAGTTGATGGAATTATTGACTATTACAAGGAAAGACTTGTTGTAGAAGGCTATGAAGAAAAGGAAGATATGAATTTTCTTGATACGCAATAAACCAAAGGGGTTTATGGTTCTTGTACAAGGAAACAAAGTGTGTAGGCTTGTTGAATCTTTGTATAGATTGAAGCAAGTTTCAATGCAATGACATGACAAATTTGACAATGAGATGATGTCAAATGAGTTTAGATTTAATGCGACTAGTGTGTGATGTGAAATCTATCGAAAGAGGCTATGTCATTGTGGGATATGCTCGTGTAAGTGTTGTAGATGTGATACAAGAAATGAAAATTTTTAATACATCTAATAGACTTGTCTTGTCTCAATCACATGAGAAATGTGACAATAGTCTAGTGAGAACACCTTATGCAAAGAACATATGTATTTTATGGGAAGTCTTTATAAATCTAAACAAACATGCATTGTTGGATACTTGTGCCTCCTAATTTTATATATTGGTAGGGCACAAAGTTATGGTAGGTCTCTACATATTTGTTGGAGACAATACCATGAGGCAGTTGCTCTCAAATGGAAGTATTTCCAAATTATAAAACAAATCCGTAATCAGTTGTTTATGTGGAGAGCGAATAAACTGTGTGTTCATCGAGGGGAATGGGGTTAAAGCCTATTAATCTAAAAATCTCCGGGATGGCAACCCAACCTAGCTGACTGGAGATCCCAAGATCTAGGTTCAAAGAGACAACCGAATCGTGGAGGCTATTTTTATCACTATGGAGATAACATCTCCCTCACATTCTTATGATGAAATGGTGATGCCTGTAAGCGATGTTCAGGGTAAGCTTTGCTTTTAATGATTTTTATATCTTGGAATTCCAAGTGGGGTATGCAGGATACTCTTAATAAGAATCACATATATGAGTGTGAAGTGGGTCGCTTCCATGAAAGTTTCAAGGCTGAATTCTCTAAAACATTTCATGAATTTACCAGGATATGTTCAGGGCCGAAATGAACACAACCATAAGAACGAAATATGTACGAAAAGGAGCTGTGTGAATTCTATTGTCTTAATATATACAAACGGCTGACAGTTCAAAAACATCGTGTTCACTGATTAACTAGTATATCTGATAGTTGTTACAAAGGAAAGTTTAAAGCCATAAGCTACTTCTCCCGATACAGTAATTTTTCTTCTACTCTCTCTGTGTTTGCATCATCATCATCATTTGCATTGTGTTTATCAATTTCTATTCATGTGGGGGATTGTTGGAAAAATGGCATGGAGTGAATAAGAAAATTGATGTTTTCTATGTTCACTTAGATGTTATTAAAAGTGGTAAAAATCCTGAGTCCCACATAAGAAAGAAAATAGATAATATATGAGTTTATATGCTCATGAGTTGGACATTGGGTTGGGCCTTTGGCATATGTGGACTGGGCCTACTTGTCCAAATAATATTATTTTATTATTTTAATTTTGAGTCAGTTAGTATGTGCACAGCAGTTATCACTGAAACAGAGTGTCTATTCAGTAACGTATAAGTTTTCATAGTCCCTCATTCATAAAACTACTTTTAAGAAAAAAAACTCTCCAAGAGAGAATATTTTTGTGCATTCATTTTGTGTCAAAGAGAGAGAAAGAGACATTGAGTAGTTCGTAGAGCACAACCTTGTGTGCTTCGTTTTTCTGCTATAGATCATTTTATCCTAAGAGGCAAACGTCCGTGAGTCTCAAAGCACCACAGTGATTGTGTGAGGGATGAAATCTGCTTTAAGGAGATTGTGTCAAATACAAGACTTGATCTGAATCATTCATTCATCATGCATTTGGTTTGTGAGTTTTTAATCTTATATATATTCAGTATTTTGTTTATTACTTTTGCCTATCACATTTATTTGTGTTATTACTTATTCCTAGATATGTGTATTGTTTCTTTTGTTTTTTTTTTTTTTGACCAAAGGCGATAAAATTGTATTAAATAATCTCAAATAGTACAACTACTCAGTAAGAAGAGTGTCAGAAGCAAAAAAGCCTACGCAGAGGCAATGCTTAGCTACTGGGCTCAGAAAAAGGAAAAAACAAACACGAAAAAACTAACAGAATAAGAAAGACGTGTGTACTATCCCAACTAAACAGGGTGGAGAGCTACCATGTGCCTCTGATACTCCTCAAGGAACGCCATTGCTCCACGATGAATCCCCTCTGGGTGAGTCCAAACTTGTTCAAAATAAAACTTATTGCGAGCATTCCACAAAGACTAAGAAATCATGGCCCACACTTCCAGCTCTTTCTTCAGAAGTCTACCAATCATCTGCCTAGTCAGTAGGTGAAAACACGAAGCTGCGAAGTTAGACTTCTGAACTGAATTTTGCCTCGGACATGGGACCAAGTGCACCGGGCAAACGGACACTCCCAAAGGATGTGGCTTGTTGTCTCATCCTGCTGTCCACAAAAGCCACATTTCGGGTCAAGCTGTATCTTCCGCCGCCGAAGATTGACTCTAGTAGGGAGGATGTCAGAGCAAGCCCTCCAAATGAAGTTCCGAACCTTCGGGGGAGTATTAAGGGACCAAACCTTGTTCCACAAACCTTTATCCTGGTTAGCAAGAGAATGCTCCCCCATGGATGCATTGGAAAGACGCAGTGCAACATGGTAGGCGGATTTAACCGAGAATGTTCGACTCTTAGTCTCAATCCAGTGAAGCTTATCGCGTGTCCGTGCATCCCCAAGCTTAATCTGCAGGATATCATCTCTTGTGGAAGCATGGAACAGTGACTGAATCAAGGGTCTATTCCACTGTCTAGTATCAGCATTAAACAGATGACACACCTTTAAGGATCTGTCAGCACCAGGCTTGAAACTAGGAGGCCTTGGGAGCCATTTATGGCTTTCTATACCTACAGTTTCACCATCGCCAATCTTCCAGGTAGAACCCGCAGTGATGAGCTTCCTCGCTTGAAGGAGGCTGCGCCAGACAAAGGAGGGGTTGCTACCCAATTCAGCTTCCATAAACGAGCAAGAAGGAAAGTATCTAGCTTTATACACCCTATAAAACAGAGAGTGGGAACCCTGGATAAGACTCCAAGCTTGTTTGGCGAGCATGGCTAGGTTGAAAGCATGAATATCTCGGAATCCAATGCCTCCTTTATTCTTTGGGGAACAAAGCTTATTCCAGTTAATCTAATGAATTTTTTTCTCATTTCGAGATTGACCCCACCAATATTTAGCCAAAACAGAGTTTATACCATCACATATTGCCTTAGGAATTTTGAAAAGACTCATAGAATAAGTCGGGATAGCCTGTGCCACGGTCTTGATCAATACCTCTCTTCCAGCTTTTGATATATGTTTCTCTTTCCACCCCATTACCTTATTTGTTATACGTTCTAGCAGCTCCTTAAAGGTAGACACCTTGGATTGCCCCCCTACCATTGGTAGTCCCAAATATTTCTCACAGTCACTCATCACTTGTGCACCAAGTAAGGCTTGAATCTCTTGCTTAACTTCAGGTGTAGTGTTTCGGCTAAAGAAGAGAGTTGTTTTTTGCCTATTGATAGCTTGGCCAGAAGCGGCTTCATATTGGGCCAATATGGCTAAAAGGTTTTGGCACTCCCTAGTGCGAGCCTCACAGAAAATCAAAGTATCATCAGCAAAAAGAAGATGAGATATCTTAACACCCCCACGACAAGACAATAATCCATGTACCTTATTACATTCTGTTGCTTTCCTAATCATAGATGAGAGACCCTCAACACATAATAAGTACAAATAAGGAGAGAGTGGGTCCCCTTGCCTTATCCCTCGAGTTGGAGTGACGAAACCTTTTGGCTCTCCATTTATAAGAATGGAGTAGGAGGCTGTACAAACAGTTTCCATGGCCATATCTACCCACTGCACGGCTAACCCCAACTTGAGCATTATCCGTCTAAGGAAAGTCCATTCCACTCGATCATATGCTTTACTAATATCAAGCTTGACAGCCATGTGTCCAGTACGCCCTCGCCTCCTATTTCGCATTCGATGCAACATCTTAAATGCCACTGTTGTATTATCAGTAATAAGTCTGCCTGGTACAAAAGCACTCTGTGCATCCGAGATAACATTAGGGAGGATAGATTTCAATCTGTTTGCTAATACCTTGGACACAATTCTAGAGATTACATTACTCAGGCTGATTGGACGGAATTCAATAATATGCTGGGGGTTATTCACTTTAGGGACAAGCACAATGTGATTAAAATTCATTTTACGGAGGCATCTCCCTGAATGTAAAGAAGAGAGCACGGCAGAGGTAACATCTTGCCCAACAATATGCCAATACTTTTGAAAGAAAAAAGGAGACATACCATCCGGTCCCGGGGCTTTGGAGGGGTGCATCTGAAACAATGTTGTACGAACCTCTTCTGCAGTGTATGGTTGCCCTAAAGTTGCATTCATCCCTTCGGTGACAACTCGGTCTACAGAGTTCAACACCCCATCCATGTGTATCGGGTTGCTAGAGGTAAAAAACTCTCTGTAAAACTCTTCAGCTATAGTAGCAACTCGACCCTCATCCGTTTGCCAAACTCCTTGCCATCATACAGACCTGCAATATGATTTTGGCGTCATCTATGGCTTGCCCGTTGGTGAAAGAACTTTGTGTTCTTATCCCCAGCAGGGAGCCATACTGCTCTAGACCGCTGTTTCCAAAAGACCTCCTCATGATGTAGTAGTTCAGTGGTGGCTTTTTTTACCTCCGTAATTCTTCCCAAATTTGAGGAGAAGTCCCCCCGAGTGAGTTCGTCTAACTCCATCTGCTTTTGATTCAACCTGGTTCTTGTATCCCCGAAAGCGACTCTGCTCCAGCTGAGAAGGTCCAGGCGACATCTCTTTATTTTTTCAAATAATCGAAACATCGGACTTCCTGATAGTACCTCCTGAGCCCAAGAAGTTCTAATTCTGTCTTCGCATTCTGTATGAGCCACCCACTTCTCCTCGAATCGTTGTACATGTTTCCGACGAACAATTTGTGGGCCAAAGTTGTCAAGGTTCAGTTGAATGGGGTCATGGTCGGAGTACGCAACATTAAGATGTTCCACTCGTGCACAGGGGAAAAGTTCCGACCATGCATTATTTGCACAAGCTCTGTCCAACCTCTCCTCCACAAACTCCAGCCCCTGCCTCCCATTTCTCCACGTGAAGATCTTCCCACTATAGCCTAGGTCAACTAGCCCACAATTGAGAAGTGTGCTTCTGAAGGCTTGCATCAGACCCAACGGCTTAGGTATTCGACCATTCTTTTCGTCCGATGACAATATCTCATTAAAGTCACCAATGCACAGCCATGGTAGGGATGTGTAACTGTATAGGTGACGCATGAGATGCCAAGTTTCACATTTCCGTTGGTCCTCGGGATGGCCATAAATCCCCGTCAACCTCCATTGTACCTGCATAGGATAGGAAACATAGGCGTCAATATGATTAGGGGAGACAATTTGGGTGTTAAGTAAGACATCATTCTTCCACAGGAGTGCAAGCCCTCCACTCCTGCCTCTACTAGGTACCACAGTCATAGAATGAAAGTTCAGCTCTCTTTGTATGGGTTCCATTTCAGTTGTAGTTAATTTTGTTTCCATGAGAAACAAAATTTTGGGTCCTTTTTTCCTCACTAGGTCAGCGAGTACTTGAACTGCACGGCGGTTCCCAAGCCCCCGGCAATTCCAACTTAGGACAATCATTGTGCTCGGCGGGGCTGAATAGCAGCCTCCGCCGTTGTCGCAGTTAAAGAATCATGAGCACTCAAAGTTCTTGGTCTTTTTCCACACTCTAGATCAGCCAAATTAGTGTCCCCAGTCAGGTAGTGTGCTCCTCGTTTTGAACCAACTTGCACTGTGCCACCTTCGTCCACCACAATAGACTGTGTCGGGGTTCGTACTATTCTTTTCCAAGAAGGTTGGCCAGGGTTCGTAATGGGATGTTGTGGGGATGGAGTGTCCATATAGGTTTTACGTAGAATGTTAGCGTCCAAGGATGGGTTAAAAGCTTTGCATGCCACGGGTGGTTCAGAAGTTTGGATTTGAGAGCATAAAGTAGTTGCCTCTGGGTGTGTACTGATATTCTCAGGAAGGTCGTCTTAGGTAGTGGGGTTACTATTCTCAATATGGTCATCCTTAGAAATCAGGATGTGCTCCCTGTTAGAGTGTATAGGAGCCAGGGTCAATGGTGGGGCCCTAAGAGACCTCTCGGCTAGGTGGCTTGGGGGAAATTATTGGCTAGTCCAGGACTACAAGGTCAGCATGCTGACCTTGTAGTCCCAGCCAATAGAAGCATGCCAGCACATTAAAATTTTCTTACCTCACCTGAACTGCCAGCTCATCGTAATAAAGGAAACTTGTTAACGTCTGTTACCGTTTAAAAGCCAAATTTAAAATTTGCATATTTGAGTTGGCGGGTCATGAAGCAACACATGGGCCCACATCAATAAAATATGTGATATAATAGTAGGGTTCTCAACTTAATGGCTTAAAAGCCATAAAGACAACAAAACAAAGCAGAGGCAAAAGACAAGCGGCAGAGAGAACAAACCAGGATACTGTTTTATTTGGTTTCAAGTAAAAGCATGGTAGAAATGGACTTGGAGGAAAGTGATAAAGGTATATTTTGTCTTGTATTGTTTTGATTTAATTTATGTTTTGCAAGAATGTTTAATAATTTGTGGTGATATACTTGCTCTCAAATAAAACTATATAAAAATGTGTTGTATTTACATGATATGAATTTTATAGTCTAGCCAAAGAAAAATATCATAAAGATTTTGCTTCTTTTTTTCATATATAAATGATTTATTTATTTTTGTTTTTTATTGTATTTATTGTTAATTTTTTGTTATTATAATATTTTTTTATTGAGTATCCATAATCAACCCAAAAAATTTAAGACTAAAATATTGTTGTTAGTGTTGTTGTTATCCATAGTCAATCCCAAAAAAAATAAATTATTAAAAAAATATTTAAAAAATTGGTATTAATACATTGTTGTTGTTATTGTGCCTAAACATTAGAGTTTTGTGATTAAGTGTACCGTAGGCGTTTAAGAAGACATACAAATTTGTAAACAATGTGCATATCGATAAAAAAAAAAATTAGAAACATGATATAATTATTGTATTGTAATTTTCTTAGTATTTTGTTTCTAATATTTATATTTGTCATAAAAATTGTTGTAGTTATTTGCAAACCAAGTGATATTGAAGAAATTGAAGGGGACTGCATGTTTGTAGCAAGGCTAGAAAATAATGATGAAAATTTGTTGAATAAGGTGGTCCTTAATGCAGATGAAGCATATGTTTTATATAATGATTATGCATTGCGAATGGGTTTTAGTATTCGAAAAGGAAAGCCTAGATATTATTATGGGACGAAGAACATAAAGCAACGTGAATTTCTATGTTCTAAGGAGGGTTTTAAACTAGATGAAGATTTTTGTAAAGAGAAATATTCGAAGAGACTAGAGACTAGAATTGGTTGTAAAGCATTTATTCGTTTCACAGTTGAAAATGGTGTTTGGAGTGTTAGTGCATTTAATCCAGAGCATAATCATGAACTTGCACTACAATCAGAGAGGCATTTGTTAAGATCTGGTCGTCATATTTCAAAACCTAAAGCAGATGTAATTGATACCATGGTGAATGCAGGTATAAGTACAAAGAATGCTTATTCATATCTAACAAAAGAAGTTGGAGGGAGTGAAAATGTGGGCTTTACTGAAAGAGATTGTTATAATCATGTGAATATGCAAAAGATGACAATGATTAGTGCTGGAGATGCTCAAAGCTTATTGAATCATTTTAAGTCTAAGCATGCAGAAGATCCCATGTTTTTTTACACAGTTCAAGTAGATCAAGAAAATCGAATGACAAATTTTTTCTGGAGAGATGGGAGATCAAGAGTTGATTATGATTGTTTTGAAGATGTAGTGGTATTTGACACTACATACCGTACCAACAAATATAATTTGATTTGTGCTCCATTTGTAGGTGTTAATCACCATTGGCAAAATGTGATGTTTGGATGTGCATTCCTTTTGGATGAGACCACTAATTCATTTAAATGGTTGTTTAAGTCATTCTTAGACTCAATGGGGAATTGATCGCCTATAACAATTTTCACTGACCAGGATCAAGCTATGTCAAATGCCATTGGGGAAGTGTTTCCAAATACACATCATCGGCTATGTTTGTGGCATATTTCAAAAAATGCTCCTTCTCGCTTAGGAGACTTAAACTCTAACTCAGAGTTTATGTACTTGTTCAACAAGTGCCAAAAATATTGTGATTCAGAATTGGAATTTCAACAGACATGGGATCAAATGACACAAAAATTTGATACTGAGAATCATCATTGGCTTAATATGATGTACAAAATTCGACATAAGTGGAGCACTGCATTCACTAAGGATTTTTTCACAGCTGAATTTAAATCTTCCTCGAGGAGTGAGAGCACAAACCATGTTTTGAATGGTATAGCAAATAAATCAATTAGTCTCACTAAGTTTGTAATTGAATATGAAAATGTATTGGCAGGTATGCGTTCCTCGGAGTTGGATGAAGATTTTCGATGCAAGCAAGGTGCCCCACAAAAAGCAGTTAAGAAGAGTGGCATTTTGGGTCATGCAGCTCAAGTTTACACCTGTAAGATATTCAATTTATTTGAAAATCAATTTCTTAATAGTCTTGCAATGGTTTGGGATCAAGTTGATTGCCAAGATACAATTGGTGTTTTTGAGGTCAAAGAAGAAAATAGTGAAAGAGTACGCATTGTCCGGTTTGATCATCTCAATAACAATATTTCTTGTTCTTGTAAGAAATTTGAGTTATTGGGGATTCTTTGTTGCCATGCATTGCGGGTTTTTAGTATAAAAAATTTAACTAGAATTCCAAGTCAATACATTTTGAAACGTTGGACAAAAGAGGCTAAGAAGGGGATGATGACTTACGAACAAGACAATCATTCACTTAGTAATGATAAAGAGGCAAAGATAGTATGGCGTAATAGCATGATGCGAATAGCTAATACAATCATATCTAAAAGTCAAGGGGAGGATAGCCTTAAGAGAATTTGCCAAAAATTGCTATTGGAACTTGATGAAAAAATTGAAAGGGAGTTGTCAAGGGTCAAGTTTGGTGCAGATGCAAATGTGGAAGATAATGAAGTCATACAATGCGACACCACTGATGAAATGCCTTGCTTGCCAAATGAGGTGTCAGTGTTAAATCCCCCATGTGTGAGATCAAAAGGTTTAAGAAATACTAGACTTAAAGGGCACTTTGAGAAGCGCAAGGCAAACACATCTAAAGATGCATCTTCTTCGAGTGAGTAACTTTTTGTTAAAAACTAAATATACAATTTAACATTTTTATCATTACTAAATATTTTTTGTATATTAAATTTTGATTTTGTGTATGATTTTTTTTTTATGTACAATTTCATAGGAAAAAGAAAACAACAAGTAGTTGAAGAACATTCAAATGTCTCATTTGGTGGCGCATACAATACACTAGTCTGTCAACCACTTAATCCCTACTCTTATTCAGGCTTTACAAGTGCTAACTTATATGGTCAATCTTACTCGCCTTGGACAATGCATTCTCAGGTATATATATATATATATATATATATATAATGTATGGTCATAATCTGATTTCTATATTTGATACCTAATTACAAGCTATTTTCTATTTAGGACATGAGCTATGTAAATGTACCATTTACATCTATGTTGCAAGGTACCGATGTTGTAGCCCAACTTAGTCAGGTAAATTGACACAATTGATTCATTCGATACTATGTGAAACTATATGTACAAAGCTTTATTTTGATATAATGTGCTTATATTTTATTCCTTATAGAATTCATCTACTTCCCAAATGAGCTCATTGATTTATAGTTCCAAGCAACAAGATTACAAATATAGCCAAGAGGTAAATTTGGAAATTATTGTGGCATACTTGTTTTATCAATAGTGTCATTTATTTCTTGTTCTCAAGGATTACTTACTTTATACATTTTATTTATTTATTTTTCTTTAAATTAGGTTGTCAACCACATAGAAAAGTTACAGAAGTAAGACATAGGCTGGATCTGGACATGAAAAAGGTAGAGTTGGAGTTGGAGCTGGAACTGGAAGAGCTAGAACATGAGATATATGATGTGTACTTGGATCAACATTTGATGGATTTTATTTTATATTTTTTTGTTGTTGTTGTTAGGACTTTATATTATTAGGATATGTTAGTGCTAGATTGAGGTTGATTGTGGTCGCTCTTTTGTAAGCTCTCCATGAGTTTCTTTTTTGTGTTGATATTTTTCAGAGCCATTGTGTACTCATGAGGCAAGTTTGTAATGACCAACTTAATATTATGCCAGTGTTATGATGAATCCATATTGATCGTTTTAATTTTAGTTGATGAGACCATTGTGTCTATTAAGCTGTGAATTCCATCACACAAAGAGGGAGGCAAACTAGGTTGCCCACACTCTAGCCCGCAAAGCTATTCAGTTTGACACACAGATGGCTTGGCTTGAGGAGATTCAATTTTTATTAAGTTCAATTTTTAACTTTAGCTCGCACTCTAGCCCGCAAAGCTATTCACTTTATTTGTGTTTTATTTTTCTGGGAGGTTGTAAGTGAATATACGAAACACGTGATTGAACTAAGCAAAGCACTATTAGAATTACTATCAGAGGCCTTGGGGCTTAACATTGACTACCTAGAAAACATAGAATGCATGAAAACTGAAACATTGGTATGCCACTATTACCCAGCTTGTCCTGAACCAGACTTGACCCTTGGCACAACAAAGCATTCGAACCCAGCCTCTCTAACTATACTCTTACAAGACAGTATTGGTGGCCTCCAAGTCCTCCATCACACAAAAAAAAAGTTCAATTTTTAATTTTGGGCCATAGGCTCTGCAGTAGGCAGAATTGTTGTTGCATATCACAATCACCAAACTACAATTCATCCACACTTTCAGTAGTCCTCTTACTCAACCATGAAACTGAACCAACATAAGATCAAAAGCAACATTTTTAACATTGATTGAAATATTCCGAATTTATTAAAATTTTAAAATAATCCTCTCTAACATAATAAACCATAAAATTTAAGAAAATATGAATATAGTTTAGTTACACACCAACTGGCAGAAAAATAAGCAAAACAACTACCACCATCTAAAATAACACATTAGATCAAGGCAAAGCCGTAAAGCACAATGCATTGGAACCAAAGTTTTTAACAGGTATTTTCACAAACATCATCTGTGCATTTCAAAAACAACATTAAAATCACGTCAAATATAAATCAGCCACATTTGGGCTAGAGAGAGAGAGAGATGAGAAAGCCTTAAGATAGGAGGTCACATGAGCAAGCATAGCCGGTGGTGGTTGTGTGGGACTCGGTGGCTGATGCAACCATGGAGATTCGGCCATGTTTTGTCCCACAGAAAAGTATGGTAGAAACAGAGATTTTAAAGTTGGGGAAGTTGAAGAAAAAATGGAGAAATTGAACAGAGAAAGTGAGCTAAAGAGAAGAGAAAATGGAGAAAATGGAGAAAGCCTTTAGTGTTCTCTGCCGCTTGTCTTTTGCCTCTGCTTTGTTTTGTTGTCTTTATGGCTTTTAAGCCATTAAGTTGAGAACCCTACTATTATGTCACATATTTTATTGATGTGGGCCCATGTGTTGCTTCATGACCCGCCAACTCAAATATGCAAATTTTAAATTTGGCTTTCAAACGGTAACAGACGTTAACAAGTTTCCTTTATTACGATGAGCTGGCAGTTCAGGTGAGGTAAGAAAATTTTAATGTGCTGGCATGCTCCTATTGGCTGGGACTACAAGGTCAGCATGCTGACCTTGTAGTCCGGGACTAGCCAATAATTTCCCGTGGCTTGGTGGCTGCTGTGGCTGGTCACATGGCACTTCCTCTGTCATAGGTTCCTCATGGTGTGGCGGCGTACTTGCCGGGGTTTCCTCCGACCGGTCTCCCCATCGCTTCTCGCCCGCTTTCATCCAATACCCATATGGGCGTTCCTTGTTACCAGATGGTTGTTGGACAGTACAGTGTTTCATCTCATGACCCAGACAACCACAGGTAAAACAAAGGCCCACCAACCTCTCATATTTGAACGCAACCACGAAACTGTCACCTTCCGGGTTCTCAACTGGGCTTCCTCGTCGAAGTGGTTGGTCTAACGGGAGGTCCACTCTAATGCGCAGAAAACGTGCTTGATCTGAATCAAAAGGTTTGTTGTCCACCATACTAACCGAGCCCAGTTCCGAACCAATGTCTCTCGCTACATCCTCGGTCATAAGGTCGAAAGGCAGACCCCATACCTGTACCCAGAACATTGCATGCGTAAACTCCACTTTGTGGGCTGTCATACCCTTCTCCCACCGCCGAAGTACCAAGAGGTAGTTGTCAAAGCTCCAAGGGCCGTTGTACTCTTATCGCCGAAGTACAACGGGCTGTCATACCCTTCTCCCACCGCCGAAGTACTTCGACTGTCATACCTTTTGTTTTATCATAAGAGTAAATTGTTGAACTATAACCAACAACTTTATCTCTCACTCTTTCTCTCTTGCACAGCAACACATACCAACACCTTCATCTATTTTCTCTCTCAACTCCAAAGCTCGACAGCCACTGCCTAGCATTGCCTCCGGAGATGGAGACACCTCGCCGAACATCACTAGTTCCAACCAGACCTGCCTTTGTCTCGTCGAAAAATGCTCAAAATCGTCTCTCCTTCTCATTGTTTCCAACCCCCAACGTCGGAAGTTTTCTCACCGCTTCCAACACCTGACGTTGCAAGAAGGTCTTCTTGTTCTTTTTTTCTTTTTCTTTTTCTTTTTTTTTCTGAATTTTTCTTTTTACACAGATGTATTTTGTTTTTTTTTTTTTTTAACTGACATATACATGTATATGTTTGATAAAATGCTTCAGTGAAGATGGCTGCACTAATAATTTTTTTTTAATGTTTTTTTGGATCAGATTATAAGTGGTTAGAATGTTGTAGTTTCATAAGTAGAGAAATAAAGCTCTTTCTTTGTTTATTAGTTAAGTTGTTACACAATCTGAAGTCTGAACTACACATCTGTTTTATGGTGAATAGCCAAATGGCTAAATGCAAAAAAAAATATTTGATATCTCTTAAAGGCCTTTTAAATTTGTTTGATGAGATGGTAAATAATCTGAACTACACATCTATCCTATGGTGAATAGCATATCTTTGAGTCCGCCATTTGTAATATTCTTTTGTCGCTGCCTTATGTGATTTATTGGTCATTGCCTCATTGCCTCAATAGTATCCGGCCCAGAAAGAAAAATAGGATCTTGAGTAAAGATTAACAGAGCCCTATTTATTACTTATATCTTTGAAGAACTAAAGAAATAAACCAAACCATAAAATAGAAAACAATACTGCAAAAGAGTGTCTCCACAATGTTTTTCTTTTCTTTTTTTTTCCTCCGCTTTCGCCATCCACTTCGACATAGTAAAATGGCAAATATAGAATGGTAAAGCGTGACTTGTTGTAGCTAGGACAAGAAAGTATGGTTTAAGCTTGAATAAATTAAATACTACCTCAATTTCTGACAAAAGAATAATAAGTACTCTAAAAATCTGAGCAAAACCACACTATTCTCTGTACTCTGTATAAACACTATGCCAAGAGCTGTACCTTTAGAAATATGGGGGAAGTGGGAAGTTGAGCACATATAAATAAGAGCCCCCCCGACCAAATATCAGTTCAAATATAAGAAATTTTAACTGATTACATTACTAAAGGTAAAATGAAGCCTGCAATAAAGAATCACATGGTATTGTCCTTTACCTCCTGGCTGAGATTGAAATGAAATAAAATGGAAGTCCACTCTGACGTGCACACAAGAACCTCCACAAAGCAAAAACAAATCAATCTTCCCCACTTCTATTGTTTCTCTACACCTCGTGCTAAAATCAAACCTGCAAAACAAGGTGCAACTCTCTTGACCCAATTAAATAAATAAAAAAGTTTAAACATACGCAGATCATCATTTACCATGACTTCAAAATGGCTAAGTTTACGTGAAATTATTCAGTGCATCTGGTGTATTGCACCCTCATCTTACATAAGGACACTCTCACCTATGGATCCCACACAGGAAACCTACCCTTATGTGACAAGGAGACAGTTTATACCAGGTGTATGGAATAATTTTATAAGTTTTACTGTGGAGTCAAAGTATCTAATCAAGTGTCACATGGAACAAAATTCATAGCAAATCAAACTATGAGCTTTTGAGTGAAAAAATAAGGACAATTTTAGAAGGCCACAAGGAAAGCAGACAATAACAGAGAGCAAAGGGGCAAGCACAAAAAAAAAAAAAAAAAAATCAAGGCAAAACTTGTACATTCAATGCTAGAGAAAGCGTCAACAAATAAACACCAATAGCAACAAGACAAACTAAATGCTTATCATACGCCCCCCTCTCTCTCAGAGAAATAAACAACATCCAATGTTCTTGACATTAAACCAAACATTGTTTTGATTCTATTAGACAGCCACCTTTTCAATAAGCCATTTGCCCATTATCTGATAACTTGCTAGAAATACAACAAAATTCATATCAGTCTGACCAGATAGCAATCATGGAAAAGAACCTTCATGTCAGACACAGTAAGCTAAGCACTGTGTACTGATCAAATTTTAAGAAAAAGGAAGGTTGAGTACTTTAACGTCCGTCAACAAATTTACTCTAATCAGTACTCCCATAAGTTTTGTGCATCCATGAAGAAGAATAAATCCATACTATACAGAATAATACATAGCTTATGCCGAGAATAAAAATGATTCTACCAAAAGGAGGACAAGGAATAGGGTTAGAAATTGGAATTAGGAAATTACTTCAAATTATAAGTCATTGGATTTTTTTCCTGCAACAAGCTGGTTAATGCGGGGCCCCCGACTAAATGCTTGGTTGAAAAGGATCCTCGTCTGCATTGACTGAAACCCAGGCAACCATGACAGTAATGCCACAGGAGCCATGACAATTACTCCGAACATTATAACATATAGTCGGGCCACAGAAACAGCGCTTTCCCAAACAAGACTAGACCTCAGAAAGGACCGAAGTACTTGGGCAATCAATATCAGGCCCCACCCAGAGGGGATGAATGCTAACGGGCTAGTGAAAATATCAATAAATGTGAAAGCCGCAAATTGCAGCAGAGTAATTATCACAAGTATTGCAAGTATAATCACGAGGAATTGGACTAGAAGATAGTATATGTGATCTTTTGCCGCATATTTATCCCGAGCAAATGCTATTACCGCATAAATCGCAAAAGCCACAAATACATGGATCCAAGACAAGAAGTAAACAGCAATGCTGGTACTTCCAGCTGCAATATTTAACTGATATACTATCCCATACTGGAAGAAGAAGAATCGGAGGTCTAAGATTATTTCCATTATTTTACCCCAAATGCCAGTGTTCCTGAGATGATCCTGCTCCTCATACCACCATCTTTCCCAACTCTGTTCAGCTTTTGCAAAAACACTGCCACGGAACCAAATCCAGTTCATTAAGTCATCAAAGTCGTACATCGTCTTCAACCAATCAAATCCAGAAGGACTGAACATAAAGGGGGCCATAATCCATGACACAACCAGGAACCAACTAGTGATGGTCAAATTAAGCTATGTAAACAAATGTGTTGCCAGCTATAGGACTGTGTGACGCATAAACTACGAGTATTAACCCGAGTTCGATTGCCTTCACAAAATGGCTACGAGCATAGAGTCTATAATTCTCGGCAAAACCCTTGTGCTCCACGACAAAACCACGCCCGGTAGCCCAATATTTTGCACCACCATGAAGAATAGTACGGCCAAAGTAGTGGGCACGAGTTCCCATTGAGAACATGTAGAATACGGATGAAAGCTGGAGCTGCATTGTCAGAAAATCCCAGATAGCTTGAAGGAACCCATGCTCAAGAGAGTTTTCCACTATCATCGGAAGGGCAGTGAACAGACCAAGCTGGATGATGAACTGCTGATTCAAGATTGCACCAAGTGCTGCATTGTTATTATAGTACTACTTACCTTAGAAGAAGCCTCAACACCACTAAGAGCCAGATAGAGTCGGCCACTTTTAAAACAATTTTCAAAATACTAAAAACAAAAAATGATGTTTGGGAGACTATTTCTATTTTTGATATTTTTTTTTAAAGTTTACAAAAAGTAATGTATAGAATTTGTAGATTACTTTTTTTTTTTTTATAGTGATAAGGGATAGAGCTCATGTATTTTATTATTATTTTTTTGGATAATGATAAGTTTCAAATTTGGAGCATGAGATTTTTTTTTTTTTTTTTGATAAAGATAAGCTCTTTAATTTAAGAGATAGAAGAGTTTGGACAATCTATGGGGTCAACTGTTTTCATTTTATTTACAACTATGTCATTAAAAACGTTTTCTGTATCTTGAAAACACTATCTCAACTATTTTCAAAATCCTGGCTTGAACAAGGAAACTAAGATACAATTTTCCAAAAACTGTATTTAGAGAACATCAGCCAAACAATATATTCAAGTGTGGGACCCACATTTTATGGTTTGCAAAAAAAAAAAAAAAACTATATTTAAATCCTCTTACCAAGCAGGTCCTTAAATACTAAAAAAAAAAAAAACTTTTATTATTTTAAATTGAATTTGATACGTATGTGTGTATATATATTAATAATTATTGTTTTCTTGAAAATTTCAACCTTGTGAATATTTGAATCTAAGAAATCTAAACTTTCCTTTTCTTTTCTGTCTTTTGAGGGAGGGGGGAGTTCCTAACAGGTCTTCTCACTAGTTGGAGTCTTGGGCCATGCCCTCCAAATTTCTAAAAAAATTAAAGATAAAGTTTAGATACAAAATCGGTTGTAGTCCAAGACTAAAATTTTACTCAATATCTTTTTATTGAAGGTGATTTTTGACAAATTCATCATTAGATTACATCTTCTTCTTATATACTTCATACTTGCAAAAATTTTAGAAAATTAAAGATTAATAGCCATGTAATCAACTACAAAGGTTAGACTCTTTTGTAGTTGTACTCTGGTTATGTAATGTATTATAAACCTGATTTAAAATACTAATATTATTATTTTCGTGTGTGTTCTAATAAGTATTATTGTTTACTCAAAAAAAAATAGTCATGTCATCTGTGGGAGGTAAAAGCCCAACCTAACATATTGGGCCTAGGACTTTATTTGAAGACTATTGTATGCCTGAAGAGAGGGAAGTGTTCAAGAAGGAGTCTATACTTAAGAAATATACCTGGAGGCGAACGAAGGGATAGTCCGAAGAGATCATCAATGGTCCGAAGAGACCATTCTCCTCGGATACAAAGAGCCTTGGCCGGGCGGATACCTGGGAGGTTCAGGTAACCTTTCTAATGACTTTGACGATAAGGGCAAGCTTCAGGCACGTGTGGAGATGATAGGAACGGAAAAATATCTAGAAGACAAGCTGCAACTACCACATTAAATGCACTGCAACTGCTTTTCTGGCCGCATTAATGTGGAGAAGACCCCTGAACAGTATAATCTTAGCTACCACCACTCACAGAGAGCTAAAGAAGGTACCTGATGGGACATGTACTCAAGTGGATGCCTAGATGAAGAACAAGTGGACGATGAAGATAATGGGAGAGGGTGCTATATAAAGAGAAAAGACCTCTGGTAATAGGGGATCGGAACAAAAAAGGGAGAGAAGAAGAAAATAACTTTACTGTACCTCTAAGAATTGTAACCAACTTTCATTCAATAAAATACCTCTTCGGACGTTCACGTTTGCATTTGTTCAAGCATGATTGCATGTTAGTTCACCCGTAAATACCATAATTAACTATTGTCTAATTCACGTCCAGCCCAGCTCTTTCACCCACGCTCTACAAATTCATTGTCCTGGGTTCATTGGGCTTATAATCCATACCTTTTGGGCTTGGGCTACAAAAACAGACCCTACAATTGGCGCCGTCTGTGGGAAGAGCTTGTGCAGGGGTGAAAACAACAGTTGGTGATGGCAAAACAAGGTCAACAGCAAGCAGAATCTAGGGCATCCCAACACGTTGACCCTTTTCTTAACTTAGAGAGGAGACAAGATCGTGAGGGTAGTGCACACACTGTGCATACTGGCCAAAGCCAGTCACATGGCGGAAGTCACGTGTCCCATGCAGAGAAGAACTGGGATTTGCAACTACAAGTTGAAAAACTGAAGAGGGAGTTGCGCCATGTAAAAAGGAAGCAGATTTCTTCATATTCTGACGAGGATTCCGATAACGAGCAGGACGTCACTTACCAGCAGAAGTCTCAAACACCAGTCAGTGAATCTTTCTCCTACGAGGAGGAGCCCCACCGTAAGAGGCAACCAAAAAGCCCATCACCTAGAGGCGTAAGGAACGATGCTATGAGCAGGGCTTTGAATCAGATCTCTAGGTCGCCTTTCACGTGCAGGATTGAAGAGGCGAGACTTCCTCGGCGTTTTAACCAGCCGACATTCACCATCTATAATGGTAAGACAGATCCGGTGGAACATGTAAGTCACTTTAATCAAAGGATGGCTGTCTACTCCAGAGATGAAGCTCTGATGTGTAAGGTTTTCCCCTCCAGTCTTGGGCCGGTTGCAATGAGGTGGTTTGACAGCGTGAAGACGGACTCCACCAATTCCTTTAAAGAGCTCACCCAGGCATTTGGTTCACACTTTGTCACATGCCGAAGAGTAGCCAGGCCCTTATCTTCACTGCTATCCTTGAGCATGCAAGAGGGTGAGACCCTGAAGGCGTATTCAGATAGATACTGGGAGATGTTCAATGATATGAAGGGCAACTCTGACGCAATGGCCCTAAGCACGTTCAAGCTCGGCCTTCCTACTGACCATGGTTTAAGGACGTCCTTATCTGGTAAGCCAGTTACTAACATGCGTCAGCTCATGGACCGTATAGAAAAGTATAAAAGAATTGAAGAAGATCAGCAGTAGGGGAAGGGAAAGGACAAGGTTATCCCCTAGGAGAGGAGGGATTTCAGGTCGGACCGCTACAATAACAGTAAACCACGGAGAGATTTCGCTGGGCAATCAGGATCAATAAACCCTCAAGCAGTCAACACTGTGTTCAAAGAGCCAATACACCAAGTTTTGGATAAGATCAAGAATGAACCATTCTTCAGGTGGCCGAACAAGATGGTGGGAAACCCTGAGAGGCGTAATCATAATCTATATTGCTAGTACCATCAAGACCATGGGCATACCACAAAGGATTGCAGGAGCCTGTGGGATCATTTAGATCAACTGGTCGGCGAAGGTAAATTGAGACACCTCTTGCACCACTCCAGTGGCCGAAGGGGGCAGATGGGCTTAGGGCCCTAAAGAGACGACTCTTCAAAGCCGCCATTGGGAACTATTCACGTCGTCTTCGCTGCACCGGGAAGAACAGGATCCTGGCCATTGAAGGTCATGTCGGTAGTTCGATCACCAGCAGGGGATTTATGCCGAGGCCCGAAGAGAGTTAAGTCTGGTGCTCCACTGGTTATAGGGTTCTCAAACGAAGATAAGATTGGCACCATCCAACTCCATGATGATGCGTTAGTCATCACCCTCAGAATTGGAGGGTATGATGTGAAGAGGGTGATGGTGGACCAGGGTAGTGCTGTGGAGATAATGTACCCTGATCTCTACAAGGGGCTAGGCCTAAAACCCCAACACTTAACACCATACAATTCCCCCCTTGTGAGTTTTGAAGGAAGGGTTGTCACCCCGAAAGGCTAGATACGCTTACCTATGCAGACCGGCTCTGAGGTGGTAGAAGTGGATTTTATAGTTGTGGACATGTATTTGCCCTATACGGCAATCGTAGCCAGACCTTGGCTTCATACACTGTGGGTTGTTTCCTCTACTTTGCATCAGAAAGTCAAGTACCCATCTGAAGGACAAGTTTGTGAGATCCGAGGAGATCAGTCCGCAGCCCGACAGTGCTTAATGGCTGCCATCCAACATGAGCCCGAAGCCGAGTCCTCGTCCAGGGCCGAAAGGGGTTTATAGCAGTTAAAGTCTCGGGTATTGCCCGTTGAAGATCCAAACGAGGGCGCTCGATGCGAAGATTTAGTGAAAGTTGTTATTAGAGACGATCCTGAAAAGTTCTTTCAAGTTGGATCTCAGCTGCCTCTTCAGGAGAAGAAAGAGCTAATAGAGTTACTCAAGAAGAATCTTGACGTGTTTGCCCGGAATGCTTATGAAGCCCCAGGAGTGGATCCCCAATTCATTTGCCACCATCTCAAAGTCAACCCATTGATTATTCCCAAGAAGCAACCTCATCGGCACCCATCTAAGGAACATGCAGATGCAGTGAGAGAAGAGGTAGCCAAGCTCAAACAAGCTGGAGCTATTAAAGAAGTTTTCTACCCGGAGTGGTTAGCGAATACTGTGGTAGTGAAGAAGAAAAACGGGAAATGGCGAGTCTATGTAGACTTCACTGACTTAAATAAGGCTTGTCCTAAGGATCCATTCCCCATGCCAAAAATTGATCAGCTTGTGGATGCCACTGTCGGCCACCCTCGAATGAGCTTCCTGGATACTTTCCAAGGTTACCACCAGATACCACTAGCCCTGGATGACCAGGAGAAGACTGCTTTCGTCACCCCTATTGGTAACTACCACTATAAGGTGATGTCATTTGGCTTGAAAAACGCTGGGTCTACCTATCAAAGAATGATGACGAGGATGTTTGAGCCACAGCTGGGTAAAAATATCGAGATTTATATAGATGACATGGTGGTGAAAAGCAAGATTGTTGCTGAGCATATGAAGGACCTTAAAAGTACCTTTGAAGTCCTTAGAAAGTACAAGTTGCGCCTAAATGCTTCCAAGTGCTCATTCGGTGTGGGGTCTGGCAAGTTTTTGGGGTACATGGTGACTCACAGAGGAATTGAGGTTAACCCCGACCAGATAAAGGCCATCAACAATTTACAAGCTCCTCGGAATCCCAAGGAGGTTCAGAAATTGACTGGAATAACTGCTGCCCTAAATCGATTTATCTCTCGATCAGCAGACAGGTGTCGGCCCTTCTTCTCTCTGCTCAACAAGTGGAAGGGATTCGAGTGAACTAAAGAATGTGCTTTGGCCTTTCAGCAGCTTAAAGATTATCTAGCTCGGCCATCAATCATGTCTAGTCCTGAGCCAGATGAAGTATTGTTTGCCTACATTGCTGTAGCTCCCTATGCGGTGAGCTTGGTGTTGATACGATCAGATTGTGGTGTGCAAAGACTGGTTTATTTCGTAAGTAAGTCGCTGCATGAGGTCGAGATCCGTTATTTGCCACTGGAGAAGGCTATCCTAGCAGTGATGCTTGGTACACGAAAGCTACCTCATTATTTCCAGGCCCATACGGTCATTGTCCTCACTCAACTCCCACTCAAGGCTATACTCCGGAGCGCTGACTACACTGGACGGATTACTAAATGGGGTACGATCTTAGGAGCTTTTGATATAAAATATATGCCCTGCACATCGGTCAAGGGCCAGGTCCTTGTGGATTTGGTGGCTGGGTTCACGGAGCCCCAACTAGAAGAAGTAACGCCTACATCGGACATGGATGAAAAATCAGTTGACATGATCTCTCAACAAAGCCCCTCCCATTGGGAAGCGTACGTTGATGGCGCAGCAAACCAAAAAAGTTCTGGAGTTGGGCTAGTGTTGATATCCCCTGAAAGAATCATCATCGAAAAGTCGTTAAGGCTGGACTTCTCGGCAACAAATAATGAGGCGGAGTATGAAGTCCTACTGATGGGAATGGCTATGGTTCGAAGAATGGGAGGAAAGTCTGTGGAGTTGTTTTCGGACTCAAGGTTAGTCGTGGGTCAAGTACAAGGTGAGTTTGAGGCGAATGATGAAAGAATGCAGGGGTACTTGAGCCGAGTTAAATGTCTGCAATCGGAGTTCGACTCTTTCAGTTTGCTGCACATCCCCAGAAGTGATAACGCATATGCTGATTCTTTGGCCACGCTTGCTACCTCCTCAGCGCAAAATTTGCCGAGAGTCATCCTCGTCGAGGACTTGCATGGGCCTACAGAGGCAAAAAGAGAAGTAATTCAGGTTCACCAAGTCAGGACCGGGCTCTGCTGGATGGATCCTATAATTAAATTCTTGAAAGAAGATATTTTGCCTGAAGAAAGGGGGGAAGTTGACAAAATTCGGAGGAAGGCGACCAGATTCTGGCTATCCGAGGACCATAAATTATACAAACGCTCCTATTCAGGACCATACTTGTTATGCATGCATCCTGAAGCGGCTGAGCTATTACTAGAAGAATTATACGAAGGAATCTGTGGGAGCCACACTGGAGGCAGATCCTTGGCTCACCGAGCCCTCACTCAAGGCTATTGGTGGCCGAACATGCAAAAAGAAGCCCACGAGTATGTTAACAAGTGCGATCAGTGTCAGCGATTGCCAAACATTCATCAACCAAGGGGAACTCTTAATCCGCTATCTAGCCCATGGCCTTTCGCCCAATGGGGCTTAGATATCGTGGGACCATTCCCTAAAGCTGCAGGAAACAAGAAATACCTTCTGGTCGGCATCGACTATTTCACCAAGTGGGTCGAAGCTGAGCCTCTGGCCAACATCAGAGACGTAGATGTGCAAAGGTTTGTGTGGAAGAATATTGTCACTCGGTTTGGGATTCCTCATACTCTCATCTCGGACAATGGCCTACAGTTCGATAGCAAAGCATTCAGGAGTTATTGTAGTGAGCTGGGAATCATAAAGAGATACTCCACCCCTGCTTATCCCAAGGGTAATGGGCAAGCAGAAGCTATCAACAGGTCATAGTAAATGGCTTAAAGAAGAGGCTAGACGATGTGAAGGGCAAATGGGTAGAGGAATTGCCACATGTACTTTGGGCTTACAGAACTACGCCTCGCAGATCTACTGGAGAGACCTCCTTCTCAATGACCTATGGGGCTGAAGCTGTCATACCTTTGGAAACTGGGTTCCCAACGTTGAGAACTAGCTCGTTCAATCTGACCGGCAACAATGAGCAGCTAGAGAAGAGTTTGGACCTGATTGAGGAAAGGAGGGAAAATGCAATGGTTCGGCTGGCACATTACCAACAAAAGCTCAGGCAGGGCTACGATGCTAACGTAAAGCTAAGGCCTCTAGAACCTGGTAATTTGGTGCTGAGAAAAGTTGTGGGCACTGCAAAGAACCCAGCTTGGGGAAAATTAGAACCCAATTGGGAAGGGCCATATCGTATCACTTCAGGAGCTGGCATTGGGGCGTATTTCCTAGAAGACCTAGATGGTCATGTAATACCACGTCCTTGGAATGTAAATAACCTCAAAGGTACTTTTATTAATCGAATTTTTTCTTCAGCCGATATGTCAATACGTTACATGAAGTATTCTCTTAAGTGTTTAAACTTAAATCCAATCATACTTGTAGTCCTCAGACCAGATGATTTAGGTTAGTTAACACTCCGTTACAGTTCTCTCAAGTGTTTAAACTTAAATCCAATCATACCTGTAGTCCTCGGACCAGATGATTTGGGTTAGTTAACACTCCGTTACAGCTCTCTCAAGTGTTTAAACTTAAATCCAATCATGCCTGTAGTCCTCGGACCAGATGATTTGGGTTAGTTAACACTCCGTTACAATTCTCTCAAGTGTTTAAACTTAAATCCAATCATGCCTGTAGTCCTCGGACTAGATGATTTGGGTTAGTTAACACTCTGTTACAGTTCTCTCAAGTGTTTAAACTTAAATCCAATCATGCCTGTAGTCCTCGGACCAGATGATTTGGGTTAGTTAACACTCCGTTACAGTTCTCTCAAGTGTTTAAACTTAAATCCAATCATGCATGTTGTCCTCGGACCAGATGATTTGGGTTAGTTAACACTGCGTTACAGTTCTCTCAAGTGTTTAAACTTAAATCCAATCATGCCTATAGTCCTCGGACCAGATAATTTGGGTTAGTTAACACTCCGTTACAGTTCTTTAAGTGTTTAAACTTAAATCCAATCATGCCTGTAGTCCTCGGACCAGATGATTTGGGTTAGTTAACACTCCGTTACAGTTCTCTAAGTGTTTAAACTTAAATCCAATCATGCCTGTAGTCCTCGGACCAGATGATTTGGGTTAGTTAACACTCTGTTACAGTACTCTAAGTGTTTAAACTTAAATCCAATCATGCCAGTAGTCCTCGGACCAGATGATTTGGGTTAGTTAACACTCATTCACCGTTCTCTCAGGCGCTTAAACTTAAATCCAATCACGCCTGCAGTCCTCGGACTAGATGACATGGGTTAGTCAACACCCTCATACAGTTGTTATTAGTGAGACATAACCTTAGAATGTGTCATGCTTGAAATTCTTGAATGTATTTAAGTTAAACTTATTATAGGCCTCCTTAGTTATGTTTAATTCAAAGCCAAGGGGTAATAACACTCTGTGTATATTTGAAAAGCCCCGTGAAACTTCCATAGTCGCTCACTGCATTCAATGCTTATTAGTAATTTTCGTACAAACTGCTCTTTTCGGTTCAAATTTGTGTTATTTGCATCATCTACATAATATGAGGGTTAAGTTTACCTACATTACCTTAATTGCAAAGTGTAGCTATGTGCAGCAGTAATAAGTCATAAGACATGCAACGAAGACACCAGAAGTAAAAGGAAAATGATTTCATTAATCAAAAGAGAACAGTTTACAATCCCTTACTTAAAAGAAAAATTAATACAAATACAAAATCAAAATTCCTAAGTGTCTAAGCCTCCTTTTGAGGGACCAAAGGATCAGCGGCCTGGCTGGACTGAGCCACAGCAGCTTCTGGGGCTTGATCCTTAGATTCTAAGAGTGTTTTCTTTTTCCCCAAGTCCTTGCCCTTGTCTTGGGGAGCCTCAGCTGGCTTGCTCTGTTCACTGGGCTGACCAGACTCTTTGGAAGTCACAAGGTTGACAAGAAGGGCTTGGTCGACCAGAAACTGCTCCGAGGCCTCTTGGAGCTGTGTAGGAGGAGAGGGATCAGACCCTGGGAGCTCACGAATGTCTGGATCATAATATACACTCCCAGGTAGCCTCAAGGGGGAATCTGCAGGAACCCCAGCAGCATCCAGTGCTTTTCCCCACGTTATATCACAGTAGTCTCGGCCAACCGAGGCAAACTGCTCAGTGAGGTAGAGTTTGGTCTCCTCCATCCCCAGCTGATATGCTGCTTTCCTTTCAGCCTCGACTGCCTCCTTGGCTAGCTGAGCATCCTTCTGAGCTAGCTTGGCAATCTCTTTGGCTTTCTGAAGTTCAGCTCGAAGTTGCCCCACAAGTGCTTTCTCAGTTGCCAAGTTAATCGCGGTCATATTCAGCAGCTTGCGTTGCTCTTCGGCCTGCCTTTCAGCATTCTTCAGGCCCGCGTCAAGACTATTCCGCTGATTAGTTATCTCCTTTAACTGCTCGGATAGCAGAGAACAATCCTCCTTCAGGCTGCCCAAAGATCTTTCTGCCTCAGATCGAGATTGGGCCGCTGCCTGGGCTTCAAGATAGGACTTCTTATTCCACTCCTCGGCCACAAAAATTTGCTGAGTAACCTACATAACGGAAATTTCAATGTAGAGCAAAGAAAAGGGGGAAGTAAAAAAGGATCAGCGACTTAATTAAGTAGATCAGTTTACTTACCATGGCCAAATCCCTCTTAAGGGATAGAAAAAGCTCATGTTGGTTGAAGCGCCTATAAGATTCCATGTCCTTTAGAAGGAGGAGTGGCTGCTCCAAGGCCTCAGCAACATGACCTGCCCTTCCTCCATCGTAATTCCTAAGGGAGGTTTCCCAAGGGATTGGAGTGCCATCCAACTACAACCTTGGAGACCAGATGCGAGGTCTTCGGCGTACATCAGCCATGATGACTTCATCTCGGCTCTCAGTAGACGAAGCCCTCTTATTCCAGGAGTCTTTGGCCACTTTTTTCTGCTTGGTCCCTTTCGGAGGCACTACCTCTCGTCCTTCATTCTCAATATGGGGCCTTTTCTTCTTCGGATCTAGCAATTGCTTGCCGTCGAGATCCAAAGGAACCTAAGGAGGTGCTGGAGGAAGACTCACAGGCAGTTGGGACGTACCCGTCCCTTTGGACTCAGCTTTTTTGCCCCTATTCTTCATTAAACTCCTTAAATCTGCCATATCTTCTTCTTCCGAAGAGTCTTCTGGAAGAGCAGTTATCAGAACAGGACGAACACTAGAGTGTCTGTCAATTTCCTCCTCGGCTTCGGAAACTTGTATCACCTGAACCCCTCCTGAAGCTTCTCCTTCGAACTTGAACTTATCAATCTGCTCGTCAAGCGAAGGGGTTGAAGAAGCAACTCTTTCGCCCGCTACTGGTTCGAGGGGAACCTGCTGAATTGGCTGGAGGAGCAGTGGTACACCCTGTGGATTTGGGTGTGGCACAGGCTTGAGGTCAAACGAAGCCAAAAAGCCTTTCTGAGCTACGTCTATGCGGTTGAGACGATCATCTCCCTGTCTTATTGCGTTGCCGACTGGCTGAAAGTCCTTCAGGTTTGCCGTATAACCAAGAATAAGAGGAACCGACCGGAGCTGCCCG
The DNA here is from genome assembly GCA_019022515.1 of Quercus aquifolioides. Taxonomy (NCBI): domain Eukaryota; kingdom Viridiplantae; phylum Streptophyta; class Magnoliopsida; order Fagales; family Fagaceae; genus Quercus; species Quercus aquifolioides. The sequence goes on from CM032329.1 coordinate 30,814,761, forward strand.
TCCTCACTTACAAAGATTTCAGATCTTAATAGATAATTGAGCGCAACGGTGTTTGTAAGGCTGAGCCGAGGAGAAACGTGTTCTCTATCTGTTAAACATCATAACAAAACGTAGTCAGAGACTTGAAAATAATGATACAAAGAGAAGAAAAAATTGTTAGAAGGTGGAGAACCTAAACCCACTGTTAGTAAACCTAAATCTAGCATGTCCCACCTGGCTCTCCTAGCTTGGTTGGGCAATGGAGATCGTCATGCCACGCGCCCGAAACGATCACATAGTCGTCTTTCATCCCTTTGTTAGATTTGGGATGGCAGGAGAGGAGCCTAACAACATCGGATCGGGACTTAAGATAATATCCCGCCCCTTGCTAGCTATGACACTCGTACATGTATACCACATCACGCCAGGTGAGCCCCAATCTTAGATGACGGTTCAAATTGTCAATGGCCCCTAAGATTCTAAAAACGTTGAGCGCACATTGGTCAGGACTAAGCCTATAATTTCGGAGGTAATTACAGGTAATAGGGCCCATAGGGATAGTCATCCCTCCTTCTAGAAATGCGATGATGGGGATAACAACTTCGCCTGTCTTCCGATCTGTTAGTATTCTTTTCAGAGAGCAATACCTCAGACCCACATCTTGAGGTATGCGATATGTGGCCCTAAATTCCTCCAACTGGGCGGGGCTATCCACCATATACTGGAATTTACCCATCGCAATTAAACAGAAAGAAGGAAGTACTAAACAAAATGGCCGAAGAGTTGATTAGAGGTTTAGAGAGGTCAAAACTTACGCAAACTAAATCGAAGAATGATCCTCGAACTCGCAGAAAAATTCTTACAGACTATGAAGGGGGCTAGGATCGGTGATTGGAAGAACTTGGAGGATTCGAGTGCTTGGGTTCGCTGGGTGCTCTAAGAACTTGTGAGGTGTAGAAGAAATAAGCTGTTCTGAGGCTTTACATACGGGGTCACCCCGCCCAAGTTCTAAGGGAGAATCACGTCCGTTGGATCAACGGCCCACCATTGGATACCAAAGACGAAACGCCGCCTGGAGTAATTGATAGTGCTTTGGGAATACTGAAACGACAGCAGCATTTATGAGGCGCCTACTTCTATACCCACACGCGTGTAAGTTTAGATATTTTTGTTGTTTCAAACTGTCATTTCGTGACAAGTCAAAATCCTATTTTTTCTCCTCGGATGCGAGGGAAAAACTAAAATTTTGAGGGGCTATTGTGGGGGGTAAAAGCCCAACCTAATATATTGGGCCTAAGACCTTATTTGAAGACTACTGTATGCCTGAAGAGAGGGAAGTGTTCAAGAAGGAGTCTATGCTTAAGAAATATACCTGGAGGTGAACGAGGGGATAGTCCGAAGAGATCATCAATGGTCCGAAGAGACCATTCTCCTCGGATACAAAGAGCCTTGGCCGGGCGGACACCTGGGAGGTTCAGGTAACCTTTCTAATGACTTTGACGATAAAGGCAAGCTTCAGGCACGTGTGGAGATGATAGGAACGGAAAAATATCTAGAAGACAAGCTGCAACCACCACATTAAATGCACTGCAACTGCTTTTCTGGCCGCATTAATTTGGAGAAGACCCCTGAACAGTATAATCTTAGCTACCACCACTCACAGAGAGCTAAAGAAGGTACCTGATGGGACATGTACTCAAGTGGATGCCTAGATGAAGAACAAGTGGACGATGAAGATGATGGGAGAGGGTGCTATATAAAGAGAAAAGACCTCATGTAATAGGGGATCGGAACAAAAAAGTGAGAGAAGAAGAAAATAACTTTACTGTACCTCTAAGAATTGTAACCAACTTTCATTCAATAAAATACCTCTTCGGACGTCCACGTTTGCATTTGTTCAAGCATGATTGCATGTTAGTTCACCCGTAAATACCATAATTAACTTTTGTCTAATTCACGTCCAGCCCAGCTCTTTCACCCACGCTCTACAAATTCATTGTCCTGGGTTCATTAGGCTTATAATCCATACATTTTGGGCTTGGGCTACAAAAACAGACCCTACATCATCAATAAATTATTTAAATTGCAAGTTTTTGTAATTTAAAATTATGTATAAAATATAAGTTTATAAATCATATAGTAAATAATATCCGATTGATACCAAATTTGACACGTGTATTAAGCACGCAATGAATATACAATTTAAAGATTAGATTTTCAAAATATGTAATAATATTTATTTTATTGAGTAAGGTTATAGTTTTATGCTACAACTAATTTTGTAACTAAACTTTATCCAAAAATGAATTCTTTTATAGATATATAATTATATTTTTTTAATAAAATTTTAAAAATATATCATATTTTTTATTATTATATAAAATTGATAATTACATCAGAGAGAAGAATTTAAACTTTGAACATTTGTGTCGTAAACATTACATAATGGAAGTTGAGTTATGAGAGTGTTTGAATCGTATTTTAGCATGTCCGTTGGCATCTTGAAGTCGTGCGATATGAGAATACCATTTTTATGTTTTGTAGGGTACTAGTGTCGTGTTGCCAAATGATCTGACCAAAATATCTCCATCAAACGATTCGACAAGTTTGCGACTGTCTACGACATGTGAACATTAATAAAGCTGTCGGTAACCTTCACAAAATTGTTTGGTTAACTTCTTTTGAAGTGGGAATGTTTCCAGCCAACTGGCCTACTTCGGAAAACTATAGTATATTATATAGATACTGTCACTTTATATGTATCTTGTTTCGTTATCCAATCAAAATAAAAGGATAAAATTTTGGATGGAGATAAAGATTAAATTATAATAATTATAAATTATAAAAATAAAAATAAAATCACACCACACCACACCTTTGGTGTGATGGTTATTTCAAAAAGATAAATGCTTGTGAGGTATGGGGGGGGGACAAGGACCAAAATTCAAGTATCCAAGAGAGAGTTTCACATATATATACACTTAGATCAAATAAACTTGAACAAATTTTCAATATTTTAGAATTAATGCTTCTTCCTCTCATATCTTTTTTTTTTTCTTTTCTTATTCTTTTTTTTTTTTAATCCTCTTCCTCTCATATATACTATCATAGATTTTATTATTGGGATCCAATATTATGTGCAAGAATGGTGTATTGTTCTTGGAATAATTACTCAAGCAACTTCAATACATGTGACCCTACCTCTTGGACCAAACAGATTTGATTGAGTAATGCAAGATATGTTACAAATTTTACTTCATAAATTTTATAAATTGATATGTTACCATTCACAAAAATTAATTAAACATCTATTTATTATGTTGTTAAAATTGCAACAATAATGTTCATTGTCACATAAGTTTTTTAGTTTTTTTTTTTTAAGTAAAGCTTGTAGTACCCTTTAAAATTCTCCAACTCAAAATTCTTGCTCCGTCACTAAAATGGGGATTTAAAAAGATTAGAGAGTTGTCTACATGGATTGTAGGCAGTAGGGCAAGTGGGCGGCGGAATAATTGAGTAGCCTAATTGGAATGGAAATTTTTTATACTTGATTTAAAATGCATATCTTCAAATTTGATCCAAAATCAACCTCTAGGACCCGCGGGTCTCCACTCTTCCACTATGATCACTTAGATACAAAAAAAAATGATATCAATTCAATTATTATCAGAAGCCCAAACATAGAATATCTATTTGTTATTTGGGTTTGTCAAGCTTGAATTACAAACTCATTTGTATGATATATATATATATGTATACACAAATACAAACTTAACAACCGTACGTGAAATCCCAAGTAGTCATTGACTGATCCACATTCATAATTTTTGACATGCAGAAATATATCCTAATTTGGCTTCAATATATAAAGAAACACACACAGCATCCCCATCTTATTATTCTTATTCACCATATGTAGCTCATGTATTGACCTAGCTAGCTAAGCTAATTTGTAGCTAGCAGGTTAGCTCAAACTTCTCAAACCACTTGAGGAATTTGTCTTCAATGGTGGAGGCGTTTCTGGAGTGAGTGGCTCAAACTTAGCCTTCCATTCAGCGAGACACATCTCATTCTCTTTTCCTTCCACAGGAATGAATGAGAAGGTGACCCTATATGGATCGTACATCCTCCTCAAGTCACCTCCGATCACACGGTATGTCACGGACTGCCCCATCTCCACCTTCTCTATCTTCTCAGTTGACTCTTTCACGTAGTTGCTGATGGCTGCGTGCATCCACCACTTTTGCATCAGAATTTGCATCCATTTTTATATAACAATGTAAGTGCACAAAATTATATACGGTTTTTTTTTTCATGCATGAAATGGTTTTTCTTTTTTTGGTTCTCAAGTTTAAGTCAAAGGTGGAAGGTGATTCTGATATTAAACTTGAATTCAAACTTGCAATAATCTTGTTAGGGAGCTTTCGATAGTTATGATTTGGATAAAATTCATATTCCTCTTTTCTTTTTCTTTTTCTTTTTTTTCTTTTTTTTTTTTTTTTTTAAGGAATTGATTTCGTACATGTCATCTTCCTGCTATTAGAGGTTGAAACTTATAAGGCTCAAAATATATTTGAAGTCAAACTTTTTTCTTATTTTTTATATATAACTATTAGTAAGGGATAGAGTAGGGGTGTCAATTCGGATTAGCGTGTCGGATTCGTGTCGTGTCGAGATAAGGGTATTTGACTAAATAGCTCAACCCTAACCCGATCCATTTAATAATCGTGTCATGATCATTCAACCATAACCCGACCTGTTAATAAGGCGGGTTGACCTGACCCAACCCATTTGACACGCTTAATAAACGAGTCATGTTGGGTTGATATAAATGTAACACAACTCATTTCAACTTGCATAATATTAAATATAACATCCATTGAAATGATTTAGGGTTTGTAGGGTTTAGAGATTTAGGGTTTGTAAAGTTTCAATTTTCAATTATATCCCTTGTAAGTTTTTGTAATTACTCACTTTTCTTTTTAAATTTAAAATATATGTTGGATATAAAAGGTATTTGACAAATCTAAAATAAAATAAATATTTATTTGTTATACGAGTTAAACGGATTGTGTTAAGTGGGTCATTTCGGGTTGATACAAATAAATTGGCATGTCAAACGTGTCTATTGCGGGTTACGCAGGTTGACCCGCTTATGACACGTTTCTTATCGTATCGTTTTCGGGTCGACCCATTTATGACCCAAACCCATTAAGGCCCAACCCTAACCCGCAAAAACCCATGTCGGGTTCGTGTCGTGTTCGCGGGTTGGGTCAAACATTGACACCCCTAGGATAGATTATATTTTAAATTTACTTTTCCTCATTACTAAGAAAATTTTAAAAATATAAACGTTAAATCAAACATAGAATTTAAGGCAAGTTATGAAGCAACTTTCATTTGGGGATGAATAGGATATGAATAGGATATCAAGAATGCAAAAGGGAGTATATAGGGTTATATATGAACTTAGTTGTTATTTTAGTAGTATGGACTTGACTTGAGAAACAACTTGTTTATTTATTTATTTATTTATTTATTTTTATTTAGTAAACAAGTCAAGCTCAAGTTTAAGTCTAAGTTTAAACTTGAATATTACATGATCCAACCTCAAATCTAATAATGTATTCATCAATAAGGTTGTGAATATAAAGCTTGATTAAATTATATTACAACATTAATTATATGTTTAAATGAATAAATGTATAAAAATATACTTATATAGACATTTAATATATATATATATATATATATACTTGATATTAGATTTTTTAAGTTAGTAAGTAAATTCATAAATATCAAATTATTATTTGTAATTTATTAATAATATAAATAACCTATTTCATTTTTTACGAATCTATTTTTTTTTTAATTCATACACAAAATCATTTTATTTACTTAATTCAATTAATATAATTTCAAGTATAGTTTATTTATTAATTACTAGTATAGTTTTGTGAAGTGGTTTTACTACATACGAAAAAAGAATATGGTAATCAAAATAGTTCATGAACAAATTTTAGTTAGTTCAACAAGAAAATGAATCAAAATTGCATATATAATCTAGTTTGTTAATGAGCTCAAGCAACTTCGCTGAGTGACATAAAATTCAAGCTTGAGAAAGACATATATATTTATATATACCGGGGGCAGGCTTAAAAAGCCTCAAACTTCCGGGGTAGCCATCTCCTTGGATGTATTCAGCTCGCGCAAGCATTTCAGGATTTATTTTGCTAATAACTTCATTGTCTCTGTACATTTCCCATGCCTTCTCGGCAAGGATGTTGAGCACCACTTCCTCTCTCTCTCTCTCTCTCTCTCTCTGAGGTTTGTCTTGTTCTATGACGAGAATGGGATGGGATGGGGGTCTATATAAGGACAGATGACTAAGAGATGCTCTCTTCAGGTGGAGATTTAATAATTAAAAGTACCACTCAATGAAGCCACGTAACTCACTCTCTTTCTCTCTTAATTATGTACTTCAACTATATAATCACTTGACTTTCTAAGTTGTTTTAACTTGTTCCCATAATGAGTAGTCATTAATAAGTTAAATAGATAGTAAAATTTACTTGAGATTTATTTTTTATATAGGTTTCGTCAACAAGTTTCTAAGTTAAAGATTAATAAATATTTAAATATGAGTTGTAATGCACACTTTTCAAAAAATAAAATACACACGTTAATGATTCATTGGTTTACACACACAATTTCATTATGGTTGTATGTATATTTTTTTAAGGACAAAATTTAGGTACTGTTCCTTAGGTTCACCTCTTAAGATTCAGCCATGTGACTACTTAACTAAAAAATACACTTTCATTCTATGAGAAAAAATCAACATGGCAAAATCTTAAAAGATGAACTTAAGGAACAGCACCTAAGTACTGTACCCAAGTCTTACTCTTTTTTTAATACGTGTACAATTTGACTTTATTTATTTTTAAAATGTATAAAAATATTATTTAATAAATCATTGAATGTATCTTAACCACTACCCTTAGGGAATTCATTAACAAAATCATTTTTATATAAAAAGACTCGACACATTTGTACTAAACAAGAACAATGTCATCTTGATTAAATTGTGTTACTCTATTATGATTTTTTTTAGGCTTTTTGTAAACTTTTTATGATTTTAGTGATATAGTATTACCCACCATTCACATATAGGGATTGTAAATTTCTAGATAGTTATATATATATATATATATATTGTTATCTTTACTTTTTAGTAGAAATAGACCTATTAAGAGTTCGAATTGCAAACAATTAGAAAATTAGGGTTTTGTTTAAGTCTAGTGTCCTGTGTACTGGACCCGATAGGATGCTACCAAGTGTCCAGGAAGTGCCATGTGGCAACATCCCATCAAGTCCACTACACTGGACGCACTGGACCTAAACCTCTCCCCTAAAACTATAGGTTAAATTATTGTTATTGAAGCATCAAGATTTATTAGTTTAAGACAAAGGTCAACATAATGTAGATTCTTTTAGCTAGTTATCCTAAGATGTTTTATTGATAAATCATGAGATCTAGGAGTTGGTGCCTATAGATTCTCTTAATCGTCCTACAAAATACCGATATGCAAAAAAGAAAATTTCAACAAATGGAGTCATTTCATTTCAAAAGTAGATGCTAACCTTCATATCTACCTATATTTTTTTTAGCCAAAATTCAAAACTAACCCTCTAACTTTTAGCTTTTGTTATTTCAATCCTCTAACTTTCAGTTTTGTCATTTTAGTCCTTTAAGTTTCAATTTTTGTCAATGTAGTATTCTGTTAGGTATCAGTTATTCCTTCCGTTTGGCTTTTTTTTTTTTTTTTAATAATTTTCATAATTAAAAGAAAATAAAAAAAAACTGTTAAAAAAAAAAAAAAAGGAAGGGGAACGTCCCCTAAAATCAAAACTAGAAAACAGAAAAAGTTCAAGATCAGTCTCTCTCTCTCAAATCCACCATCATATATGCATTATGCTTTAAAGCAGACTACCACCAAACCTCAATACTTCAACAAACCAACCCATAACGCACAAACAAACCCTAAAGCAAACACCTCACCCTCACCAATCGACCACCCAATTAACAGTGAGCATCGGCCATGGGTCACACTCACTGATTGACCACCATCGTCATGATTGAGAGAGATCCAAAGACGAACAAATCCAGAGACGAACAGAGAGAGATCAAGAGACAAACACAGAGAGAGAGAGAGAGAGAGACAGGTACTGTGTTGATCTGAGAGAGTAGCAGTAAGGGTGTTGGCGGTGGCTCTGACTTTGACTTTGGGTCACCGATCTTCCCTTTCACAAGCCAGTATGCTACAGAGAGAGAGAGAGAGAGTGCAGAGAACGGGGAGACTGAGGATGAAGACTGAAGGGGACCTTTTCCTTTCTTTTTTTTTTACAGCTTTTTTTTTCCTTTTAATTACAAAAATTATTTAAAAAAAAAAAAAAAAAGAGGTCAAACTTAACGGCAACAGTAACTAAGACCTAACAGAATACTACATTGACAAAAATTGAAACTTAGAGGACCGAAATGACAAAACTGAAAGTTAGAAGACTGAAATGACAAAAGCTAAAAGTTAGAGGATCAGTTTTGGATTTTTGCCATTTTAAAAAAAAATAAACAATTGATGCTCCAAGCCTTGTGTGGTGTAGTGAACGTGAAGGGATTCCACTAATTTACTAATAATTGACAATAATGCGTTGGCCCCTTCCAATTTGTATTGAATACATATATATATATATATATATATATATATATATATATATAGTATAAAAACGCCTCTAATCTCACGGAGTCAGTTTCCTCTAGTGGCTAAAAAGAAAAAAAAGTAAAAATCATTTCGTAGAAGCTTTTGGAGGAGAAAAAAAAAAGATTCCTCTTTTAAATAATTTAAAAGAGAAAAGGAAGCCAAGAATATAAAATAGAATTTAGGAGTTTTTTATAAATAAATAAATAAATAAAAACGATTTACATGCTAAATATGCTGCCCCTGCAGCTCAGCTCAAACCCATGCCCTCCCCCCACTCCACCAAGCACTTAGTTCCTAGAGAGATCCCGACTCCAAATGAAGCAGTGGTGGGCTCAGTTCTTATATAGCCAAAATATCGTATAATTGGAAATGACAAAACTTATATACAGTACCTTAGGTGCTGTTCCTTAAGTTCCGTTCTTAAGATTCTGCCACCTGATTATTTAACTAAAAAATACACTTCCATCCCATGAGAAAAATCACACATGACAGAATCTTAAGAGAAATACTGTACCTAAGTCTTGCCTAATTGGAAATATTACCGCACCAGCTAGCTACAAGCTTTATAAGGCCCTCGTCATGGGTTTGACTTGATATAATATACCATTAATTATTTTTTAAATCAAAATTAAATAGCTCAGTTAGTGAATAATGGATCAAGCACAACATCTTTGAATATATAAGAAGTTGGACCATTTTCCAAAAAGTCAGACAACCCACTTTATAATTTGCATTAAAATAAAATAAGATTCAGATGCTGGATAGCATAATATAGGCATACAAAAAGGACTGTGGCATCCGCATATGGCATTATGTGAATTTCCTTTCCCTTTATTCTTTATAGGCTTTGCGTAGTCTACCCTCAAAAGTTGAAACAATAATCCCTTCCACTGCTAAATATACTTTGCTCACATGTACAAATATTAATACAATATAAAACTATAACAAAAACAAAATGTAGTTGCACAACTTCTTGTAATCAAACTCTGTACCCAAAAAAAAAATTGGGGGGGGGGGGGGGGGGCCGCTTTTGGAGAACATAAGCTGTGTAGGCTAACAGGAATTAAGCTGCCCGCCAAAAAGGAGAACCTGGTACCAATGGCATGAAATACAAAGTGTGTCTGCTGCTCACTATTTAAAGCAATTGCATGGTTCCTTCCAGGACGAGTCACTTGAAACAATTCTTTTGCTTTGCTAACCACTAAAGAGTAAAGGCTAAATACCCCAAAGCAAGGGCAAAACGGCTTCAGAATTTTTCTCTATAGTTCACAAAGACATAAAATGGTAACAGGTTAGCTATTGCAATGGAAAGCAAAAAATTGTCAAAAGCAGAGTTACAATGAGAAATTTGTGAAGTTCTAACTTGTAATTCACAATAGCAAATCCAATGGGAAAACAAAATGTCGCTTTTCAGTCTTTTAAAGTGATCAAATCTTGGTAAGAAGATTTTGTGAGGTCTAGTTCAGTTACCACAAGTGGAATGAAGCAAATCTATGGGTTGGGGGGCTCTTTATCGAGCTCTGCACTCAACATATGATGAAGAAGGAGATTAACCCTCTGGCTCCGTGATTTTGTACTGCCCCAAGCCAAAAGAACAAGACAAGGTAGCTGTTAATGTCCAAAAATGGATGCAAATAGAGCTTTCCAAATTTTTAAACTAGTTCATCATACATACCCAACAGATCGTCGACGACCCTTTCCGCCTTGTACTTCCTAGATTGAAAAGGTAATAAAATAATTATATGATTTAAATATTTTCATAGAACTATAAGTATAAACTGGTGAGGGGATCAAAAACATTGGAGACTATGGTGACAAGAAAGAAAGACCGCCACAAACAACAACCAGTTCAAAGCAAGAAAAACTCTAATTATGGTCAATAAGATTTCATTTCAAATATTGAGGGTTGGTGCAGCTTAAATGTATGATGGTAAAAAAAAGTATAAAAAAAAAGAGGCTCCTACTAACAACAACAGATGATTAGTTTAGGAAATTAATTCTAATGGAGGTGATAAGTCCTGTGGATAACAATAATGATTTATCTATTGCTAATAAAAAGCAAAGAAGCCATTACTCTGCCAATTTTGTTTTGCAAAAATATAGATATCAAGTAACTTTCAGAACATATATATGGCAATGCTGAGCAATGTGGGCAAACTTCCATCTTAATCATTTCTGAAGCCTGAATAGATAACCTAACATGGTCCTATTAACATCATTGAAGATTTGAGCAACATGCAAAACAACCTGACTTAGGAAATAATTGCAATTTCTTTAAAACTTTTGAATTGCCTGCACTATCTCTGCAGCGTTGTCATACAAGTGGATTAATAATCCAAATCAGTAGGAGGCAAATCAAGAGGTATCCTGAGCTTGTATGCACTACAACCCATGTAACTTTTCAAAAAAAACGTTCCTTTAAAATTGATTAGTTAGATAGTTAATGAAAACCTAAAAATGACAAGTTAGATGCTAAAATCAAATCATGATGCGATATATTTTTTTCTTGAGTAGTGTCTTCATCTTAACCAATTATAGGACTTCACAACCCAGTAACATGATAATCAAACAATTTTCAAAATATATTTATAAGTAATTACAAAATAAGCCCCAGAGCTTGGTATTAGCGTCAAACTAAACCTTAAAGTTTTGATTGCACTAATGTCAACCCTATAATCTTAAAAGTGTTACAATGTGCTCTTAGTAAGTCTTTGAATTTGTTAACTAAAAATAATGGAAATCCATATAAGTTGTACATAGAATTTATCTAAGCAATAAAAATTCTACTCAGAGTTGCAGATGGTATTTTGGCACAAAACAAAATTCAGAAAACAGTTTATTTATATGTAAAACCTAATCAATAAACACAATTTAACGAGGATGCCATCATTTTGTAAGTTTGTACTGTCATTTTATTGTTCATGTGAAAGGCCTTTAGCCTCCAAATAGCTCTCAAGTGCAGTTTGCTTGAATTTCCAATATCTCTAGTTAATTAAACCTCAATGAAGATCTAGATTGCAACAATTTTGAAACTAAAGGGTGGATATTGATGGAATGAGAAACTCAAGAGTTAATTTGAAAATCATCCTAGAATTATAGGAGGATTTATGTAATTTTCTTAAGTGAAAGGGAAATCATATATCTGCATCATGCTCACATTTTCAAGAGATAGACCTGGCTGCATAACTTTAATTTTCTATTGTAATAATAAGTGCAGAACAGCTACCAACCTTATCCCGTTCTTCAAAATTTCCTGATGACTCGAGTTCCATTTCAGCAAAGAATGCCTCCAATACAAAAGCTACAACCTGAAATTACATGAAAAACAAACTCTAAAGTTAATCTTCATTTGTTTGGGTAATTAATACACAATTGTTTTGAAAAGAGGAACACATCATGTCAACGGGACATTATAAAGCAAACCTAAAGGAATACAATTCACAAAAATTGCAACCTAAAAGAAGTAGAATAAATAAACTCTACATTAGAGCATGCTTCTAAAGCCCAATTCAAACTACAACTGCCTAAAAAATAATGATATCAGATTGATAACCGATAGCTTAATATCATTAAAATGTATAATTGTTTCTTTCTCTCAAAATTACCCACATTAAGCAAAGGGGCATCTTTTCCAAATAGAGCTTCTTCATTTACTAAACAAATAAATTTAAGATTAAGACAACAATGCCACAGCAGCAAAGGCTTCTCATATTCCAAATTCCTGATAAGAAAATCCTTAAAATGTTAAAAGTAAGTCATTCTCAACAACCCTGTCTGGAGTCACATGTAAAATCTTTAGGATGGAATCAGGGCCCCTAACTTAGCCAAACCAAAACTGTTCTTTGTTATGGGCTGACCCTTGTGAAGTTACTATGTATGAATGCTTCATACATAAAGGTAATTACTGTCACTCTCTATGTGAAATTTTAGCAAAAAAAATACATATTTCAACTTTGGTTTTAGTCAATTACTGAAAATCTGTTTCTGCAGCATCTTATTCAAGAAACGAAGTTGCTCTACCTCATAAATTGCAAAACAATCAAATGGCAGGCATTTTGCTTCTGCAACACATGGAGAAAGGGCCAATAAGCTTTAGCTCAAATGGCACCTCCTTCTCCTGTAGTGGGTTTAGACCACACTAAGTGCTTGTGTAACTTATTAATTTTAAAAAACATATAGGCAACATGGTTGGAAAAAAAATGGAGCAAAAGTTAATAAAACTTACCAAATTCAAAAGCAGTAACACAGTTATTAAGTAGAAGCTGACAAAGTAAGTGAGGCTCCATGCAGTTCCTGTTAATTCCTTGTAGCTCTGAAATGATGAATGGCAATTAAAAGAATGACACAAAGTGTAGGTCACAATTATAGTTCAATTTTAACTAATTGAACCATAAAAGTAATAACACAGGATTAACGAAGAACTGCTGATAACAACTTAAATATGCCTGAACCTCTTCTATAGTCCAAATATTAGTTGTATGCACTACATGCGGTTTACTGACTTTTAAATGAACAGATATTCTGTAGGGTGGAAAACAAATGCTTTAGTGCAAAGCTAGTAACTCTACTGAACCAAAAAAGGATTAAAGCCTTGATGCTGGGACAGACACAATGACATGGATCATACCAAGTAACTTGAACACTTTGAAGGAGAGAGAATTCATGTCAGATACAACACTTTCCCATCATGGCAGGACATGCATGAACAGAAATGTGCCCAAGAATATGGTTGCATCTCTGTGACTCCTAAGAACCAATTGTCTGATTGAGTTTGGGTTGTGACAGGTTCCCACAAGATCAGTTCTCTTACGTGGGAGTTTCTACAAACCATCCACTAGGTGGAGCCTAAATAAAATCCACGGGTCCCATGTGGGATCAAACTGCATGGATTGTCTAGATTCATGCAATCTTTGCGATTCATTACAGATCTAGTGGTTGTAGTTTGCAGATTTCCAATTTGTATTTCAGGTAGGTTCAGAGTAGCCAACCCATTAACAGCTCCCTCATAAAGAACCCCAAATCTTCTGTCAACATGGAGGTACAGTCAAGAAAGCCTAGCTTCTCATAATCACATTTCAAATAAAAAAGAGAGAAAAAAAAAAAGGGAAAATCCCAGCAAGCATTCCATGAGGACATAAATCATAGAAGAATAGCCAAACAGACAGTATCATTCACTATGTAGAGAAAGATGATCATTCAGGATAATATAATTCAACAAAAATTACAAATAAAACAGTAGTTATACCTGCATCCATTCATGCCAGTTATTCATGACCAGTAAATTGAAAAGTGTCACCATCCCATTCGGATAGTCATTGAAATTGAAAAGTAAATAGCTGATTTTGTTAAGAAAATTGTCTGAAGAAATTGACATTTGTTGCAATTAAATCTTTGTAGAAGCAATAAACAATTTACAAAATGATTGAATATTAATATCTAATAGAATTTTCCTATAATAGCCTTTTATTATCATTATAAAACAGAAAGATATCACAGTCATGCCATGGCTGGATAAAATGAAACCTTAGAAAATAGTTTATTAATGAATAAAGGATACTCATCATCTGAAAGATCAGTCCCGTCCAAACTGGCATTTCCAGCATTGACAATCCCACCAAAGATCTAAAAATTAGAAGAAAAAAAATTGGAGAATGTTTTAACAGTAACATAAATGGGGAAATATTCAATATTATACATGGATATGGCTATCAGATGTCAAAAAGACATGCTGTATCAAATAATGACCTATAGATTAGAATTATCAACCTTCAAAATGTGACTGATGGAACTTTTGAAACTAGGTCTAAATCAATTAGGTATAAAATTGACCCTCCACACTATATATTAAATTTTAAATCTGTGAAGACACATAACAGAAACTTGAGTATTTCCAAACATATGCTGAAGAAAAATTGTGTAAGTACAGGTTAGACATTTTCCATGTACTTCCATTTAATATAATAGGGAAGCACGGATTGGTGAAGAAAGAAGAAGAGCATCTTTATATTAGTCAATTACTTTCGTTGAAAGCAAGCAGGAGAAAAGAATTTACCTGTACACCAAGAGAGCAATAAATACATAGGACACAAAATATGGTTCCAAGGTATGGCATCAAACTTGGTATAAGGGTTATGAAAGTGGCAATGAAGGCACGGTAACGCTTGACGTACATCAGCAGCCTTATCAATCTTAACATTCTTATGAGGAGAAGGTAGCGAATCCTGTTAACATTAACAAAGGAGAAATAATTCTAGATGAGGAAGTGCTTTAAAAGCTATGATAAACCATAAAATTCCTGTATCAAATTTATCAACTTAATGTTCTATGGACATCAGAGGAAACACAGGTCTGTGGTATGATCACTAGTATTTTCCTATAAGAAACTTGTAAATATCATTAAGAAGTATCCTACATTGAGAGCAATTTGATGAAGTCAATGGGGAGGTCATGTAAAGATCATCCAAAAAATTGTCATCATGCCTAGACTAAGAAACTTATATTCTTCAAAGATTTTCCTATTATGTAAAAACTCAATAGCAAAGAGTTAGGACAAACACAGTGAGGGAAAATGACGAACTCTCATGTAAAGAAGAAAAATATTTTTAAGAAAAATATTCCCTACCATTCGCCATTGGAAAGGAAAGTAAGTCCTTGAGGGGCCACAAAAGTCAAGGTTTCTCCGATAACTGCAGACATAAGAATCATCAATCAATAGTAATATAAATGGAACAGAGAATAACACAAACCAAAGAAGTAAATGATGTTTATTCCATATAATAATCAAAAGGGCCAATTAGCAATAGCAAAAGTTGTTTCTATAGACAATTTCATTTATCAAATTTAGCAATATTGTTATGATGCCTATAAGATTGATTTGTAAAGAAATTGCAATAAATAGTACTACAAAGGGATGTTATTTTCCAATCTGATTACCTATTATCCAAGTGATCATAAAATCAAAGCGGTTTTGGCCATCCCTCCAATAATTCTCAAATCCAAATGAATATATTTTTAAAGCCATTTCCAGCACATATATCCAACCTGTGGGATAAAAAGACAAAATAAGAAAAAGAAGAAGAAAAAGCCACCTATTAATTTCAGAAACAGAAACTAAGATTAGTCTATATAGCACACATAATTTGGAGTAATGAGACCAAACAGGTAATAAAGAGCAAGTTAATAAACACAACATTTCTAAAGGAGTACCAACACTGAAAACTCTCAAAGCAGAAAACAGACTTTTAGCCCAAGTCAGAACATGTATAGTAGTTACTTTTTCACTTGCCATCACTACCGAAAACTATTACCCAAGATTATCAAGTATTTCCTGTTAAGCGAGCATGCATCAATAAGTCTAATAGTCAGTCTAGCAGCAATAGAGACTGCCAACACTGCCATCAATAAGTTTAGCTATTATTCAGAATGCTCCTTTGCCTGAGCATGTGTGTGTGTGTTGTTGATGATGCGGGAACCACAAGCAACAATTTATTTTGTTTTAGTTTTATTTCTTTTTGGACATTAATTAAAATTTTATTTTATTTAGGCCCCAGTACTCAATTAGGTTATTTAGTATTTTTATTTAAAGCTTAGTGTACTTCTATCATTCAATAAGTAGGGTTTCCTATGCTAATTAGAATTAGGATTTAGTATTCCTATATAAGCAAACTATTGTACTCCTTTCAAGGAGATGCAATTTTGATGAATGAAAGTTTCTTTTGGTTTTTTGTCTGGTGCAGACTCATAATGGTTTTTTTTCTCACATGGTGCTGACTCCAAGCAAGCCTAGGAGCTGATTCCTAGGTTCCTATCCTTTATTTTAATTTTATTGTTCCAAAGTTCTGGCTTGTCATGCTTCAGTGTGTTTCTCATCTAGCATTCATATGTTGCACTTTCCCTCAGATGCGATCTAAAAGACCCTAAGCATAGCCTTGGTTCAAATATAATACACTTATGCTTCCGGCTTGTGCCTGAAAAGGTATCAACATTCAGGAAGGCCATCAATATTGGTTCCAAACATCAATGCTGATGGTTAGAACAGAATTGACCATCTCAATCATTGAATATATACATAGTTATGATGAATCATTTCAAGCTCTCATCACTGACATAACTACCAATGTCACTAACTGCCTTTTTAATATATTAATCCACTACAAGCTAATTGTAACAATGAAAATCCTTTAATGGACAATTTTAGCAGCCAACCATGAATAGAGGCTGAAAAATCTATGTTGTCTTAATTTTCTGAATCTACGACTTGCACCAACTCAGAAGCTCACCCTAAACATCTTTAGACTATAGATTGTTAGTTTAGCAATAATTCACACATGTACATATGAAGATAAGGTGATCCTTAGCAAGCGCTTACCAAAGACAAACTCTACCTCTTGCCACACCTTTTGAGCAGAATTATTTTCTATATCAAGCTGCAACAAAATAAGCGTTCCACATTAGCAAGATTTATAAATGTCAAGATAAAGATACATGAGCTACTTGCCAATTAATTGTTCTGGATCCAGTAATCAAGACACCAAAAGCACAACTCTATTAATAGTTTGGAGTGCCATTGAGTATCAAAGTGTTCAAGAAATGAATTTAAATATTTGATTCTTGGTTCTGTCAGATTTTTTTTTTTGACTTGCAAGAAGGTCAAAGAGTATCTCCATTAATGGAGCATTGATTAGAAAGGCTTCCTCAGTATTTTCTGAGAACGTTAGAGGGAAATATTACTTTTCATTTAATGCCAAAAGATTCATATTAATGGGCTCTCTCTCTCTCTCTCTCTCTCTCTCTCTCAACATTGATTAGAAAGGTTTCCTCACTCCTTTCTAAGAACGTTAGAGGGAAATATTACTTTCCTTTTAATGCCAATATCCCTATTAATGGCCTCATCTCTCACTTTAGTAAGTATGCTGGAGCCTTTCATCATCCTAAAGAATGGACATTGGTATTATAGTTTGAAACCAAATAGACCAGGTATCAGATGGTAGACGTATCATCAATTTTCTTATTCTAAAACCTAACTGAAAATGATGACATGTAAAGAGTAGTGGAAATGGCTGTTCTTAAGGTAAATAAATCTAGAACACTAACATCATTCAGGATGTTGACCCAGAATCAATTGACAAAAATGACTGGTAGAATATTTCTGACATCATATGTGCAATTAGCACTTAACTAGGTGCCTTTGTTAGTTAACATGTAAAAGCATTCCTCTTCTAAGACTCGATTGTTGTGGGGTCTGGGATTTAATCATTCAACAGTGACACATCCACAGCTGACAAAATATGGGAAAAAGAATTACCCAGCATTGTAATCATGGGCAACTCAAGCTGCAAACTCATTGCAATCTAGGCCAAAAAAGAAGTACAATTTAGAGGACGCTTCAGCTGAAAATGGCATGATCAGTACTTGATGTCATGACGCTTACAACTTGTTTATTAATTTGTAGAAACAAGTAAAAATTCACCAACTATCCTAGGAATATGGAGAATTATGAGGATGTAATACAATTTTTCCAAGAAACTTGCAAATTATTATTATTATTATCACCATCATCATCATCATCATTTACTTCTTGTTGTCAACCTTAGTACATTATCACACATTTACCCCTTACTATGGATATATTTGGTAGACTGTAATAGACACTGTAATGTAATAATTATTCCTATGGTTTATCTATTATGTAGTTTAGTTATGTTTTTATTACAAAGAATAGTCATTCTTTATGAATGACTATTTTTTAAAAAGAGGAATAACTTTCATCTCTAAACGGGTTATAATGGCTTTTCCTTAGTAGGTGACTAGGTGTAATAATTTCTAAAATTAATATATTTACAAATATACAAATTTTTTATATACACATAACAATTACAAAAATAAAAAATAACCTCTCTCTCAAATTTAAAAATTATTTCTTTTTAGGAAAAATAATTGAATAACTAAGATATTTTCTAATGTTACAACTTACAATCAAATGTATGAATATGTTTAGCTATTTCATTACAACACCTTTTATTTCTAGTAATAAAGATTATCATCACTGTTGTAACTCCATTCAGTGTGCCAAATGTGCCCTATGTAAACACTACTCATAGCAATCATCATCCTCATTTTATCTCATTATCTTTAGTATCTACGGTTATTCTGCCAGTATAAAACCCTAAAACAAAGAATTATATACATACTCAAAATAATAAATTCACAGAGACATGTTAACACTCTATGTCCATAATAAAATTGACAGTTGCATCTGTCTCCAGAAATTGTAAATTCCTCTTTCCCATTTGGGCAGTTAATAAAGATCCCCTAAAGCTGCTGCCTGTTGAAAATGTTCTCAATTCCATTTGCATGGAATAATTAAAAGGGGTCCCCTCAAGTATGGGGTAGGGGAAGGGGGCTGGGAAAGCCAATCAAGAACCAAATGACAAACACCACAGAAAAATAATTATGACCATTTGAATTCTATTTCATTTGAAACATGCAGTGATGGAAAAATAAATTATTTTTACACCACAATGATGAACTTTGACAACAAATAGCATCTAGAAATTACATCCTTATTGAGTCAATGCAAGTTTATTCATAAGCACTAAGATCATACCACAAGGCATCAAACAAGAATATTAAAGCGAACTTTAATTCATAAATATCAAATAAATCCAAGGCAATGAACCCTATATGTTGACCCCGCCACGGTGGCAAGTGTAAAGCACCAGTTCTATTAAAATAGAGGTCATACCATTGTTTCCACAATAACAGCAAACAGATTCAGTATAAGAATGAAGGATATAATGTATCCAAATCTAGGACTCCGCACAAAGCCTTTCAACTTTTTAGAGCTGGGTGAATTGTAGACTGATGGAAAATATTCAAAGCAAGATTCCTGCAACCAAAATGCATAGTATCAAAGATGCAATATAAAGCTCTTTGTCACTCAAAAAGAAGCTTATTGATGTTTCAGATCTAGGGCATTTCGGACTTACACACTCTTCCTTCTGGAATTTTAGAGCAATGGCATTGCAAAGGTCATAAAATTCATTTAGGTTGATCTACAAGTCAAAAGATGAAGTTCAGCAAACAAATCAGAAAAATACACATACAACAAATGATAGTAACCATAACATTTTTCTTCTACAATGTCCATCTCTAGTAAAAAACAGTTTAAAATACAAGGAAAAGAAAAACCAAATTTTGTTGTTCTTTCAAATTATTAGGTTGCACTACTTGTAATCCTGTTGACCAAAAATAATCTGTTTACCACTTGTAAAGATTTGCATTCTAGAATTGTTTTTGTTGAAAGATAAATGATGTGAGAACATTGAATCCCAAGCAAAGGCAAAAAAGGGTCATGCAGTGGTAAGCAAATGGTAGACTTGTGTGAATGATGAAGCAGGTTGAGTTATGACACTATTTTCTTTACCCTTCCAGCACAACTAGAAGATCAAAATTTAATATCAGGGTGTCAAAATTTTATTTTATTGAAGCCTCTATGTTAGGAAGGAAGAAAATTAACGAAGCAAAAAGAAAGGAAGAAACATTAGTAGATAACCAGTTTTCATGTTTTGTAGTTGGGGAAAAAAAGAATGAATAAGTTTCACCTAGCCCCACTATGTATCATCCAATTGATCCAAAATTCAGGAAGAGATCGAGGATCACAGCAGGATCCTATTTGATCTCTGTTAACACAGGACTCAGATTACCTTACTCAAACAAAAGGATAATTCTTCAGAATTAAATATTCCTTTTGGATTTATTATGGGGAGGCCAAATAATGAGATGAACACAAAGGGTCTTTGCAATTTCACCAATTTATCTGCATCATATATCAAAAAAATTAATACAAGGGTATAATAATAATTAAAATTCTCTTTCTTCCTTATAATAATTCTCTTCTAACAATCAAGGGCAAGTTTCATCCTTCTTCCAGGCTTCCATCCCCAGTACCAAACAAGGGAAAGTGACATCTCTGTCTCTAACTTTGTCCTTACACATTTTAATCCTTATTACAAAACAGAAAAATTTAGGTCCCACCACTAATCAGTAATCAAAAAAGGCTAGAGATCATTAACATATAGCTAAGTGTTAATTCTCAATGTCTAGGATCTAGGCAAGAATGGATAATGAAACTCTATCATAAGGTTAGAACGTATTTAAGGAACACCTTTTTTTTACTTATTTGGATGTCTAGGCAACTAATAATTTTAATAAAAGAATTTGATCTAGTTACTAAGCACTAAAAATAAACAAAGTTCCTGAAAGGGGGTGGCGTGGGGGGGTGGATATGCCCCCCCAGCATTTAGGTTTTTGAGCATAAGGTGCATTAACATTTAGATGCAAAATATTGTCTAGGAACCAACAGTATAAACAACAGAATACAAAATTAAACCAAAGAAAGTAAATCTCACATTCTCTATCCCTATTATATTATAAAATAAAAATGATCTAAAATAATAACTAGAGCAAAATACATCTCAGTCCTAGAAGGAGACAATGCAGGAAAGACTACAATGGGTTATGGAAGCTGGTTCTCAAAATTGAAGTCTAGGCCATGCATACTTCCCAAAAAGGTTATCAAAATTGAGATATCATAACAAATCTAAAACGTAAAAAATGCAATGGATTGAAGAAAACCTAGGCATGGAAGAGCAATACTCACCACAGTGGTAATGGTCAAGCAATCGTGTTCTAGCAGAGAGAGAGAGTGGCACAGCAACAAATCAGACAGAGAATGAAAAGATAGGAGGGCGAATGTGTAAGATGAAAAAGTTATACTTTGGATAGTCAGAGAGTATTAAATGGGGTATCATTGTCACTTTTGTAAAAAAAGTTTCCTTTTTTTCTTACTAATCCAAAAAAAAAAAAGAAAAAAAAAAAAGATAACTATCCTGGTCTTGGGAATGTGAATACCAACATTTTTTCAAGTAAATCCATATTCCTATAGAAGTGGGGTTTTATGGGAATCCAAATTCCCTTGAGCTATTTGCATTCCAATAAGGAATCTTGAAAGATGACCCAAACCAAATGCCTTCCTTCTATGTATTTCTAGATATGGGAGGCAAGGATATTATCTTGCCTAAAATGGAAACAAAATCTGCTTGTTATGAAATACAAGAAGCACTCTACAACCAAAGTGTATTCTTCCTTATATTCATAAAAATTACAAACTAAATATCAAAGTCTTATGTGCATTAGTAGGTGCTGTATACATTTGCTATCAAACATATCCATGACAACAAAAACAGAAATGATTAAATTTAGCAAAATGACTAAATGAAAATTTTTTACACCAATGATGGATTGTTCAAACAGATGACAAAGAAAAGTTTTGAACACTAATAAAAAATAAAAATAAATATCACTAGAATTTAGTTTAGTCTAACCAAGAGCTTAAGTAAATGGACATACCTTGAAATCATGACTATCATCCAGCTCATCAAATATCAACTCAAATTCTTCTCTTGATATTTCTGGCAAAGTCCTACAAGAAATATATATAAGACATCCTTCAAGATTCACAAATCATCACAAGTGACGTGGCACAAACCAGAACAATGCAACAACAAAAGTAAATAACTAGAAACATAAAGATAGAGAAACTATGAGTCAGCACCTAGACTTTCTAGTAATCAGCACCTAGCATGAGAAGACTTCTAGACTCAGCACCTAAGGTTGGTTGGAGTCAGCACTTAGGATTGGCTAGAGTCAGCACTAGACCATTGGGATGATTTCAACTGAAATTTTGTTCATCAAAATAATCCTCCTCCAAAAAATTCCAACACCTTGTTATATATACTACTAAAGTCTAACTAACATAGGTAACCTTGATTGACTTATTACAAAAATACCCTAGACTAAATAGAAATACTAACAAACCTAATTTACTACTAGGGCCTAAAATAAAATTCAATTGACTCCAATAAGAAATAAAACTAAATTAAAATAAATCTTTGTTTGTGCTTCCCACATCAACAAGCTAGCAGCACAATTAATGAAACCTATGATAAATACAAGAACCTTGATTTTATACAAAAAGTTGATCTCTTGAGGAAAGAACCAATGCAACAACATTTGAAATGCACAGGTTAATAGTTTCTTTGTTAGATCATAGATCCAGTGTTGAAAAAAGGATTAAAATGAAGAGTAGTTCTTTTTTTAGATAAGAAATAGAAATTCTATTTATAAAGAAAAGGCACTTTGTGTTCACGATGATGAACACATAGTGTTTAAAACAATTACAAGCAAATCAAATAGAAATTATAGCAAAATATTGGAAATCAGAAATGGAAGTAAAATGCGTAAAACCCCAAACCCGAGACCAATCAAACAAAATCAGGATTAGCAAGGACTACAAATGATTTATAGAGCTCACAGCATCCTCAAAAGTGGGGCTGTTAAACTCCCATCAAACTAACCACATCAAACATGCTAGTACCAAATTCCAAACATTTGAGGAATGCTTCCCCAACCAGTTCTGCCACCTAAGCAGAAAAGATGCTACCTTTTCTTGCATCACCCACTGAATCTCAAACATCAGGAAAACTTCACTCCACAAAGCATGAGAAAACTCACAGTGAAGCAAAAGATGCTCCACAATTTCCCCATAGCATCAACAGTTGACACATGCAGCACCAATTAACCAGGGGGAGTCCCCTCTTAACAAGGTTATCGATTGTAAGAATCTGGAGCTGCTGCCCATAAAAATGAACAATGCCCTTTTAGGGCCCTTTACACTCCAAATGCTCTTCCATGGGAAAGAAGCAGTAAGGCAGCCAAAAATATAGTTATAATAGGAACGTACGACCCTTTTGTCCTTTCTCTTGCAACTTACCATGGACAGTATAGTAGATTCCAAAGAACTTATGGTTCCCACCTGCAGCACTTTTAAAAACATTGAATTAACATACTATATATTTTCCTGCCCACGGCCAGACTTTTTGGGTTATCTACTTTCTACTAGCATGCAATGTTCACACATCCCTCTAGTAAAAGATGAAAGAAAGAAGTTCCGAGCAGAAGAGATACAACACAAAGTGAAAAAATATTATCAAAAAGTCAAAACCAAACGTCTGTATAAAATTCCATTGCCCCATGCTTTTTAGGGTGTCATTGTATCCTGAGACCTTTTTTTTTTATTTCTTTATTTAAGAGAGAAGGCAATTTTGCATAGGGCCAAGTTCAGTGACACAGGAGCCTTCCATTTCTTCCTATTAACCAACAGAATTTCAGAAAACATTCAACAATGTATGATAAAAGAAAATAGCTACTAAATCATGTTAAAGATAGTGGTGCCATTAATACCTATACTTATTCAGTTCCTCAAATAGTCGAATGCATTGCTCTTTATCAAGAAATCCATGATTCTGTTAAAGCACAAAAAAGGGGCCAAAAAATAAATAAAAATGTAATGTCAACAATAACAAATGCAACTATATTTAAATGTATAAAAAACTACCCAAAATCATTATGATAAAAAATATTTTAAAAAGAAGTCATGATGCCATAAAACAAGGATGACAGCACAAGGGCTGTATTTTGAAAAATAAAAACGGGGGGGTTGGGTGGGGGTGTTATAACTCATTCAATCTAAATATGAACTCATACATACTATAAATTCAGAGAGCACCAGCATGTTAATGTCTATTGATATGTCAATGGATTCAACAGTGTTGTCAACTGTCTTTTATACAATACACAAACTCGTTAGATAAATAATGTCATTCAATAAACTCCATGAAACCTTTTCCTGAGCTCCATCAACTACAGCCACAAACAAGGCTCAAAATAAACTCTTAATTTAAAATTTGTAATTGAGATTGGCATGCCTCTCCTACCATTTATTTCTGGCTAGGAAACAGACTGTTGTGACAATTTCGAAATAAATGCCTTTCAAACACCTTCAGCATTATCACTCACAAAAATCAACACTTGTCAAAGAAAATAGAATATCCAGTTCCAAGGCATGACATCCACCAATTTTTTCTTCCTTCTGTTTTAACTATAGTTTTCTGAAACACTATCCCAAAGTTTCATCATCAAGTGACTGGGCACTCTGTACCATTCATTTAGCTTTCATAAACATTTAGGATCTTACATTCAACTCAACTCACCTAAAAAGACTACCAAGGTATTCATCAGCTCTAACTAGAGCCACATCCTCTATCAGATTCTTGGAAATCGTATTTTAGCACAGCCTCTTGGGACTTCCTCTTGCCCTTTTGCTCCCTTCAATTTTGAAACTCACTCGATACCAAAGCATTCATTATTTGTCATTGCACATGGCAGAAAGAGTTACGTTATCCTTAAATCTAAATGTTATACCAGTGAAACACAGGGTGCTTTGAACTTTGAACTCATAACCTCAAATGTTGAGGTACTTCTATAAGCACCAAGGATAACACAAGAGGCTATTGAGGGCTCAAATAAAATTTCTTCAAAAACTTTTATTTATATATATATATATATATATAAGTAATAGAAATTCATTAAAAAAGCACTATCCTATTACAGGGATGTATACAAAAGAATGGCAGAAAAACAAGAAGAAACAGAGCACTTAAAATAAATAATAAAATAATAAATAAATAAAAACTACAAAAGAATGGCAGAAAAACAAGAAGAAACAGAGCATTTAAAATAATAAATAAATAAAAACTGAACGACCGAAAGGTAAATCATCTAAAAAGCCCAAGAATGTAGTCATGGAGAGGGTATAGGAATTGTAAGTCCACTCATATAACGTTTTTAAAAAGAGAAATTTAAGATGTGGCAAGGGAAATTCCTTTCCCTAAAAAGTAAGGGGATTTCGCTCTTTCCAAATATATTACATTAGGCAAGAAGGACCTGACATCCAAACTTCACCACTCATAATTTTTTTTTTTTTTTGATAAGTAATAATACTTCATTGAAAATAAAATGAAAGAGTAAAATGAACCAACATACATAGACAATGTACTACGGACACAGCAAAAAGTCAATCAAAAAGATGCATGAAAAGTACAACTATCAAGTAAATCAGACAAAGAAGCAAAGTATAAACACTTGAAGAAATTATTCACTCAAAAAAAGTTTTGAGGAATAAAAGCTTCAAGTCAGGAATCGATCTCTCACTCCCTTCAAAAGTCTGAGCATTCCCCTCCTGCCAAATACCCACATGAGGCAATAAGGGATCATGTTTCAAATCACTACTTTGCTGTGCTTGCTAAACTTGCTAGGCCAACTGGCTAGGAGCTCCCCAACACCTCTTGGCATGACCCATTTAATCTCAAATAGTGAAAATACCATATTCCTCATCTCTCTAGCAACAGGGCAATGTAGAAGTAAATGATCAGTAGTTTCCCCATCCCTCTTATACACATACAACACCAATCAATCACAACTATCCAATGCCTCTGCAAGTTATCAGTAGTTAAGATTTTCCCCAATACTGCTTCCCAAAGGAAGAAACTGACCTTTGCTAGCACTTTAGGTTTCCACAAATTCTTCCATGGAAAAGACCGTTGAGCTATGGAGTGTAACACCTTATAGGATCTAATTTCAAAAAACCTCCAGTGAAAGGATTCTAGCATTGGCTTATCCACTCCACCTCGTCTCAATAATCCAGAATATACCATATCCGTAAAGGATTTAGAGTAGGAAGGTTGGATAAAGTGCCCTTTATCAAAGTAAGTCAGCCCCCCTTGGAAAGGTACATTCTTTTCCAACCAGCCAAACACCTCCATTACGCTATTCCACACAGATTTTTCTTTGAAATTGGAACCTAAGACAAAAATATGTTATGGGAATTTAAGCTACCTTGCATCTCAAAATACTGGTCAAAACTTCAATATCCGACACATCACCAACAAGAACCGATTTGGATTTCCCCAAATTTATCTTCAATTCAGATATAACTTGAAACTACACAAAAATTGCTTTCAAGTGCCACAATTGCTCTAGTTGAGCCCCAAACAAGATCAAAGTATCATCCGGAAATAGAAGATGTGAGATCATTAATTGATTAGCAAAAAGATCACCAACTGAAAACCCTGATATGTAATTGCCTCCCCCTGCTGTCTCCAACAACCTACTAAGCACCTCCATCACAATGATGAACAAAAAAGGGGACAACGGCACTCCCTGTCTCAGCCTGTGAGCTTTGAACAAAGCCACTTGGGATTCCATTCACAAGCATTGAAAAACAAACCAGGGAAAAATCCACTTCCTCCACCTAGAATCAAACCCATGTCCCTAAAGCATATACAAGAGGAAATTCCAATGCACATGATTGTAGGCTTTCTCCAAATCTAACATGCACAAAACCCCTGGTATGCTGTACCTTATGTGACTATCTAAACATTCGTTGGTAATCAATACAGAGTCCAGAATCTGTCTCCGTCTTACAAAGGCATTTTGGGGTTCTAACACCCTCTTGTCTAGCACCATTTTCAACCTATTCAAGCAAGGATCTTATAAACCCCAGTAATCAAATTGATAGATTGGAAATCCTTAATCTCCACCCGTGATTAATTACTTTTGTTCTACATGTGCAAGGCCTGCTCACTCCTTCACTACCATCAGGCAGTAATTCATGCAAAGAAGGGTGTTAGTGTTACTGTGTCTGACCATCCATGAGCTCAAATTAAATTGTTGGTCTGCTTCCTGATAGCCACTAATTGTTTTCCACAACACTCCATAAAATTATATAAATTACATATAATCCAAGCCCTTGAACATTATGATTCTAGTGATGTTATTTCAAAGAAGACACAAGACAAATATTATTTTCTTTTGTATTTAAGTAAGAATATATCTCTCTCTAGTTTGGAAGCAAAATTCCTTTTAAGATTTAAGGAGTCTATTAACTTATCAAAAATGTATAAAGAGTACCATCTAAATAGGATTGTCTCAAAGTCAAAAACAAAGTACAGAGATGAAACTTTTAATCAAAGACATAAGCAAGACATATCATTCAAAAGAAGCAGATCAAGAAAATTGGAAAAGCTTGTTGCTGAAGCATGCTTAGAGAAGATTTAGCCTGTAGAGACATGTTCTTACATTTTTATCTATGAGATTAAAAGCTTTCTCCAGGATTCGTCTCCTTGTAGAGTCCATCACAGAAACTTGTTTTGCAAGCTACAACAAATAAGAGATGTGAACATATGCATTTGTATTCTTTCTTGAGGAAACAAGAAGAAACTAAACATAGCTGTTTCTTGAACATTAAGTAGTAAAAAATATACCAGCAGCTGAAATGAATAGATGAACACAGATACAATAGCTGTGTCTGATTGTCCATGCTTAGAGGCAGCTTAAGAAGATGAAATAAACCATACCTGACCTTTGAAGCTGTCATATACAACAGCAAGAATCAAGCTGGTGACGAAGTAAACCCCCAGTAGGATGTAAAGAACAAAAAACAGACAAAACCAACGCGAAGCCCTTCAAGACAATATAAATTGATGATACATTAGATCAAGGTTTATATGTCATCAACAGAAATTTCAAGACTTCAAAATAGAGAAATACCATGGGGATGTGACATGGTTCCAACAAGTCCCCAGGAAATTACATAAATGTGGAAACAGAACAAGTAAAAGCAATAATAAAACTTCCGGAAATGCTAGGGGACTATAAGTGCTTTTAAAAGGGCAAAAGGGTGGGCAAATTACAGAAAGCCTTACCATAATAAGACAGGACTTCCCTAAAGGTTTTGAAACAAATTCTGATACCCTCCAGGTTGTTGACCTACACTGACCACCCCAACTGCTGACTTTTCTCATCTTAAATATGTACTAATCATTCTACTCCTGGCCACATTTAATGAATTATGAAACTATAAATGGCAAAAAATGGACAAACAAATTCAGTGCAAGGCAAGTATACGGAATTTCCCCAAAGAAGGGTATGATCCTAAATTTAAAAAGTCCAAAAAAGCAGAAAAAGGATACCACATAAGGCAAACAGCCAATCAAACAAATTTTAAGTTTATACCAGGGAGGGGGAGCTTATATTGAGATAGCTAGATACTCTCAAAAGTCCGGCTATTTCCTTCCTGCTAGAAACCCTACAAACAATATGGAAATAGCTTTCCAAGGAGTAGGACTTTAAAACACCCTTTATTACATGAACAAATAAAGCTTAATGTAAAAATTAGTAAATGCAATCCATAAGGAGATTTGACCTTCAAGATGGAAATTCTATTCTCAAACCCCTAAAAAGAGAGAAGTTATTACAATTTACATAGTTTCTCTGACACCATGTAGTCGGCAATGGTTGATTGTGGGTAATACCATGAAAACCAAGATGTCAAGCTTAGGGTTAAAAATTAATAAACCCTAATACACATTTATCATTTATAGGGTTAACTCCACAATAGAAGATGACACAATCACCCATCCAACTTAAACAATATTACTCATAACAAGTTACTTATCAAAAAATAAAAAATATTTATTACACATAACAAGTGTCACATTCTAATTTTGTTTCAGCACTCCAATATTTGGAATTCTATAATAAAAATACTATTCCCTACAAAATCACTCAATTTCGTACTAGTGGAGCAACCTCAAGATGACCACCACAGTAACATTAGTAATAAAAAACCATAAACACCAACAAGATTCAAACCAGTTCAAGATTAGATAACTTTACAAGACTAAATTCTTTAGGAAAAACTGCCAGTGGTATCCTAAAATCTAATCTTTTGGCAGCTTAATGGGTTTCTCTCATGTTGCTTAGATTCTATACCATAATATTCATGTTGATGCCTAGGCACATCATTTAATTCTCAAATGATAATCACATGAAGAACACAATAAATGAAAAGATAAACAATCATGTAGTACTAAGGCTACGTAAGTTTCTTCACTTGGAAAATGCTCAACATTCAAATTAGTATAACGAATGAAAGTTCTTAAAGTAAATACACGCGTGAATTCAATTAAAAGGAAAATACACGACACAGGCAGCAACAAATTCAGGAAAATCCAAGTTCAGAGACCAAAGATATTCAGAAAGTTGGTTTACATTCAACACACGGCCATCTTTGGAATTTCCTAGTTTGTAATTGTGTCTAAGGATCTTAGCTTATGTTTCCTTGAGGGTTATAAGCTGGGTCCAGAGTTGTTGGAATAGGTTGTAACAGCAGACATGATTCTTATTCTAATGCTGTGATTCCTGTTTGGTTCAGTTTCCAGCTTAGTTTACAGGTTTTTCCCTTTATTATTTAGGAATGACATTATTTTACGAATTGATGACAATACAAAAGATTTTATACTCTGTCAACTATTCTGGCAGCTATTGATAGCAAAAGATCCTACAGTAATAAATCAACCAGTCGTGCCATCACGAACAGAGTGTGCCACACGGAAGACCCTTGTACAATTAGATTGGACAACAAATTTTTTTTTTTTTTAAATGACATATCAAAGAAGGGATTAACAGCTTCAAAATGATGCATTATTTTCATGCAAAGAACAGCAACAATTGGACATGTTCCAGTTCAGTAATAGCAAGCCAGAAATTGAACAACACTGCAAAAATATAAAAGGAAAAAAGGTATCTAAATCACTCCTACTTACTTGTACGCTGGAGTCCAAACATCTGGATTGTTGGATGTGGTGAACAAAACAAACATCTGACACAGTGTGGTGCCATATGAAGTAAATACTGTTTTCCCTTGTTGGGTATCTTCAAACATGACATAGGCTAACCAACTGGAAAACAGAAGAAACAAAAGCCCTAAAGCCTGCAATTCAAGAAAAGCAGTCAGCAATAAGCATGAAAACTAAAGGCATTAAGCAGTATGTATTTTCACAACTAAACAATGGATTAAAATGGAACAGATGCAAATGAAAGTGAACGATCCTCCCAGAGTCACAAGCAAAAAGTAAATTTTCTTGTAAGAAATTTTATTAGAGAGAGAAGACCTTCTAGTACAGATGAAATAGACAAGAGTCCACTAAAAAATTACATTGTAAGACTAACAACATCTATAAAATCTACAAAAGGAACAGAGTCCTGCCAATAGCAATTGACCACTCATACAGTAAAACTGATGTAGTCAAATTTGACACCATTGAATTTATGATTATTTATCTCTACAAATTGTTTTAAACTAGAAAAAATTGTAAACTCAACAACAGTAAAGATAATGTACAACAATAAGATGGTAAAGATACCAAGACGTTTAAGTAGGTGCTAAGCATTCCAGCCAGGATGTCGATGGTAGCTCGTAATTCCCTACGAACAAAAAAGAATGAGAAAACATCAAACTAATTTAACATAAGTTGTTTATCAGTTAAAAGATAAGTATAAAGACATGCATGCACATCATGACATGTAACATGTATATCTATCTACAGTGATTATGCAAGTTCTGATCCCAAAAATTTGATGTTGCCAATGGTTTGTAGCTGCATTTAATTAATATTCTGGCCTTCAGACCATCAAGACTTAATTTATGGCCTCTGAGTATGTATCACAGGTCCCACTCCTTTTAATCAGGGAGTTCTCTGTATTAAAGGTTTTTTTTACCCTTCACTGTCAGCATTGAGTGCATATCTCAAACTGAATAAGTCTTATACCTATTGGTAAGGTTCAAGTATGGGGCATGATATTGCCATAATGATTCTGGGAAAATTTGTCAGTTCATTTCACCCTACCAAGATACTTCTTTGCACTGGATTTTTTTTTTTTTTTTTGGGTAGAGCTTTGCACTGAATTGATTATAAATGAAAACTTTATTCATTAGTACCAAAGAAACAAACTGCCTTAAAGCAAAGATACAGAACTAAAACTATCAGCAAATTCCATTTCACAGATTTTTCAGTTCAACAGAATAATGTCTTATGTTCAAAGTACAATTTCAAAACTTTTATCATCTCAGCTCTAAAGATATGATGAATAATTTCTTGTGTATTTGGATGGTTGTGTCTGCCCTTCAGGTTTCACCTAGCAGTCTTTTATTGATTATCACCTCACATGCATATATGTCCTAAGCAAAGACAGTCTTCAAATAAAACAGGTTTATACAATTCCAAATCTTGCTCTATAAAGGAATAACCCTTACTCCATAGTTCATTTTTCATTTAACTGCTCTTAGGTCTTCTTGATTATAACTCCATTCACTTGAAGACTAGCAATGAATTTTTTTTCTTAATAAGTGATAAAAATCTTAGTAGAAAAGGTAGAACAAGTACAAAATGGAGAAAACATTAAATCCTCCTCAACAAATTACATCCAAAAAATTAAAAAAGAGAGAATCACAATGATATCTACCTATGATCAGCATCCAGTCATACAAGGATAATACAAAAATGAATTATAAAGATGTTCCATTAAACTTGGAATCATGAAATGTACTGTTATTTCTCTCCCACCAAATTGTCCTCATAAGACAAAGTGAAACTACCACCCAAACTACACTTCTCAAATGGCAAAGAGATCTCCCTTTCCAACCCACAAACATCTATATTCATTGGGACCACCCATTGCATCTCGAATAGAGATAAAGCTAATGACCACTATCTCAAGGTAAGCAACCTACCTATCAAAATTGCAATCAGTACTGTCCACCAAGGCGTGGAGAGAGAGTGAGAAACAAATCTTCGGACACATGACCAACTAAAAGCTCTTGAATTCCAAAGACTTGTAAAATGATAACATTCCCAATAATGGTCTCATGCTCACCCACCATCAAAGAAACCACCAGAAAAGAGACACCGCCATAAAATTCCTCAATCCCAGCTACAGGAGAGAGAATGAATGAAGAGGGAGGTTTTTTTTTATGATAAGTAATTAAGATTTATTGATATAATAAAATAAAATAGAAGAGACACCCAGTACATAGGAAGTATACAGGGGTAAACAAATCAAGAACAGAAATTACATGAATCAAGTAAATCAAGAATATAAGATAAGGATTTGTTTCGCAAAGCTGACAACCGGTCCAATAAGGTTCTCAAGATGAATAATTAGGCCTGGCATGGATCTCTCTTTATCTTCAATGCATCTGCTATTTCTTTCCCACCAAAGACACCACATCAAATAATGGGGAATGACCATCCATATATGTCCATTTCGATGACGACCAAACCAATCTTGCCAGGAAGCTAGGAGCTCAACAACAGACTTTGGCATAACAAAAATTACTCCAAATAAGCCCAAAATCATAGACCACAGATCCTTAGCCACCAGACAATGAAGAGATGGTCAACAGATTCACCATTCACCTTGAAGAGGGAGATGTTAGAGGGAGAGAGACATCGAAAGGCATTTGAGGTCCATTAGCAGCTAGGTGAGGTGGAGCTAAGTTAGCTATTTAATTGATTTGGCAACATTTGTGATGGCGGAATCATAACATGGTTAAAGAAAGGATATTCTCTTAGGAAGCCTAAGGCTAAGGCAAAGCCCAAGAATAAGTATCCATGGTAGTTAATTAAGTTTTTATATTTTATTTGGTTATTCTTGAGTCAAGGATATATGATCCCTGGACAGGGGATGTATATTATTAAAGATTGACATGATTATTAATTTTGGGAAGTCTTTGTCAAGAAAATTAGAGTCTTAGCATACTATAATATTTCTTGGGAAAGTTCTAGAAGGTTCCTAGCTGTTTCTAGGGCTTCTAAAGCCTATTAATAGTTCTGGTATAAGTATAACACAGAATCAGCCTTAACAATAAGCTGACTGGCATTTTGAAAGAGCTTTTCTCCTCCCATCTCTCTCTCCCTCCTCTTCTCTCTCTTCCTATATATATCATAAGTAGAGGAGTCACATTGTGCTGTCACCTCATCTTCATTCTTTTCTTTCTTATTGTCCTCATTCTCTTTCTTTTCTCACCATGAAAAATGGACTATCTTGATTTCTTGTTTTAGAGGACCCTACTGCAATTTTTTCATTTCAAAGCATAACTTTTTAAATGTACCTCGGGAAGTATAAGTTCATAAGACTTAACCTCTGCAAAATCAGTGTACGAGCCCATGTTTCCTTACATCTAAATTCTAGGCATGCACACACACACAAAGATACGAGTAATTAAAAAAAAAGGGGGTTTTATCACACAGTACCTAAAGTTCAGCATGAAAAACATAACTCTGATATATGGTGCAATTCTAAAAGGAAGATAATCAAAGCCCCCTGAAGACAAATAGAGAGCATAAACCAGTATATCAGCAACCCAAATTAACAGCAAAGCCACCTGAAAAAAACAAAAATGGAAATTTCACAATCAGACTAAAGGAACAGAATATCACAACATTGAACTTTCAACAGATAAATCAGATATACGTCAGCACCAGACTTTTTTCTTCTCTAGCCTACATATAAAAGGGCCAACATATGAATTGCATTATAAACTGTAAGATCATATGATCTCAAAGATACACTGTTTCTTATTCCGGTCCAATCATTGTGGACGCTATTGATGTTTTTGTTGCTGCCACTACTCAAACTAATCCAAAAATTAACGGAAAGAAAATTTAGAAAGCTTAAGACTTCTTTTCATTATCAACAAAATATCCATTTCGATCTATTCACAGCTTGAATCATAGACCATTGTTTT
Organism: Quercus aquifolioides; assembly: GCA_019022515.1. Lineage (NCBI taxonomy): Eukaryota > Viridiplantae > Streptophyta > Magnoliopsida > Fagales > Fagaceae > Quercus > Quercus aquifolioides. Next base: position 30,849,048 of record CM032329.1, read on the forward strand.
GGGCCTTCATCCAAATCATAGAAAAAACAATATATAATTTTTTTATATATCAAAGGCGATTTCAGGCTGTCTTACATGGTCAATACTTTAACCTTGATCAAACCAACTCCTGCTAGGAACTCTTTCTCTTAGATCCACTTGCTAACCTTTTTTTTTTTTCAAACTACATTTAATATGCATTTATCATCAAGTAACTATCATATGAAGAAATCAGATTTTTTTTAGTAAGTAAAGATTTTACTAAAACAGGGCACACCTAGTACACCGGAACTGGAAATATACAAAAGAAATGCAAACAAAGTTATGATAAAAGTGCATAAAGGTGCAAAATGGTCACTCAAGAAGCAACATGTGCACTTAAAAAAATGCAACCAAAATAAGAATATGAACATGGATGAGAAGAATACAAGTAAGGATGAGGTTAAGTCATCTCAATATTAAGAACATATTCAATGAACCAAAATGCAACAACATCTAGAAGCATTTCAATGCAAACTAAAGGTGAAAGAAGATCAGAATGACAACCAAAGAGAAAATCCACTGAAGCAGCATGAAAAGATAAGTGGTTAATAATACAACTAAGAGAGCAGCAACTAAATAAATAAAGAGGTCAATCTCATGAAAGATTTACTTTCTTTGGTGAACTTATCAGTTATTTGAGTCACAAATTTAAATACCTAGTACAAGATATATACAGAAGGTTCTGATTATCAAATAAGGCTTCTTGGTAAAAATTAAAAACCAAGAAATCCCTTTCTTTCACTTTTTGGTAAGTCAGAAAATAACTACACGAGAAAGAATCAGGAAGTACCTTTAATCGATTAAGAAGACTTTCACAATAAAGACGGTACCCTTCATATGAAATTGGAAAGAAGGTATGTATCACAAGTATGAATAGAGATATGCCCTGCATAAAAAAGCAGAAATTAATGAAACTTGCAAAAAGAATGTCTCTATAATACATCAAACCATGGAAACTAGTGGTACAAAAAAACTAAGCTGAGATGCTCAAATAAACCTTAGGGATCTAGCAACACGCCCAAAATTAAACATTTTGTAGTTCGAGTACAAGATTTATGTACCACCTCAACACCATGTATCATTTCTAAGACTAACCAGACTATAAATAACATAAATCCTTGACATGCTATGTATTCAATCAAATGGCCATGCTCTTTATTTATTTTTTCTTTTCTGTGCTTAACCAAACTACAAACCCTTCTCATAATGGGTCAAACCTGAGACTTCTGATCAAAGAAGACAAACTGAGGATTTTGTTCCTTTAAGACAGATTTTTAAACAAGGTTTTAAAGAAAAATTATTTAAGATTTGGCAAAGTTCTCTCAAAATCCTCAAAGCTCTGGTTATTCCTGTCCCTCCAAAGGCACCACACCAAACAATAGGGGGTAGCCATCCAAATATAACCATTTTTATGACAATGGGGGGCAGTCTCCATTAGAAATACTTGACACTACCCTGATAGCAAATGAATGTTTAAATGGTCATTTGAAATCTGTTAATCTGTGGGTTTTGTGCAAAATCTCAGTTTTGTTCCTTTAAGACAGATTTTTAAACAAGGTTTTAAAGAAAAATTATTTAAGATTTGGCAAAGTTCTCTCAGAATCCTCAAAGCTCTGGTTATTCCTGTCCCTCCAAAGGCACCACACCAAACAATAGGGGGTAGCCATCCAAATATAACCATTTTTATGACAATGGGGGGCAGTCTCCATTAGAAATACTTGACACTACCCTGATAGCAAATGAATGTTTAAATGGTCATTTGAAATCTGTTAATCTGTGGGTTTTGTGCAAAATTGATCTGAAAAAGAATTATGACCATGTCAATTGGGATTTTTTGATTTATTTGTTACAATGTTACAAAGATGTGGCTTTCGGGGAAAATAGAGGAAGTGTATAGCATTTTGTATTTCCACATTCAAATTTCTTATCCTGGTGAATAGCACCCCTAGTGTTTTTTCAATAGCAATGGTGGCTTATGTCAAGGAGATCCCCTTTCCCATTATTGTTTGTGGTGATTGAGGCATGAGAAGGATGTTAGCAAAAGCTGAGTCAAGGGGATGTTTGAATGTCTTTACTATTAATAATACAAGGCATAAATGGTGATATCCTATCTCCTTTTCATTAACGATATACTTATCTTCTGTAATGTAAACTCAATCCAACTTTGCTATTTAAGATGCGTCCTCATTTGTTTCAGGCTTGAGGATCAATTTAAGTATACATGAAAATGTGCCAATTGGAGAGAGGTAATGAATGTCAAGGAATTGGAAAGTAATCTCGGATTACATGTCTCATCCATTCTGATGAAATACCTTTGCCTTTGGAATCTCACTTCAAGGCACATATTTGATTTCATTATAGATCAAAAGCACAAGAGATTGACTAGCCAGAAGAAATTGTACTTATCAAAAGGGGGGAGACTCTCTCTAATCAAAAGTACGTTATCTAGCCATCCAACTTATTTCTTATATTTATTCCCATTGTCTGTAAGAGTTACAAAAAGGTTGAATAAAAATTCAAAGAGATTTTCTTTAGGGTGGGATAGGTGAGGGATTCAAATTTCTAAATTGTGGCCCCAACTTACTATGTGCCCATTAATTTCCTAAACACCTGTTCATCATGGTTTATTTAAATTATATAATATATATATTACCCCATGAATAATAAATTTATGTTGATACCACACATTCCTGATGCAACCAACAAATAGTTCAAGAAAAAAACAAGAGTAAATATCAAAATATTCTAGAATTATGATCTGGTTTTGACGTGCAGCCTATTGGATCCTTTCATAGGCTACTTTAGTTATTAGTGACTGTATTAGAGTATTAAGTTTATTTAGGTTAGAAAGTTGCTATATCAGTTTTAATTAAGATTTATTAGAATAAGGGGAATCTAGTATTTTTCTAGATTTTCCAGAATGGGCTGGTACTACAGGCCCATGTGTCTAATTATATGTTGAGTCTTTTTCTATTTGATTTAGAAGTACTTAATTACTTTGCTTTGTTATTAGGATTCTTGGTCCTTCTAGAAAAGAGGTTATTAGCACTTAGTAGTCCTTTCTACAATTGGGTTTTGTAATAGCCTTCTATGTACTATGTAGACAATAAAATTTAGATAAAGAGATTGACCCCAATTTTTTTTTTAAGCCTTAAGGGTGTGATTTCTTAGGAAACTTAGGTGTGGTTGCTTAGACTTTATCTATTTTTGTTTCATGTTGACACCAAAAAGCCTTCAAATTCATTCAAGATCCAATATTTTTATTACTTAACCTTACCTACACCTTTAAACATCAAACCCTATTCAAGAACCCTTCAAAATATCATTAATAATCCTAATTTGGTGCAAAAATTTTAAAGATCGTACATCAACAAGAAACTCCAATCATTTCAAATATATAAGGTAACCACTTGGCACAAAGATAGCAAACAGACGCTAAACAGAAGTGGCTTTGTCCTATAAACTAGATTCCTAAATAGTTTTCAAACATTTCCAATTTAAATAATTATTATTAAAATTAGAGGTCATATACAATTCTTCTAAATATCTAACTCTTACCTCATAAATAAGAGACTCCCCACCAGTTAAGTAGGGCAACTGCCCAAGAAAGTAGTAATCCCTATCATTGCAAGAATCTGTAGAATAGTTGGTACACCACAAAGGTTTCTGCACAGTGTTTAGAAAGTTCAGAATAAATAAATACCATGGTTTACCAAAATTAAAAAGGAGGGGGGGCAGGAACCAACCTCTAAGAAATTTAGGATTATCATTGCAAAATAATTGAGGGACCAAATGAAATCAAATTGAATAAAAACGAAGTAGGATTTTGCAGCACTCTGGAAGTTTGATTGATCAAGAATTTGCTCGGGTAAACCAATACCATCTGCAGCCTGCAGAAAGCATTTTCAGCCAATAACCAATAAAAAGTAATCATTTGTTAGAAAATTTTGAGAATAAGAATATTAAAGAAGTAATGACTGAAAATCTCAAATAATGTTATATAGTTGTTCAGAGAGAGAAATGGTAGACAAGGCTAAAAATTTCTATTTGTTTCTTTCTTGGTTATACAATTTGTAAGTCTTCCAAATATCACAAAATCCAATGTAAAACAAAGGACACCTTATGAGGACAAAAAAAATTAAAAAAGAGATGCACATCAATGAACTTCTTCTTTGGTTAGGTACACACGTTAAAAGACTTATTAAAAAGAAACTTCAGAAATATATCCCTGATTTCATCATGTACTTTAAAGGCTTTCAACAAAATCACGAAAGATTGCAATTATAAAATGGAAGGACAATAATTCATCTTCTTAAAAGGGAAAGAAGATGAATTATTGGATACATTAAAAAAAGTGAAACAAAGAATGAAATGAACCAGATCAACGAGAGCAGCCGCCTTCTCAACATTCGAGCCGTAAGCAATGGCCTCAGAACGATTATGGTGCTCTCTCTTGCGACGAGCCGCAGTAGCTCTACTGCTTTCTCCGCTTAGCAGAGGCTTCTCCATCTATAAGAGACAAATGAAAACTGAAACCAAAATGACAAATTGGTTTCAATTCAAAACAACAAAAGCAGAGAAACCGAGACACAGAGAGGTGGTGAAGATAATATAGGCTTTGATCCGAGACGTAGTAGTGAAGACAGTTGTGAAATGAATCTTCGTTACTACTAATAAAAGATCTCAAATGTGTAAACTTTCAACTTTGGCTTCAGTGTCGGTTTACGATGAGTCGTGTTAGCCAAGATTTTACTGCGAAGTGTTTACCGTAAAGTGTGTGCACGGTTGTGAGTAACAATAAATATGCACTAATATTTAGCCTTTATTGAATTACATATTTATAGCATCAAAAAGAAATGAAACTAGTTAAAAAAGTTTCTTGTGAATGATGGGTTCGTTTGGATACAGCTGAAAATTAAAAATTAAAAATATTGTAGTAAAATAATTTTTAAATGTGTGAATAATACTGTAGGACCCATTTTTAATGAAAAAATTAATAAAAAGTGAAATTTGTGGCTCCGTGAACAGTGCACGGTTCATGGCAAAAAGTCAACAAGTGTGGCTACTGTTCATGTGAACAGTAGCGTCACAGTACCCGTTACTCCCTCACACGCCTTGAGAAAAAAAAAAAAAAAAAAAAAAAAAAACGTGAAATGAAAACGCGCCGCAACATTAATCTCAATCCAAATGCTCACGATATATCTATTTAGTATCGCTTAATTTTTTATGGCTTATTTGTTAAAAGTGAAACAAAAATTTAAAGTTAACCTTTTTTTTTAAAAGTTAATTTTGTTGCTTTTTTAGAAGAAATGTGAGATAGAAAGCAAAACTTTGGGAGGTGAAAGTTTAAGAGTTTAGGTATCTTTTTAACAAATCTATTATTAGATTACATTATTTCTATTTTTGTTGCCTTACACTAAATTTATTTAACATAAAATAATAAATATAATTTGACAAACTATTTATTTTTAATCATGTGCATGAATGGTCATCTTTTTTATACAAGATAGAAATTCTACTTTAGTCTAATTTAAGTTTATATGCGTGTGAAACTTTCTCTTGAAAACTTGAATCTCAATCATTGTCTCCTACACCCTGCAAGAACTTTGTATTCATAGAATGATCATCACACACATGGTGTTTATGAATGGTCATTTGAACACCAAAGAAATTTCTCCAAGCGTACTTATGTAACACTACTATGTTAAAATAATAATAATAATCAATGATGCAAAGCATTCAAGAATTGCATGCTATGATTAGTTTACTATCAATGAAAGCAATTAAGTAATTAACCATCTCGTGAAAAAAGAAAGAGAAATAAAAGAAAAGCAATAATTAACCCAATGAATTCCTAACATTGAAGCGATCTTATTGGAGTTATCATAAAATTGACCTCATACTATCATTCTCTTAAAATACAAGTGTGTAGCTTTTTGCTTTTTAGTAAGGGATGTGGAAGAAGATTCTGGATGTAGATAGCTCTGTTGAGTGATAAACTATTAAACTTGGATCAATTGATACGGAGTTGTCCTAGCCGACCTGAAAATTGGAATGTAAGTCGGCCGAAAGGAATGGATTGGGACTGTGCGCCCTCACCTGCTTTTCATGACCTCCCCCTTTCTTTTTATATATTATCAGTTTTGATTGATTCTTGTCAAAAACACTGTCTATTATAACTTCTAATTTTATAATTTTAAGGCTTAGATTATTCTTTCTTATGCCTTTTCCAAAACACTTCTCTTTTCTGTTAGTAATTTAATTCATAGATAACAAACACAATTAGAATTTACCAAGTGTTATTGGGATTACAGCCTCTTGCTACTTGTTTTAAAAAAAAAAACATTAGAATTAACATTTTCAGTTTTAAATTTTAATATTAATATATAAGAAAGCACGTTTTAAGAAAATTAGGGATGTCCTATCCCATTCATAGCATCACTCTTAAAAATGGATAATCTCATAAATCACTATAATGGATTAAAAAAAATAATAGCTCCAAACTTGTTTAAAACTAAAAATTTTCCTATTATTATTATTATTATTATTATTATTATTATTATTGTGGGGGGTGAAGTCCAACCTAACATATTGGGTCCAAGGCTCTATTTGAGGACTACTGTTTGTCCGAAGAGATGAAAATACTTGAGAAGAAGTCCATGTAAAAGAAACATGTCTGGAGAAGAGCATGGGGCATAGTCCGAGGAGATATTCAATTGTCCGAGGAGGACATTATCCTCGGATCCGAAGAAGCTTGGTCAAATAGACGTCTGGGAAGTTCAAACGATCATCCTGACAAGTGTAATGATAAAGATGAACCTCAGGCGCGCACAAGGATAGCAGGAACGGAAAAATATCTAAAAGACAGACTTCAACCACCACATTAAATGCACTGCACCTACTTTTCTGACCGCATTAATGTGGAGAAGACCCCTGAACAGTGCACTCTCAACTACCGCCACTCACACAAGACTAAAGAGGATACACGATGGGACATGCACTCAAGTAGGCGTCTAGACGATGAAGAAGTGGACGATGAAGATGAAGGGAGAGGGTACTATATAAGGGGGAGAGGCCTCTGATAAAAAGGCATCAAAAAAAGAAAGAAAGAAAGAAGTAAACACCATTACTGTAGTTCTAAGAACTGTAACAAACGTTCATTCAATAAGATGTCTCTTCGAATTTTCACATCTGCCCTTGTCCGAGCATGATTGCATGTTAGATCGTTCACAAATACCATAATCAGCTCTTGTTTAATTTACATCCAGCCCAGTTCTTTCACCTACACTCTACAAATTCATTGTCTTAGGTCCATTGGGCTCACAATCCATACCTTTTGGGCTTGGGCTACAAAAATTGACCCTACAATTATTATTATTATTATAGTTACAAGTGGGGAAGGAAATTTTGAGTCATAGATATTTCCAACGACTGAAGTAGAACTTTTTCCATTTAAATTTGTACAGTAATAAAAAAAATTATCATATCCTTTTTATTAGTAACCCTCGAATTAAATTTTGCTGCCCACAAATATTGTTAGACTGTTCCAAATGGATATAAAGATGGCCTCGGGGACACAGCTGCTTCCCTTTTATATGGCCCATCGATGTGCCCTTCTATTTAAAACACTTAGGGTCCGTTTAGATAGAATTTATTTTGCTAAAACTAAAAATTGAAAACTGAAAACACGGTAGCAAAATAATTTTTAAATGTCTGAATAGTGTCGTGAGATTCATTTTTAATGAAAAAATTGTTGAAAAATGTGATTTGTAAGACCCATAAACAGTGCAAGGGTACACGGTTTAAAGTCAAATAATGTAATTACTGTTTATAAACAGTAGTCACGTTACTCACTGAAACGCGTGAAAAAAAAAAATACAAAATGTGCAAACACTGAAACGCAATGCGTATCCAAAACCCAGCATAAGGCCCGTTTGTATATATTTGAGTTTGACAGTACAACCGACGCGGCCCTCGACCACGTCTATTACGCTCTCAAAAACAAAAAGTCAAAAAAGCATTAAGGGTGAGTTTGGTTCAGCTTTTTGTAAAAGTGCATAATGAAAAAGTTGAGTTTTCAAAAAGTGCATAATGAAAAAGTTCGTTTTTAAAAAGTTGAGTGTTTGGTAAAAGCTGCTAAAAAGTGCTTTTTGAAAAAGTTGAGTGTTTGACTAGCACTTATAAAAGTGGCAGTTTGAGGGATAAATTACCAAAAAGGACAATGTATATATAAGGGAGTTTATTTCGTACTTTTTTTTTTTTAATGCGAGTTTATTTCATACTTAAATCAACTACTTCATATACTTAAATCAATTTTTCACTTTCTAAAAAAATTATTATTTTCTCATCAATATTAGCTAATAATAACCTACCACTTAAGATTTATTGTAAAAATATTGTGAAATTATTGTGATAATTGATACTGATTTTAATTTGAACGTACTATTACAATTATTTTTTTCTCTTTTTAAAAAAAATTATTTTTTTCTCACCAATATTAGCTAATAATAACCTACTACTTAAGATTTATTGTGAAAATATTGTGATACAGATTTTAATTTTAACATACTATTAAAATTATTTTTTTCTCTTTCTAAAATTTTTTTTTTCCTCACTAATATTAGCTAATAATAACCTACCACTTAAGATTTATTGCGAAAATATTGTAATAAAAATTGATATAGATTTTAATTTTAACGTACTATTAAAAAAAAAATTTCTCTTTCTAAAATTTTTTTTTTTTCTCATCAATATTAGCTAATAATAACCTACCCTTTAAAATTTATTGTGAAAATATTATGATAAATGTGGGGCCCGTGGGCCTGGAAGTCTCGGCCCACCTCTAGGCTGGCCCAAGGCCCACGCCGAGGATCGATGGCTGTCCCAGGCAGTTATCTAGGGGCTTCTAGCCCTCTGGGCCACGCCGAGGACGACCCTTTCCTCGGCGTGCCTATCTTAATCCCCGGTGGGGGACAAGCCCAGTACAGGCGGTCACATCCACACTTAATGCGTCTACCTAACTCCCCTGGCAATATTAATGCTGAGAGGACCCCTGAACGGCGGAACCTTGGGTGCTGCGACCCACAGAAGGTGGGGAACGTGGCTGATGGGACAGGTCCCTAAGCAGTGGTCTAGATGATTGACAGTTGGAAGGCTAGGATTGGCCAAAGAGGGTATATAAAGCAAGGGGCCCTTCAGAGTAAGGGGCTCCTCGGCCGTCCGAGGAGCAACCCCCAAGCCAAAAAAGAACGGGGCCAAATCCCCTCAAAGAAGGAAGTCTCCGGCGAGCCGGTGGCAAGCCTGTTAGCGCCAAACCCTACGTCCCACTCTCTAAACAAATGTATTGTTGGGGGATCTACGACAAAACGAGCCCCTACAATAAATATTGTAGTAGTATTTTTAAATTGTGATTTCTAATTCTTTGACTTTCTTTCATCCATACATTTCCTCTTTTCTTTTTCTTTTTTTTTTCTTTTTTTTTCTTCTCTTGCATTTTGTCCTCCACACACGTATACCCATAGGATTCCTTCATCTCTTTTTTTCCTTTATATTCCACTTGATTCGAGAGCCTTCTTTTCTCCTTATTTCCCCAGCTTTTTTTTTTTTACTTGATTCTCCAGCTCTCTCTGTAATACTTGATTCCATAAATTCTCTAGCTCTCTCTGTGATACTTGATTCCATAATCTTGCTTGCCTTTTGGTGTCACTATCTTCAAACACACACAGACACGCATGGAGAGAAAGGAGAAATCGTCTTTGCTCCACCACACCGCAACTGCTGCTCCTCCTCCTCACTGCGGAATGCATGCAACCAGGGGTCAGATCGGCTTCTATTTTTTTTTTCTTGATCATTTATTGTTCTAATTTTTTTTTCTGTTCTTGATTTGCTGTTGTTGTTGTTTTGATTATAGATTTGTTGTTTAAATTATATCAGTTTTATGAGAGCAAGAATTTTTTTGCTTTTATTGTTATGGTTTGATTAATTTTAAGATTATGTTTTTGAGTTTATATTTTGATTATGCTTGAGATGAGAGGCGTGAGAGTGAGCTCGGACAGGCGTGAGAACTGAGGGCTTTTTATCAAGGGTAATTTGGTAATTGAATGAATTAGCAACGGATACTTTTGAAACGCGCATTGGACTTTTTGGTTATGGACCGAAGCAGACCCATAACGCAAACGCGTGTTTCTTCAGAAAAATAAAATGCAACTTTTTCAGGAATGTTGCGTTTTATACTTACCAAACGCGCGTTTTGGTCTGGCTTTTTTGAAAAGCCAACTTTTGGGCTTCAAACGCGCAAACAAACGGGCACTAATTATTTTCTTGGCGAAAAGCCACTTTTAGTCCTCACATTTTCAGGCGATTCCCATTTTAGTCCCTACATTTTTTTTTTACTGCTTTTAGTCCCTATTCTGAAAAACGCTTTCCGTTTTAGTCCCTGCCGTTACATCAAAGACGGAAAATGATGACGTGGCAAACGGCAGGAATAAAAAATACTTATTTAATATCCACGTGGCCTATCTTGTAACTGATAGTTACATCCCTGCCCTTAATGGTCACGTGGCCCTCACGTGACAGTCCCTAACCCAAATAAAACCACAGATCACATGACCACACCTGACCACACATGCCGGCAGACTTGCAGAATCCCTAATTCCATAAAAAAACAAGCTCCATTCCATTCTCTCTCCTATGACTCTCCTTCATCTCATTATTTTTTTCTCCCTTTCTTGCTCTCTCCCACTCTCCTCCGTCCATCTCACTTCTCCATCTTTGTGTCTTCTCTCTCTATTTCTCTCTTCTCCATTTCCCACTCTCCTCTCTCTATTTCTCTTTTCTTTTTTCCCTTTCTCGGTCTCCCTCTCTCCGAATCGGTGATTGCTGGTTCAGTGGTAGCGTTTCAATGGTGGTGGAGTTGAATTGGTGGCCGGATTTGGTGGTGGCAGATCGGCGTGGCTCGCATGGGTCGTAGGCCTTGGGCCTTGGGTAGTGGCTCGCATGGGTCGTGGTTTCTGGGTCGTTCTGGGTTTTGAAGATCGGTCTTGGGTCATGGTGTTTGATTGGCGGTGGTGGCTGGTGATTCGGTGGTGGGTATGGCAGTGGCAATGGGTGTGGATCTCGGTGGTTGTTTGTGGGTCTGTGGGTATGGAAATTTTGTTTAAATTTTTGGGTTTGTGATGTGTTAATGTTGTAGTGGTGGTGGCAGCTGATTTGTGGGTTGTTGTGGTTAGGGGTGTGCAGAAAACCCACCGACCCGCCAAACCCGACCCGCCGGGTTGGGTCGGTTTTTAAGGCTTGGTGGGTTGGATTGGATCACAAAATTTTTTTTTATAGCAGGTCGGGTTGGGTGTGGGTCATAAAATTACAAACCTGCCAAACCCGACCCGACCCACCCATATTTAATATATATTTAAAATATATTATATATTTAATAATTTTTTTTTAAAAATCAGCTGTAAATTTAATATATACTAATAATAATAATATTATATACTATAAGTGCTTATATATAATATATTTTATATACATATATAATATATACTAATAATATTATTATATATTTTAAAAAATATATAATATATACTAATAATAATATATTTAATAATAATAATAAAAAAAATTTGTCAAACCCATGGGTTCAACCCGACCCATGTGGGTTGAGTTGGGTTGGACTTATGCGATGGGTTGGGTTGGGTTGGGTTGAATTTTTTTTGACCCACCATGGTGGGTTGGGTCCAAAAATTCCCTCAACCCAACCCATGCACACCCCTAGTTGTGGTTTGGCGTTAGTGGTTGGTGTTGTGGGTTTTTTTTTTTTTTTTCGATTCTGTGGTTTTTAGTGGTAGTGGTGGTGATGGCTTTGGTGGGTTGCTGCTGGTGGTGGTGACCATTAAGGGTGGGGATGTAACTAACAGTTGCAAGATAGGCTACGTGGATATTAAATAAGTATTTTTTATTCTGCCGTTTGCCACGTCATTATTTTTCGTCTCTGATGTAACGGCAGAGACTAAAATAGGAAACGTTTTTCAGAATAGGGACTAAAAGCGGTAAAAAAAAAAAATAGGGATTAAAATAAAAATCGCCTGAAAATGTAAGGACTAAAAGTGACTTTTCGTCTATTTTCTTTCTTCTTCATCATATCTACTAGACTCTAGTACTACAAAGTACAAACAAGAACAAAGAATTTTCGGAAAAAAGAGTTGCAATAGCTTGGCCTTCACTGTCTCAAACCAATGGCTTCAAGCCCAGAGTCTCTCCCACAGTAACAAATCACCTGCTTCCATTGACATGGATCCCATTAAATTAAATAAATCATTTTCTCAACTTTCATTGGGATAGTCTTGTTTCTAATCTTCTTATGTTCTTATTACATGTATAAAAAGAAAAGAAAAGGTAATAAATGACAACTGTCACTCTTGGTAACGTTTCAATGATTCCTATTCAAAAGGAAAAAAAAAATATTCCATTGATTCAGTTGAGAAACGTTCCTTACATATTCGAGTACAGGACCATGAAAGACTACAAATACCCAGGAATTAAAATGGCGCTCAAAACTTGGACATTTTAGCACCAAAAGAAGGATCGAAAAATTCATTTCACCCAAACGGCATCCCAATCTTTAAGAACATCAGCCTCCAAAGTTCTTGCTTTAAATCTTATTAGCTCAAAAGCCATATTTCATCCTATTTTACCTTAAGCCGAGGAAGCGCATTCAAGGATTTGAGAAAAGGCAAATGACAGGTAAAGATCATCAGAGCCCTATTTATTAGTTATATCTATGAAGAACTAAAGAAACCATAAAATAGAAAACAACACTGCAAAAGAGTGTCTCCACAATGTTTTTCTTTTCTTTTTTTTCCTCCGCTACTAAAATGGCAAATATAGAATGGTAAAGCGTGACTTGTTGTAGCTAGGACAAGAAAGTATGGCTTAAGCTTGAATAAATTAAATACTACCTCAATTTCTGACAAAAGAATAATAAATACTCGCTTCTCAAAAAAAAAAAAAAAAAGAACAATAAATACTCTAAAAATCTGGGCAAAACCACACTATTCTCTGTACTCTGTATAAACACTATGCCAAGAGCTGTACCTTTAGAAATATGGGGGAAGTGGGAAGTTGAGCACATATAAATAAGAGCCCCGCGACCAAATATCAGTTCAAATATGAGAAATTTTAACTAATTACATTACTAAAGGTAAAATGAAGCCTGCAATAAAGAATCACATCGTATTGTCCTTTACCTCCTGGCTGAGATTGAAATGAAATAAAATGGAAGTCCACTCTGACGTGCACATAAGAACCTCCACAAAGCAAAAACAAATCAATCTTCTCCATTTCTATTGTTTCTCTACACCTCGTGCTAAAATCAAACCTGCAAAACAAGATGCAACTCTCTTGAGTAACAGCTGGAAGTTCCGTAGGATATATATTAGATAATAGTTAACTTAACCCAGTCATCTCTTCAAAATAAATAAACCCAATTAAATAAATAAAAAGGTTTAAACATACGCACATCATCATTAACCATGACTTCAAAATGGCCAAGTTTACGTGAAATTATTCAGTGCATCTGGTGTATTGCACCCTCCTCTTACATAAGGACTCTCCCACCTATGGATCCCACACAGGGGACCTACCTTTATGTGACAAGGAGACAGTATATATCGGGTGTATGGAATAATTTTATAAGTTTTACTGGGGAGTCAAGTATCTAATCAAGTGTCACATGGAACAGAATTCATAGCAAATCAAACTATTCTGGAGCTTTTGAGTGAAAAAATAAGGACAATTTTAGAAGGCCACAAGGAAAGCAGACAATAACAGAGAGCAAAGGGGCAAGCGTGCACACACACAAAATAAATAAATAAATAAAATCAAGGCAAAACTTGTACATGCAATGTTAGAGAAAGTGTCAACAAGTAAACACCAATAGCAACAAGACAAACTAAATGCTTATCATACGCCCCCCTCTCCCTCTCAGGAGCTGGTATATGGTGTACTCAGCATATACACTCACACACTGGCGGGTCCCACACACTGTGGGGCCCGCCTATGTGTGAGAGACCCGGCATATATGCCGGGTACAACATATAATTTTCGCCCTCTCAGAGAAGTAAACAACGTCCATTGTTCTTGACATTAAACCAAACATTGTTTTGATTCTATTAGACAGCCACCTTTTAAATAAGCCATTTGCCCATTGTCTGATAACATGCTAGAAATACAACAAAATTCATATCAGTCAGACCAGATAGCAATCATGGAAAAGAACCTTCATGTCAGACACAGTAAGCTAAGCACTGGAACTGATCAAATTTTAAGGAAAAGGAAGGTTGAGTACTTTAACAAAAAACAAAGGTCTGTCAACAAATTTACTCTACTCAATACTCCCATATTTTTTGTGCATCCATGAAGAAGAATAAATCCATACTATACAGAAAAATACATAGCTTATGCCAAGAATAAAAATGATTCTACCAAAGGAAGGAAAAGGAATAGGGTTAGAAACTGGAATCAGGAAATTACCTCAAATTATAAGTCATTGGATTTTTTTCCTGCAACAAGCTGGTTAATGCGGAGGCCCCTACTAAATGCTTCATTGAAAAGGATCCTTGTCTGCATTGACTGAAACCCAGGCAACCATGACAGTAATGCCACAGGAGCCATGACAATTACTCCGAACATTATATCATATAGTCGGGCCACAGAAACAACACTTTGCCAAACAAGAGTAGACCGCAGAAAGGGCCGGAGTACTTGGGCAATCAATATCAGGCCCCACCCAGTGGGGATGAATGCCAACAGGCCAGTGAAAATATCAATAAATGTGAAAGCCGTAAATTGCAGCAGAGCAATTGTCACAAGTAATGCAAGTATAATCACGAGGAATTGGACTAGACGATAGTATATGTGCTCTTTTGCCGCATATTTATCCCGAGCAAATGCTATTACCGCATAAATCGCAAAAGCCACAAATACATAGATCCAAGACAACAAGTAAACAGCAATGCTGGTACTTCCAGCTGCAATATTTAGTTGATATACTATCCCATACTGGAAGAAGAAGAATCGGAGGTCTAAGATTATTTCCATTATTTTACCCCAAATGCCAGTGTTCCTGAGATGATCTTGCTCCTCATACCACCATCTTTCCCAACTCTGTTCAGCTTTTGCAAAAACACTGCCACGGAACCAAATCCAGTTCATAAAGTCATCAAAGTCGTACACTGTCTTCAACCAATCAAATCCAGAAGGATTGAACACAAAGGGGGCCATAATCCATGACACAACCAGGAACCAACTAGTGATGCTCAAGGCTATGTAAACAAATGTGTTGCCAGCTATAGGACTGTGTGACGCATAAACTACAAGTATTAACCCAAGTTCAATTGCCTTCACAAAATGGCTACGAGCATAGAGTCTATAATTCTCGGCAAAACCCTTGTGCTCCACAACAAAACCACGCCCGGTAGCCCGATATTTTGCACCACCATGAAGAATAGTACGGCCAAAGTAGTGGGCACGAGTTCCCATTGAGAACGTGTAGAATACGGATGAAAGCTGGAGCTGCATTGTCAGAAAAGCCCAGATAGCTTGAAGGAACCCATGCTCAAGAGAGTTTTCCACTATCATCGGAAGGGCAGTGAACAGACCAAGCTGGATGATGAACTGCTGATTCAAGATTGCACCAAGTGCTGCATTGTTATTAGTACTACTTGCCTCAGAAGAAGCCTCAACACCACTAAGAGCCAGATAGAGTCGGCCCCACAGAAATGCATATACAGTCAGAATCACCACCATTGTGTTGAAAAAGAATCCCACAGTAGTGTAAAAGAATGACAGCATTCGGAAGAAGTCCAACCTATGACCCAACCTGTAGATATCTCTGCTAAGAACTTGCTCACCATTTCCACTAGCCACCTTGGCCTCAAACATGGATACTTGATTCAACCCAACATCCCTTCCCTTGCCGACCTGGATGTATTCATGGTGAGTGACATTCCCTCCACGCAATGTGCAGTTAAAGCCAGCAAAAATGTCCTCACTGATATTAATCACTCTGGAAGCTTTACTGATCCCACCACGAGTCATGAACCAAAACCTGTCAAACACATCTGGATGGCCATAATGCATTCGAACTTTTAAAGGGTTCGCCAAAACACGCTGCCCCAAGGTGACAAAACTCGTTTCCTGAGCCGACATAAACCAAGCAAGTGATGAAACAGAACCTGTAAATATGTGTTCCCTAACTCCCAAGATAGTTGGCTTCCGGATACCATAATAACGCCTGAATTCTTCCAGCAGATTGCGCATTTTGAGTGCCTCTTCAAAATAGTTGTCTTGGTTCATATCAATAGTCTGGACAGCATCACCACGAGTGAAAATGATGGCATGATTTTGATTCTCCGGTTTTCCCTCACCAAGCTTCAAGGGACCAGGCAACTTTACCCTGTAGATCTCCACTTCCCTCTCCAATTGTTGATCATACTTCACAAGAACAGAATAAAACTCCTTCTCATCCCTCCCAGTGGAAACTTCATCAACATAGGCAACTCGAAGGGCTTCATTGTTTTTCATTAGATACAAGATTTCCTCGGCATGTGGATCTTTCTTTGCCTTCTGAGTTCCATATATCTGGCAGGCAACCACATATGTAAATTTCATCAATGCAGTCCCATACTCGTGGCCTTTGAGTAACAAGCCCAGTGAACTGCTTGCTCTGCTTAAACTCCTAGAAGATGGTGACCTTTCCGAGGAGTAACCATCAAAACCGCTGTCTCGCCTCATCGAACCAAGTTCTTGTGATCCTTCCCGAATGTCCATCTCCGATGCAGAATCCAGAAATGCCAGCATCTTAAGAGCCCGATAGTAATACATCATTCCCCTAACAGTTCGGGAGAGTGTCTGACCCCTGTATGATGACCAAAGCCTGAGATCTCTCAGCTTAGTATTCCATATCTCGGTATCCTTCACCATCCCTTCTCGGCGCATTCTCTCCATGAAATTTTTCCACTCGTCGGCATAAATTGTCTGCAAATAGTACAGGATCGAAATACCATCTTCATTCTCAGATTTGAGTTGTTCTTTGCTATAGATTACTTCTTCACTGTAATAAGGGGTCAGAACACTGAAGGCCATCATTTTCTCAACCTGAGGGGCATGAGGCATGTTCATGAAAAGTGAATTACTGAAGAAGGCAATTCGGCGTCTTGCCTCAAGATTTATTGGGATATCGTGCATTGAATCCCGAGAGGTAAGAATTGTGTGCAACCGCCGAACCTGCCTATAGAATGTCTCATTATCTGAATTAGGCAATTCAACAGCATTCTCAAAAAGCAGCCCCTGTGTGGAAGCTGGACTACGAGGAGCCAGACCATCCTCCCTCAGCTGGTCAATGCTCCTCTTGTCTTTGAAAAGGTCTCGTTTAGCAATCTCATAAATGGCTTGCAGAGTGTTCACTACCTGGGTAGGATCTTTCTTTGGCTTGTTCAATAGCTGAACAAGTTTGATTAACTGGGTATGAAGCTGGGGCAGAACAGTCATGTTAAATGTTTTAGTGAACCTCTCAATCTCAATGGAGTGATCAATCTCTTGAAAAAATATGGTCATAATGGAATGCTCTTCTGTGTTGCGTTTGATAATCTCAAGCAGCAAGTGTTTGATACAATCGTAAGCTTCAATCACAGCGCAACGCCTGTACTCATTCTTGCATATCTTATACCAGAGCCACTTGTCCGGAGCATCTAACAACTCTTTGGCCTGACTGAGCGCAAGCAGAAGCTCATTACAGAGGAGGAAACAAGGCCATCGAATGACCCTGACATTCCAAGAATTCTGGGGCAGCTCCAACAGCTCCTGCTCACGGTCAGAGATGATGTCTTCTTCCCTGAAAATCGAAATTATCTCATTCCATATCAAAGCAAACCTCTTCGCCTCAACCTGACTAGATTCAAGCTTCCTATAAGGCCGACCAAGCCCATATCTCAGCTTCAATCGATGAATGGCATCCTTAAACCTGTTCCTCATCCCCCTTGCATTTAACAGCTGCTCCTCCGGCATGAGATTAAACTGAATAGCACTTGCAAAGAATTGGAACCTCAACCTCAACTGTTCAATATTTCGAATCTCACCCAAGTGCTGAAACAATCCCACACCCGCCCCAACAAAAGACGAGTAGATTGAATACCAAATCTGAATATCCATGAGGTAAATCAGAACAACAGGAAGCCACAGTAAGCCCACTGCCAATCTGTTGCTATTGTTAAAAAGCTGATACCATTGATACTGCACATCCTTCAAATCCAACAATGCTTTCGTTGGGGCAATCATCGGTTTAACCTGCAAGAAGTAACTGAACAAAAATTTGGTAGCAAGCACCACAATCCAAAACAAAGAGTACTTGATATTATCCACAAGACCTTCCCTCAACCCACGACCCACAAAGGTCCTCCCTTGAAACCACCAAGTCAACATATAAAAGATCTTCAAATTCGTCTCCTCGAGGAAATTCCTGATCCACGGAATCACAAACAGCACCACGGCCAGAAGCTCCGGCAAAATGAAAACCAATGCCACCTCAAGAAATGTAACCAACCTCCTATTAGCCTCTGCAGACCACCTCCTATCGCGATTCCTCTGCGCCCATATCCGCCCATAAAACACACCAAAAACCAAGATCCACATGGCTGCAACCACACTCTTCATCACCATCCTCACGCCAAGCCCCAGCGTCTCCCTCGAAACCAAACTGTATTGCATCCCTGCATCCAGCAGAGACTGCAAAAACCTCATCCCACTCCAAGTGAAAAACACTGTCAAAACTTTGGCTTGGACATCCCTAGTCTGCAGAGCATCCCATGGATATTTCCTCTCTTCCCACGCCACAATAATCGCCGCCTGTAAAAACAACACAAGCATCACCCAAAGCCTGTCAAAGCTCCTCAACAAGTTCCAAAAGGATCTCTGCTCCACAAAACCAGTCTTCCCTACATGTTTTCTTCTCGCGCCACCCTCACTCGTCACAAAGAAATTACTTCCTAAATCAATCGGCCATTTGAGCTTCTGAAAACACCGTTTACTCCAAAAGTACTCGTTAATGTCGTCGTAATTGCGCCACACACTGTGCGGCGCACTGCCATTCTTACTGCTCTCCACCTCAGCCCTAATCGTCTCGTAAATCGGCTTCACGACGCAGTTCAAAAACGCGTTTTCGCCGGAGACTGAGGGCTGCACAGGTTGACCGGTGTTCTCGTCTATGTAATCCTCTAGGATCTTGTTCAACTCCATGGCCATATTATGAAATATAAAGCAAATGCACTCAGGAACAAAGCGGAGGTTAGCAGACTCACCCCAAATCAGAAGGAAGAGCGACACGTAGAGCAGCTCCCGGCGGTGATCGGCGGCGGCCTCGCGGCGATCGGAGATCCAGATATTGGATTTCTTGCCGAGATAGGAGCACCAGTTGGTGTAGTTCCTGAGGAGCTTCCTCCGAAACTTGCGCAAAACGGCGGCGTCCAGGGCGTCGATGTTGTCCGGCGGAGGAGAGAGGCGCATCTGAGCGTTGGCGAGGTGGAGGACGAGGTGCTCGCGCTGGTTGCGAACGTTGTCGTTCTGGAAGCCGAAGAAGAGGGCGAGCCAGTCCAGGAGGTCCATGTGCGGGGCCCATTGGTTGTGCGGCGGCTTCCTGAGGTCGCCGACGGCTCGGAGCGCGGTAGTAATGGCTCGGACCTCCGGGAACCTGAGCGACGGGTGCTCCGCGAGGAGGTTGTGGATGGGGATTATGTTGTATGGTTCGGATTCTAATGGCGGTGCGGCTGGACTGGGCCGGGTTTGGCTCGGGTTCGGGCTCGGAGGTGGGCGTTGCCGGTGGTGGTAGCTCATGGTGTTCGGGTTTAGTGAATATCGAGGTTGGTTTTTAGTTTGGAGAAGAGAGAGAGAGAGAGAGATGGGCAGAACGTGCACAGCGAATCAAAAACAGAAGGGGGGGAAATGGAAAAGGCAAATAGAATTAGAAAAGAGGAATGGGCGCGTTTACGCGATGGGGGTTTTTGTTTTTGGTTTTTTTTACTTGTTTTCTTTTATTTATGTATTTTTAGACACGAAACAAAATCTTACAAGTAAGCGTGTTTTTTTTTTTTAACAAAGAAGAAGAGTTTTGAGTCTTGAAAATAAATTAATTTACTAAAATATTACCAAATTTTGTTGTGCTCCTTGAACTTTTTATTATTATAAAATTTCTGGTTTTTTTTTTTAAATTATTTTAGTTTAAAGTTAGATTTGTATGATCTCCAATCTCCGGCCGGAATTTCAGGTCTGTATAATTTTTTTTTTTATTATTTTTTCCTGAATTTCTCCTCACTTAGCCGTTAAGATTTAAGAAGACAGTTACGATTGAATTGGCAGGTGGCAACAAATGAACAAATGTACGTCAGTATGTGAAACAGTGTAAGAGGATTTGTCCATGTGATGTAATTGTAAGGTTGTTTCTCCCCATTTTTGTCAAAAGTTTCCTTTTTTTTTATTGAATATGTGTCATGGATTCATTTATATCTTTGAATATCTAATTAATATGAGTAAATATCAAGCTAAGAGAATGACTTTAAATTTTAAAATACGTGTATATCTTCAATATTTAATTAATACTGGGCCTTGTTGTCCAAGTGGTGCCTGGTTTACCATGAAACCGCTAGCTCGAGTGTTCGAGCCCCCGCAATAACCAATTACCTAGCAAAAAAAAAAATAATAATAATCTAATTAATATGAGTATATATCAAGCTAAAAGAGTAGGACTTTAAAATACGGATATAATATCATTTTCACCAAAGAAATAGAAGGACGAATACAGAAGAGGACAAGAAGGTTGCCTTAATTGATTAGGAATGGAAGTTACATTTATTTACATAAATAATGCTTTTTTCAAGGGTTTTGAATTTTCGACTTCTTCAAAGGTAGGCGATCAAAATATTCATCCCTATGAATGTCAAATATTATCATTATTACGAATCTGAATGTCAAATGTTAAGGTTGAGATGTGTAGATGGTAAAAATTAGGGTTGTAAATAAACCAAGCTATTCATAAATAACTCAAGCTCGATTCGATAAAAATCTCATTCATGTTAGTTTCTTTATAAATAAGCCAAGCTTGAATCTTAGTTTTAGGCTTACTTAATAAACAAGTTGAGCCCAAGAAAAAAAAAATTGTTTATGAACAAGTTTGTAAACTATAAGGCTAGATACTAAATAAGTCAAATATAGACTCAATTATAGGCTTAATATGCGTTTGATAAATAAATTCATTACTCATGTCTTAATAATAAAATGGTCCACATGGGACTATTACCCTTTACCTTAATTTTTTACTTCCTTCTAAACTAAGCAAGCATCACTTTAGGCTTTAGTTACATTTTATTTATTTATAAGTGGGTCATGTATGGTCCTTCTCCATCCATCATCTAATGTAAAGTTATAAAACATGTTAGTCATTTCCCATTCACAATAGTTACAAACAAGTATTTTTTTTCTAGTTCTTCACCATCTAATGTGGATATAAAAATTATATTTTAAACAAGTGATGAAGCTATAGACAAGGAATGATGAATGAATGGATTTAATTATGTAAAGTTGCAATTTGAACAATGGCTAATCATAGGTGGGACTAGAAGCATGATAGAATGAGCATTTGATATTGTAATTTTGTTGGATCTGAAGCTCAAAAGTTTGACCTAAGCTCAAAAATGAACTTGATATTAAGCTCAAGCTTGGCTTGACTAATTAATAATAAAAAACTCAAGCTTTTTTTATTTCCCACGAGCTCAAACAAAAACATTATTTTAGGCTTGTCTCAAGAGCCAAGCTTGAGCTTTTAACTTGTATTGACAAGCCAAATTTAAACATGCACAACTTGACAAAGCTTAACTCATTTACAACCATAGCAAAAATTAGTGTGAAACTTTCCATCTCATAATAAATAATTCTTGTTAATGGGCTATTATTTAAGGATGCACATGAAGAGGTCAGGTATCGGAACTGAAATCTATCCAAATTCGGATTCGGAACCCACCAAAAGTAAAGGTGAGTTGAAAATAGATAATTTTTTTTTTTCGGTTGGGGGCATCGCTTATAAAGTGAAGTATCTATCAAATGATGGCAATGGTTGCGAGTTTTGCGACTTCAACTTGCATGTTCTTTTATTGTTTTACAAGCATCAGTTAGGCAATGTCTGTACTTAAAAATAAAAATACTGTTGAAACTCTCTCAAAAATAAATAAATAAATAAAAATACATTAGCCTTTATTTTGTGCTATCCATTGAACTGAACCCAAATGCACTCGACAGCTTCTTCTTTGGAACAAAAGTTAAGCTCACCTTTTTCTTTTCTTTTTTGGTAAACCATGCAAGTATTATACAACTAAGGCATCACAAGTCTATTACAAAAATGGCCAGCTTTATCACTAGCCAGGAGATCTTCCACCACAGGCGGTGAATTATTCAAAATAAGGTGGTCTGAATGTAGATCAGCCCCCATTCTAGCTAATCTATCAGCACACATATTCGCCTCCCTAAAAACATGCACCACAGTACAGTTAAGGAACGTCTTCATTAGGTTCCTGCAATCGAATAATAAAGGTTCAAGACTAAGATTAACCACAAAAGTATTAGAAAGCAAATAAACAAGATATTCAACATCCATATCCACACAAATATTATCTAAACTAAGCTGTTTTGCCAAAAGAAACCCATCTCTAAGCGCCCACAACTCAGCCAGAATACAAGACGTGTTCCTAAGTTTCCTTAAGCAGCCCACAATCCAGTCCCCATTACTACCTCTGATCACAGCTCCTCCACCAGCCTTCTTTGAGTTTCCTAACACCGATCCATCCGAGTTCAACTTCACCCATCCCTTTTGGGGTTTAGTCCAGGACACCCAAGTCAACACTCTTCTCGGTTTTATGGGATTTTTAGGCACAATAGCAAAGAACTCAGCTCCTTTTTTAATGCAATGACCAGCTATCTTCGCATCAAAACTTCCATTACGAAAAATTACCTTATTCCGTTGGAGCCATATAAGCCAAAGAGCCTGAGGGAATAGCATTTTCCAAGGAATACGAGGTCAAGCCTGAGGGAATAGCCATATAAGCTCACCTTTTGGCTTTAAGTAAAAGTGGTAATGTGTGATTGTTGCAATTTTTTTTTTTTTTTTTTTTTTTTGTAAAACACATTTTCTCTCCCCTAAATTTTGAGGTAGTTATGTATATATATATATATATATATATATATTTTTGAACTTTTATTTTAACCAACTTAGTCCCTAAACTTCATATACGTGTCAAATAGCTCCTTCCATCATTCTACCATCCAAGAAGCTAATGTCCAAGTCACATGGGACATAAAATTGGCTAAATTAATGTTGGAGTAACTAGATAGAAACAAGGGAAAAAGGGATTGTGAGATAGAAACCTAATTTTTATGGTAGGAGAGGGAGAATCGAAACTATACACACTCTCTCTCAATTGAATCGCAGCATCACTGGAGTAACAGTCACAACACACACACACACTCTCCCTCTCTCTCTCTCTCCCCCTAATTTGACTTTTTCTTTTAAGAGCCCAAAAAAATGAAGAATAAAAAATTGATAAATGTTGTGTTATTCAAAAAATAATAATTTGACACATACATATGCCTATTTGCCCCTTCAATAGTTCAATGTCCCTCCCTCTCCTCCACTATCACCAACTCCAATAACTGCCCCACCATTCTTCTCCATAGCTCCCTCCCCTATGTGTGACAATCAAAAGACCACCGTATGGGGCAAAGGGGGAAGAATCGTTTAGGTGATTCCTTAGTACCCCATTCGCATATAGCCTTCATAGTTAGCGATTTTGCTAGTCCTTAAGATTGTGAATCTTGTCCCACATCGAGGTCGTGGCTATGGTGGTGATAATGGCGGTGCCTTAGTCGACAAGATTTATTGCCTCAATTGTACTCAAAGTAGTTATCATTGATTTTTGGTATGTACAAGTCTTTCGTTTCAATCTAGTAACTCCCAAAATTATTTTGTCAATTTTATGGCCCACATGCATATCACATGATTGGGACATTAGCTTCTTGATGGCAAAGTGATAGGGAAATTTTTAGATATTCCTAGAGCATGGAGAAATAGTGTTCTCTTCTCTCACATTTATGGTGGATCTCACCATAAATGTGAGAGGAGAGAGCATCATTCTTTGTATTCCAGGAGTACTTAAGTGTTAAAGACATATTTTATTTAATTGGCTAATCCTTTGATGAAATGCACTTTACTTGTAATTGGGTAGATCTAGGATGAGTTTAGTACTTCAAGAAATAAGAGTTCAAGTCAACTGTTAAAGTCATGAAGATTGGACTAAGAAACAAGTGAAGAAAAGCTTTCATTAAAACTCGACAGATATCTCGACAGAAACAGTATCTATCAAGATTTAAGAACGAAGTTCAACAAAAGCTGAATCTGTCGAGATCTACGAAATCAGAATTTTCAAATCTGATTTTTGGCCCTATACATATATAAGGCTTATTTTAAAAGCCGTTATACATGGAGAACACATGCAAAAAGTGACCTAATGCCTTATTCTCTCTACAAGAAGTTACTGCGTCTTTTGCGCCTTAGGGTTTTATAACCAAATACTTCTTGATCTTCATTGTTAATGAAGTGAAGAACTTTACAGCCAACAACATCTTCAAGTTGCTGGATTTAGTCACATACTGGGATCCATGCAAAAGGGTGGCGTTCATATATTGAAGAGTTCAGAGGTTTTGAAGCGATAGAAGGTTAAGTTCATCTACGGGGATTGTAGAGTTTAGGGACAAAAGTTTTGTAGTAGATCTGAAACTTCTCTTTATTATAGTGAATTGCTTTTCGGAAACGTTTCCCCTAGGTTTTTTACTGTAAAATTAGTTTGTTTCATTGGTTTTCCTGGGTCATCATATCTTGTCTTATTTACTATTCCGCTTCATGATATTGATGTTTGTTTATTTTAACAAAGTTTATTTATAATAAATCTAATTAACAACTTTTTTTTTTTTTTTAGAAACATCTAATTAACAACTTGGGTTTAAAACTTGTTAATTTTATCAATCGGGGTCTAAATTTCTCAACATTAAAAATTATGAGTTATTTGTGACATATGTGGAGTTTTAAGGATTATATTTATTAAAACAAAATTTTAGGGGTGTGAGTGCAATTGTCCCAAATATTACCCAATATAAACGCAAATTACTGAATTTTTCTTTATTTTTTTTGGATAAAAATAAAGGACAAAATATAGCTATAAAATTGGTTGTAAGTTTAGGCTACAACCTTATTCAATATTTTTTTATTGGAAGTGAATTTTGACAAATTTACTATTGGATTACATCTTCATCTTATATTCTCTATACTTAAAAAATTTCTAGAAAATTAAAGATCAATAACTACGTCATCAATAAATTGTTTAAATTGCAAATTTTGAAGTTTAAAATTATGCATAAAATATAAACTTATAGATCATATAGTGAATAATATCCAATTGACACAAAATTTGTCATATGTATTAAAAATGTAAAGAGCATACAATTCAACAGTTAGATTTTCAAAATATGTAGTCATATTTACTCTCTCTGTCCCAATTTGTTTGTCATATTTAAAAAATCAAACTTTTTAAAGAAATATCATTTATTGTTTTGTATGTCTTATAAAAATGTATAAGTTTACAAAACTACCCTTAAATAAATTTATTAGCTTTTTTAGAAAAAGTTATTCTTAATGAGACAACTAAAAAGGTGTCCTAATTAAATTGATTTTTTTTAAATATTAGTTAGTTTTCTTTTTAAATAGTTTTGAAAATAAAGTTGGGGTATAATAGGAACATTAGTAAATTAATAATTTTTATTTTTAAAAACATGACAATATTTTGGGATATCTCAAAATAAAATAGAGGATAAACTAATTAGGACGGATGTAGTATTTTATTAAATAAAAATATTATTTTAAACTACAACTAATTTTGTAATTAAATTTTATTAAAAAATAAATAGATGAAAGAGAGAGAGTGGACGGTATCCATCCCGAAAGGCAGGCACACAAAGCTACAGATACTACTGTAATCATTCCATTGTTGCTTTTTATTTTTATTTTTTTGAGAATCCGGAACCAGAGACCCTTGTTGCATTTAAGATTTAAAGTTATCGCAAGATAATAAATGCAGTCAAAGTGCAATTCTCTGAATCTCCATTCGCCGAACCCGAATCTAAAACAAACTCTGTTTCTACCTTTATTGTCCAACGATTCCTATATATTTGACGGGTTTTAACTTTTAACAATTGCTCGACATCTTCTCAAAAAAAAAAAAAAAAAAACACTTAGTCGTTTGGTCCACATCATGAACATGACCAAAACGTTAGTGTCACGTGATTATCAGATTCAAGACAATAATTTGATTGGATTTTGGTGAATGCATTATCCTCTTTTCGAAAAAAAATCCATTATATATATATATATATATATACGGCAGTCTCAAAAAAAAATATATATATATATATACGGATTGGGAACTTGGTGTAAAATTTTATGATATTTTATAATTCATTTTTTTTTCTTGTATATGTATTTTATTGAATTTTATTGGATTATGTTTTTCCTTATATCTTCCTTATTTGGAAATTAAAAAAAAAATAGAAATCAATAATTGTCTCATATTTTATATATATAGAAAATACATATATAATTCTGTAATTGTGAGAGGAGGAAACCTTTTTTTTTTTTTTTAAGAAAGACAATGACATTCATTAATGAAGGCCGGTAAAATCAACCTGTAAAATAGTAGTAATGTCTGGTAGTACATCTTCCATCCAGACTTGGAGTTAAGAAATGGAAATTGCTCGTTTCGCAAGCTAGTGAGTTACAGTATTACAATGCCTACAAACATGAGAATAATCTAACATTGAAAAATGAGAGGCAAGGTATTGAATATCTTTTGCAATGTGGCAGAAGTTGGATAATGAGTGAGAGTCTTCTTTGAGTGCTGTGATAAGGATCTGTGAATCGCCTTCCAAGATAAACCTTTCAAAACTTGTTTCCATAGCCAATTCAAGACCTCGTCGTGCTGCCAAAGCTTCAAACTCAATGGCTGTAAACGGCAAGGGAATAAGTTGGGATAGAGAGTCCATTCCTTGACCAAGCTCATTCCTAATTTTCACCCCAATACTAGCACAATTTTCTGATTGAAAAGAGGGGGGATTTAAATCTTAAGGAATATCAAAATGTGTTAGCCAATTGAGTTACAAAACTCTGAGCATAACTATCTTATATTTAAAATATTTAAATTTCAAGTTTTTTTGTATTTTAGAATAATGCAAGAAAATAATTAATTAAAAAACAATTATGCATATTTATGAGTTTTTGGATTTCATAGTATAGTAAATAACCCATGATTAACACAAAATTTGACAATCATGTTAATAATATAGTGAACAAGGAATCCAATAGAGAGAGAGAGAGAGAGTTGAGATCAATTTACACTTGATGTGACTATTTGTGATGTTATATCTCTCTAATTTTTTTTTATTGGATTACTATTTTTAAAACTTCATTATTGAATTATATATTTTCATTGTTTATACACGCATGTCAAATTTATTGTAATCATAAATTATTTAGTATATAATCCATATAGTAATGTTTTGTGTATAATTTCAAAGTTTTAAAAAGGTACAAATTTTATGATGAGATAGCTATTGATCTTTAAGTATCTTGTTACTTTGCAGGCATGGAGAGTATAAAAAGATAATGTAATCTAATAGTTGATTCATCAAAATACTACTTAAATAAGAAGTTATGAAGTAGTGTAACATCTCATAAAGTTGCACCGTTTTAACTTGAACAAGATCAAACTGCTAACTGAGGCTGTGTTTGGTTCAATGTAAAATGATTTCAAAGTGTAAAATATTTTTAAGTAAAAATATTTTCCAGAAATGAAAATGATTTCAGGTGTTTGGTTGTGAATCTGAAAATTCTCTAGAAAACACATTTTCTCATCTTCCAAACAAATATTATAATAGGAAATCTGAATATATAAACCAAATCAACAATAACACATAACAAAAAAAAAATTCAGTATTTCTCAAATGTAAGCACCAATCGTGAGAGAGGGAGAGGGAGAGATAGATTGAGAGAAAATATTGGTACAGGACCACAAATCGGCGAGTAGGTCTGACAGCGGCAAGATCAGCAGGTGGGTTTGACAGCGGCGAGATCGGCAGGTGGGTCTGAAGGAGGCGACGACGACGAGATTGGTTTGTAGATCAGAGATCGTGGGTGGGTTTGATAGCTTCTCGGCTTTGGTTGGTCAAAGGGAAATAAAGAGGAACAGAGAAGAGAAAGCTTCCTTGACCGGTGATGTAGACCTGTGGCGAAGACGATGACGGTCCGATGAGGTTGAGGCATGAACCTGTGGCGCGATCAGACTGGCGAAGGGGACGAGGACGGCGATCTGGTGTGCTGGGGTCGAGGACGGCAATTTGACGGTGCTGGGGTGCGATCTCGACAGTGCTCAGGTGGCGCAATCTCGCCGGTGCTAGGGTGCAATGACCGGTGCGATCTGGGGTTGGGGTAGGTGCTGGGTGCGACGAGGCTGGTGCTTCTGGTGCGATATCCTTGCTATTTCTCTCTCTTTTCTATTTTCCTGGGGTGGAAATCATTTGAAGGTAAAATAAAACCTTAAAATGAATTACGGGTGAGGCAGGGTATTTTACAGTCAACGCGGAAAATGAATTCCATTTGACCCAATTTTCTATACCTACCAAACACGAAGAATAGTGTAAAATGATTTCCTAAAATCATTTGAAGGCAAAACAAATGCAGCCTAAATTAATATTTTAAAATTTTCACCATTAGGTTGTAAGTTCTCATTCTTCTTAACATGCCTGTCAAACTACGCATTAATTTGATGATATTTTACAATTTGATTAAAAAATTCACATTTTATGCATCATTGTAAAATATAAAAATCCAGAATTTAAGGGCGTGTTTAGTAATAGGATTTAAATACAAATTTTTGTTTTAGAAACCAAAAACATAGTGGGTCTCACACCTAAATCTATTGTTTGGCTGATATTTTCAAAAAACAGTTTTCAAAAAAATATTTCCTATTTTTCTTGTTCAAAACATAATTTTGAGAACAGTTGAGAAAATATTTTCAAGATAAAAAAAAAATAAAAAAAAAATAAAAATTTTGGGATAATTACACTTTACCCATCTGTAGTTTGCCTTTAATTTGACTTGCCTACCCGTAGTTTCAATTTTGACACTTTACCCACCCGAGGTTCAATTGGTTACTACTCCGTAACCCACCTCCATGTCTGCCGTTACTCTAACACGTTTTCTTTCAAAATCAAAACACAAAACAGATAAAAAAGTTAGGGTTTTTGATTGCTTAAGAACTTCTATGAGAACATATGCCCAGAAAAATCAAACCTAAGTCAACCACAATAAATATCATATTTTCCTTCTCTATGGTGGGCAGTTTGACTGAATAGACCTAAAGACACTATTTAGAGCATTGACTGAGAAGGTCGGTTGGCAAGATGAAGCAATTTGTGTTATTAGCCAAACAATAGCCAGCTGCCAAACAAGAAGTAAAAAATGCCAGGGAGCAAGTCTGAAAGCATATATATGGTTAAATTTTGTTGGACCTGATAGGCTTGGTAAGAAGAAAATAGCTCTTGCTCTTGCTGAGAAATTACATGGAAGCTAGGAACATTTTATTTCTATGGATCTGAGTTCCCAAGATAGGATGATTAATTCAAACACAATCTTTGGTCTCCAAGGAATGAATGGTTGTGATATAAAGTTCAAGGGGAAAACTCTTGTTGATTGTCTTGCTGAGGAGTTAACCAAGAAACCCTTGTCCATTGCCTTCCTTGAAAATGTAGATAAAGCTGATGTACTGACTCAAAATAGTTCGTCTCAGGCTATTCGAACTGGTAAACTTTCAGACTCACATGGAAGAGAAATCAACATCAATAACACGATAGAGAATGTTGTAGAAGAATAGGTGAGAGGAAAGAGACAAGTAGAGAAGGACAATATGATATTTATAGTGGTTGACTTAGATTCAATTTTTCTGGGCATATGTTCTCATAGAAGTTCTTAAGCAATCAAAAACCCTAACTTTTTGATCTGTTTTGTGTTTTGATTTTGGAAGAAAATGTGTTAGAGTAACAGCAGACAGGGAGGTGGGTTACGGAGCAGTAACGGATTGAACCTCGGGTGGGTAAAGTGTCAAAATTGAAACCATGGGTAGGCAAGTCAAATTAGAGGCAAACTACAGGTGTGTAAAGTATAATTATCCCATGTTTTTAATGGTATAGTTGTAAATAAATTGAAAACAATAGACCCCACAGATTTGTTCAAACTCTTCTATCTCTTAAATTAAGGAGTTTATCTTTATTATAAACAAATTCTCACACTTCAAATTTGAAACTTATCATTATCCCAAAAAAAAAGGTACATCAGTTGTATTTCAATTTTGAAGTTTATCATTATCCAACAAAAAAGGGTATCTACACATTATGTAAAAAAAAAATTAAATATATTTATTTATTTATTACAAAAAAAATTCTCACACTTCAACTTTGAAGCTTATCATTATCCTCCCCCCCCCCCCCCCCAAAAAAAACAAAAAAAAGGTACATGAGCTTTATTTTCACACTTCAATTTTGAAGCTTATAATTATCCAATAAAAAAGGGTATCAACAGATTATTTTTGTAAAAATAAATAAAAATTTCAAAAGTAAAAATGGACACCCAAATATAATTTTATTGTTTTCAGCATTTTGAAAATTGTTTTCATAGTTCATACTGCTTTGAAAACAGGAAAAAAAATTTATACCAATCAAGACCTAAATATTTTATAGATGAGATATTTATGAATTTCAAAATAAGTTAAATAGTACTATAATAATATTCTTATACTACAACCAGCCTCATTACATGTGCTTTGCGCGTGTGATGAGGCTTTATTTTTTTATTTTTTATTTTTTTATCTAGTGTTATAATTTTCCATTTATCTCAGTTTTTAGATTATGACACAACCTAAAAATTAAATAAAAGAAACCAGGATAAAAAAGTTTAAAAAAAAAGAAGAAGAAGTTGTAACATGATCTTGAAGGAAATATATAAAGTGAACTGAGAATTTTTTTTTTTTTTTTTAAATAATTTTGGATAAGTTTGTTTGGAAAACATAGATCAATAGAAGAGTGTCCTATTTTTTAGGCATTTTAAGTAGAGTTAGAGATATATTTTTATCAGGTTATTTCCAAGTTTTGTCCCTCTTAAACGTATGGTATAGGGGTATTTTTGAACCACAAAAAATTTCAGCTTAAAAAAGGGAATCCTTTTATAAATAGTATAGATTTATTATTGTTTTAGCATGTGAAGTCTATTATTAGAAGTCTTGTAACTTAACTGGTTAGCACATTCTAGTATTCTACTGATTCAAAAACAAATATAGTATTCAAATATGTTCTCCCCTAACTATAGAATTATGAAGAGAATAAACTGCTAAAGTCAAATAATTAGCACTTACACGTAAGGGAGAACTATTGTTTTCACTTTTTTTGATGATTTTGGTGCACTATCGGTTTGTGCCTCGTAAACTCATTTTGTCTCCTTAATGTAGTGAAATTTAAAATTTTATATCCAATTATGGGGTTTAAAAGACGAAAAGTAAGATTGAAAAGTATTAGTCAACTTTATAAATAAATAAAAAGTATAGGTCAAGAGTCTTGTAATTCAGTATTATTGTCTTGTCTTATTTATGAGGATATACTTGGTTCAAATCTCCTATTTCCATTAATTGTAACATTTTTTTTCCTTTTGATAATTTAATAATTATAATAGTGAGAGAGATTTGAACTTTAGATGTTTTCATTAAAAATACTGAGACTTGTGTCAATTGAACTACAAGATTATTAGTTGATTGTAACATTTGAATAGTGAAAAAAAAAAGTGTTGAAACTATTGAGAAATTTAACAATTTAACGTGTTAATTCAAATGTTATTAAAATGATTTTTGTTTTTGGATAAATTGCTAGAGTAGTGGATGTTTCCGTTAATGTAGAAAAATTAGAAGGTGCTAATTAGTTAAGCTACTATGGGAGGTAAAAGTCCAACCTTATGTATTGGGCCTAGGGCCCTATTTGAAGATTACTGTGTGTCCGAAGAGAAGAAAGTGGTTGAAAAGGAGTCCGTGTTGAAGAGATATACCTGGAAATGAACGAGGAGTATAGTCGAAGAGAGCACCTTTGGTCCGAAGAGTTCATTCTCCTCGAATACAAAGAGTCTCGATCAAGCAAATATCTAGAAGGGTCGAGTGATCTTCCTAACGACTTCAATGATAAGGATAAGCTTTGGGTATGCTTGGAGATGAGAAGAACGGAGAAATATCTAAAAGAAAAAGCTGCTACCACCGTATTTAATGCACTGCAGCAACTTTCTTGGCCGCATTTATGTGGAGAAGACCCCTGAACAGTGTAATCTCAGCTACCACTACTCACAGAGAGCTAAAAAAGATACCTGACGTGACATATACTCAAGTGGATACATAGATGAAGAATAAGTGGACGGTGGAGATGATGGGGAAGGATGCTATATAAAGGGAAGAGGCCTTTGATAAGAGGGGATCGGAAAAAAGATAATAAGAGGGGAAGAAAGATTTTACTGTAGCTCTAAGAACTGTATTCACTGTTCAATTAATAATATTCCTCTTCGGACATCAATTTGTTTAACTTTTAAGTGTGTTTTTACGTTGGTTCATTCCTGGATATTATAATTAACAATTGCTAAATTCACAACTAACCCAGCTCTTTCACCCACTCTCTACAAATTCATTGTTTTGGGCTTGGGTTACAAATCCTGACCCAACAATTGGCGCCGTCTGTGAGGAGAGCTTGAGCGAAAATGGACGCAACAGTTGATAATGGCTGAACCAGGGCAACAGCCAGCAAAATCTAGGGCATCCCAACACGTTGACCATTTTCTTAATTTGGAGCAGAGACAAAATCGTGAAGGTAGTGTGCACACTGCGCATACTGATCGAAGCCAGCCACATGGTGGAAGTCACGTGTCTCATGCAGAGAAGAATCATAATATGCAACTAGAAATTGAAAGGCTACAAAGGGAGTTGCGCCATGCAAAGAGGAAACAGACTTCTCCGTATTCTGATGAAGATTCTGACGACGTACAAGATGTCACTTACAAGCAGAGGTCTCAAACACCAGTCAGTGAATCTTTTTCCTATGAAGAAGAGCATCATCATAAGAGGCAACCTCGAAGCCCATCACGTGGAGGCGTAGGGAACAATGCTATGAGCAAGGCTTTGAATCAAATCTCTAGGTCACCTTTTACACGCAGGATGAAGAAGCAAGGCTCCCTTGTCGTTTTCATCAGCCGACGTTCACCATCTATAATGGTAAAACAGACCCTGTGGAACACGTGAGTCACTTTAACCAGAGGATGGCTGTCTACTCTAGACATGAAGCTCTGATGTGCAAGGTTTTCCCCTCCAGTCTTGGACCGGTTGCAATGAGATGATTTGACAGCCTGGAAGCAAACTCCATCAGTTCCTTCAAAGAGCTCACTCAAGCATTTGGTTTCCGTTTTGTCACATGCCGAAGAGTGGCCAGACCCTTGTCTTCACTGCTATCCTTGAGCATGCAAGAGGGTGAGACCTTGAAATCGTATTCAAATAGGTACTGGGAGATGTTTAATGATATGGAGGGCAATTTTGATGGAATAGCCCTTAGCACGTTTAAGCTCGGCCTCCCCACTGACCATGGTTTAAGGAAGTCCTTAACTGGTAAGCCAGTTACTAACATGCGCCAGCTCATGGACCGCATTGAAAAGTATAAAAGAGTTGAATAAGATCAACAGTAAGGGAAAGGAAATGACAAGGTTATCCCCCAAGAAAGGAGGGATTTCAGGTCGGACCGTTACAATAGCAGTAAACCACGGAGAGATTTTGCTAGGCAATCAGGATCAACAAATCTTCAAGCAGTCAATGCTGTATTCAAAGAGCCAGTACACCAAGTTTTGGAAAAGATTAAGAATGAACCATTCTTCAAGTGGCCGAATAAGATGGTGGGGAACCCTAAGAGGCGTAATCATAATCTCTATTGCCAGTACCATCAAGACCATGGACATACCACGGAGGATTGCAGGAGCCTGTGGGATCATTTGGACCAACTGGTCCGCGAGGGTAAATTGAGACACCTCTTGCACCACTCCAGTGGCCGAGGAAGTCAGGTGAACTCAGAGCCCCGAAGAGAGGACTCTTCAAAGCCTTCATTGGGAACTATTAATGTTATCTTCGCCGCACCGGGGAGAACAGGGTCCTAGCCATCGAAGGTTATGTCGGTAGCCCGGTTACCCGCAGGGGATTTCGGCCAAGGTCCGAAAAGAGCTAAATCAGATGCTCAACTGGTTTTAGGGTTCTCGGATGAGGACAAAATCGGAACCATCCAACCCCATGATGACGCTTTAGTAATCACCCTCAGAATTGGAAGGTATGATGTGAAGAGGGTAATGGTGGACCAGGGTAGTGCGGTAGAGATAATGTATCCTGATCTCTACAAGGGGCTGAACCTAAAGCCTCAAGACTTAACACCATACAATTCCCCCCTGGTGAGTTTTGAAGGAAGAGTTGTTACCCCGAAGGGCCAAATACGATTACTTGTGCAGACTGGCTCAGATGTGGTAGAGGTGGATTCCATAGTTGTAGATGTATATTCGTCCTATACAACAATTGTAGCTAGACCTTGGCTTCATACGCTAGGGGCTGTTTCCTCTACTTTGCATCAGAAAGTTAAATATCCATCTGAAGGACGAGTTTTTGAAATCCGGGGAGATCAATCCGCGGCCAGACAATGCTTAGTGGCTGCCATCCAGCATGAGCCTGAAACTGAGTCCTCGACCCAGGCCGAAAAGGGTTTATAGCAGTTAAAACCTCGGGCATTGCCCATCGAAGACCCAGCCGAGGGCGCTAGGCGCAAAGATTTAATAAAAATTGTTATCGGAGAAAATCCAGAGAAGTTCTTTCAAGTCGGATCTCAGCTGCCTCTGCAGGAGAAGGAAGAGCTAATAGAGTTCCTTAAAAGAAACCTTGATGTATTTGCCTAGAACGCTTACGAAGCCCCAGGGGTGGATCCAGAATACATCTGTCACCATCTGAAGGTCAACCCATTGATTACACCTAAGAAGCAGCCTCCTCGGCGTCCATCTAAGGAACACGCTGATGCAATAAGAGAAGAAGTAACAAAGCTCAAACGAGCTGGAGCTATTAAAGAAGTTTTTTATCCGGAGTGGCTAGCGAATACTGTGGTGGTGAAGAAGAAGAATGGGAAATGGCGAGTATGTGTAGACTTCACTGACTTAAATAAGGCTTGTCCTAAGGATCCATTCCCTATGCCAAAAATTGATCAGCTAGTAAATGCCACTGTCGGCTATCCTCGGATGAGTTTCCTGGATGCTTTCCAGGGTTACCACCAAATACCGTTAGCTCTGGATGATCAGGAGAAGACTGCGTTTGTCACCCCCATTGGTAACTACCATTACAAAGTGATGTCATTTGGTTTGAAAAATGCAGGATTCACTTACCAAAGAATGATGACGAGGATGTTTGAGCCACAGTTAGGTAAAAGTATCGAAATTTATATAGATGACATGGTGGTGAAAAGCAAGGTCGTTTCTGAACATGTAAAGGACCTTGAAAGCATTTTTGAAGTTCTAAGAAGGCACAAGCTGCGTCTAAACGCTTCCAAATGCTCATTTGGTGTGGGGTCAGGCAAGTTCTTGGGGTACATGGTGACTCACAGGGGAATTGAAGTTAACCCCGATCAGATAAAGGCCATCCACAACTTACGAGCTCTTTAGAATCCCAAAGAAGTTCAAAAATTAACTAGAATGACCGCTACCTTGAACCGATTCATCTCTCGATCAGCAGATAGGTGTAGACCTTTCTTCTCGTTGATCAACAAATGAAAAGGGTTTGAGTGGACTGAAGAGTGTGCTTTGACCTTCCAACAACTTAAAGACTATTTGGCTCGGCTACCAATTATGTCCAGTCCTGAACCAGATGAGGTCTTGTTTGCCTACATTGCGGTGGCTCCTTGTGCTGTAAGTTTGGTACTGATACGAGTGGACCAAGGTGTGCAAAGGCCAGTTTATTATGCGAGTAAGTCATTACATGAGGCCAAGATTCGGTACCTGCCGCTGGAGAAAGCCATCTTGGCAATAGTACTTGGTACACGGAAGTTACCTCATTATTTCCAAGCACATACGGTCGTTGTGCTCACACAACTTCTGCTTAAAACCGTACTTAGAAGTGCCGACTACACGGGAAGAATAGCTAAATGGGGCACTATCCTAGGGGCTTTTGACATCAAATACGTGCCCCGCACTTCAGTCAAGGGCCAAGTTCTCGCAGATCTAGTGGCCGAGTTCACAGAGCCTAGTTTAGAAGAGGTAACGGTAGAGAAGGACATGGATGAAAAATCGGTTGGCATGATTTCTCAACGAGGCCCGTCATCCTGGGAAGTATATGTAGACGGTGCAGCAAATCAGAAGGGTTCTGGAGTTGGGCTAGTGTTAATATCTCCAGAGAAGATTGTTATTGAAAAGTCAATAAGGCTAAACTTCACGGCCACAAATAATGAGGCCGAGTACGAAGCCTTACTGATGGGAATGGCTATGGTTCGAAGAATGGGAGGAAAGTCAGTAAAGGTGTTCTTGGACACGAGGTTAGTCGTTGGTTAAGTACAATGTGAGTTTGAGGCGAAGGACAAAAGAATGTAGGGATACTTGAGCCAAGTTAAGTGTCTGCAATCGGAGTTCGACTCTTTTAATCTGCTGCACATCCCTAGAAATGGCAATGCACATGTTGATTCTTTGGCCACGCTCGCTACCTCTTCGGCGCAAGATTTGCCGAGAGTTATCCTAGTCGAGGACTTGCATGGGCCTACAAAGGCGAGAAGAGAGGTAGTTCAGGTTCACCAAATCAGGGCCGAACTCAGCTGGATGGATCCTATAATTAAATTATTGAAGGAGGATATTTTGCCTGAAGAAATGGGGCAAGCTGACAAAGTTCGGAGGAAGGCGACCAGATTTTGGCTATCCGAGGACCAGAAACTATATAAACGCTCCTATTCAGGACCGTACTTATTATGCATGCATCCTGAAGCGGCCGAGTTACTACTAGAAGAACTACATGAAGAATCTGTGGGAGCCACACTGAAGGTAGGTCCTTGGCTCATCGAGCCATTACTCAAGGTTATTGGTGGCCGAATATGTAAAAAGAAGCCCATGAGTATGTTAAGAAGTGCGATCAATGTCAGCAGTTTGCCCCAAACATTCATCAACCAGGGGGAACCCTTAATCCACTATCCAGCCCATGGCCTTTCGCTCAATGGGGCTTAGATATCGTGGGTCTATTCCCTAAGGCTGCAGGAAATAGGAAATACCTTCTGGTCGGCACAGACTATTTCACCAAATGGGTCGAAGCTGAACCTCTGGCCAACATCAGAGACGTAGATGTGCAGAAATTTGTGTGGAAGAATATTGTCACTCGGTTTGGGGTTTCTCATACTCTCATCTCAGACAATGGCCTACAGTTCGATAGCAAATCATTTAGGAATTATTGTAGCGAATTGGGAATCATAAACAGATACTCCACCCCTGCCTATCCTTAGGGGAATGGGCAAGCAGAAGTGGTTAACAAGGTCATAGTAAATGGATTAAAGAAAAGACTAGATGATGCGAAGGGAAAATGGGTGGAAGAATTGCCACATGTACTTTGGGCATATAGAACTACGCCTCGCAGATCTACTGGAGAAACCCCCTTCTCAATGACTTATGGGGCTAAAGCTGTCATACCTTTGGAAAATGGGTTTCCAACATTGAGAACTAGTTCGTTTAGTCTAACTGGCAACAATGAGCAACTAGAGAAGAGTCTGGATCTGATTGATGAAATAAGGGAAAATGCAATGGTCCAATTAGCTCATTACCAACAAAAGCTCAGACAAGACTATGATGCCAACGTAAAGCTAAGGCCTCTAGAGCCTGGTGATTTGGTACTCAGGAAAGTTGTGGGCACTGCAAAGAACCCAGCTTGGGGAAAGTTAGGACTCAATTAGGAATGGTCATATCGTATTACTTCAGGAGCTGGCATTGGGGCGTATTTCTTGAAAGATTTGGATAGTCATGTAATACCATGCTCTTGGAATGTAAACAACCTTAAAAGGTACTATTATTAATCAAATTTTTGCTTTAATCAATATGCCAGTTTATTATATAAAGTTTTTACAGTTCTCCTAAGTGTTTAAACTTAAATCCAATCATGCCTGAAGTCCTCGGACCAGATGATTCGGGTTAGTTAGCATTCATTTACAGTTCTCCTAAGTGTTTAAACTTAAATCTAATCATGCCTGAAGTCATCGGACTAGATGATTCGGGTTAGTTAACACTCATTTACAGTTCTCCTAAGTGTTTAAACTTAAATCCAATTATGCCTGAAGTCCTCAGACCAGATGATTCGGGTTAGTTAACACTCATTTACAGTTCTCCTAAGTGTTTAAACTTACATCCAATCATGCCTGAAGTCCTCGGACCAGATGATTCGGGTTAGTTAACACTCATTTATAGTTCTCTTAAGTGTTTAAACTTAAATCCAATCATGCCTGAAGTCCTCGGATTAGATGATTCGGGTTAGTTAACACTCATTTACAGTTCTCCTAAGTGTTTAAACTTAAATCCAATCATGCCTGAAGTCCTCGGATCAGATGATTCGGGTTAGTTAACACTCGTTTACAATTCTCCTAAATGTTTAAACTTGAATTCAGTCGTGCCTGAAGTCCTCGGACCAGATGATTTAGGTTAGTTAACATCGTCTTATAGTCATTATTAATGTTTAAATTTAACAAATCATGCCTAAATAACCTCCTCATCTTATAGTCGTAAGTATTTGAATAATCCGAAATCAGTGCTTAGCCATGTTCCTTGTAGGTATTCAAGAAAACCTGTAATGCCTTCACATCATTCATTGCATTCAATGTTTGTTAATAATTCTTGTATGACCTATCTCTTCCAGTATTTGAATAAGTTGTTTGCATCATTGGCACGATATCATTGTTAAGTCTACCTATATTACCGTAATTACAAGTTATAGTTATTTGCAATAACAATAAGTCTCATAAGATGTGCAACGAAGACACTAAAAATAAAAGAGAAACGATTTCATTGATCAAAAGAAAGTAGTTCACAATCCCTTACATAAAAGAAAAACTAATACAAGTATGAAATAAAAACTCCTAAACGTCTAAGCCTTCATCTGAGGGGCCAAAGGGTCAGCAGCCTGACTAGACTGAGCAGCAGCAACTTCTGGGGCTTGGTCCTTAGATTCTGAAAGGGTTTTCTTTTTCCCAAGTCTTTGCCCTTATCTTGGGGAGCCTTAGCTTACTTGCCCTAATCACCAGGCTGACCAGACTCCTTGGGATCTTCAGCTGGCTTGACCTGATCACCAGGTTTACCAGACTCCTTAGGGACCTCAGGGTTGATAGGAGGGACTTGGCCGATCAGGGATTGCTCCGAAGCCTCTTGGAGTTGTATGGGGGAGAGGAATCAGACCCTAGGAGTTCGCAAATATCAGGATCATAGTATATACTCCCAGGTTGCCTCAAGTCAGATTCCGCAGAGACCCCAGCAGCATCAAGTGCTTTTCCCCAAGTTATATCGCAGTAATCTCGGGAGACTGAGGCAAATTACTCAGTAAGGCTGGCTTAGGTCTCCTCCACCCCGACCTTATAGGCCGCCTGCCTTTCAGCCTTGACTGCCTCCTTGGCCAATTGAGCATTCTTCTCGGCCAATTTGGCTGTCTCCCTGGCTTTTGAAGCTCAGCTCGAAGATCCTTCACTAGCGCTCTTTCTGTTTCCAGATTGATTTCGGTCAAATTCAACAGCTGGCGTTGGTCTTCGGCCTGCTTCTCGGCACTTTTGAGACCAACATCTAGACTATTTCTCTGCTTGGTCATCTCTTTCAACTGCTCAGACAGATGAGCATAGTCTTCCTTCAAACTACCCAGCGATTTTTCTGCCTCAGTTCGAGAGTGGGCCTCTGCTTGGGCTTCAGTATAGACCTTTTTGTTCCACTCCTCGGCCACATAAACCTACTGAGTAATCTACATAGCAGAAGGAAAAATTTCAATATAAAAAAAAAAAAAAAAATCATCAGCATCCTAACTGAAGAAATGGATTAACTCACTTACTATGGCTAAATCCCTTTTTAGGGACAAAAAGAGATCATACTGGCTGAAATGCCTGTAAGAATCCATGTCTCGTGGAAGGAGCAATGGTTGCTCCAGGACCTCAGCAACGAGACCTGTTTTCCCCCCATTATAGTTTCTGAGGGAGGTCTCCCAAGGGATAGGAGCACCATCCAATTCCAGTCTGGGGGACCAGGTGTGAGGTCCTCGGCGCACGTCAGTTACGAGAGAGTCATCTCGGCTCTCTGTAGACGAAGCCCTTTTGCTCTGGTGGTCTTTGACCACTTTCTGTTGTTTGGCCCATTTTGAAGGAGCCACCTCCCTTTCTTCATTATCGGCGAGGGGCCTCTTCTTCTTCGGATCTGGCAATTGCTTTGCGCTGAGATCCAAAGGAACCTGGGGAGGCGGTGGAGGAAGACTAACAGCTGGTTGAGACGTACCGGTCTCTTTAGGCCCAGCTCTTTTATTCCTATTCTTCATCAAGTCCCTCAAACTTGCCATGTCTTCTTCTTCCGAAGAGTCTTCTAAAGGCACAGTTATCAAAACAGGAGGGCAAATACTAGACTGCCTGTCAATATCCTCCTCGGCGTCCGAAACTTGTATCATTTGAACTCCTCCCGAAGCCTCTTCTTCAAATTTGAACTTGTCAATTTGTTCCTTAAGTGAAGAGGCCGAGGAGGCAACTTTGTCCTCTACTGCAACTGGTTCAAAAGGAACCTGTTGAACTGGTTGGACGAGTAGAGGCTCACCTTGTGGATTTGGATGTGGTACGGGGGCAAGATCAAACGGAGCTAGAAAATCTTTTCGAGCAACGTCTATGCGGTTGATGCGACGGTCTCCCTGTCTTATCGCGTTGCCAACCGGCTGAAAATCGCCCGATTTTGGCGTAAAGCCAAGAATAAGAGGAATAGCCCGGAGTTGCCCGTCTTCACTTACAAA
The DNA here is from genome assembly GCA_019022515.1 of Quercus aquifolioides. Classification (NCBI taxonomy): domain Eukaryota; kingdom Viridiplantae; phylum Streptophyta; class Magnoliopsida; order Fagales; family Fagaceae; genus Quercus; species Quercus aquifolioides. The sequence continues at coordinate 30,890,330 of CM032329.1, forward strand.
GATTTCTGACCTTAGCAAGTAATTGAGCGCGGCAACGTTCGTGAGGCTAAGCCGAGGAGTGACGTGTTCTTTATCTATTGACATCACGACAAAATTCAGTCAGAGACTTGAAAATATTGATACAAAAAGAAGAAAAATTGTTAAAAAAGCGAAGGTCCTAAATCTATTGTTAGGAAACCTGAATCTAGGATATCCCACCTGGCTCTCCTGGTTGGGTTAGGCAATGGAGACCGTCATGCCACGCGCCCGAGACGATCATGATGGAAATTTAGACCCCTTAAACCAACCAGATTAACCTAGTTAATTAGCTAAGTGATTAACTTAGTCAAATTATGCAATTCTAGGTGATCACAAACATACAATCATATCAAACATATATAGCAGCAGAAATATAAATAACACAATGATATGATCACCCAGGAAACCACACGGTAAAAACCTGGGGAGGATTTGACCTAGCTATCTTCAAGGTAAACTGAATCCACTATGCGAAAGAATCGAAGTTCATACAAAAGGACTTACAAGCTCCCCGCTTGACTTCCTAATGCTACCCACCAGTAGAACTTACTGACACGACCACGTGTAAGCTCCGAATCCACGGACCCCTTCTTTCTTGGATTCTCCAATCAGCTATAAGCACCCACGCTTGTTATTCTTTAAGCTCCAATGGCAGCAACCGAGTTGATCATCAAGATGTTGAAGTAATCTCTACCTTGAAAACCCTAAGTTTATGTGAAGGAAAGCTTCTCAATGATCTCACAAGAGATTCACACAAACCGCAAGTATGAGCAACAAAGACTTAGAGAGGTTTGGGTACAAAACCCTAGATACAAAAGAGGCACTCTCTTCTCTCTCTCTCAAGTCTCAAAAACGTAGATTAGAGTTTCCTTTATATAGTGGGAGAAGTAGATCTGAAACCCTAATCCTAATGGGCTTAAGCTGCTGTTTGGGCCGACTTAAAATTCTGCAGATACGATTTTCGATTGATCGAGCCTGTTCTTCGATCGATCGAACCAGGCAGAATATGAAGTCTTCTTCCTGCAGCTTGTATGTTCTTGAATCTTGACTTAAATCACCTTGAGCATTGTCTAATAAAACCTATAGACTCTAAGATCTATATCTAGACAAGTTTGTGTTCACGGTTTGCCAATTGTTCTAAACATTTAGAACCTAACAGATCAGATAGTCATCTTTCATCCCTTTGTTAGACTTGGGAAGGCAGGAGACAAGCCGAATAGTGTCGGATCGGGATTTAAGATAATATCTCGCTCCCTTTTGGTTATGACATTCGTACATGTGTACTACGTCAAGCCAGGTGAGTCCGAGTCCTAAATGGCGATTCAAGGCGTCAATCGCTCCTAGGATCCTAAAGACATTGGGTGCGCACTGATCAGGAGAAAGCCTATGGTTACGAAGATAACTTTGGGTAATAGAACCCATAGGGAGAGTCATTCCTCCTTCTATGAAGGCTATCATAGGGATTACGACTTCTCCCTCTCTTCGGTCGGTTAATATCCTTTCTGGGGGACAGTACCTCAGGTTTACCCTGCGGTATGCCGTATGTTTCCTTAAATGTCTCTATTAAGGCAGGGCTATCCACCATATACTGAAATCTACCCATCTCAATTAAACAAAAAAGAGGAAACTCTAAACGCAGTGACTGAGGAGTGACTACTCGAAGGCCGAGGAGGCTAGCCGAAGAGAAGATGAAAGGTTTGAATAAAGGAGAACTTACACAAACTAAATCGAAGAATGATCTTTAAACTCGTGGAGAGAGTCTTATAAATTCTGGATTTGATGATTGAAGAGCTTAGTGGATTTGAATGTTCGAGCTCGCTGGAGAATCTGAGAATCTGCAAAGTAAAGGAGAAATAACCTCTCCTGAGGCTTTATATAGGGACAAATGAAAGGGTAGGAGTCATCCCGCCCAAATTCTGAGGAAGAACCACATCCGTTGGATCAATAGTCCACCGTTGGATACCAGAGACAAAACGCTGCCTGAAGTAATTAATAGCGCTTTGGGAATACTGAAACGACAGCAGCAATGATGAAGCGCCTAAATCTATGCTCATATGCGTGTGAACTCAGATATTTTTTATGCTTTAAGCTTTTATTTCGTAACAAATCAAAATCCTATTTTTTCTCCTCGGATGCGAGGGAAAAATTAAAATTTTGAGGGGCTATTATGGGGGGTAAAAGCCCAACCTTATGTATTGGGCCTAGGGCCCTATTTGAAGATTATTATGTGTCCGAAGAGAAGAAAGTGGTTGAGAAGGAGTCCGTGTTGAAGAGATATACCTGGAAATGAACGAGAAGTATAGTCCGAAGAGAGCACCTTTGGTCTGAAGAGTTCATTCACCTCGGATACAAAGAGTCTCGATCAAGAAAATATCTGGAAGGTTCGAGTGATCTTCCTAACGACTTCAATGATAAGGATAAACTTTGGGCATGCCTGGAGATGAGAAGAACGGAGAAATGTCTAAAAGAAAAAGCTGCTACCACCGTGTTTAATGCACTACAGCAACTTTCCTAGCCGCATTTATGTGGAGCAAACCCCTGAACAGTGTAATCTCAGCTGCTATCACTCACAGAGAGCTAAAGAAGATACCTGACATGATATATACTCAAGTGGATACATAGATGAAGAATAAGTGGACAGTGGAGATGATGGGGAAGGATGCTATATAAAGGGAAGAGGCCTTTGATAAGAGGGGATCGGAAAAAAGATAATAAGAGGGGAAGAAAGATTTTACTGTAACTCTAAGAACTGTATTCACTGTTCAATCAATAATATTCCTCTTCGGACGTCAATTTGTTTAGCTTTTAAGTGTGTTTTTACGTTGGTTCATTCCTGTATATTATAGTTAACAGTTGCTAAATTCACAACTAACCCAGCTCTTTCACCCACTCTCTACAAATTCATTGTTTTGGGCTTGGGCTACAAATCTTGACCCGACAGCTACGATACTCTTGACATTAAAATCAAATTCAAGATATTAGTAACTTTTTTTTAGAGAGTTTCAACTTATGACGTCCACTCTTGATGATAGTACCTGATAAAGAATTGGATAAGATTAGCATTAGTTTGTTCAAAATTGCTTTAAAAAAAAAAAAAATCAAATTCCAAACCGAAATTAGGAATACTCATAAGATAAACTTGCATGAAAATGAATAGAACAATTCAAAAGATTTAAGAGTTTCTTTCTCTTTTTCAAGTTGTATTAAAAGATAGGAGTATATTCGGGTCAAATTCAACTGGTTTCTCAATCTTCTAAAAATAAGAGGTCCTAATTAAAATTTTTTTTTCTTAACCAAAAAATGGGGTCAGTAGACTCAGTACTATAAATGCTAGTATTTCTAAAACAAGAGAGTGACATCAATAGCAAAACAAGAGAAATGACGAGAAGGTTCCAATGTTTTACTTTTACTACCCTTCGCTTTCAAAAAAAAAAGAGAGAGATTTGAATCCACCTTTGGTGCAAAGATTTTATTAATTTTTTTTTTTTTTTTTGTGCAATAAGATTTTATTAATTAGGTCCCTGCAAGAGAGAACGTTCTTGCTTTAATATAATAAAGTAATTGTAACTTTAATAATAATAAAAATATAATAAAGTAAGATAATAGTGCTATTATTCTATTATTTTTAAGGCTTTTTCCTTCCCACTCACAGACAATGACAAATGGACCAAAGCAATTCGACCTTTCTAGGCCGATTTCTTTAACGTGTAGATTCATCTTACGGCTTGAAGTCAAACGCGCTCATTTAAAAATTGAAAGCTTCGACTTGAAAGGAAATCTGACCTCACGCTTTGGCTTTTTGCCAATTCAAATTTTCATACAGAGAGTCAGACAGATAAGATCAGGTGGGAATATGTGGGATTGGGGACCATCTTTACTCTTTAGATTCAACGTCAGCACAAATTGAAATTGGTCCACAAGTTGGTGGGTCTACTTTCTACTTACGTGATGAACGGTATAGATTTAAACATATTTGAATGTAACGGTCCTGATTTAACTATTACATGTACATCTGCGAGGGGCACCAGCTTAATCTAGAAACATTGACAAGCTACTACGTTTGGTTTGGTGCAAGATTATTAGTATGGGTCCGGTTAATGTGTGTTCTTAAGCTATCTACTTTTAAAAATATTTTTTCGGTAATTGAAAAAGTATACTATTAATACTTTTTCAATTTTCGAGAAAATTTTTTCAAAAAATGAAAATTATTGTGTGCCCTTAGGGCACACATTAACAAAATCCTATTAGTATTGCTTTACGGTTCATATGAACAGTTCAAGTAGTGATGCTTTAATGAATATGTTGTACTCACGATAATAACCTTATTAAGGTCCCAATAGTACATGTGTTATTATTTATTGTTGTCATGTGGCGTAAAACCAATGAGTCCACATAAGAAAAACCCATTTTTTTACACAACCAAAAAGGAAAAGAATAGGGATAGCAATTTCTGCCCGACCCTAATAGGTTGGATTTTACCCAGCCTGATAAAGAATAGGGTTGGATTTTGGTTTAAAAAAAAACCCGAAGCAGGTCTAGGTTGGGTCTGGGTTTTGGTAAAAACTCGGCCCAAACCCAGACCCAACCCGACCCGGTCAGCTAATGTAGAATTATAAAAAAACCTACCTACCTACCTATACATATATATATATATATATATATATATATATCTCACAACCCTAACCCTAAAACTCATTTCTCTCATTTCTCTCTCAACTTAGCCGCTTCTCTCACCTCACATCTCATCCGCCCCTCACTGGCTCTCACTCTCACTCACATCTCATCCTCACCCTCACTTTCATTCACTCACCGACCCAACCTCACCCTCGTGGAGGAGCACGAATCTTGTGGTGGTTGCCGTTTGTCAAGTAGGCGCACGGGATCCATAGATTTGAGCATGGGATTGTTAGATCGGAGAGAAATGAGATGATCAGAGGATCTCTTGGTTGTGTTGAGGTCAAGCGAAGCCCAGGGGTGGGATTGATGGCTGAAACCACCGCCGATGGAGCTTTAGTAGTCAGTGGCGGCTCCAGGAATTTTGTTTAGGAGGGTCACTACAAAATTTTAATAAAAAGAGAACTTGAATATATTGAGTTATCAAAAAAAAAAAATAATAATAATAATAATACATAAAGTTTTACAATTTTATTCTACAAGTTTTCAAATTTTGAATGTTACATGATAGTTCATCATGAATATCTATTACCAATATAGGTAGCTATGAGTCTATAATCATTTTATTTTGTTTAGTTTGTCTAACATTTTTATCTTTATACAGTTGTTCTTATCTGTAATGACCAGATTTGAACTTATAGCCCTGCTGCTTGGATGGATTCAAGCCCAAAACAATAAATTTGTAAAGAGTGGGTTGGAAAACAATGAGCTTTAGTTAATCAAACGAATGTTAGAATAGACTCAGATGATTGGAGAATGAACAGAAATAGGGTTATACTGAAAGAAAATAGTCCTCGGCAGAATCCGATGTGCACTATTTTTGTATATTATTCTCGAATTGGGTTACCAGTTTGGTTTTTTGATTCTACAATCTTTTTTTTTTTCCCAATCCCCTATTCTGGTTGCCCTCCTTCCCTTATATACTTCCTTTCTTTTTCATCTCCACCTTCCACGTGTATGCAGGATGGTCGGTGTTAATACTTGTCCCATCAACCCCTCCCATAAGTCTTCATGTAGTAGCTGTAAGGCTGAAATGCATTGTTCAGGTATCACCTTCACATTAATGCGGTCAGGGAGTTAGCTGCAGAGCATTTAATGCGGAGGTAGCAAATTTTGTAGATATTTGTTGCCTTCCTCTACTCCTCTCTTATCCAATGTCCGACTTCTAACTGTGATGCAACCTGGTAGGATGTTCAAGACGGTAGGCCATTCCTACTGATCTCGGATCCACATTCCTAATGTGACTTCCCTCATCGGACATCTTTTGGGCTATCATGTACAATCCTTATCTCCTCATCTTCTACCATTCCCATAATAACATTGTTTGACCATCCTTGGACAAGTAAATGTCCTCGGACTGGGCCATAGGCCCAATATATACAGTTTTAACGGTACCTTCTGGCTATCTGGCCTCCACATTATCTATTTGACTTTGTTTTCATAAAAATATTTTAGACTAAATGACTAATTTCAACCCATTGGCTCCGTATTAATTATTAACACACACAATCACACTCATTCATACATAAATTATACACTACTAGTATGTAGCCCTGTGCTACCGCACGGGAATGGATATATTATTAATCATTAGTTTATTCATGTTTAAAAGGCTCAGTTAAGTCTAAATTCATATTATTAACAAGAAAATTTCATTAACAAAACTTAGCAGTATATATATTTTACACAGAAAGATGAACATTGGTGACAATGTTTATCCAAAAGATCCATTCACGCTTTTGAATCTTCAATCTCTATTGGTGATTGAAATTTTCGTAGCTTAAAAAATTTTAAATTAAAAAAAAAAAAAAAAAAACCCCTTAGAGTTGTACTCATTTTGTAGTTTTACGATGGGTCATTTTGTAACATGATGGACATTTGTGTGAAGAAAAAACCTCTGAAGTTCCATGGCTGATAAAAGAAATTCTCTCCAATATCTTTTTATAGAGAGATGGGTTTGTGCGTGTTTTTATACATCCTTCATAGTTGTATTATCACGAAGCAGGTCCAATGGATTTAGATTGGTACTACCGATTCCCAAAGCATGAGTGTTTAATGTGTTATTAATTTCATCTCATTGGCTTTTGCACATGACAGCAAAATTAAAAATAATTAGATTGTACACGTGTATAGTAAAATTGGACTCCAATTTCAGATTCTAATTGAACAATTGGAATAATAATATATGATAGTAACAACAATAGGAAAATTCAAATAAAATTTCGGATTAAATTGTAACAATTTGAATAAATTATTCCAGTAGAAAGACAGGGTGGAGTGATCCACTCCAAGAAGGCAACCAAACTTGCGTAAATATAGAATAATAAATCTCTCTCCAGAAAATTTACATTGTTCATAACCTTTACCTTCACTGAAAATTTTAAAAACATAATGACTCACATCTGTCATCCTGACATCTACAGCCGGGTCCTCTCCAATTTGCATGAGATTCCATTGATCACTAAGTTCCTTTGCAGCCTGCAAAAAGTATCATTCATCGGTCCACAACAGTGCTTTCTTCATTGTTATAGGTGCCAAACCCTAAAGATAGTGAATTTTAGGCATAATGTGCTTCTAATCACAAATTAGCAATTTATAACAAATGTAAAGATGCAAACTTTGTAAGTGAATAGTAAACAAAACTCAGTGTCTGAACCAAGAAGAAAACACTTTAATCCAAAACTCAGTGCAAATGTAAAGATGCAAACTTTGTAAACAATTTATAACAAAGATGCAAACTCTGGCTTTGCTATCTTTTTGGAAATTATGCAATGTACCCAAACCAAGTTCTTATCACCGATATTAATCTCTTTGGTTTTCACGTTTGACTGCAAAATCAAGAAAAAACTTAATTAGCACAGTAACTCACTTGACCCGATATATAGAAGTGGTTTTAATGAGAATGAGCTTACATACATTTAGCCACATGATGCAAAATTCAACTTCAATTTCAAATTCTAGACACATGATACAAAATTAGAACTTTAATTAGGAATTCTAATTCGAGTTTCTCTCTGCTTCACCTATTATTATATATATATAGATGTGTCTATTTAACCAATTAAATGCTTGAACAATTTTTTTTTTTTTTTTTTTGTTAATACAAGATAGAAATTCTACTCTAGTTTAATCTAAGAGTATATATGTGTGAAGCTCCATCCTAGAGACTTGAATCTTGACCCTTGCCCTCCACACCCCACACCCCACAAGCACTATACTTGTGGAGTGACCATCGCACCAAGGGCGTGCGGTGGTAATGCTTGAACAATCATTAACTTTATAATTATTTTCTTGAATTTTACTAACTTTATTACAAAAAGTTATTATAATATGATAACAATACACACACATGTAAAAAAAAAAAAAAAAAACCCTCTCTATTTCTTAATTATTAAATTATATAAAGTTATATTATATTTATATTGTACATACAAACATTCACATACATCATAATTTACACAAATACATAACATTATAACAAAAAGTAATGTACACAATCAATATTAAACACACTCACACACACATAATATAAAGGCGTAAATGCACTTTTAGTCCCTACATTTTACACTTTTTCCATTTTGGTCCCTATATTTTATTTTTACCACTTTTAGTCTCTAAACCAATTAATGCGGGACATTTAAGTCCTTGAAGCACTATTCCGTCAGCCAACTAACGGGAAAACTGACGAGGGCATTAAAATATTATTAAAAAAATTATTTGCATTTTTTAAATGCCAAAATAAAAAAAAAATTTAATTACTCAATTTTAAGAACATGAAGATCAAACCCCACCGAATCAAAGAATATGAAACCCAGCAAAGAATAGAAACCCAGCACCCAAATCCGAGAAATAAACCCAGCACCCAAACCAATATATGACAAACCCCGAATCTAAATCCAGCAACCAAATCATTTTCAAAAAAAAATCTAGCAACCAAATCTAATCTTTATCAAATCCAGAAAAACAAGAAACAAATCAAAGAAACCAATAGCGCATGTCGAAGAGAACAAGAGCAAACCCAAAATCAAACTTCACCTTCTCGCAATCAAACCTAGAACAAGAGCAACAATACCCAGAAAACTTCATGTTCTCACAATCAAACCCACCACCACCATCGATTAAGAGCAAGTCAAACCCAACCAAACAAACCCATCTCTTAGCAACCAAACACAGCAACAAGTAACAAAAAACTCAAACAAAAATTCTATGGTTTTTGGGTTTGGAGCAGATTTGAGTTTTTGGGTTTAGAGCAGATCCAACAGCATCATTTCTACCTCCTCAAATCCAACGAAATTGTTTCACACCACCAACCCTAACTCCACCAAAACGATGCCGTCAAACCCCATTGTTTTGCCTCCTCGGCCACTCCGTCCACGCGTCACCCGAACCCGCCGCCGATACCATATTCGAGATTCCCGATAAGTAAAGCGAATCGGACTCCGATGCGGGGACTAGATTGGGTGGGGCCGAGGCGGAGGAGGAGGAGGAGTCAAGTTCGAAGATCGGGTGCCAAAAGCCAAGGTCGAGCTTGTCCTCGGACTTGTGAGGTGAATGGGACTCGAAGCCAAACTCATCCCATTCAGACGAGTCATAGGGAGTGGTGGGATCGGGGGGCGAGTCGTTGTCGTCGGATGAAGTGGCATCTTTGAGATCGTCTTGAGAGAGAATGAAGACGAAAGGGCGAGTGGTGAGTGAGAGAGGGTAGAGAGAGAGTATGAGGTTTTTGGTTGCTGGGTTTCTATTCTTTGCTGGGTTTCATATTCTTTGATTCGGTGGGGTTTGATCTTCATGTTCTTAAAATTGAGTAATTAATTTTTTTTTTTAATTTTGGCATTTAAAAAATGCAAATAATTTTTTTAATAATATTTTAATGCCCACATCAGTTTCCCCGTTAGTTGGCTGGTGGAATAGTGCTTCAAGGACTTAAATGTCCCACGTTAATTGGTTTAGGGACTAAAAGTGGTAAAAATAAAATGTAGGGACCAAAATGTAGAGAGAGAGAATTAGGAGAGAGAGTATGAGGTTTTTGGTTGCTGGGTTTCAATTCTTTGCTGGGTTTCATATTCTTTGATTCGGTGGGGTTTGATCTTCATGTTCTTAAAATTGAGTAATTAAATTTTTATTTTTTATTTTTTATTTTGGCATTTAAAAAATGCAAATAATATTTTTGATAATATTTTAATGCCCATGTTAGTTTCCCCGTTAGTTGGCTGACAGAATAGTGTTTCAAGGACTTAAATGTTCCGCGTTAATTGGTTTAGGGACTAAAAGTGGTAAAATAAAATGTAGGGACCAAAATAAAAAAATTGCAAAATATAGGGTCTAAAAGTGCATTTACACCTAATATAAATTTATAAAAAAGAATTACACTTACAATTCACAAAAACTTACTCTTTATTCGATTTCCCAAAAAAAAAAAAAAACTTACTCTTTATTCTTAAAGTCGAAAATACTTATAATAAAGATGTGCAAAATTTAAGTCAGAGTATGCAAAAAATATATTTTTAAAAATAAATTAAAGTATTAAGCTAACAATATATATATATATATATATAAATAGTTTTTTTATATATATAGTTTTTTCTTTTGAAGTCAGGGGGTTCATTTGAACCCCCTGAATATGCTTTAGCGCCGCCCCTGTTAGTGGTCTGAGTTCTTCATTTTTTTTTTTTGGTTCATTTTTTTTTGGGGATCATTTCCTCTCTCAGTAGTTTTGTTTTTGGGTATTTGTTTGAGGATTCAATCTGTATATAATGTAATGCATGTGTATATTTTGTGTTGGTTTAGTTTACTATAGCGCCTGAGATAACTTCAAAGAATGTGAATCGGAGTTGATGTTTGTGTTAATGTAAAAATCGGTCCATAAATGGAGTTTTGTTTCTTCTATTTTTTGTGTTATTTTATTATTTATTTTCTATCTAAGAATCTCATTTCAACAAGACTGATAACAATGCTGATTGATTTGTGTTGCTATTTGTGTTTTTTTTTTTTTTTATAAATTTTTTTTTTTTAAGATTGGGGCGGATTGGGCCACGAATTAGGCCCAAAAATGGCTGGACTGGGCTTGCAGGGCTCGCAGAGACACTATGGGCTGGGTTTGGGGCTAAAAAAATGACTTGTTTATTAAACAGGCCAAGTCTGGGTAACAGGGGGGGCCCGCGGGTCGGGTCCGGCCATAAAAAAACTTACACCAAACCCGACCTGTTGCCATTCCTAAAAAAGAAAAAAGAAACATTGACAAGGTAAAGGTGGGTAGCCAAGAGATTAGTAGTATTATTATAATACTATTATTATTCTTTAGAAAATGTTTGAAATTTTCTTCATAAATTTTAAATAGTGATTGTACAACATCTATTAAAACAATAATAATAATAATAAAAAAGAGTATATCATGTCATCAAATATTAACGTTTACATAGCATGTGAGGCGAACAACTTAGTCAATTTATGCCTATACGAGCCGCATCAAACTTACAGATGGAATTTAAAGGAAAAAAAAAAGGGGGAAAAAAAAAAAACCGTTCTTAGAACTGTGATATCGTTGCGCAAGCGTTGTTACAGCTTAGAGTTTTGCACGCTTGATTCAACCTGATAAGAGTATTTTTGACCGAGGAGAAATTTCCTAACTCTTTGACCCGTCGGGATTGAACACTTCACCTCTTCAAGCCCCGACAGTATAAGGATCACACTTCACGTCTGCCACACTCCCCTTGAAGACCTGTCAACCTCCAGAGACCTGTTGGGTATCATACATTTGGTCTCAACGAGTGGCTTGCGAATGTGCTTGACGGAGGATTTGCCCCTCATCCTCCATTTGCATACCGACGGTTGAGTACATTAGGTCCCACAAACTTTTACGTGCTCCTCACTCATATGAAAATAATTTGAACACCACGCCCAAAACCTTAGTACTCATTCATATCCTCCCCGTATGGGAAGAGAAATCCTAACATCTCAAACCCTTAACTCCACACCACGCCCAAAGACCTTAGTACTCATTCATATCCTCCCCGTATGGGAAAAGAAACCCTAAGATCTCAAACCCTTAACTCCAAGCCTTCTCTATGGGGAAAGCTCCTACATTCAAGGGATCTTGGTTAGGTCTACACTACTATATAAGTACCAAGCCTCCTCTTCCTTAAGGTACGTGAAAATTCCTAATTCTCACATTATTGAGTTCTTGGAGATTCTTCTATTACTGACTTAACCTTCGAAGGGTCTTTAGCCGGCACCCCACTGGTGCTCTCTGTTAGTTCTTTATTCTCTTGTTCTTCAAGTGTCCTAATTGGCGCGTGTGAAGGATCAGCTCACTGAAGATTTTTGTGCATCATCACAACCAAATGGGAGGAATCATGAAAATCTCTCCCATGAACAATTGGACAATTGAAAATTATATATTATAAATTAAAACGGGAAAAACATAGATGTAACAAACGATACACAAGATTGATAGAGAGAGATTAAAAAAAAGATATTTATGAATCAACAGGAATAATGATAGGATAAAATGGAAGAGAATAAGCTTAATTGACAAGACAGTTATAAAATTCAGAGAAGAAACACAAATTGACAACAAAGGTTGCAAGAAGATGCAGAAATATAGATTTCTCAAAAAAAAAAAAAAAAAAAAACACAAAAGATGTTAATGAAGACAAAAAATAAAAACAGACCAAAAAGATAAAAACAGACCAAAAATGAAAAAACAAAAACCAAACTGAAATCACGAAGTTCCTTACTTACTGACAAGCATTGAAGGGAAAAGTCTTGTTCACATGATAAGGCGAGAAATTCTTCATACTTTTTTTTTTAATAATCAAATATCTTCTTCTTCTTCTCCTAATAATAAGAACAAGATCTTGAAGCCATGTGTTTGTTTGCGCTCTCAAACTCTTTAAGGACTTATTAACTTGGCTTCAGAAAGGGTTGAGGGAGGCATAAGCTCAAACGAAAGTACTTAAAGAGAAAATCCTAGCCTTTATCATCGGTGTGTTAATGAAAACATCATGCTATTTTATCACCCATACAGATGATTAAAAGCTTAAGATCACAAAGTGTTACATCCTAGTGAGTTCACAACAATATCAAACCTTCAAAGATGTGCCTTGGAGTCAGACAAAGATCCTGGTCGCTAACACTAAGTGCCCGTTTGTTTCAGCTTTTAGGAGCTGAAATGCACGTTTTTGTAAAATCTGGAGCGTTTTGTGCGTTTTGGGCCAAGGCTGAGAATGTGCAAAACTTATGGAGCCTTGGAGGTCCATAATGCCAAAAGTCCGTGCGCGTTTTGATATATCCGTTGGGGTGAGTTGAGCAATTACCAAATTACCCTTCATCAGTTCTCAGTTCTCACGCCTGTTCCTCATTCCTCTCATCTCTTCTATCTGCTCTGCCCTCACCGTGCTGCTACAAACACAGCACCACTCGGTCTACCACCACAATCAACAAAATCAACAAAACCCATTTCAACATTTGATAATCCAAACACAAAATCAACAAAACCAAACTAAAAATAACTCAAAATCAACACAAAACAACTTAAAATCAACTCAAACCCCATTGGAAAACCCATCCCAAACCCAACTCAAAATCAACCCAAAACAAAATCAACTCAAAATAAAACCCAAAATCCACAGAAAATCAACTCAAAATTAAACCATCAACTATAAACCCATAACCCAAACCCAAAATCAAAATCAAATACAAACCCAATGGTGGCAGAGACCTTAAGGGATCTTCTCTCTTCCTTGTAGCTTCTCACAATGGGGGTGCTGCCCAAGCGGAGCTAACTACAGGTTCGAATATACTGCAATCACCCAGACCTTTCTAATACTGAAATCCTGTATACGAAATTTCTTCAGTTGCTTACTCGACTAGACCAAACACCCGAGCTCTGCGACAACTGGAATTTTCTGGAGGAAGTGGTAGGGAAAAAGGGGAAATAAGGAAAAAGAAAAAGAAAAAGAAAAGTGGGAACGTTTTGGAGGTGGTAGGGAAAAAGGGGAAGGAAGGAAAAAAAAAGAAAAAGAAGAAGAAGAGAGGGAAACGTTCTGGAGGAAGAAGTGGTAAGGGAAAAAGGGAAAGAAGGAAAAAAGAAAAAAAGAAGAAGCAAGGAATGTTCTGGAGTGTCCAGGTAGGGAAAAAGGGGAAAGAAAGGAAAATAATAATAATAATAATTAGAAGGGTATGTGGAGGAGAAAAAAAGAGGGAAAAAGAAGAAGGAAATATGGATGAAAAAAAAGTAAAGAAATAAGGGAAAAATTAAATAAAGAATGAGAAATTAAAATTGAGAAATGCAATCACAATATTTTCACAATGAATTTTAAGTGATAGGTTATTATTAATTAATATTGGTGTGAAAAAAATAATTTTTTTAGAAACTTTGAAAGTTCTTTTTTAAAAAAAATTTAGAAAGTTTTATAAAAAAAAAAAAAATTAGAAAGTATTTTCACAATACTTTACATATACATTGTCCTTTTTGGTAATTTACCACTCAAACCGCAACTTTTATAAGTGCTAGCCAAACACTCAGCTTTTTCAAAAAGCATTTTTTAACAGCTTTTACCAAACGCTCAGCTTTTTGAAAAAACACTTTTTCATTATGCATTTTTTGAAAACTTCACTTTTTCAAAAAGTTGAACCAAACTCACCCTAAATAGGCATTGCGAAGAGGTCCCATGTATGAAAAAGTTTAGAGTTTTGAAATTGTTGTGGGTTGCAACCATGAGTTCATTTACAGAGTCGTAGAGTCTAGGTAACAAGGTCTTGTTCTAGATTATAAACTCTTTTTTTTTTTTTCCCTTTTTTTCTTTTTGAATTGTCTTAGTTGGGGTTAGGATTATGCACAAATTGGATTTGATGAGTTAAGGGAAATTTTTTAAACTAAACCGCGGCCAACCCAACAACCTCCAAAAGCAACAAGTCAATAGAAAATTTGGCCAGATTCAACTTGGCAAATTATATGGGTTAGCTTTAGTTTTATGCTGCATACTAAACTTTAAAAATTATATTACCATTTATAGATACACCTAAGTTGTATTTTCTCTAAATCTTATAAATCATTGAAGGAAATCATAGGAAGTGACACACTTTCCCATAGATTAAAGTACACATCTCTCTATAAAAAAAAAAAAAAAAAAATACACATCTTAAACTCTTAGTACTTTCTTACTTTTTCTAAAAAAGAAGAAGAAGAAACTATAACTGAGTATCATTTCCATGTCACTATATATTAGGGCTGTCCAAGCAACCCGACAAACTGATTGGAACCAACCCATAGCGGCCAAATCCGACTCCTTCAACAGTGGGCATTGGGTCTCAGCCCTTAGAAATCGACTCCAGTGGGTCAAATGACAGGTTTCCTCTTCTAAAACCCAAGCCACACAACCCGATCGAGAAACCCTTCGTATTAAGGCTAAGTCTACCCAGATTTGATGACAATGAGGCCTCCTTTGCTTAGATTTGGCCACATTTGGCCCTCCTCCGCTCTAATTTGGCCAAGTTTGGCTTTCCTTAGCTCAGATTCAACGATGTGATGCTCTTCTTCGTTCAATTCCAACTAAATCTTGCTCTCCACTTAGATCTGGCAAAGATCTACATATCACCACCCACCATCGCTCCTTAATTAGTTTCACCTGAACTGATCGATCGTTTGCCCATGCCTAATCCGACTCGACCTATGGTGATTGGTTGTCGATGGTGGGTCTCAACATCTTCCACCTGACTTGAGTGGGCTGGTTTCAAGTTGAGTCCAAAACCAACTTGGAACAACCCATAGACAACTCTACTATATATACTTATAAATATGTTAGGAAAGTATGATTCATTTTTCATATTAACATGTCTAAATCATAGAGTTAACTCAAAAAAAAAAAAAAAAAAAAAATTCAAACACTTGGTTGATTTGACCAATAAAATACAAAAACTGATATCTTGTCCAAAGACAAGTGAATTCAATTAAAACCATGTGTTTCATTGTCTCTTCACCCTTTCTTTAATCTTGATATGTCCTGTTGAGACAGTTCATTGCATACCAGGGAATGCGTTTCTATTTCTAAATTTATATACTGAGTTAGTTAAGAAGAAAAACTCAAACCTGATTCATGTCTCAACAAGGGCAAAGAGACAATGAAGCATGAAAAAGTAAGAGAGGAATAATAGGGAAGAAAAGATTCATCCCAAAAGAGAGGGTGGGGGAAAAAGAATTTTATTCTTATATAGTTATATATCATCTATAGTCAAAACTTTTTAAAATAGTTCATCTCTCTTAAAATTATTCATTGACCCTAATATCTCTAAATATTTTGAAATGCATTTCAAGGGGAAATAATATTAGATAATAGAGATGGGACAATCTCAAACCCTAATTCAACTTATGAAGAGCATGGAGTATCCTAATTCAACCAACCATGATCACATTATAAAAATCTAAATTAGCCTGTTTCTAACATGTTGGAATAATTTTTTTTTAATTAAAAATCCTGCTTACATGTTAAAAAACATCATGAAAATCGTCCGGAACGAGTCAGTTTGAGCCATTGAACTTTGAAGAACTTGCTCTATTTATAAAAAGGACTAAGCAAGAGAAAGAGATGGTTGTGTATCAAATTCAAAGGACTTTGTTTCCAAAAATTGACATATTAATCATATATATTAGGTTACAATCCGGTCATATAAAATGTTTTTGTTAAAGTTAATCAAGTGCAAGTTCAATGTTAAGTTTCTCTCTCAAAAAAAAAAAAAAAAAAAAAAAAGGTTTCAATGTTAAGCAATAAATTTTTTTTTTTTTGAGATAAAATGTTAAGCAATAATTAGTTGGGCGGCTAAGACATGTGATGCCCAGTGGCACTCCTAGAATATTGCATCAAATATTACTAGTAGTGTTCATTGTTCCCTCTTTTTTAATATACTTTCATTTTTTTTTATAGAAGTTGTTCTATTTTTAATTTTAATAACTTAATCGATGTTGTTTCTTTTGAGGAGCTTAATCAATGATTTAAAAAAAGCTATGGGTCCACTACTGAGGTTAACTTAACACTTTTTTTTTTGTATATGTTAAATGTTAATACAACGTGAGATCTATTGGCCGTAAACCATACATGTCCAAGCAACAAAGTCCAAACCATGTAATTATCCCTTTTTTTAGACTTTAATAAAGGACAATGCACTAGGAAAGGAAGAGATTATTATAGTTGGGCAACATCAACTTCCAACTTTTCTTTGTTGCTGGGTTCAGACTCCAGATGTCCCAGGAGAAACCTACCCCGAATAGATTACCGTTTTCCTTCTCGGGTTTAATACTGTGGATAGATAATTGTGAATTTAATACTGTGGATAATTATGAATTTAGTGACAAATTCATTATAATCACACAAGACAATGGATAGTTTAATACTGTGGATTTTGTTTTGATTGGTAAATGGTGTGTATGGGTCGGGGTTGAGGAAGTTTTCCAATTCAACCTACCGTGTGTGGATTAAAAAACTGTTATTTTTAATTCTCATTCATATTTGATTCCATTCAAAATAACGTTATTGTTTTCAATATATTTTTGCTAAATTCTTGATTTATTAATCATTGTACTTTAACTTCTAAAATTTAAATATGTCCAAGTTAAAAACTATTGATACACTCTTTGAAAGAAAATATTTTGATAATTTAGAAAGCAATGCATATTTGACTTCTTCAGCTGAAATTTAATTCCTAAAAGAACATCTTTTCATGACTAAAAGAAAAAAGAATGTATCACAGCAATTATTATGTTTGTTTGTAAATCTTTTGTTATAAATTTGGTGTGCCTTTTTTTTTTTTTTTTTTGAGACCTAAATTTGGTGTGCCTTGAAAGATAAAATGGAAAATTAGGAGCAACTATTCTATAGAATATATGAGTTGTTCCAGACCTTGCATTTGCAAATTAAATTATATTGAGTTGGGATGAAATTACGCCTAAGCCAAATGGAGGATTGGGACTACAAAGGGCACATAAAACCCCAACTATTTGTGTATAAAATAAGTTGCCTCAACCTTTTTGTTATGGCTATTATACAAGTAAGGCAAATGTGTCTTTTTCAAGTTTCAACTTTTCAAAGTCCTAATAAATTATGAGAAAAGAGAATCAAATGTTTGTATATAGAGTTATCATTAGAAGCGGATACCATAGGTTGAAACACTCTCAAAAAATAAAAAATAAAAAAAGAGTTTGTGAAAGTCTTGCTCTTAAAGTTTAGATGAGAGTGGACTTTCCCTTTAAGAGAATCTATTGAATTTGATATGTGGATCTCTTCCTGCTAGGAGAGGACTCACTTGGGCATTGGGGTGCAATAAGGGATTGGAATGGTTTGATAATTTTGGAAAAGGTTAGCCCTTGTTTGCTTCTGTATTTGAGAGAATTCAGGATTTTGAGAATGTTGGGGTTTAAAAATAGTTACAAAATAAATAATACTTTACATTAGAATCAATAATCCGTTGTAGTCTAGTTGGTTAGGATACTCGGCTCTCACCCGAGAGACCCGGGTTCAAGTCCCGGCAACGGAATTGTTTTTAAATTTTTTTCATTTGTAATGGGTTGCTTATTTGTTGGCCCAATTTACAAAATACTACTAAACATTAGAATCAATAATCCGTTGTAGTCTAGTTGGTTAGGATACTCGGCTCTCACCCGAGAGACCCGGGTTCAAGTCCCGGCAACGGAAATTTTTTTAAATTTTTTTCATTTGTAAAGGGTTGCTTATTTGTTGGCCCAATTTAGACAACACTACTAAACAATTTACAACAAAGAAAATAAGATCAAACATTTTAATTGATTACTTTTGTTATTACTCTTATTTTTGGTTTGGGCCTTTCATCATATCATCATCACCTTTTTATTTATTTATAAATTTCATCTTTGGGTTGATTATATTGTTGCGTTAATGAAGGTAGTTAATTTCTCAAATTTTGTTCAAGGCAAAATAACAAAAATTGGCATCCTTTTTGAAGCGATCTCATGTAAGCTGTCCTTTAAATCCTGGATTTGGAAAATAAAAATTGTAATGTTCATCATTTTTTTTTTTCTGGACAGGGTTCTACTTGTGCATATTAAATTCAATGTTTTAAGTTAAACATTTGATTTTAGACCCTACATGTATTAGGTCCTTTACTCCAAGAATCAGGCTTGAAAAGGACTGTCCGCATGGCTTTGCATACAATGGAATAAATGAGTTTCTAAAGATCAGCAACATATGGATAGATAATTATGAATTCAGGGGTTCAATGATATTCCAGTGGTAATAACATCTTTTATTTTGTTTCATGTCTGTAGTTCAAACCCACCTCTCTCACTTTCTACCTATCTCAAAATAGATAGGTTTAAATTCTTTTCTTTTGAAATCCAATCTTAAACCTTCCAACTTTATGAGTACAATAAAAATTAGAAGGTTGCTAGAGGGTAGTACAAATCTGTAAACTTGATCAAGAAAATTATATGATCACCAAAGGTGTTTCGTGGCATTGTGACCATGTAAGATAGAGCATCAAACCGGCCTAACCAGCAACTAGAGCTGTATGCATTACATGAATAGAAATCCAATAACTAGAGCTGTATTATGAATAGAAATCAACCCACCCGAATCATTCAATACGACAGTATGAACACAATACCAAGGCAAAAACCCATGGAAATACCCCTTTAATCAACGAATAATAGACATAGACACTATGTAACCTTATTGCATTGTTAAAAGTAAAAAAACCTATGCATGATAGCGGCTTAGTTTGGATTTAGGGGCTGAGTTTGGAGTTAGGGTTTAAATTTGATTTATCAGTAGGTTTTGAAACTATATGGTAGTGTAGTTGGCTGGAGACGCATTGAGTAATGGCAAATTGGCAATTAGATGACAAGCTCGAAAAACTATTTGTGAGCAATGGACTCTGGGACTTCTACCAATCGAAGAAGGGAAATATATATATATATTTTTTTTAAAGAAAAGAAAAGCCATTTAATGGAAGTCTTTCTACCGCTAGAAGTGTCATCAAACAACAGAAGACAAAAGTATTGGAATGAGGTCGCAGATATACACCATCTTTGTATCTCTCAAACCACATATACAATACACCGTGCACATTACATCAACCTTTTATTCAATGCATAATAAAACACGCATGATTGTCACTAATATGGAACTCAAATTACTGAATAAATTCTTTACCCTGACCATCCTCTCTGAGAACCCCCAGAAGAATGCACATTCAACCTGTCAAGCACAGCATTAAAATCAACAGGCTGCCCACTCTCCTCCATCCTCTGAATCACGCTTGCAACATGGTCACCCCTGAAACCCATGCTCACCAATTTCTCAATCAGTTCACTATAGGGATGGTTGCGAAAGAATTGTGAATGGCTTGGATTCCGGACCATAAGATTGGGGCCTGTTGTTGGTTGTGGATTCTGAAGAGCAACACTCGTTGGAGGATATCCACCTTGAGTGTAGTGAGGCGGTTGAGGTGGATGATGTGCTCTCCCTTCACTGTCATACATCATATATCCACTCCCTGGAGGAAGTGCAGGCTGGGGTCCAGCAACTGCATACCCATCACCTGGTTGTGCTCCAAAAGTGCCCTTCATTTGCTGAGGCGGGGGCTGCTGTGGAACAGTTCTACCAGCTCCAGAATACCCATACGGCATGGCATCAACACGGCTGGATGCAGGTTGAGGAATCCCTGGGAATGGCATTTGCATTGGCATGCTGTTTGGCAGCGTCTCTGGAGGTGATGGGTTTGTTGGTTGACTTGGTGTGTAGGACGAGTAAACCGTTGTCGATGGGGGCCTGATCTGGGGTTGCATTGAGGGCTGTTGCGATGGCTGAGGTATTTGCTGGGACCATTGCTGCTGATACTGAGGGAATGGTTGGACTGGTGCCGTCTGATTTACTTGAGACTGCGTTGGCTGTGGTGCCACCCTAGACATGTCCTGCAGTTGGGGTGTTCGGTACTGAGAATCAGGTGGATATTGACTGTGTGTGTGTTGGTTTTGGGCTGGTGGATTTGGTAACTGAGTTGGAGGGAGATAATAGGATTGTTGCTGCGTTAGATTCTGTGGTGGTGCTTGTGGAGGAGGTGCCACAGGCTGTTGCTGTGGCACTACTTGGTGTGGCAGGGCAAGAGCTAATTGCTGGTTATGTGCATCAGATGTGTTATCAGTCTTTTTGGCTTCAGCAGCAGCTGATGAAGTTTTCTCCTCACTGGATTGGGAGTGGCTTGAAGAAGATGACTCTTTTTGCGCAAGCTGAAGCTTGGCTAATTCTTTCTGGGTCTCTGCAAGTTCTTGCTTGTCTCTTAGGATCTGTACAGACCTGTGGACCTGCAGTGGGCAATATAAATAAGTTAATCTCTTGCAGCAAATGGCATGAAGAAGGCATTGTACGGAAGATCATTGCATATAATCAATAAATGATAACTGTAAAGCATATCAGTGGAGGTTATTTGAGCCTTCATATTAACAGCAAATCAAAGTGCTTCCCTCCCAAACACAGAAGTTATAAATTATCTACCACTCCATATCAGCTCGAAATAGGCAAAGAAAAGACTTAATAATTTGCAATAGTGAGTATGTAAAAAGACTCAGAATGGCACCAGCAGACTTTATCTGGAAAATAAAAATTTGAAATATTTGGATATCATCACAGTAGATTTGAAATGGAATCCCAAATTCCATAGTTGCTGTCACACAAGACTCTTTCAAACACATTTTGATGATATACATCCATTAATGTGTCCAATGACAACCACAGGGTATTAATTAGAATAGCATGCCACCCACTCAGACGTTATTCAATTTTTAAATTAAAAATACAACGCAATTTAAATGAACTAAAATACTTTCTGGGAGCAAAAAAGTTCATTAACACACTTCTGGCAACCCCTACTATTTATACCAGCAACAACCCTCTCCAGCTCAGTGGACCGCAAGGCATAGACAAAAGAAACACGAGCAGAGGAACACAAACATAATGCAATCACCAAACTGCTTTTTTTTTTCCTCCCGGAAATTCAATAAAATTTTAAACATATTGCATCCACTTCATGATGATTGTTCTTTACAATGAGGCCAAGACACTAATAGATTTCTTTTTTGCGTATGTGAGATTCAAACCCAAACCCCTTCATTATCCAATGACATGAAACTTTACCAGTTGATGTTCATGAAGAACCTCTCATTGAACCCCAAAAAACTTAAAAATCACTGGCCTTTACACTTTCAATAGGCAAACTTGTATTCTAAACTAGACAATATAGGGAAGAACTGAGGTTCTTAATTATTTTCGACAAATGAAAATGGAACATGTAAATAATAATCAAAATGATGACGATTACATGAGAAATAAACATTTTTTTATGATGAGGAACCCCGGAGACTATGCAGAAATGAGAAATTAACAATGGGAGAAAGGAAAGAAAAATGACACTAGTCAA
This sequence comes from Quercus aquifolioides, assembly GCA_019022515.1. NCBI lineage: Eukaryota > Viridiplantae > Streptophyta > Magnoliopsida > Fagales > Fagaceae > Quercus > Quercus aquifolioides. The sequence goes on from CM032329.1 coordinate 30,912,464, forward strand.
CACTACAAAACCTTCTAAAGAAGAACATGGAAGAAAATATTCAACATTTTTCTGTTTTTTTTTTTTTTTTTTTTTTTTGATAGGAACATTTTTCTGTTAATTGTACAGAAGAACAAGACCATGATCACAAATAATCTGATGCTTCTATTTATATCCAACCCCATGTGTCAATAAAGCAGATGCGTTAATTAATTATTATATGGTAAAATGTTTTATTGACATTACGTTAAATGTTTAGTTTAAAGATAAATGACAAACATTAATAGGCATAGAACATTGTATCATAATCCCCAAAATCTAACCATGCCATATTCTGGCTACCATCCATCTATATCTCACTGTATCAGTGCCATTACAACAACAACAACAAGAATCAAGACCCAAAATTTTGGGGTCCGCTATGAATTCTCAACAAAATAGTGAGGGTCTACCACATCCACATGTATTCTTTCAACCATTCTATTCTATCAAAATTCATACTCTTTATTACTTCCTTGATTGACATGTTCTTTTTTTTACTACTTATATTAATGTTGTTTTTAATCTTCCTCTACCTTTCTTTCTTTATTCCCTCAATTTGAATCAACTCACTCTACTGGTGCATTAACTACTATCCTTAAACATGACCAAACCATCTCAAGTGACTCTCCCTTATCTATTCATCAATAGGAGCCTCCCATATCAGTGCCATTCCCATTACAGAAATTATATTTTTAAATTTTGGATACATACAGAAGATGTATTGATACAAATACAATGACTTCTAATAACCATGCATCCTCGTGCATGCTACTAGTTTTCAAACCTGACAGCCCCTCACTCCCACAAACCCCTGCAGCAAGTATTATAATTCCATGAATTTCTGCAGAAAACCAATAGAAGAGTAATTCAAACACTTCAAGATGTCTCTTTAAGTATTTATTGACCACTTGCTGAAAGCCAAAGGACAAGGTTTTCCCAACAGCTCTATTTACCCGCACACAATAGAATAAATTTAGAACCCAACCATCCTTTGATGCAAACAGGAAATTTTCAGAAAACCTAAGGAAGCCTATAATGTCGTAAAGGTCCTACAATGTGAATGTGTAAAGCTGCTGCATTTCATATCTCATAACAAAAAAATTAAAGAATATCCTCCTCCACTTCAGAAATATAAACATTTAAAATTTTGACTCACTTCTTGAAGATGTTTCTCAAGAGATTTAAGTTTAGAATCCGCCTCTCCATGATCACGACCTAACTCTGACCGCATTTCTCCAATTGATTTATCAAGATTGTAGCAGTATAATTCCAACTGCGACAGACGTGAACTGATTCCCTCAAGAAAGCGCATAAGGTTATCAGCATACTTTTTCATACTTTTTTCCACAGTCGCAATCACATCTTGGCCGAAAGAATCTTCTGGCTGGTTATAGACAGAAGGAAACATTGCTGATCTTGAGATTCTGCTTTTCTGAAAATCCTGCACCAAAATGGGACAAAGCAACTCCTTGTGAGCAAGTGTACGATAAAGCTCCATTTATAATCAATTAAAAGTAAAAAATGATAACCCCAAGTAGCAGCTAAAACAATTACCAAATGCTCAAACTGAGCTTCCCAAGTCAACTAAATAGTTAAAATGAAATTCTTACAACCTTGTGAGCAAAATCTTCAAAGATCCCAACCAGTAAAAACTACCAAAGTATGAAAAAGTTGCAGCACAAATATAGTATGACTAAATTTCAAATGGGGTTTTCAGCAGAGCTTGCTACCCATTCAAATCCAGGCATTCATTTACACATATGAATGTATATACACACTATAAGCAAACCAAGACATAATGCAATGTTATCTTTGCTCAAAATGAAAACCCATCTTTGGAGTAGCCAAAAAGACCAGAAAGTCAAGCTGTTACTAACTACTAAGCTCACCTATGGGTGAAGTGATCTGTGCCGCAAAGTTTTATAAAATTAAAACAAAATATAGGGTTGGAAATTTAATTTCTTTCCATATGTAAAAAGTAAAAACAAAAGCTTTCAAGTTTTATAAGCTATAACAATCCACAAAACATAAATAGAATACCAAAAAAAAAAGAAGCAATCTTTACAATTCAAACAAGGGAAAAAAATAAAAACCCCATTGAATTTATCCAATTATCTACACACTCCTAAACCCTATCCACATTTCCGAAAAATTCCCAAACCCAGATTCCAAAGATGCCCTCAGAAAACATACTAAATTACATTGAAGACCAATTTCCAGTGAAACCCTAGAGACTAACAGTGAAGTACCTTTCCCGAATTGGAGCTGATGACTGGGTCGCCATGGTTCCCATTCGAAGAGTCCTGGCTGGTGTAGTCTTCGTAGGAGCAGAGAATGTCATCGGATCCGAAATCGAACCCCTTTGAACCCGGGTTGCCCCGACCCGACGATCCGGACGCCATCGATGGAGAATGATCGAGAGAGAGATATTTGTAGAGAGAGAAAGTTAGGGTTTCTACTTTCTTTCTTTTTTTTTTTCCTAGAGAGAGAGAGAAATTCCGTGGGACTAGCTCAGATTTTGTTTGGAAATGAAGTTTCGTGGATTTTTTACTTAACGGGTTTGCAGGGTTTAAGTGAAAAACGTTTTTTTTGTTTTGTTTTAATATTGTTGGTACTTATATTTATAGAGAATGGTGACACATTGTGTGTTGTGTTATCTTTGCGGGTCAGATAAGGATGACAGTCACCGACCATGCTTTTTGCAGCCATGCCCTTTGCCTTTTGTGTATTTAAATATGTTCCAAAGATTCACTACTATATACACTTTACCACAAAACAGTGAAGAAGATCGTGTTTAGTTATTTATTACTACTTTTATATAGAGTTATAATTTTTTTTTTATCGTTCACAATTTTCTATGTAAGATAGTTGTGATAAATGGTGTGTGTTTGCATGTTGTATTAGTATTACTGAATAAGGTTGTGTTTATTACATACAAGTTGTTGCACACATCTTATTTTTTAACTAAAATTATAAACTGAAACGAAACCACAATTTTGAACTTAAAAATCATGATTTTAAGTCGTAATTTCAGTTAAAAAATAAGGTCGGTAAACCTAGGTGTAACCTACAACAATTGCTACCTATAAATATGGTCCCCATTTTTTTTATATTCTTTTGGGGACTGTTGATTTAATTAATCTTTCCATATCTATATTGATTGTGATTCTAATATTATTTTATTTGTGTTTTTTTTTTTTTAAATAGGAATAATAATGAGAGAGATTGCTTAATGGATGTGGAATTGTTTCACGTGCAATACGTGTGTGAAATGTGTCGAAGAAAGACTGGTTGTATGATATGTAACAATAAAGAAGTAAAATGGTGATTAAATCAAGAAATTGGGGACCATATGTTAACAGGTTTAGATGTAAAATGAATTGGAGTATAGCTCAAAACAGCTTGCTGAGTCCATAAAAAACTGAGGTTATGATGAGCATGGAGATGGAGTAGGTTTCCATTGACTTGGGTAAAGTAAAGAGGCTGCAAAATGAAGCAATACAAAAGGTAATACTCATATGCGGCGGGATGCACAAGGGAATCCTAAGATGAAAGTGGGCTCTTGAGATTGTATACAACTTAACCAAATGGGCTTGCACTTATCTTCTCATCTCTTGGATACCTACCCACTTGGATTTATGTATCGAAGGATCCAGATAGGTTGGGCCTCGCTCGCATAGTTGATATTTTATCTTCTTTTCTTTTCTTCTTTTTTCCCTTTACATATTTTCTCTTCTATTCAATACTTATTATTATACAGGGAAAAAAAAAAAAAAAACCCTACACTGTTAGTCCTAAAGTGTAACTGTTGAGCATCCTAAAATATAAAATGATAGTTATTGGTCACTCAATTCACTTTTTGTAGTTTTATTTACTATGTGCCTAATGGAGCAATGAAGTGATTTTTTTCTTTTTTAATGACATGACCATTTAATTTAGGCGAAACTAAACTATTGGCCCCTAAAGTTTGTCTGTTTAGTGCTTTTAGTCCTTGAAGTTTTAATGGAGCACTATTAGTCCCTAAATTTTTAAAACTAAACACAATTGCTCGCTTCACTAACTTTCGTTAGTTTCTTTGCTTACTTGTTTAACGGAAAAATGAGTAGGCATATTTTTAATGATGTGGCAACCTTGTCATATCAGCTACAATGTCTAAAAGGGGAAATTCTTACCTAGTCACGGACTACAAGGTCACCAAGCTGACCTTGTAGTCCCAGCCAATAAGAACAAGACATGTAAGATGAAAAAGCTGACATTGTACAGCTCATCAACCATGGCAAATGCTGGTCTTTCTGTTAACGGGAACGTTAGCCAGCTGTTTTCAACCATTCTTTCATCAGTTTCAAAAGTTTTCAGGCCCACCTTAATTTGAAATTTGAAATTTCAATTCACCCGCTTCTATCTTATATTTCATTCAAGGTTTTAAAACTAACCCTAAACTAAAACTAACCCTCTCTCAGACCCTCACGCCTCTCTGTCTCACTCTCATGCCTCTCTGTCTCACTCTCACAGTCTCACCACTCAAGCTCACGGTCTCACCTCACTCAAGCTCACGCCTCTCTCTGAATCTCTCTCACTCACAATTTTTTTTTCCTTTCTCACCCTCACGGCGTCTGAACTTGCCTTTGCTTCTGGGTTTTTTTTTTTTCTTTTTTTTTTCTTCCTTTGGTCTCGGTCTCGGTCTCGCCTTTGTGCTCTGCTCTCTGCTTCTCTGCTTCATCAAGTATTGATTTAATTTTGATTACTTGATTCTCTTTTAATTGTAAATGTTTGAATCATCAATGAAGTTCTTAGCCTCTGTTCAGTTCCAGAGAAAATAGAAGGAAAAACTTGGTGCCAAATTTAAGTTCTAATCACCATTTTCGTGGAATCATAGGTGCTTAAAGGTGATTTTGAAAGAAGTGTTAGCCATATGACCCTGAACACAACTTTCGGCCTGAGCACATGACCCTCTATTTTTAGTAGGTGGGAACAGGGGAAAAGCTTGGGGGTTGTTTATTTCTATTCATGATGTATCCTCGGGAACAAACTCAGCTAGCTTGGGACCTTTTTAAGTTGTATACTTTGTTTACTTACCCATCAAAAGAATTCTGTTTGTTATCTAAAAAAAAGGTGCTTGAAGGGTGTATTTGTGGAATATGAGAAGCTACCAAGTGCCAACAAAAGATCAATTTTACTATAATGTAATCATAGCCTGAACTTGGAGCCATCTTATCCAAGGGATTAGTGAAAACTTGAGGTCTTTTATTGTTTGGCAGATTAACCACCTGAAAAGGGACTGCAACAAGGTTGCTCATGAGCTAGCACAGTTTGCAAAATGCAGTGGCTGGAAAGGAGTTTAACCCCTTATGGTGCAACACCTTATTCAACTGGATAAGACTTAATGTTTTATTGTATCAGTTTGTAGCTGTTTTTGTGTTTCTGCTCTGTTATAGCTTTGTATTTGGACTTTGTTGTCTTCCATTTTCAATAGAATGAATACAACTGTTCAGTTGAATTTAACCTTGAGTGTAATATTGATAATGCAAACTATAGTTAATACAAACTATTCCAATCACGGTTTTCTACTCCAAAGCTATACTCCTATCTCCATTAACACTAAAACTATAGTTAATACATAACTTTCACTTGGTAACAAGTCAAAATAAATCCAAAGAGAACAAATGTATACCTCAAAAATAAAATAACAAACAAAAGAAACTTGATGTCATGATAAATGTCACTTGGCTCCAAGTCAATAATTTTTGCCGGATTTGTGAAGTTCCTAGGATTCTTGGCTGCATGACATCTTCGGTCTTCCCACCTGGAAACATATAAAAATCATATTAGCATATTGAATGGAACAAAAATGAATACATTAAGAATGAAGTATAAAGGAAGTCGTCTTTAGGAACAAGAAATAAGTAATAAAATTGATAATGCAAACACACCACAAGAATTTTCAAATCTACCTCCTGTATATGTGTGGAATTTGATTGCTTGGAGCTATACATCAACGAGTTTATTTGTGAGGGAATATAAGTCATTGGATTCTATAGAGATCAAAATATAAGAAAACATTATTTCGAAACAAAGCTCTGTACACATGTTAATACATAAATGATAGATATTTTATTCCATTTCAAATAAATAATTAATTGTGTCAATTTACCTGACTAAGTTGCGTTATAACATTGGTACCTTGCACCATAGTTGTAAATGGAACATTTACACAACCCATTTCCTATATAAGGACAAAATTCATATTTAGCTATTACATCAATGACCAAAATTATGATTACACATTATAAATATTCTAAATTTGCAAATTAAATGATGCTGAATACTTGAGAATGATTTGTCCATGACATGTAAGATTGACCATATGCATTATCACTTGTAAATCCTAAATGAGAGTAGGGATTTGGTGGTTGGTATATAGCTGGATTGTATGAGCCACCGAATGACACATTTGAATTTTCTTTAGAAACTTGTTTTTTTGCTTTTCCTATAAAATTGCACATTAAAAAAATCAAACATAATAATAATTGTAAATAAAAAGTTTTATTAAAAATAAAAATATGACATATATTTAGTATAAAGAAAATAAGGAATTTCTTACGTGAAGAGGATGCATCCTTAGACGATTTTGCCTCGCGCTTCTCAAAGTGGCCTTTAAGTCTATCCTTTCGTAAGCCTTTTGATCTCACACATGGGGGATTTAAAACTGACAGATGATTTGATAAGCCAAGCATTTCATCAGCTATATTATGCTCTATAACTTCATTTTCTTCCAAATTTGCATTTGAACCCAACTTTGATGACTCTCTTTTGATTTTTTCATCAAGTCCCAATAGTATCTTTTGACAAATGCTTTTAAGGCTATCATCCCCTTGGCCTTTGGATATAATTGTATTAGCTATACGTAACATGCTATTACGCCACACTATCTCGGCCTTTTTAGCATTGCCACTTGAATGGTCATCCCTTTCTTAGCCTCCTTTGTCCAACGTTTCAAAATGTATTGGCTTGGGATTTTAATCAAATTTTTTAAATTGAAGACCCACAATGCATGACAACAAAGAATTCCCAATGACTCAAATTTCTTGCAAGAACAAGAAATGTTGCTATTGAAATGATCAAAATGGACAATGCGTACTTTTTCACTATCTTCTTCTTTCACCTCAAAGACATCAATTGTATCTTGACAATCAACTTGCTTCCACTCTATTTTATTTGGGAACAAACATTTCACAAAAAAGCATTAAATTTTTCACAAAAAAAAAAAAAGCATTAAATTCATATCTCAATACATTTTTATATGTTTTATTTGGGAGCAAACATATCACAACAAAGCATTAAATTTTTCACACAAAAAAAAGCATTAAATTCATACCTCATTACATTTCTATATATTTTATTTAGGAGCAAACATAACACAGCAAATCATAATACGTTCTTTAAAAAATGAAACAAAACACAACAGGACAAAATAAATTATACCTCCATTACTTTGAAAATTGGGCTCTTCCATGCTTATGTGAACAAGATTTTATCTCTTTACACTGGAACTTTTCACTTGATTTCACTAAAAATCACACATAGTAACATTTGTTTGTGGTCACATAGTGCACTTGGTTTTTGTCGGCACTGAGTAAGACCTTGTGGCTTTTGTTCACAAGAGTGAGAACCCTAAAAGGTTCTCTTTGTCCTAAGCCCCAATTGGAATATTGCAGGCTGGCTCCCTTTTGTATATTTTATTCTTTTAATAATGTTAACGTTAACTGTTGACTAATGTTGGGGACTTTTTATTTTTATTTTTTTGAGAATTAACGTTGGGGACTTCAAGAGTGTGCTGCAATAGTTGATGAGCTGTACAATGTCAGCTTTTTCATCTTACATGTCTTGTTTTTATTGGCTGGGACTACAAGGTCAGCTTGGTGACCTTGTAGTCCGGGACTAGGTAAGAATTTCCTGTCTAAAAGTAAAATCATTGCAATGTAACTTAAGTGGCCGAATCAAAATTTGACAGTTCATTTAAAAATACAACCCAGAACCAAGTCACCAAAATTCTAACGGAACCTTAAAATCTCTTTTCCTCTCTGGTACTCCTTTCTCTCTTTGTAAAATTTAGCCAAACATGAAACATCAGATAGATACAATGAGACAAGGAGGACTTAAGACAACAGCCACTTGATTTGGATCAAAGTCTCTGAAGACCTTCAGATCTTCAAAGAGTGGCAGCACACCTAAAGCCTTTTAAGGTCCTAAACTATAACATTCACGAAGCCCAATTTTTAGCATATAAATCTCAGGAAAGCAACGCCCAAAGAATTTACCTAGATTGTCATAGTTTTCTTGTTCAACTCAAGCTGACTTTTTGTGTAGATATTAGGCCAATGATCAAGTCAAATACTAAGACAAATTATATAATATTAAAAAAAGAGAGAAATAGATGGAGAAAATGAAAGGATCCTATTGGGTTACTAAGAAATTTAATTTTAAATGTTCATAGCAAGAGATCTGCTCCAGGTATTGCATATATGTAGGACTATGTAGGTTGTGCACTGATGTACGGAACTCTATCTTGCGAATCTCCTTGTCTTGCTGTCTCTAGAGATTTTTGACAAGGATTTCATCGAAGTTACACAGAGAGAGAATGAAAGGTAACGAAGAGAGAGAGGGGTAAACGGAGAGGAGATATTTTTGGGATTTTTTTAAATAAAAAATGTTGTCATGTCATTAAAAGTATGCCTACTCATTTTTCCATTAGACACATAAGCACAAAACTAACAATAGTTAATGGAGAGACCAATTGTGTTTAGTTTTGAAACTTTAGGGACTAATAACACTCAGTTGAAACTTTAGGGACTAAATGCGCTCAGCAGGTTAACTTCAGGGACTAATAATGTAGTTTTGCCTTTAATTTATTAAAACATTACATATATGCAATTCTAAACGTGACTTGTTTCTTTCCTTCAATTCAAGCCCAAACCCAAAAGACTAGTGTGGGGCCTGAGGGCCTGGTGACCTCGACCCACTTTACATCCGGCCTAGGGCCCATGCCGAGGAAGACGGATCTTCCGAGGACGATTTATGAAGGCCTAAGCTTTTGAAATCCCCGCCAAGGATAACCCTGTCCTCGGTGGACCGAGACTAACTCCAGGTTGGGGAACAGGCCCAGGACAGGTTGTCACCTCTACACTAAATGCGCTCACCTAACCCTCTGGCCGCACTAATGAAGATGTGACCCCTGGACAGGACAACATTGGTCATTGCAAACCACTTGAATACTGATAAGGCAGTTGATGGGACGGACGGTTAGAGGGAAAGCGCATGGATGATCAACAGGTGGAAGAAAGAGATGAGAGGAAGAGGACTATATAAGAGGAACCAACAGAGCAATTAAGGGGGGAGGAGTAAAGAAAAGAAAGAGGGATAAATGTCAAGCTCCTCGGATCAGTGCCAAGGAGCAACCTTAAAGGGGAACTTGAATGCACCGACCTTTAACGGTGGTGAATCCACCATTGGGCTTCGTTCGTTTGTAAGGGCCAAGTTCTTCAACCCACTCTCTAAAAATGTATTGTTTGGGGCCTATTGGATCATTTTCCTTCTGATTTTCGAGGGCCTTTCCAAATTGAGTCCCTACAACCAGTAAGACTCATTTTCAAACTTTTTGAGATTAAAAGCGCAACGCTCCATAGTTAAATTTTACGGACTATATATATATATTAATTAACTTTATACTCATGTGTTTTAAATTAAAAGAAAACATCCAAGGGAAAATTTTCAATTTTAAATTTTGCTAGTTATTCTTTTTTTCTTTTAATTTAATTATATTCACGAAAATAGTTCATTTTATTTTTGCCACACAAGTAGTTGATTGTCTTATATCATTAGGGTTGTCCAAGGAGAATTGAACTCGAGAAATCAACTGACCTACTGTCATTTGATCCGAAGTTCGATTGATCAGAAGAGCTTGTCAGTCGACGGTGGTTTTGAAAAGTGTATACCCAATGAAGTCGGTTTGAGTGAAGGGTGAGAGGGCATGAAATTTTATGAACTCGACTAGTCCGAAAATTTTCTCTTCTACCCTTTTTTGGTGAGTTCTTCACCCATTTGAAGGTTCCTTTGCAGTCCTTATCAATATTCCAACCAGATTTCGTTTACTTTGCCTCATTCCAATAAGAATTTTTTTCCCTCTCTCCACCAATATAAGGAGATCTCGACATATTCAATCATATCTCAACAAATCCGACCAGATTTTGGCCAAATTCGGCAAAATCTTATTTGCCTTTTACAAACTTGACACCCGATTGCCATCCAATGAGGCCTAATTTGACGAGTCGGTGGCAGGTTTCGTTCTCCCCCACTCAAAGTGGTCGAGTCAAATTCCGATTAAGCACAAACCTAACCTAGACCACTCCGTAAACACCCTTATATATCATGTAGCGATTCATATAAGCCTTGACTTTTTCTCATATATATATATATATATATATATATATGAACTCTAGTAAATCTTGTATTATGATAAAATATATATAAGGAAGACTTGCTTATTGGTGATTGACCAAAAAATTGCACAAATCTTTGTAGAAGAGTTTGATAGTTCTTTTTAAGAACTTTTTCCACTGCATTCCCCGAAATATGATAAACAAAACATTGGCGTGATCTTCTTGGCACATTGGTAAAATGTGTTGGGCTTTGTGGAGCCTAGTTGTGTTTGATCCGATTGGCGACCCGACCCAAAATAATGTTGCATAGTTTTTAATGAGAGATTTTTTGAGGCTTAGTCCATGGAGAGGAGGCTTGGGCCGACAGGCCCAAGCTGGAGCGCTGCCTCCGGGAAATTTTTTTGGCCCGTTTTGTAGCCCATTGTGAATCCTGTGCGTATGATATAAAAACTGTTTTTGGTGATTAGGGTTTCGTCTTATTGTTGTTTTTGAGAGAGTGAAAACACTATAGCTGCAGTTTGTATTTTTTCCTGATAATAGTGAAACCCCTGCAACTCCGTGAACGTAGGCAAATTGCCGAACCACGTAAATATTGTCTTGTGCGTGTGATTGTTTTCTTTGATGTGTATTTTCTTTATTTTTTTTTTCTTATAAGTTGGGAATTTCGGGTTAATTCCCAATCCTTATTGTTGTGTGATTGGAAGCCAAAAAGAAGTTATTTCTTTAGTGATTTTTTTTTTTAAGTTATTAAAAAAAGAGAGAAGAAGATAGATAGCGAGGAAGGGGAAGGTAATCGAGTTTAAACTATAAACATGAAACATCACAAAAAATGCTACTATCACTAACCTATTACTTGAACCCTTCCTCATTGTTGAACTTTTGTTTTCAAATAAAGGCAGGGAAATGAAATTTGTGATGTTCTTGATATGTACTTAATCCAGTTGTCTTATGTTGAGATGTATAGACAAAAGACTAGCGGGTGTTAACCCCCAAACCCACCTAAAAAAGAGTACTGTATTATCCAAGGTAATTTAGACACGTATAAAGCTAAGATTCAACTTCATTCTTAATAATATGGGACAATCCTATAAAAAAAAAAAGAAAAAAAGAAGAAGAAGAAGAAAAAGTAATATGTGACAAAGCCCACTAAGAACTTTGAGGGTGAGTTTGGTTCAGTTTTTTGTAAAAGTGTATAATGAAAAAGTGAAGTTTTGTAAAAGTGCATAATGAAAAAGTGTATTTTCAAAAAGCTGAGTGCTTGGTAAAAACAGTTAAAAAGTGCTTTTTGAAAAAGCTGAGTGTTTGGCTAGAACTTATAAAAATAGTGTTTTGAGTTATAAATTACCAAAAAGGACAATGTATATATAAGAGCATCTCCAGCAGGTTAGGCAAATTTTTGTACTGTTTGGACAATTAAAAGTGACATTTACCTTTTGCCTACCCACTTTTTTAATCTTTATTTTTTAATCAAATTTATTTTTTTTAATCTTTATTTTTTTCTTTTTGTATTCATTTTCAACAATTATATTTTTCAACAAAAAATGTTACATCCATAATATTTTTTGCAATACTTTCACAAGAATTATAACAAAATCTTATATGGAAAGTTGTTACTAGTTCTAATTTGAACCCACCACTGGAATTATATTTTTACTTATCAATATTAGCTAATTACTTAAAATTTATTATGAAAATATTGTGGTATTATTTTTAAATTGTGATTTCTTATTCTTTGCCTTTTCTTTCATCCATACATTTTTGTTTTTGTTTTTTTGTTTTTTTTTTTCCTTGCATTTTGTCCACCACACACGTATACCCGTCATTAGTACATCCTCTCTTTTTTTTTTTTTTTTTTTTTTACTTCCACTTGATTCCAGAAGCTCCCTCACTCTTTCTTTCTCTAGCTCTCTCATTTTCTACTCTTTTTTTTTTTTTTTTTTAACTTGATTCCATAAATTCTCTAGCTCTCTCTGTGATACGTCTCACATAAATCTTGTTTGCCTTTTGGTGTCATTATCTTCAAACACACACAGGCACGCATTGAGAGAAAGGAGATATCACCTTTGCTCCACCACATCGCCACCGCTGCTCCTCCTTCTCACTGCGGAGTGCATGCAACCAGGGGTCATCGGCTTCTATTTTTTTTCCTTGTTCTTGATTATTTGTTGTTTTGATTTTAGATTTGTTGTTTAAATTATATCAGTTTTATGAGAGCAAGAATTTTTTTGCTTTTATTGTTGTGGTTTGATTAATTTTAAGATTATGTTTTTGAGTTTGTATTTTGATTATGCTTGAGTTTATTGAAGGGTAATTTGGTAATTGTCCAAGATTGTCCAATGGGTATATCAGAACGTGCATGGACCTCAAGAGCTCCTTTCAGTGTTTCGCGTTCTCTTCACAAGTACAAAACGCAACTTTTTCCAAAAAGTTGCGTTTTATGCTGAACCAAACGGACATTTGGGCTGGCTATTTTCAAAACGGGTTTTTTTGGGCTGAAAAAGTTGAAACAAATGCACACTAAGAAGAATGAAAGGTGTAAATGAAGGCCTAGATGTTAGCCACAAACCCATCCTAAAAAGTAAAAAGAGTACTATAACTCCCAATCTTAAGCCCACCCCAGGAAATGACATTTACATGCCCCTAGGGATCATATTCTGTGAATCAATTGAATTGTGTGTCCTGTCACAGTGCATATGATTATAAAGTTTATAATCCCTCTGGAATAAGCTTAGGACAAAATTGTCTTGAGCCCAATTTAAGATTAGCTCTCATGATATTGTTCATTTATCTGATTATTAATTTATTATGGTACTCCCTTAATAAGAACTCTGATTGCAATGCCAAGATAAATTTAAAAAGTTGATTAATTAGTCCAGATAAAGCTGAAACTTATAATCCGAGCTATAGATAACACCATGGAGGACAATATCATGTCAAAAACATGCACTAGAAAAAAAAAAAAAAAAAAAAAAAAAAAAAAAAAAAAAAATTAACATAATATTTATCACCAGACTTGATCCCCATGCCACACCAGTAGAAATGGAGAAGAAGGCCTAGAACATTGATAGATTAATCTGTTAAGAAACATTTATAGCAAGGGTGGAACTCGCTGGACTTAAGACTTTATCATCTAATTCTTTCTTAAGAGAAGAGGATCAAGGACAGTGTGTATGGAATAGAGAAGAAGCAGCGCATAAAGAATGACTCCAATGAAGCCAGCAATAAGAGCTCCTTTAACGTGGCCACAATAATTGGGAACTTGGCCACAGATGGGTAGCCAACCTGCATAAGTGTTTCCGTGCTGCCCCACTTGAGCAATCGCCAAGGCCGCCGAAATGCTTGAAGTCAACAACTGGGTGAAAACCTATAGTCCAAATAATGAAATGCATCAGCTATAATTGGTATAATGGCTTGGCTATTATCAATTCTAGTACATTACCGGGTTCTTTTATATATATGAATGATCCTAAAAGATTGGAAATGGAAGATTCGAACTAATGACCTCCGTGTTCCTCAACCCATTATGCTATTTCTTAAGATTAATACATGTATTTTAACTATTTTAAGAAATGGAAATAGAAAACAAAGCCACGTTTGGATTGCCAAAAACCTCAATAGTTGCCACATAATTTTATTGGTGGATTTCTGGTGTATGGTTCAATTAGAACCACATCTCAACATTGAATGCTGTACTAATATGAAATAAACCATAGTAAAAACACAGGTATATATAAGAAAAGGCTTTGTAAACAATTACCACGTCCAGGGCAACGACTAATCGCCAGAGCAAACTCTCCGAAGGAAGAAAAAGAACCAAAACCCCATAAACACTGGCAATAGCATTTGCGATCACAAAGTACCTATACATGGCAAGCTTTTAGTAACCAATACAAGGAAGAACACAATGAAAAGTCTTTAGTCGCACAAAATTAAAAGACTCCGACAAATCACTTACTTGAAGGCAGGCGTGTGGCTGTACTTTGCCTCGAAAGAAACTGAAAAGAAGTTAGCTTTCTCATGGCTTGTAGCCATGACAACTGCAGCTGAAACGGTGGCACCTAATGCCATAAGCCTACACAGAAGGGTGCATAGTCTCTTGGTTTTGGCCATGGCTGCTACAATATTGTTGGAGCTCAATTAGGTGCACAAGGGAAATGGGATTCTAAGGAATAAAGGTTGAAATATTAATATAAAACATGGAATGTTACTGCTGGGGATGGGAAACCTAAAGGGTTAAAGAGTGTTAGGAAGACAGATGAGGGGTGGTGCACTTGTATTCGTACTTTTTTGTGCTTTGTTAGTTGAAATTCTCAACTGTCACCGCTACCGCCCAGTTATAGATTTTCTAATTTTTCTGCTTTGTGGACCTTTATATTGGGGTTCTATTGTATTTCTTGATGTTGTTAATTACGAATTAGGCAGCTAAGAAGGAGGAATTAGATATGCCTGAATCTACTTTTTCTTTGTTTTGGGTGGGGAAAACTTGTAAACACGTGCATTTTCACTTGGAAAAATAAAATATAGGACTTTTCCCTTTTGTGTCACAACATTACCACAACTTGAAGTGGTATATTGTGAGTGATGAAAAAAAAAATAGTGAGTCAATGTAAAAATGACATGTAGTCAATCACAATTTGCCATGTAGGATAGTTGTGAAAAATTGGGTGGTGAAAGATGTGGTCCTAAAATTACTGTTTTTACTGATTTAATACCATTCACCCAACCAAATCCTTCAATAAATTTCTTTTCCTCGGATTCCTCCCCATTTTCTTGTTTTTTTTTTTCATCATTTCTAAAATCCACCAACTAAATGGACCCTAAGTGAAGTTAATATTGATTTTGTGAGAGACAGAGATTGTTCGGTAAGTAAATATGTAGGACATTAGGTGACTTGTGTTGACAATGTATTGTGTAGTTATTGGATTAAAAAAAATAAAGCCTTAAGTTGTTAGTGGAAGTTAATTGTCATTGATGAGGTGTAATGGTGGGTCCATTACTATTTTTATTGATTTGATACCATTCACCCAACCAAATATTTCAATAAATTTCTTTTCCTCATATTCCTCCCCATTTTCTCGTTTATTTTTTCATCATTTCTAAAATCCACCAACTAAATGGACCCTAAGTGAAATTAATATTGATTTTGTGAGAGACAGAGATTGTTCGGTAAGTAAATATGTAGGACATTAGGTGACTTGTGTTGACAATGTATTGTGTAGGTTATTGAATTAAAAAAAATAAAGGCTTAAGAGCACTCACAGCAGTGGAGGCATATTCCTATATTGCTAAAATTTAGCTCCACAAACACAAAAATCTTGCTGCAGTAGTGGAGCTAAATCTAAAAATTTTAGCTCCATTGCTATAGTGCACATCTATAGATAGATGTGCACTATTCATGAGAGCTAAAAAAAATATTATTTTATTCTACCAGTTGATTAAAATATTATCACTTGCTCAGACTGTGGCTCTCTCTCTCTCTCTCAGACCATGCCTTTCCCTCAGACCGTGCCTCTCTCTCTCTCACCCTCATCTCATCTCTGAAGCTCATCACTCCGGTCTCTCACCGACCCACCAGCCGCCATCTGCCTCAGACCCATGTCGCCGATCGGAGTGCTTGCTCGTGGATATTAGGTACCACGATCGCCTCAGACCCACGCTGCCAACCCACCCCTTCTACCGACCCAGCTGGCCGACGTTGTGCTTGTTTGTGATTGGTGATTTTGTTTGGATTGGGTTGAGGAAAAAGATTGGAGATTTGGGTTTTTTTTTTTTTTTTTTTTTTTTTGCCTGCTGTGGACTGGTGGTGGTGGTGGTGGTTGTGGGTGTGGCTGATGGTAGAGGTGGTTGTGGTTGGTGCTGTGGTTGTTTTTTGGATAGTGGGATATATTATTTTATTGTAGTGGTTATATTATTTTATTGTGTTGAAAGCTAAAATAGATCCACTGTTGCAGCATGCGTGTAGGTAAAATAGGTAAAGTAACTTTTGGTGAAGCTAAAAAGCTAAATTTTTAACTCCACTGCTGTGGATGCTCTAAGTTGTTAGTGGAAGTTAATTGTCATTGATGAGGTGTAATTGTGGGTCCATGTAGAGACACACCTCTACCACTCACAACTCGCCACGTGGCCGAGTTATGGTACAAGTTGTGCCATTTTATATGCTCATAGTATTACCTTTATTTTTATTTTTTTTATTGAATGTAAATTTTGAAAATCTAACTGTTGGATTACATGTTATTTATATTATTTATAACATGCACGTCAAATTTCGTTTAAATAAAATTTTTTTACTATTCTATCAATAAGCTTATTTTTTGTGCATAATTTTTTACTTTAAAAACTTGAAATTTAAACTTATCATTGATAACATAGCTATTGATTTTTGATCTTCGTAAAATTTTGCAAGTATGGAGAATATAATAAGAACATGCAATTCAACGGTTGGATTTTCAAAATTTACATCCAATAAGATATAAAAAGAGTTTGAAGAGTTCCAAACTAGTTTGAATATAAACATTTCTCCTTTTATAAATATAAATGACTATAATTGTCTCACTTCAAGAATTTCCACGCTCTGCCTCTGCACACACATTCTTAGTGTGAGACAATAATGTCTCTTTTACAAATGGGTTGCGCCTCTTTTGTAATGGGGCCTTAGCCTAGAGCCAACTTTACAAGTTCCTAACACCAAACATTTTAGGTAAGGACTTAAGCCAAACCCTAAAAACAAAAGGTTTGGGAACCTCGCTACCAACCTCATCAACTTTCTTTTAAACGTCTTTTTTAGTTAAAATTGTTAATTCATGAAAATTTAATAGTTCATTTGACAATAAAATTTCGAGACTCATATCCCACGACAATATCAAATTTTATGAAACAGGAAAAATTAAAAATCTCATCTTATAAGTAGGATATGTCAATTCTTGAATATCCTAACTTTGTGAGAATTGTGAATATGACACTTAAATTCTACAGTATTTTTTAAAATTTGTTGAAAAGAGAATATGTATTTTTATTCAATTAAGATGTTTATCTATGTTCAAGGATATATTTCGTCCTGTAGAATGTAAAATTTTAAATTTATAGATAATGGTCAAAAGCATAAATTATGAGTTTATTTAAGTTTTTTAATTTAATTTTTTTAATAGAAGAATATATAAGATTACTTTAAACAAAGAAGATCTATATCTTTTAACTAACTTTGTCTAAATCTCTCTAAAAAAAAAATTGTCCAAAAATACGCTATATAAGACTATAAGTTCAATTTCTAAACATGTCCCATCCTTTTTTTAGAGGATATCCGAACAACTTAAATGTTAACTATCGCAAATTTTAATTTTTGTGAGTTTGTTTTTGATAGAAGATTAGAACATTTGTTGTGAGTTTTTTTTTAGCAAATAATTTTTGTGACTTTAAACTGTTGGGAAAAATATATTAACGCCATACACACTTATCAAAAACCAATAAGGTATGAATGAAAAATTGATTCCGTAAGTGCCGGCCCATGTGGGTTGGGTTTTGTCCATCAAATTTTTAATCATTTTTTATTTTAATGTTTTTCTGTGTGCACTGTACTTAATTCCAACACAATATGTCTATTCATTATTGCACATTTTCTTATCTAATGTGAGTGTGTAACAATATGCCTATTCACTATTGCACCTATTCTTAAATGGTGCAAGTGTACCTATAAATGGTCATCCCTCATTTCATTTCAAAAACTTTTTTCACATTCATTCACAAGAGTCTAGAGAGAGAGAGAGAGAGAGAGAGAGAGAGAGAGAGAGAGAGAGAGAGACACACACACACACACACACACACACACATTTTTGTTTGTTGTGCATGAAGATTGTAGTGTGCTTCTTCTGCGTGTTGTTGATTATTGCATCTTGAGAGGTAGATGTCTAAAAGACTCAAAGCATCACTAAATAAATAGTAAGAGGGGCGAAATCTCTATCTTAAGGATAGTGTGTCAAACACTATCCTCAATTAGTTTTGTATCAACAATTTTTCATTCATTTGGTTTGTAAGTTTTACTTTATTTTCTCTATGGCTGTATTTGGTTCTATGTAAAATGTTTTCCAAGTGTAAAATATTTTTAGGAAAAGAAAATATTTTCAGGTGTTTGGTGGTATTTTAAAAAATACTTTGAAAAATATTTTTTAGTGTTTAGTTGTGTTCTTGAAAATACTATAGAAAACACATTTCTACTTGTTGCTCACATTTTCTCAGCTTCGAAACAAATATATAAGATCATTTTTCAGTACAGAAACACAAAAGAAACAAAACCCAGGAAAAAAAATTCATCAAATCCGGTCAAATTGAGAGAAGAAGGAAGAGAGAGAGGCAACTGGGTTCGATCTAGAGAAGAGATCATGCGGCGGAGGCAAGATCGTGCGGCGTTGGAGTCGATCTTGGCTTGATCGGCGGTGAGAGGCACGGCCCCGACGGCAGTGGAGTCGATCTCAAGTTCAGGTGACCTGCCTCTCTCTCTCTTTGACGGTGGGCGGCTCTCTCTCTCTTTGGCGGTGACCGGCCTCTCTCTCTCTCTCTCTCTGGGTTAGGTTCTTTTTTTTTTTTTTTTTGGAAATGGTTTGAAGGTAAGCTTGGAGATGGGTTTTGGACCGTGTGAAGAGTGTGCTCGAGCTCTCTCTCTTCAGGTGTGGTTTCCGAAAATTGTTTGAAGGTAAAATCAAAGCGTAAATGATTTTACGCTCAAAGTGGCTTATTTTCCGGTCAAAGCGTAAATGATTTTCCGTTGACCGTATTTTTCGTAGCTGCCAAACACACACAAGGGTGTAAAATAATTTCCTGAAAGTGTTTTTAGGCAAAAAAAAAAAAAAACGCAGCCTACATTCACACATATAGATTTGAGCATATATTGTTTATTGATCTTGTTCACAAAATCACAAAAGTAGATTATTTGTGCATATATTTCAACATAAACTTTCAAGAACTTGTTAATTTTTGGCTCATCATTTTTAAAATACGTTTTTTTTTAGAGTTTTAACCTATGACATCTATTCCTAATGATTGCTCGTTATCATTAAACCAAGACATCACAATCAGTTTTTGTTGTATGTAGGTAGAGATTGAACCCTATGAATTATTTTATCATTCGCCATATAATGAGTTAGAGAAATTTTCCTTCAAACTAGTTTGGTTTGTTTGAAAATAAGTGTTGTATGGAAAAAAAAAAAGTTTGGCTTATCTCTGTTCAAGTTACTTTTTTTTCTTAAAAAAAAAAAGTCTTTTTTTACTCATTCCTTTTCTTTTCTTTTTAAATTAAAAAATAGTAATAATTAAACACATGGCCAAAAACACGGGATAAACCAAATAAACAAATTGGAAATTTCATAAATATCAAGCCCAAATCACCGTGAAAAAGAATCAACGCTACAATATTGTCCAGAACATCATAATTGAGACAAAAAATTTAATCCAATTCATTCCAATAAAAGAAAAAAAAAATCAATCCAATTAGGGGAAAATCAATTAATCAACCCTAAAAAGGTAAAATCTGACAGGAAATTCCAAGCATGGCCTTGCACTGCAACAAGATGTGGTTGCGATGAGTGAGTAGGAGTGGAGATAACAAACCATTTCTTAGGGCTTACAAATGATTTGGGTCAATGTTATGCTACATTGCTATCTATTCATAGTTCATACTATTTCTTACAAGGTGACTAAGTTCAGGTGGAACAACCGAACAGGCCTAGCAATGGGTGGTGCAAACTCAATATAGATGGTTCGGCTCTGGGGAATCCTAGAAGGGCTAGCAGAGGGGGATTAATCCGTGACTCCAATGAGTGGTGGATTAAAGGATTTACCCGAATTATTGGGCATTCCACTAGTGTAGATGCAGAATTATGGGCTTTAAGGGATAGGCTAACTTTATGCATTGCTCTCAATATCTTGGCATTGGAAATAGAAATTGATGCAAAAATTGGTCTTGGCTGGATTTCTAGTGAGTCCAATTGTAATCTTAACCATTCCTCTCTTATTATAGACTGCAGGACCCTCATCAACCAATTTTCAAATTGAAGGCGAGCCACTGTTACCGGGAAGCTAACAAGTGTGCGGATGCGAGCTAGGAAAGGGCAATCCATCCAACAAGACTTTGTTGTTATTGATAGTCTGCCTGTGGATGTTTCTATGCTTTTTATATTATGACAATATTGGATTGTACTATGAGAGGAACTGTCCTCAAAACTCCTTGTCTATTGCTTAGTTTTTAATGAAAGTTGTCTATTTACCCTCAAAAAAAAAAAAAAAAAAAAAACTATTTCTTAAGTCTCATACATTAGCTCAAAAAAAAAAAAAAAATTGGGAGTAATTTTTTTTTTTAAGAACACTTACAGCACATCAATATGGGTAAAATAACATAACTGTTAATTTTGCCCATTTAACTGCATAAATATACGCTATTACTATTTATATTTAAATTCATTTTTTAATAATTATTTACTTATATACATAAAGAAATAGAGAGAATAATTAAAAAAAACTGATAAAAAAATATTTTAATAATTAAATGTAATATAAAGTAGACAATCTGAATATATAATGTATGTGTTTTTTATAACAATTGTGTAAAATAGAAAAAATAGATTTTTTATATTAAAATAAACGTAAAATTTTGCCCATCAATGCTCCAAAATGACTAGGGCTGTCCAGAGACCCGGCCAACCCGACCCGCCGCCGACCGATCCGATCTCTCCGGCGGTCGACGACGGGTTTGTTCCTCCAAAACCCAAGTTTGGCGGGTCGGAGGTCGGTTTTCTTTCTCCAGAATCCGATCAAACAGATCCGACCGACGCACAACATTTCCGGCGATATTTGGTAGATTCGGTGAGATCTAGACCATTTTCGTCAAGATCTCGGTGAGATTTTGCCGGATCTAGCCAAGATCTTGCCGAAAATGGCCTAGATTAGGCCAGATCTAGAGAAACCTCAAAGACTTTGGCCGGATTTTCGCCGTTTTCTGGATTTTCAACCCCGACCGACCCGATCGCCGCTTGTTGATGGTCTGATTCGCCCTATCCGATTAGTCCAGCGGTTGGCGGTAGGTACATTTTTTTGCCACTCGATTCCGATGGGTCGGTTTCAGGTTGGGCACAAATCTGACCCGGACCGACCCGTGGACAGCCCTGAAAATGACCAAATGTTATACTTTAAAATAAAATTTTAAAATCTCCTATGCACAAGTATTTGTCGTTGTTGATGTTGTTATTATTATATTTATTTTTCTTAAAACGAATCCATCGGAACATAGTGGAATTTTATTTCCATTTAACAATAAATATAAAAAAATTTAGATAGTTGTCACGTTTCAAAACAATGTTGAAAAGTAGCGTCTCGAGTGTCTAAAACTCGAGTTCCATGATAAAACTCAAGTTTTTAAGTCTCGCTTTGTAAGCGGATCGCTCCGAGTTGGAAAAAAATTCAAGTAAAAATCGAGTTTTAAAGACTCGAGTTCCGAAAAACGCCGCTATAGGGACTTAAAAACGTCACTATAAGGCTTAAAAATGGAGTTACAAAAAAATTTAGCAGAAAAACGCCGCTATAGAGCTTTAAAACGTCACTATAGGACTTAAAAACGCCACTATAGGGCTTTCTGAACCTGGTATTGAACACTTATAAAAAAATTTTGCAGGAAAACGCCGCTATAGGGCTTTAAAACGTCACTATAGGCCTTAAAAACGCCACTATAGGGGCGATAAAACTAAATTTTTTTTTTGCATGGAACTCGAGTTTCCAAAACTCGAGATCTATGAATATGAATCTCTAGTTTCCAAAACTCGAGATGTCTAGTTTCCCTTATAGTTTCAAACATTGCCTAACTAACTATATACAAAGTTTTTGCACAGCTATTCTGCACATTCTCCCGAACATAGTGGCTCCGACACTGGTTAAGGTTGACTATTTGTCCACCGAGGTTCAGAGTTTTGCTCGTCTTCTTCTTCTCCTTTCATTGCTTGATCTTCCCTAATTTTCCACCTCCTCAATGGCGATTTCTTGTTTCTCTCTCACCTCATTCTCCAAAATCCCAAAACCCACATTTCCAAAAGCCACAATTCTCACTCCCCCTGCTATCTCACCCAAACCCCACCTCAAATTCAACCCCATTTTCAAACCCTCCACTCTCTCTCTCTTCCTCCCAATCCAAAAAAACCCAAAAGCCCATTTCAGAACTCGATTCGAATCCCACATCTGTTGCCTCTTCACCGGCATAGTTGAAGAAGTGGGCGAGATTAAGCAACTGGGTATCGCCGAAGATGGCGGATTCGACATGAGAATAGCCGCAAAGACCGTTCTTGAAGGAGTAAATCTCGGTGACAGCATTGCTGTTAATGGTACCTGCTTAACGGTCGCTGAATTCGATACCCAATCGTCCGAATTCACTGTCGGTTTAGCGCCGGAGACACTGCGGAAGACCTCGTTGATCGAGCTCGGGCCAGGCTCGCTCGTGAATTTGGAGCGGGCGGTGCAGCCCACGAGCCGAATGGGGGGCCATTTTGTGCAGGGGCATGTGGATGGGACTGGGGAGATAGTGTCAAAGGAGCCTGAGGGGGATTCCTTGTGGATCAAGGTAAAGACTGGGAAGGAGTTGTTGAAGTATATAGTGCCCAAAGGGTTTATTGCTGTGGATGGGACTAGTTTGACAGTTGTGGATGTGTTTGATGATGAGGAATGCTTTAATTTCATGTTGGTAGCTTATACTCAGGAGAAGGTGGTGATTCCTTTGAAGAATGTTGGGCAGAAGGTGAATTTGGAGGTGGATATATTGGGGAAGTATGTGGAGAGATTGCTGAGTAGTGGGTTTGTTGATTCTATTAAATCTTCTTGACAAAAAGGTACTTAATGATGTTTTTTTCGTTTCTGTGATTGCATCATTGTTTGTTGCAATGCATGTTGTTTTTGTTTGAATAAGAAAGAACTGTGTTATTTTGGTTTGCTATTTTACTCTCTGGATATTCACGGGGAAGAAGCTATATAACTGTATTGTAGAGAAAGAATGCTATTTTAGACATGCCTGTTATATATGATCGTGTGAAGTGCATCATGTAGGAGGTTCCTTAAGTGAAAATGTGGCTAAATTTGGATCTTTTAGGAAAAACCAACACTTGAAGTCAAAATGGTTGTGTGACGATTGTGAGAATTTGATGGCATTGAGTTTGAGGCAGTAGATAAAGCCATGACTCTTTTAGGGGTTGGTCTAGCTGTTCCTTGAACTCATGATCTCTCAAATGGAGTATTGAGTTTGACTTTCCTAACTAGAATCCAAGCAACTCTTTGGGAGTACAGTGTGTGAGACAGGGGACTATGTATGTCCGCACTCCGCAGATTAGTTAGGTGCTTAAAGAGTTTTGCACCCCTTGTTAATGTATATTTTTAAAAAGCCATGAATATCTGAAATGAAAGAAGTATGTGGCCCTAGATTGAGCTGAACAGTGAGAATTTTGCTTATATACATGACTCCTGGCAGTTATGATTAAAGATGTATCAAGTTGGCTTTGATAAAGCCTCGTTAAGCTGAGTTGTGCTTTAGCTATCTCTTACCTGAAAAGGCAACAACAAATAAAGAAAAGGGCAGCTTAAAGTATGTTCCGCTTCACCTTGTACACAATTACAGGACCTTTGTGTAGCAATGGTGAGCAATTTGAAAAATATGTTTTTAAGTGTTGCTTTTGTTTTAAAAAGTTGGTCCACACCTAGACTTAAGTTTAGTTATTGCTTTAGATATCTTGTTGTAAAGACTAAGATTTCCACACCACATCCATGCGTGTTGTTGAACAGATTAAGAGCTAATATGTAGTCTGATGTTGATCTTGCGAAAACCAATGACAAGTGGGATGCTGTAGGGTATGATAAAAGACAACTATCTGAGTGGCAAGTTTATTTGGTTGTCTCTCAAAACTATAAAATTTTCCTCAGAGCATCAAGGGGATGGAGGACCTTAATGATATGGTAAATCTCAAGTTTTTTCTGCCGGTAGATTTCCAGCTGTCCTCTCCTTGACCCCTGACACTCTTTTTCCTTGGAAACCTTTGTGACACTCGAAGACCCCTCCTAGAGTTGCTTTCTTCTTGTGGACTGCCACTTTAGGTAAGATTTTGGCTCTTGATAGATTATGGAACAAGGGTGTCCCTGTCTTGGACTTGTGTTATATGTGTAAAAGGAGTGGGAATCAGTAAATCATCTTCTACTTTATTGTCCCATTGCTTTCGAGTTGTGGTCTATGGTGTGGGCCCTTTTTGGTGTGATTTGGGTTATGCCACAAAGTGTTACGGATTTATTTACAGCTTGGCAAGGCCCTTTTGGTAGACATTGTAACATAGACTTGTGGAGGGATGTCCCACATTGTGTTTTATGGTGTATTTGGCGAGAAGGGAACACTAGATGCTTGGAGGGAAAGGAATGGTCGATTCTCGAGATTAAATCTTTCCTCCTCCACTCTTTGCTTGATTGGAGTTCTGTTTTTTATTCTTTTTCATGTTCTAATCTTTTAGATATGCTTAATCATTGTAATTTACGAGCTTGATGTACTCCTATCCATGTACACTTCTAGTGTACCTGGCTATTTTGATTAATGAACTTTCATTATTTATCAAAAAAAAAAAAAAAAGATCTTTGGCCTCATTGATGCTGATATATCTTTTAAATACTTATTTATTTGATAGTACGGATACCTTCTGCAAACTCTACTTCTGACACAGTTTTCACCTTGATTATGACAGCTAAATCCTGTTTTCATATAGTGAAGATTCAACTAAGAAAAAGAATGAGTTAAGCCCTATGCAAGATACTGTATGTGTCTGAATAAAAGTGTAACATAAGAACCAATTATGCTCCTTATGCCATTTTGCAGCCAAAAATGCATTATAGAGATGCACATTTTGCAATTTCAGATACTTGACCCATTACCTATTCCAAAAGGTTATCTTTCTTCCACTAGAGGAATCATGTGTAGGGTGGATACTATAAATGAATTAAATGAGGGTTTATCATTTTGGAAACATATTGCTTCTGTCTACCTTTGATTTTCTGTGTCATTGATCTGTTGTATGTTGTGCCCTCTGGCTTCATGGTTCTCATGGTAGATTAACACTCCTTTTCTCTTTCGTTTGCTTAAATTCCTATCGATAGTAGACAAGTTCTGATGGAAAAAATTCTTTAGAATTGTCTTACTTAAACCTTTGTATCTACTGAATTCTAGAAGCTTGTCATTGCCTCATGTGTGTGTGTATATATATATATATATATTAAAATTATTGGTAAGTTATTCATGCACCTAGTGGGCTTGAACCCATGGCCTCACCATCTGCTTTGCACTTTTTAGAGGGGAGGTGCCATTTGAGCTAGAGCTCATGTACACATCTATTAATCTGGTCACGGATTTATGCTCTAAATGGTCTTCATTCTTCCTTGTTTTTTCTTAATTCCTGATGTAGACTCCTTAAAGGCAAGTCTGATGTTGTGACATTGGGAGAATATGAGTCAGGACTAGGTTTCCTTCCTTTGGTGACAATCAGTATCAGATGATTTGTGATCACAAGGATTTCGCGTTGTATATTTTCTTGCTGCCACAATCAATTTTCTTTCTCCCAGTTCCTATGTTTTTTATATTCTTGAAAGTTCAAACTACATTTCATCTGCAGTAGATGCAGGGCCCTTCCCTTTCAACTCGTAGATTATGGCAGTTGCTTATACACAAAATCTTAAGTCATGATAAATGATTTTACCATACATTTTTTATCATGTAACTGATACTCATTATGATGTTTCTAATCTGCTATATTCTTTCACTTCTCGAGAAGACAGAAGTGAAGTTTGGGAGGAATGAAAAATTTGTGCGCATGAACTCTCTCTCAAATGACATTTCGTTCCTTCATAATAATAGGATGGAAAGTGAGGGGAGGTTGTGGATTCTGGGACCTACCAAGTGTATGTGTAACTTTCCAAGAGAGAGATGAAAATTTGGAATGTAATTAGCACTGTGCCAAATATAAAATCATAAGTAAACTAAATGAAATATTTTAATAACATAATCGAAATTTGGATAGTATTAGTATAAATAAAAGGACAAAAATTACTTAATTATGCTAGACTCTAGGACTTATTTCTTGCTCCGTTTGAAGCTTGATTGGTTTCACCGTTTCAGATATTCTAAAAAAAACATTGCATGTGGATTGGCTGTTAAGATGGCCAAGGAGCATGTGATCACTGGCTATTGAGATGGCCAAGGAGCATGTGTGTTGACTTAGTGAAAAAAGATACGATTTTTTTTATAGAACAAACGCATGGAAAAGAAACAACATTAAATTATTGATAAGAAGACGTGCACCGTACTAACAAACAAAAACAATTTTACTTTTATACACAACCTCTTAAATTTGAAAGAGGAAGGCATCTCTTGGAGGCTGCTTGTGTGTGTTCATGACGAAGATTGGGTCCAACTTTTCTGCTTCAAGTCCCAAATATGTCACACAAAGGGAACAAAGACAAAATAGTGCACGATAATTTTGCATGATTTATTAAACTAATCAATTGGATAACTACAAAAGATTAACTGCAACATGTTATTATAAGCTTAATGCAACAAAGCTTTTGATGAACTTATTTTTATATTAATTTGTCATTGTTTGGTTTACCAAGTCAGAATTTCATTCACCTCGTGAACACCACATTTGGTGTGAATAATTTCGTTCACTCTCTTACTCAATGCTAGTTTCTGCTTTTACTAAATTTTTAATGTTAAATATTCATGTGCTTGTTCCATCATCATCATTGTCTGCATTAGCATCTTTGTTTCTTTCCTTTTTTTAAAAAAAAATTTGGTGGCCTGGTTATTTGCAGGAGGCCAATGGATAAACTTCTTTCGAAACTTCTGTGATGTAATCAGTAGGATCGTGGTGGCCTATCACTTGTTGCATACAATAGTCAAGAGCTCAGTACCAGTGCTTGGAGTTTTCTCTTGCCAGCACCACATGCAGCATGCGACCCCATCTTTCCTGGTATACATCTTCCCCCTTTAAAAATGCCATCCCCGGGGGATTTCCATTATATGATTTGACATTATTACTGACCTGTTTTTCATGTTCCACTTTGATTATTTAATAAATGGGTTTTTCTCTTTGTTTATAGGGGTGGGGATGTGTGCTTTGTACTTGGTGATTTGTATTGGTATGCCTATATAGTATTTGCATACATTATCCACGTGTTATGTGGATTTTTGGATTTTTATAAGTTTGAAGATAATTTTGATTTTGTCTCCTGAAGTTTAAAATTTTGGATTCATACAGTTAACATTATCTAGTGTTTAGACTAAAGTCTTTCTATCCATATTTGTTTCTGATTTGTTTGTAAATTGGCATATAAAATTAAAACTATGTAATTTTTTCTATTCAAAATTATGTCATTTTGAGCTCATTAAGTAAGTCAACGTACTTTATATTCAGTAAACAAAAAATTATTTTTTCTAATTTCCCATTACTTTCCTCTCTCTCTCCATCAGTTGCCTTTACAATCCTAGCTTGGCCTTTTTTTTTTCCGCTTTCCCACCATAATGCAATCTTCCTTCGACAAATGTCTCCTAGGCTTATGTGACGCTTAAAGGATATATCAGTCATCAATAATAGACATAGATGGAAGAATTGAAATCAAAATGCATTACAGATCCAAAATTTTGAACTTTAGGGGATAAATTCAAAATTACCCCCACAATTTAAGGATGTATATCGCAATTTATTCTTTAATAATTTAACTGAATTTTCAACTTGATTGGAACAAGAGTAAAGTAGAGAGAGTTTGTTTAAAATGAAGAGTATCTTCTTCCATGTTAAAATGATTTAGATTTACGTCACTCTAATAGCTGAAAACATGTCTTCACTATCTAGTATCTACCTAGTATCTACAATATTGAATTTCTGAGATAACAATCCTGGCATGTGCCAATAGAATAAACACAAGCATACCAAGATAGTGATATACCAACTGAATTGAGGATTCTTAAATGCCCAATGACATTGTGTTTGTGAGGTCCTCTCCTCTGCTATCGCCACAATATCAATATGGGTGCGGTGTGCTTGCTTTATGCGGCTTTTGACCAAAAAGATACGCTTTATGCGGCTTTTGACCAAAAAGATACGGTAGAAATTATTTTCTTTTTGAGATCCTTCGAAGATTTAGAGTACGTTTAGATACAGCATATTTTGTTGAAACTGAAAATTTATTATTGAAAGTATTATAAATAAAAATAAAAGTCAGTTGAAATAGTACAGGTCAATGAATAGTATAAAAAATATATAAATAATAACATGAGACCCACCAAATTTTCAGCAAAACTTAAAAAAAATTTCGCAATCCAAACACAGGCTTAAAGTCAGATTATATGAGTCATATTTCAAGGTTAGAAAAAGATAAAAGTGCTCCAGCATAGGATGGAGAGCCTTTTGGCTAAATATTGCCAAAATTAAAATATATTTGCATTATAGGTACTGTTTGAAGTTATTTGTGGAAATGAGGAGAGAGATTGAATTTCGGCAACAGCGTTGCCGAAATTCAACAAAAAGTAGGATAGAGAATCAGGAAAAGGAGGAAAGAGAAAATTCAAACAGTAACTTTGAATTTCGGCAACAGTGTTGCCGAAATTCATCTGCCCATTTTTCCAGTTCTGCCCGTAAGTGTGAGTGTGAGAAGTGGAATAAGGGGTGCCCAAAAAAAAAAAAAAAAAAGTAATTTCGGCAATGGTATTACCGAAAATGGTAGAAAAAAAGAAAAGAAAAGGTGAATGCCAAAATTTAAAGAAAAATATAATGTGCTATGTACACAATATTTTTACAATATTTTCTTTGGCTATCACAATTTAAATTTGACATTGAGATTACTATTTTAATTTAACAATAACAACAAGTAACAACTTGATACTTAGAATTTGTTGTAAAAATATTGTAAAAATTGTGTGTACCTATTATTTCTTAAAAAAAAAAGTGTAATGAATTTGCCAAAAATTTTGTGGCAATTGTGGCTTGCCGAAAATGGGAGGAAAAAAAAAGTTTTAATGGGTTTGTGGCAATTTTTTTGGCAATTGTGACAATGTCATTGATGGGAAAAAAAATAAAAACTTTTTTTTTTCCAAATGGTATTGCCAAAATTCGGCAATGCCATTGGCACAATTAGTAAAAAAAAAAAAAAAAAAAAAAAAATCCCAATTGTGGCAATAGTATTGCCGAAATTGGGGAAAATCAAATTTCCACGTTGTTTGTATTTTAAGCAATAACAACATTAAGTTATATATATATATATTAAAAAGAGAGAGAGAGGAAAAAAAAAAAAGAACAGTCATAATTGTGATTGGAGTGAGCCATAAGTACATACCACCATCAGTAGCTTTCATTATTGCACTGCTGATGAAGGGAACTTTTGAACACATTGCAGCTACCACCTGCACAATAAGTTGACTAGGAGACTTGAAAAGAATTTATATTTGGATGCCTAGAGAGAGAGCCAATTTCGGCAATACCATTGCCGAAATTGTGGGGAAAATTAGGATGCCTAGAGAGAGAGCCAATTTCGGCAATACCATTGCCGAAATTGTGGGGAAAAATTTTCCCCACAATTTCGGCAATGGCATTGCCAAAATTGGGGCAATTTTTTTTTTTTTTTTTTTTTTTCAATTGTGGCAATGGTATTGCCGAAATTGTGGGTTATTTTTTTCGCGATTTCGGCAATGCCATTGTCACAATTGAAAAAAAAAAAAAAAAAAATTTGCCCCAATTGTGGCAATGCCATTGCCGAAATTGGTTGGGATTTTTTTTTTTTTTTTTTTTTTTTTACTAATTGCGGCAATGACATTGCCGAATTTCGGCTTTTTTTTTTCCACCAATGACATTGTCACAATTGCCAAAAAAATTGCCACAAACCCATTAAAACTTTTTTTTTCCTCCCATTTTCGGCAAGCAGCAATTGCCACAAAATTTTCGGCAAATTCATTACATTTTTTTTTTTTTAAGAAATAATAGGTGCACACAATTTTTACAATATTTTTACAACAAATTCTAAGTATCAAGTTGTTACTTGTTGTTATTGTTAAATTAAAATAGTAATCTCAATGTCAAATTTAAATTGTGATAGCCAAAGAAAATATTGTAAAAATATTGTGTACATAGCACATTATATTTTTCTTTAATTTTTGGCATTCACCTTTTTTTTTTATCTACCATTTTCGGTAATACCATTGCCAAAATTACTTCTTCTTCTTTTTTTTTTTTTTTTTTTTTTTTTCTGGGCACCCCTTATTCCACTTCTCACACTCACACTTACGGGTAGAACTGGAAAAATGGGCAGATGAATTTCGGCAACACTGTTGCCGAAATTCAAAGTTACTGTTTGAATTTTCTCTTTCCTCCTTTTCCTGATTCTCTCTCCTACTTTTTGTTGAATTTCGGCAACGTTGTTGCCGAAATTCAATCTCTCTCCTCATTTCCACAAATAACTTCAAATAGTACATATAATGTAAATATATTTTAATTTTGGCAATATTTAGCCAAAAGACTCATAGGATGGATCTATCCTTAATGAGCAATCATATGAAAGATTCCTACTTTCTTTGATTGCTTGAGTTTTATAATCATGAGAAGATTCATGCCTTTTATCATTTCATATTTGAATAAATGAACGAGCCCCGTTCACTTCTCTCTTTCAAATCACTTGGGAAAAAAAAATAATAAAGAAAAACCGCAGGGTTAATTATATGGATCATAATATATCATTTTAATTTTTTACATTAATTTTACAAATTGACTTGGCAGTTCTATTGAAGGTTGGTACTTCAATAAGATAAATAAACCCTTTTTTTTCCCTGTTTTGTGTTCACAAATTGATGAATAAACCTTTAGAGTTTTGAGATGCTTTGAGGTGGGTTTGGGAGTTACATCATAAGGCATTCATGTACTTATCTCCTTATCCTATTTCCTTAGCAAAATAATTCTCCCTCTCTTCATTGTATTTAAAGTTTAAACTGTAAATTTGTCTAATCAATGAGATCATTCTTTGAACCATCTCACTTTGATGCACACATTAATAATATACAAATTTTGCACATACCAAGTGATGATACCAAAAATGGTCGTCAGTTGATGACCTCATCTATTAGCTAGACAAGGTAATAATTCCTGCAAAAAGAAGGGAATTACACCGGAGTGGCATCAGCCATAGGTCCTCTGATGATTCAATCATAAAACTTCTCCGTATAGCTTTAGTAAAGAGGAAAGGATTGTAGTTATTTGGGTGTGCATATCTATTTCTCGGTGGGTGATGGCTTATTTATAGCCCTTCTTTCTATAGCCGTTGGGAGCCTCTTTATGGCTTATTTCTGGCTGTTAAAGTAATGCCTTTCAGGTCATTCATGATGATTAATCATCCCATGATTGCTCATCTAATCATTGCAATCCGTCGGTTATGAAGCCATTTACTTTCTTGGGATTTTTTTTTTTTTTTTTAGAGTAAACAGTAATACTTATTTTAATTTTGTAGTGTCGTTGATTTCACATATGGCACTTAATATTTTACTCGTCACCAAGGACTAGTCCAATAAATGAGTGTTTGGATGAAGAACATTTTAATTACACAAAAATTTACAAATGATGAGATTTACATTCCCATTATTTAAAACCCTATCAATCACAAAATTCATTATTTGGTGTATATGGAGAATATAAAATACCAAAGAAACAGAGCTTTAAAATTGTTCCCCTCCTTCCTCGTCTTCCTTTAATTCTTCCTCCAACTGCTCTGCTACATTATCAAGTCATTTTGACAACAACGCCAACAACAAATAGAATGCTAGTAGCAGAAATAATTTCATGGCCATCCACTTCTTGGTAGCAGTAGTGTTGTCTATAAAGTTGTTAGGAGAGACAACGACAGTACTGTCTATCAAGTAATCCATCAACCCATAGGTTGGCTCTACGCTAATGGCATCATTTAATATTTATCGAGCATTCCACCAACCCATGGGACCTTTGCGAGATACGTCGAAAGTTCAAGATCCTTCACAATGATGAAGTGCCATGATATGTTCGATCACAACAGCAAAATCAGTCCCATTGGAATACGTGGGCTGTGAATCCCTAAACCTAAAGCAAGCATTATATTCCTGATTAAGCTCACCAAATCGATAAAGATGAACGTATTGGTAGATAGTGAAAATGACAAAAAGAAAAAGAAAAAGAGATAAGAAAGATGAAGGAAGATTTGTGGCGTTGGAAATTGTAAAATAACATGTATTTAGTGTGTATTTGTTTCAGCTTTTAGAAGCTAAAACATGCTTTTTGAGACAAAAAAATAAAATGTGCATTTGGCAATGGTTTTAAAAGGTGCTTTCTCAAAAAAGTTGCGTTTTGAAATGTGAAGGAAAAGACTTTAATGTGTGGTTAGCTCTCTGCTGTTTTTGCAAAAGCCAAAGCGCATTTAATAAATATTACTGTTGGATCTGAAGGTCAATTACCAAATTGCCCACATATTTTATTGAAAACCTAATTTTACCCTTTAATAAATCAAAGGATAACACCATCTCTATAGTTCATGCCAGAAATCTCATCTCTCTGCTCTGCTACAGAACAACTATCCTCTCCATGCTATTGCAAGAAAGTCTTCTTCTTCTCCTCTATATAAATTTTATTTATGTCTTATATATCTGATCTGAAAAAAACATTTTGAAGGTAGAATTTTTGATCAACAAAACACCAAGTAACACTGATCTGCTACCAAAAACCACCAAGTACCACCAGAGATTCTAAAATATTTGTTGAAAATTTTTTAGATCTGTGCATGCTTTATTTGTTCTTACTATTTACATGATCTATTTGTTCTCTTTTGGGTACTGAAAATTTGTGGGTACATGCTCTGTATTTTTTTTTCTTTTGTGGGTATATGCTCTGTCTTTACATGCTCTATATATTTTCATGTTCAAGTCACCTTTTAATTTATGACAAAAAATCATCCAACTCCCCTTTCTCTGTTCAAGTCACTTTGAGGTTTTATATTGAAGTAGTTGATTTAAGTATGAAATAAACTCCCTTATATATATATATATATATATTCTCCTTTTTGGTAATTTACCTCTCAAATAGGGACGGAGCTATGCTTTGGCACTGGGGGCCAATGGCCACCCCCAACTTTTTTGGAAATTTGATTTATGCATATATATATATATATAGACACAAGTTTAATATTTGACTCCAAAATATTTACAAATTACCCCATGAAACATCCAAAAATAAAATAAAAATCGATTAACCTTACTTTTTGCCCAATTGCCCCAAGAATAATTGAAAAACCTTTATACAAAACCTTAAAACCAGAAAAACAAATCATAGTCCTCTCTCTGCGAT
Source organism: Quercus aquifolioides (assembly GCA_019022515.1). NCBI lineage: Eukaryota > Viridiplantae > Streptophyta > Magnoliopsida > Fagales > Fagaceae > Quercus > Quercus aquifolioides. The sequence goes on from CM032329.1 coordinate 30,946,314, forward strand.
GTGTTGTGTGAGGAAGAGACTCTAGCTGCTTTATCCCTTTTTTTAATTTTATGAAACCTAGTCTCTGTCTCCCAGCTCTTGCTTCTCTCTCTGCTTGTGTGCAGTGACAAAGTATACGACTAGTAGCGATCCGAGTAGTACTTGATATTTCTCAATATTCAAGTATAAAGGTGTGGCATCTAATATTTAGACCAAAAAAGAAAAGAAAAGGTTTTTAATAAAAACAAACTTGTGGCTGTCGTTAGAGGACAAGAGTACTGGGTAGTGCTGTAGTCTGTAGAGACTAATTAAAAAAAAAAAAAAAAAAAAGGGAAATTGGTTGTTTGTTTGACTTTTGTGGTCTTAGGATAATAGAAAAGTTGTTTATTTAATGTTTTGTAATGAATTGTTAATATTAATATTGTTGTGACTTTATTATCAATAAATTATTAATATTAAATTTGTTATGTTATGTGGGCATGTTTATTTGGGTTTTTGTTTGGGATTAATTTCGTGGGGAATGTTATGGATTTGGGTGTCTCTAGCATTATTCAAAGAAAAGTTATAAATAATTCATAAACTAAAGGTCCGTTTGGATAGAACTTATTTTGCTGAAACTGAAAACTGAAAATACTGTAGCAAAATAATTTTTAAATGTGTGAATAGTATTATGAGGCCCATTTTTAATGAAAAAGTTGCTAAGAAGTGATATTTGTGGGTCCGTGAACAGTGCACGGGTGCACTGTTCACGGTTGAAAAGTAAACTTTTGCGGCTTAACCCAAAAGAAAAAGAAAAAAAGAAGCTGAAAGCGCAATCGTTGAGAGCAAAACGCGGATCCAAACCCAGATTAATAATGATGATTAAGTGTTGCTAACTTGTAGTGTTGATGTCCTAACTTTTGAAAATCCTAAAATAAAATCTTGAAAAATCACCAAAAATAAAATTGGTATTAGTTTATATATTGTAGTGTGATTTTGGATTGCATTTGCAAATATGAGATTATGATGTTAATGAACATGATAAAATTCGATAAGCTTACATTAAGCTTGCCCCCCTTAGGTTTGAAGTCTGGCTTCGTCCCTGCTCTCAAACTGCCACTTTTATAAGTGCTAGTCAAACACTCAGCTTTTTCAAAAAGTACTTTTTAACAGTTTTTACCAAATATTCAGTTTTTACAAAAAGCTCAGTTTTATACCGCACTTTTTAAGACCCTCACTTTTTCAAAAAGCACAATATCAAAAAACTGAACCAAACTCACCCTTAGGTGGAATTTGTAATTAGTATTTTGGCTTTACAAATTTCACATAAATGTTTTGAGTAAATTTTAATTTTCCACCTTCTATAGTAGCCAAACTCATAATTTACATCAAGTTGATTTTTTTTTTTAAATAAAAATAAAATTCAATAGTTAGAGATGAGAGATTTGAATCTTGTATGCTTTGTTAGAAAGACTAAGAAATGTCATTTGAGCTATAAGGCTCTTTGTATATTAAAAAAATTTAAAATTTTGCCTTAATGTTAATTTTGGCTATATATATATTCCATTAAAAGAAAAACATGGTGTGTATAGATGATTTTTTTTTTTTTGCTAAAAATATTATTTATTGGAAGTTCATAAATTATAATTAGACCTAAAAAATATGGATTTTTAAGTACATAAAAAATAGAAAAAACAAACTAATAACCTAACGGAAAAAGTCGAATCTACCATCTTTTTTTCTATTTAGAAAAGACAAAGGGAAAGAGGCACAAGTAAAAGGTAAGAGAAATGTTATAGACAAAAACAATTTTTTTACAACGGTTGAATTACAAATTTTTACTAGTTTTTATTTGAACTTACTACTGGCATTAATTTTTTACCTATTACAAATAATCTGTTTCATCAACAATTGCAAAAAATTTTGTGACTACAAACTTTCTCAAACAGTAAACCTACAAATTTTAGCTTTAGACACTCAATTTGTCAATTATAGTACTTTTTTTTTTAAAGGATATTATAGAACATTTGCAGCATATCCCTTTTTTTTTATTTTTTTTCTTTTGAGAGAGAAAGTTATGAACATTCGCATCAGTTCGTGCAATTTCTTTCTTCTATTTTAGCATAAAAACATGCTCTTTCAAATTTATATACTCAATTTTCAAAACATCATACATCAGATTATTTATTATATGCTACATTTCATTATAATATCAAATTTTCTCAATTTTGTAAAATTGATTTTCTTTCTTCACACATAACAACCATATCTATTTTTTTCATTCATTCTCGAAAAACATAAAAAATGAATAATAAACTAAATGCAAAATGAATAGTGTTAGAGTAAATTTTTACATGATTACTATAACAATATTATATTTTTACATAATTTTGTATGGTCAGGCGGGGGATAAATTTTAGATTTAATTGGTTAAAATGTAATCATTTTTCCATTATACGAGTGTGAATACAAGTGCTTTATTTGCTTCAAAAAAAAAAAAAAAATGCAATTGCTCTAATTCATATCCCTCCAATTAAGAACATACTTCCTACATTCTTACAATAAAAGCCAAGATTCATAACCATCCCATATTCCCATTAGTGAAAGTCATTTAATGAAGCTCCCAATCCCACAATAATTGACCCTCCAACAAGTTCAATGAATTATTGGAGCAGGAGGATAGATAGAAGATTCTAGGATTCACATGTCAGCAGAGAATATTGTCAGAAAGTGAAACAAAGTAAGATACAATGACAACCTCAACACGCTTCCTCTTCTCTACCTTTGGGAAGGGAAGTTTGGTTTGTCACTTCGCTTCACTTCTAGTCCTTTGTTTCAGAAAGTCATCTCTTTGTTTTTGTGTGGTGGTTTCAGACTCAGACCCTGTTCAATCAACTAGGATAACTGCCCCCCGAGTCCACATAATTAACTTTATGAATAAAATTAAATATTGCTAGTTTAAAGTTTTGTTAATATAAATGGGTGGTTCATAATAAAGTTAGCATTACACGTGTCAAACACCCAGATAATAATCATCTCTTACGTCAGAGTTCAGAATAACCATAACCTTGTTTCATGCCGCCACCCAACTAACCTAACTACACCTGCTAAATCACATTTATGCCCTTCATGAGTTGATTTAATTTTTTTTTAAGATTTGTTTTTGAAATAAATAAATATACTCAATAATAAATCTAATTCAAACACATTTAACGTCTTATGATGTAATTTTTTTTTTTTATAATAATTATTAGGTTGATATGTTGTGTTTGGTATACAATAATAATTGTATGAATAATAAGTCCATATAAAAATAATGTTCTATATTAATAAATTATTAAAAAAATGTATCCTCATTGTATTTTTTTTTTAATATAAAAAATATTTAGTTTTTTTCACACATTATATGATGATGTAATGGAACCATGAAAAAGCCTTGCTTCAATATTGTTACAGTGTCTACCATGTCAGCATTGATATAACTCCTATTTGTACATTAAATTATTAAAAACATATTTAATTTCGCTTATGTTTTCCATTCGTGTTTTGAAAAGTTATTCATTTATTTTATGGAAATTTTGAAAGGTTGATAAGCACAATTCTACTTTTAACGTAATTAAATTCATTTTTATATGCTAAATTGGCATTAGTATAATATTCTTTTGAGAAAAGAGTAGAAAACCATTATGTAATCATGCCATCCTATGTAAGTTTACCAACTTTTATAGAATTATTTTTCTTAGATGACAAAACCCTTCCCAACCTCAAAAGGCAACATTATTAGATGTTGATTAATGGTTATATTAATCTATTATATTATATCTTATGAAGGAACATTGTGATGCACAAAAAAGAAAAAGAAAAAAAAGAAGAAGACATCTAATTCTATTGTAGTTATATTATTGTTCCTTAAAATAATAAATAAAAGTTTTATAAAAAATTGAGGAATATATTCAATTATGTATTAGAATGTATACTTTACTTTTCACTTAGAGTTATTGGTAATGTCTCCTGTATCTTGGTCTCATGCTCCTTCAAATCCTGTTACACACATCTAACAATTTATTCAATCAAATCCAAAAATAAAAGAAGTCTTCAAGGATGCATAACTTGTTCATGAGGTTAACATCATTTATTTAACATTAAATTATAAATTATACCCTCTAACCTTGACAAGTTTTCAATTCCATTTTTGAAAATTTATTTTTCCTTTAACTCAATTTGTTTCCAATACGATCCTTACATCCAATCCAATATGCATTGTTAAGTTCACCAAATCAACATCATTAAGAAAATGAATAATACTAAAACTAACAACAAGATTTGACAAAGCAAGAAAAAAGAATGATTAAATTTTAAAAGATATTTAAGTTAGAGAGGACTAAGATAAAACATAAAAATATTGAAATGAAAAATAAGTCAAAATTAAAAGTGTAATTATATATTCATATTGGAAGGTGGTGCCGTATCTCTCCCACTCAGCCACTCCATTGATCCGCCCAGCTAATTCCTAATATCTAGGGCCATACAATAGCTTGTGAAATTGGTATTGATTGCGTGGTATCATCACGTCCATACACGTGCCAGAGATAATTGACTGTCTACTTGAAAAGATCAGCCTATCAGAACCGACTAACTGCTAAAATAGTTAGTCTCCAGAATATCAACTTCCACGTAGACCGAAATAACCAATAAAGTAATTCCCACTATCACGAAATTGTCCCTTTGGAATTATGTCAGAATCTAGAAGGAAATTCACCTAATTACTAAATTGACCCCATTTGATTTATTTTTATTTGAAGCCTTCTTTTTACCATTTAAAAAGAATAAAAATAAAATTACTTTAGCTAGAGCTTCAAAATTATGTTATTGTCATGATGATTTATGAGGAAATAATTTTTTTAATAATTGATAAGTCCTAATGGATCAGTGGGCTGAAAAGTCTTCGGATGCTGCTGATCTTGAAGGCCAAGTCCTGAAAACACCAAATTCAATCAGGGAAAGACCAGTGGAGGCCGGTTTAGGGTCCTCCGATGGTAAAGTCAGTGATTTGAAGTAGAAAGAAGAGACTTCAAAGACTTCAATAATTTTTTATCTGGAATTCTAAAAGAGAGGAAAAAGTCTCCTTACCTCTGCGTAGAAGGGTCTTTATATAGTGTTAGAAATCAGTTATTTCTTCAATCGTCGTAGAGTTTGGAGGATTCACAGGGTAACTTCTATAACTGTCGTAGGAGTCACCTCATCGGGACCGGTGTTGAGATTCAAACAGTATGACTCTTCAACATGACTCTTGGTTAGAGTTGTGTTGAAGCACAACTCTTGGTGACCCTCGTTCGTCCCTCTTCAACGAAGGACGAGGGTCACCGCTTGCTCGTCCTTCATTGGACGAGCAAATAGGATACTGCTTGCTCGTCCTTCATTGGACGAGCGAATAGGTTACTGCTTGCTCGTCCTTCATTGGACGAGCGTAAGGAGGATGAAAGTAGACGGTTAACGAAGGACGAGTGTATCAACCACTCGTTCTCCGTTTTGTGCATCGCTATGGACGGCAATATGGACGAGTAGTTGGTGTTTTTCTTGCACCATCAGTTGCCCCCTTGTCCATGCGTCGTCCAAGAAAATATAGTAATTTATTTCTATGGATAGACGATCTTTTCCAACGATCAAAGATGCCACGTGTCACAATCTGATTGATGGTTTATTTCGTCGTTTTATATTTTCGAGATGAAGACCACGTGTCATCGTCTGATTGGTCGTGTCGTTTCATATGTCAGGCCAAACCATCTATAAATAGTAGAATGCCCCCATTACCCTCTCACTTTCTGAGATTTTTCCTCTTTGACATTCGTCGTCTAGAGCCTCGTCTAAGAGTTTCCCGCGTCTTAGAGCCAGGTATTCCCTCTCTCCTCGTCTTTTAGGTTTTCAAAAATTTTCTTTTTAGAAAATGTCAGGAATCACCATTTCCTCGTCTAGCGATAGTACAGAAAGAGCTGTGGACGAGTATTATGACGAGAGTAGTGATAATTCTAGCGACACTAGTAGTAGTAGTAGGGAAAACACTACTGACGAGGAGTATGTCTCAGGGGTCCCTGGGCTTCCTTTAGAAGAAGTACAAAAACAACTTAGGAAAACTGTAGGGTCCCAGGTAGGTACCTCGTCTTCAATTCCTCCGTCCAGTCCTTTGGACGAGACGGAGGTTACTGTATATAGCTGTGCTGTAGATATTCCTTCAAAGACAGACGAGGAAAGATTAAACAACCTTAGGCAGTGGTATCAAATCCCAGACGAGTTTAATCCCAGATTACCCGTCCGCGATGAGTGGTGTTGTAACCCTCATTTTGGGATAGGTGTGTATGAGGCCTACCTTCTTGGAGGTCTTAGATTTCCTTTAAATTCTTTTACCAGAGAGCTGTTAGTTAGGTTAGGTTTAGGGGTGTGTCAATTCAACCCAAATGCATGGAGATTAATTATCTCTATGCAAATTTTGTGGAGGGAAGTGTTTGGAGGGGATCGTCCTATCACTGTGGACGAGTTCCTCTACTGCTATAAACCTTCCGAGATTCATCAATCTCCTGGCTTTTATCAATTCACAGCCAGGAGTAAAGATTGTAGACTGGTGAAATCCTTGGCCTCGTCTGACAGAAATTGGAAGACGGAGTTTTTCTTCGTCTCTAGATTCTGGGCTGGAACTCCCGTAGACGTTGGCCAGGATTCCTTTGGTCGTTTTACTGGGGACCTAGGGAACCTTCGACCTGAGGGTAAGTCCCTTTGCTTTCCCCTTCTTTTCTTTTATCTTTTACTTATTACCTCATTTAACCTTAGTTTATTCCATTACAGCTGTTAGACGGCCCAGTTTGAGCAAGTTGCACCGTGACCGCGTCCACAGGGCTCGTCTACACGGAGACAGGGATTTTCATTCCTTGGTCAATCTCAGACGACTAGCTAAGTGGAGATTAGGTCCTAACCCGTCTGACATCGCAATTGCACACGAGGTTACAGTGAGAAAAAGTAAGTATTAGATTTTTGCATTCCTTGCATCTTTTACTTTCACTTTTCTAAGTGAGTCCCCTTCGTCTTTTTATAGGAATGGCAACTATCAGAAGTAATAAGGGAAAGGAGGTGAGTGCTGAGGGGAGTCGTCCTGAGCTTGAGCGCCAAGCTCGTCCTGTTGCTGGAGAAAAAAGGAAAACTGTGTCCAAACACTTAGATTTGGAGAACCTCCCCAGCAGGCGTGGAAAAAAGGCTAAGCATGGCTCGTCTCAGGTGGTGAAGCCCACTTCGTTGTCCCAGCAACCACCCAAAGTCTATGAGATCGACTCGTCCACTCCTTTGGAGTCCACTCCATCCAAGACTCCTCCATCCAAAAGCGCGCCCACCTCGTCTCAACCTCCTCAAAAGGCCCCTTCAAACATCATTGAAAATGAGGATTTGGCCTGGGAGCGTTTTAAGAACGCTGTGACGGACGAGGATATTACCGTTTGCTATGACATGTCCCTCAAGGACTTTGAACACTCAGGTGTTCATGACCTTTTTAAGGTAATGTTTCTTTCTTCGTCTTGACCAAATGTATATTTTCCTTTTCAAGGTAATTTATATTTGTTAATTTTTTTCAGGGCATGTCTAAGTTTATAGCAGCGTCCAGACAGGCCACTAGGTTGGACAAGACGAGGATCTTGCTAGAGACGAGGATCCAGGAGCTAAAAGCCGAGGCTAAGCAATGGGCTGAGGTTACTACCAAGACTACAGAGGAGGTGAAAGAGTTGAAGACATTGGTTGAGGAGATGAAAACTAGTGCTGCGGAGAAGGACGTTTGTCTTGAGGCCTTGCAGAAAAAGAATAACGAATATGGCACTCTCCTTTCCAAAGCGAAGGAAGATGCAGTGGCTGAGTTCAAAGCATCTAAGCAATTCATAGATGCTATGGACACCAACTATGCAGCAGGGTTTGAAGACTTCAGGATGGACGCTGCTGAGAAGTTTCCTGATGTGGACTTCAGCTCCATCGTGCTCAATTTGAACCCTGCCACCACTAGCTCTCTTCTTCAGACTGGCTCCGACGACATCAATGTTGAAGACGATGCTACAACCCTGCCCCCTCAGGATGCCTCCAATGTCGCTCCCTCTACTTAAGATTTTTTTTTTTTTTTGATGTATTTTGATTTGGTCCGTTTTGAGACCTTTCTATGTAATTTCAATACATTTACTTCGTCCAAGGTTTTAGGACGAGGTTTTAAACAATCATTTCAGTTTATTTACCAAGGGTTTTTTGGACGTATGATATCCACCCTTGGCTTAATGAATGTCGTTTTTCTTTTGTATATGTACGGACGAGTTTTACATATATATTTTTTTTTACTCAACTTCGTCCATATTTTACCTATGTTCATCTACCAATTTCATTTGAATTTCAAACGTAATTCGTCCATGTGAAAAGGTAATAATCAACATTACTCGTCCATGGACTTGTGAGATGATAACGATTATCATTACTCGTCCATGGACTTTTTGTTGAGAAATGATAAAGGTGAGCATTACTCGTCCCTGGACTTGGCTGATCTTCATGTTTATGAAGTGAAGGTCTTACATTTTTCTCGTCCATGGACTGAATTGTTTTAATAAAGGCCTTAAAAGATTGAAATACAGCCATGCATTTCTTCGTCCATGGCTTAACATGCACCCGTCTATCCAAGGCTTTCTCGCCCACGGTATGATTAGGTATAATGTTTTACCTTGCCCATCCTATGGACGAGACTGCCTTGGACTTTGCAACTTGCTCTTAGGCATTAGTTTTACCCCGTCCTTCGATTTGGACGAGTGTGCCTTGATTTCGCTTTCTAGGAAAGCTTGAGATTACATCTTCGCGTCCAGAGAATTTTCTCGTCTTGAGCTTTTAAGCTTTTTTATTTTTTTTTTTATTTTTTTTTATGAGTCGATATGAACAACAAGAATCGATGGAAAACATAAATTTACACAACATTATGTACATTCCACAAACATAGTTCATAACATAGATATTGTTCATAGACGAGGCATGCACTTTAGAGGCTAATGCCTTTATTAGAACAAATACAAACCAAACCATAATTTCGTCCATACGTTTAACATAACAAAGCCACACTGAAAACATATAAATAAACAAGTTTTTATGTGATCCCTGGGCTCGTCCAGAGTCATGCTCGTCCAGAGTCATGCTCCCCTAGGCTGGCAATTTACTGATAGTATCTCCTCAAGTGCTCCACATTCCAAGGATGCTCCAGCTCTGGTACACCTCTCAGGGTTATTTTCATCTAAGAAAATATCTTCCAATGCTTCTATGGGCTCTGCCACAATTCTCCATTCTTCGATATTCATTACTTGAAATTGCTCGTCTGTAGCCAACATGGCCAGATAACACTCTCTTGCTGCTAGTTGGTCTCCCTGTACTTGCCCTACCCCATGCTCCGTCGGGAACTTCATTGACAGATGGTATGTAGACGTAACTGCCTTCCACCTGTTTAGGGTCGGCCTTCCAACTATGGCATTGTAAGAGGACGAGCAATCTACTACTAGGAAATTCACATCGGTAGTCAACTGTCGTGGGTATGCTCCCACCACCACTGGCAACGTAACAGTACCTACAGGCTGTACCTTCATTCCTCCAAAACCTACTAAAGGCGAGTGCACTGGACGAAGCTGATCTCGTCCAACCCTCATCTGCTGAAAGGCAGGATAATACAGAATGTCTGCTGAACTTCCATTGTCTACCAGCACTCTTCTGGTTGTGTAATCAGCAATAAGCAAGGTGATAACAATAGCGTCATCGTGAGGATGGTGGATTCTCTCAGCTTCCTCGTTCGTGAAGGTCATCGCCTGCTCGTCCATGGGCTTAGCCCTCGGTGACCGTCCAGAAAGTTGGACGCTCTGCACTTCCTTCAGGTATGCCTTCTTTGTTTTGGACGATTGTCCAGTTATACTTCCCCCCATGATGACTCTTATTTCTCCGAGCGGCGGCTGCGATGATTCCTCCACCTTCCCCTTCAATTTCTCGTCCTTATGATCTCGTCCAAGGAAATTTCTCAGCTTCCCTTGCCTGATAAGATTCTCTATCTGCTGCTTCAAATCAAAGCACTCGTCCGTATCATGGCCATGGTCTCTATGGAAGCGACAGTACTTGTTTCTATTGCGCTTGTTGGGATCTCCCTTCAACTTCTCCAGCCACTTCAAGGAAGGCTCGTCCTTGATTTGCATAAGGACTTGCTCGAGTGGTACATTCAAAGGGGTGTACTGTTGATTCCGCGCTGAAGGGCCTGCTTTCTTCTCTCGGTCTTTCTTATCTTCTGTTCGTCCCTTCTTGGGACGAGGGCCTTGTTCCGACTGGCGCATTGAGTTGGCTTCCACTCTCTCAACTCTCTTCCTCTTCTTGGCTATGATAGCATCCTCTGCGTTCATAAAATTCTGGGCTGAATGAACGAGTTCAGCCATGGTCTGAGGCGCTTGTTCATATAACTTGTGAATAAACAGGTCAGAATGAACCCCATTGTGGAATGCCGCCAGAAGGAGCTTATCATCCACCTCGTCCACTGCCAAGGCGTCCCTGTTGAACCGCGTGATGAAGGACCGCAAACTCTCGATTTCTCCTTGCTCTATGGCTAGCAAGCTAGACGAAGAGCGTTTATGCCTCTGCCCTCCAATAAAATTGTTGACGAACAACTTGCTTAACTCCTCAAAGGACGTCACGATATTGGGGGGTATTTTGCTAAACCACACTCGTGCGGGTCCCTTGAGGGTGGTGGGGAAGGCTCTACACATTATCTCATCAGGAACTCCTTGAAGGTGCATGGTAGTCTTGAAAGTGGCGATGTGGTCAAAAGGGTCTCGTGTTCCATCATACGAGTCCAAGGAAGGCATCCTGAATTTCGGAGGCAAGGGATGGCCATTGATAGAGGCTGTGAAGGGAGAGTCTGTTCGGTGAACTAAGTCTTCCACGGGGTTAGTCCTCCTCATGTTCTCCCTCATCTCATCCATAACTTTCCTTATCTGATCCACTTCCTTTTCCAAGTGTGGTACCCTTCTGGGAATGGTACCCCTTGATTGGCTCTCCAGTTCTGCATGTCTTCCATCCCCTTGACTCTGTCCAGGGTCCTCTCCATAGGCCTCATGCCGTTGGCTCTTAAGGGAAATCTCCCTTCTCAATTCTTGGTTCTGGCGAGTCAACTCTGCCATAGCGGCAGCCATTGCTTGCATGTGCTGGCCAGGAGGGGGTTGCATGGCTGGTGCAGATTGTTGGGCACGATGGGGGTTGCTGGAAGCGTCTCTACTCTCTTGGGGGCCTGGACTGGTAACCCTTGATCTGGTCCGGACCATTTCAGCCCTTTGTCTGAGAAAGAAATCACGAACTCAACAAGTGAAGTTTAAACGCGACAAACAATTCTTCCCCACAGACAGCGCCAACTGATAAGTCCTAATGGATCAGTGGGCTGAAAAGTCTTCGAATGCTGCTGATCTTGAAGGCCAAGTCCTGAAAACACCAAATTCAATCAGGGAAAGACCGGTGGAGGCCGGTCTAGGGTCCTCCGATGGTAAAGTCAGTGATTTGAAGTAGAAAGAAGAGACTTCAAAGACTTCAATAATTTTTTATCTGGAATTCTCAAAGAGAGGAAAAAGTCCCCTTACCTCTGCGTAGAAGGGTCTTTATATAGTGTTAGAAATCAGTTATTTCTTCAATCGTCGTAGAGTTTGGAGGATTCACAGGGTAACTTCTATAACTGTCGTAGGAGTCACCTCATCGGGACCGGTGTTGAGATTCAAACAGTATGACTCTTCAACATGACTCTTGGTTAGAGTTGTGTTGAAGCACAACTCTTGGTGACCCTCGTTCGTCCCTCTTCAACGAAGGACGAGGGTCACCGCTTGCTCGTCCTTCATTGGACGAGCAAATAGGATACTGCTTGCTCGTCCTTCATTGGACGAGCGAATAGGTTACTGCTTGCTCGTCCTTCATTGGACGAGCGAATAGGTTACTGCTTGCTCGTCCTTCATTGGACGAGCGTAAGGAGGATGAAAGTAGACGGTTAACGAAGGACGAGTGTATCAACCACTCGTTCTCCGTTTTGTGCATCGCTATGGACGGCAATATGGACGAGTAGTTGGTGTTTTTCTTGCACCATCAATAATTATTTCATAATTAATTTTCTTTTTGCCTCAAAAAAAATTATGTGCTTTTCATTTTGATTTGTTCCAAAATTTAAAAATTCCATGAAGTAAATGTTACTTTCTAAAAGTCAAAATTTTTTACTTGTTGGTATTCTTTAGATCCCTAAACTTAAAAAAAAAAAAAACAAACAAATGTTGCTTCAAATATAAAAATGACATTGTAATTAAAAAACAAATCATTATATTTTATGTTTTTGATGACATCATTTTGAACTATGTTATCTATTTTAAAGATAATTGTTAACTATTGCAATATGAGAAATATGTTATTAGGTTTTGAAGTTCACCTTCTTTGTTAAGGTGGTTAAAAAAATTCAGATCATCAAATAAAACAAGGGTTAGCTTTGCAACTGGTCCACAAACAAGTTAAGTAGGTCTACAAAGATCTTGGGATTTAATTTTGTCTAATGGAATGGGGTTTAAGAAAAATAGTGGAATGTGTTAAAAAGTCTACCAGTTAAAACAATATCTTATTAAAAAAATATAGTATTCAATAAGTCTAGTGCCACGCCCCAATTTCACATATAACTAATGCGTCAAGTTGTGAATTTATGAATAATATATAATAAAAATAATGTTAATGGTGGATTAATATAAAGTGTGTCCGTATGATTTTTGAAAACTTGAAATATTTTAAGTCAAAAGTTTGAAGATTAAGAAGCATGCATAAAAGCTATAACCTTAAACTTTAGAAAGATCATCCCACAGGCCATCCTTTATTGAGTTGATAATTTGGTAACACACCAAAGTAGTTAGTTCACCCATTTAGCTTGTTTTTATTTTGAAAGGTAATAACTAATTAATAACTACTAAGGTACTGTTAGCTTAGTTGAATTGGGTGGGGATTGTCAATGTTAAATAATAATTAAAAAAAATCAATTATAAGCAAGAAAAATTATTTTCTAAAATTAAAATAACAAATAAATAATGAAGGTTGCAATATAATGAAGAAAAATACTTTACAATCTCAGCAAAGATCAACATATTGATAAAAGTATCAGAAGGGGGAAAAAAAAAAGAGTTAAAACTATTAACTATTCAAGTCAAATAATTATACAATTTAGGCCCAATGGGTAACGTTGTTTTAGTAACGTTGTTTGTATTTTTTGAAAATACGTATGGGTGAAAAAGTGTGTGAAAATACATATAATGTTGTTTAAAAACTGAAAACACATATTTAAACACATATACCAAATTGCCCAGCTTTCAAAAAAATACTTATACTATTTGTAGGATCTTTTTTTATTGTTAAATTGCTCAAATATTTTAGTAAATAATCATCCCTTTGGGATTTGCAGCCTCTATATAATAAGAGTGCGAGGAAAATGTTGAAATGCCTTCACTACACAAGATGGCACTTTGGTAAACACAATATATTTCCAAAGAAGAATCTTAAGGGCCATAGTCGTATTTTCCTTGGAGAAAGAAATGGCAAGGATAGTTGCCGCGTAAATATTGTGAATATGAACCACCACTGACCATATCTCTATAAATATATGTTTATGATCTGTCAACGACCTTCAACTTCAACAACCAAAAAAAAAAAAAATAACTTCAACTTCCCAACTTTTTCTTTCACTTTCTCTTCCATTCATTCCAATCAGACTCTTCTCTACAGAACTAGAGTTTACTATTCCATCTCCAAACAAAAAAAAAAAATGAAGAAACCAGGATTCTTTGCTGCCTCAGTTGCCGCAGCTTCTGCTACCATCTCTGCTTCTTCCCCAAGCTCTGTCTGTAATACTACTCAACAGGTAATTAACCTTGAATCTGTTTCTGGGTTGTTTTCCTTTTGATCTCTCTCATTCATTTTTCAATTGGGTTTCTCCAATTTTTCTTTTTTCACCCTTCTTTTTGGTGTTCTACCCTGTTTGGTTTCCTAGAAAATAAGGTTTGACCTGTATTTCAAGAAATCAATTTGAAAAGGCCATAGCCTAAAAATCCCAACTTTTTTCTTTCCTTTCTTCCTTTCTTCTAGCTTTCCCTTTTTTCAATTCGTTTCCCTCTCTCTCTCTCTCTCTCTCTCTTTAAGTTTTCGAAGATTTGGTAATTGATTAATTTTGGTGTTACGTTTTCTTTTTGTCTCTGTTTTTTTTCTAATCCTAGTTTCAACTTTCAAGGCTAACTTTTTTTAATTGATGTTATGATTTTCAGGGGGCTGAATTGAACAAAAATCAAGGAAACTCTTCACATCAAAGGTCATCTTCGACTGATAAATTTGCGCCGAGGTTTGATGGTCTAAGATTCATTGAAACGCTGGTCACTGCTCACAGATAAGCTTCATCATCAAGCTTTCAGGGTTCCATGCTCATGAGTCATGACCTCTATCCATATTTGTCTTTTATTATTTAAAAAAAAAAGGCAATTCTGAAGAAATTTCAACTTTTTTGGTAGATCAGATTTTAAGTTGAGAAATGAAGGAACTGTAATATTTCAGGTGTTGTGGTAGTTTTTTTTTTACTGGTCAGATCTATGCTTGTTATTGTTCAGAACTCTCTCTCTCTAATAAATTATATATCTAAGCCTTTCTTTATATCGTGGTGTTATTTTTTTGTTTTGCTTTTAAAGGAACGTAATTTTCAGCATTCAATTGCCAATAAAGGTTGTCAAAGTGATGCCTTAAGCAGTCCATGTTATGTGCAGTAGAATATGGGAAAAAAAAATAGTACACAAAAGACAACCATCTATGACGGCATGCAGTGAGATTGTCCCAAAAAAACAATTTCTTAGTCTCATTTTAAAATTGAGACATGATTAATGACTTTTATAATCTTTTGTTTCACGTGAAACGTGGCTCATACAAGAGTCAACAAAAGTAACTAGAGAATTAGACGAATTGCTATGAATTGGGAATTTGGGAGGGATTGAACTGCTCCAAAATTTGGCAAAAGGTAAGTGCTATGACCAATCCACAACAACCTCAGGGCCTCATCCTCAATGAAGCCCCAGAAGACAATTCTAGAAACTGCCTGATCTGATTATTATACTGATAAGCTTTTTTTTTTTTGGAATTTGATTGGTCTTCATTCTTAAACTCAGTTGGAGATGATCCCAAATGTTCTTTTTCAAATCCAATTCGGCAACAACCCTTATCTCTTCATCTTTTTAATTTTTTAATAGAGGTAGATAGTAGGGAAGGGAGAAAGTGAGGTTCGAACCACAAACATGGACACTACAAAAACTGTTATTCCAATTTGATTCTGTTTAACTTCAAGTTCTTACTCTATTATGCACCATTTCATTGACTTCGCAATACATTTAAGTATTAAAATTACTTGAGGTGATATTATAAAAGAGGTGCTATTCTGCTAGAATGTGTCCTGAGTTCTTCATGACTAGAGCTCTCTCTTTGAATAGTTAGGGGGGGATCTTGTTTCAATGATAGTAGAATGTAGAATCTCCAATTCCTTATGCACTCAAAAGAAAGGAGTCCTGGAAATCCTCTAATTCCTTGTGATGATTAGACGAGCATTAAAAATCTCTAAGGTTTCGATATTGAAACTTCCATGATGCCAAAACACTTGTTTAGTCAGACAAACATCATATGATATGAATCATAAAGTCATGACTCATGGGCACAATTTAATGCCTCATTCTGAAAAGCATTGTCAACCATTCTGTTAAGATTTTGATTGAAAACGGTCGGACTCGGAGCACATCCCCCCACTTGTTCAAGTGTGCAACTTGCCTTTCACACTTCACATGCTTTGTTTTATTATTCTACTTTCTACACACTACCGATCCAATCTATTCCTACAATAATGCGATACGGCGCCCAAAGAAATAGATGTTACAAACTTAGAGTTACACTTTCTGTGCTTACCTTTTTGTGTGCTTGTGTTGTTGATTTTTTTACATTTTTTTTTTGTTTGGTTTCTTTCGGTGGCCAATTTTTCTCACATCCTTTTCATACTTTTTGCTAACGAGCTGTGCTTTTCTATATTAACACCAAGCACTTTCCTGCACTATGCAAGGTGTGATTGATGAAAAGTATGTGCTTTGTTAACGAGCTTTGCCTTTCTTTTATAATTGATTTTTCCCTTTTGGATAGGAGGATTAAAAGTTTGTAAAGTTAGTGGAAATGGAAATGGAGTGGCACACATAGTGCTACACGGGGACAGCATTTATCTTTCCAAATGACCACACAATTAACTTTTCCTCATAATCAGATCAGAATTAGTTTGCCAAGGTAAGTGAAATTAGATAACTGAACCATTTTGTTGGTAATGGAGGTGCACCAGCTTCACCCATTCGAACGTACTAGTCGTGGAGCCTTGATTTAATTTCAAGGGAAACATAATTAACATACCCATGTATGCATATACGTGCATATATACATACTGTTTAAGAGTTAAGACCATATGAAATATAAAAAACCATTCATGTTTTTACCAAGTGATATTTTACACTAAGAATCCATAAAACAATAACGTATTCATTATTTTTTATTTATCTGTAAGGATTTATTTATTTTATTTTTCAAATTTACACTCATGAATGAAATTATTTTTAATAGGTAGATGGGCACCCAAGTACAATTTACATAAATCCATGTCATTATGTAATTATACCATAGTTTTCTTGCCTATTACACAATTTTTGTGAAGGAGGATAAATTATCATATAAAGAATTTGAGGTCTTGTTAGCTTGTTTGTCTTTAATATAAAATTTAAAAGATAATACGTTCTTCTCCCCCACGGCCCTGTTAAAACTCTAATTTTGTTTTGATTTTTTTTGTTTTTGTTTTTGTTTTTGTTCTCTACCTTCTTTTGTCTTTTTACTATAAGTTTGTAACCTTAATTAGAAGACAATGATAAAATGGGAAACATTTTTCTTTATTTTTTTGTAATGAATTTTGATGTATAGAAGTGTATTTGGTTATATTTTATTGATTATAAGATTGTTAGAAAAAAGTGTATTTGGTTATAAATATGATAAAAATTAATATAGCAAGAAGATATATATAAAATAATTCATCAAAAATTAAGAAAAAAAATCAAATTATAATCGGAGAGGGGGTAACAATCATAATATAACTAGTATACAACTCGTGCACATGTATGGTACAATTAAAAATAATTACAATTACATACATACATGAGTTCAAATTATACATAGTGTAAGAGTTACACATTTTTTAAGTTATAGATATATACATGCGTTTTATTTTTTTGTTATTATTATTATTGTATATAAATGAGTTTACTTTTTTATTTTTTTTTATTGGGTTTTTGATAGTTTGATTTATTTATATTAGTTTCTTTGTCTTTTGCACAACATTAATTCATCTAGAAAAAAAATTAAAAAAAAAAACTTAAATAGGACACATTATGTGAAATTAGACAACAATTGAAATCCAATTTAGAATCTAATTAGATTTTTTCTTAACTTTGGCTTTAATTATATATATAGACCATTAGCTTTGTTTTTCCATAGTTGTCATTAAAATTGAAATATTATGTACAAGAACAAGTAAACCACTCTATAATTATGTTGGTAGATATTGATATTTTAGTCTTTTATAATTATTAATGTAGGGGCTCGTTTTGTCGTTGATCCCCCAACAATACATTTATTTAGAGAGTGGGACGTAGGGTTTGGCGCTAACAGGCCTGCCACCGGTTCGCCGGAAGCGCTCTTCCTTCTTGAGGGCTTTGCTTTGTTCTTTTTGGCTTGGGGGTTGCTCCTCGGATGGCCGAGGAGCCCTTTACTCTGAAGGGCCCCTTGCATTATATACCCTCTTTGGCCAATCCTAGCCTTCCAGCTGTCAATCATCTAGACCACTGCTTAAGAACCTGTCCCATCAGCCACGTTCCCCACCTTACTGTGGGTCGCAGCACCCAAGGTTCCGCCGTTCAGGAGTCCTCTCAGCATTAAGATTGCCAGGGGAGTTAGGTAGATGCATTAAGTGTGGATGTGACCGCCTATACTGGGCTTGTCCCCCACCTGGGATTAGGATAGGTATGCCGAGGATAGGGTCGTCCTCGGCGTGGCCCAGAGGGCTAAAAAGCCCCTAGACAACTGCCTGGGACAGCCATCGACCCTCGGCATGGGCCTTGGGCCAGCCTAGAGGTGGGCCGAGACTTCCAGGCCCACAGGCCCCACAATTAACATAATTAAAAAATGTTTAATAATTTTATGAAGTTTTTTTTTTGAGGAAAAAAAATTATGAAGGAGATATGTCAAATTACATTATGCTCACAAAAATGGTTCTATACTTCTATTTCAACAGTAGTCTTTTAATTTTATGATTTGTGAAGCCTTATAAATAAATTACAAACTTGTTTGCTAACAAACACATATAATCAATTCTAAAATATTCATTTGTCTCTTGAGAATCCAAAGATGAGTTAAGAATAAGCAACTAAATTGCATGTTTACTAATCAACTATTTAATCCTCGTAATTGTCATAGAAAATATCAAATTGTTAATGATATTCAATCATAAAGTCATCTTGATGATTAAAAAAAAAAAAAAACACCCAAACATTTTTTTAGGTGGAGCTACATTATCCAAATCTCCAAAAACCAAATTTCAACATTAGGTCAAAAGAAAAGTGTCATGTCTAACACAGTCATAAGTCATTTATTTTTTTCTCTGAATTAAGATATTATTTTTTAGGGATTTTTTTTTTGGTTACAAAAAAAGAATGAAATTTTTGTTTTTGTTTTGGGAGGGGCCAACGACTATAGATTTGGGCAAGGTAGGCATTTTTATTTTTTAATGAATCGTTATTTGGACCTTGGGCACTAGAAAGCATTAATTTGTTGAGGAAATTTGGGGCAATTTTTCAAATCTTGTCATAATTTTTTGCACACATGCTAAGAAAAATTTAACCTTGAAGTGGTCAAAATTTCAAGACCAGATTTAACATTTTTTTAATGATTTGTGAAAGCCGAAAAATAGAAAAAAATCATAAATATTAAAAAAAAATGCTTGAAACGCCAAACCAATTGCTGAAACCCCTCTCTAAAATTTTGGAGTGAATTTAGGAACACAATTTGGCCCTTATTTTATTTCTTATTGGGCCATGGCCCTCTTTGGTCTTATAATGGTTCTCACCATATCCCTTAAGATATAAATTTTTTTTTAAAAAAATCAAAAATCTTGGTACATGATTTATGTAAACGAAAAGAGTCATAATTTATTTTGACAATGAGATTCTTTTTTGACTAATGACAATCAGGCTCACCAACTATTGATGGTACACATGTAACATATAACATATTGTTCCGGAGCATTGACAATTGACATAGCAATTCATTAAAGAAATCTCTAAAACCCAATGAGCTTTTAATTATATATATTGATTGATAACATTTTGACCGGCGCATTACCACAACCTTTCCACTCTTTATTCCCATCTATTTTAGAAAGACCACACAATATAAAAAATAAATAAAAAATAAAAAATTCTTGCACCACTAGATGCATTGCATTGTGGTTACACGTTTCAAAACCGTACCTAAAAATGCACACTCGTGCAATTGACCCCAAAAGAGAATGATGTAATGTCCTTAAAAAGGTCATGATTTAATTTGCACTTATCAGAGACCAATTTTAACCAGTTAATTTCTGGTCAAACTTCAGCATCAGAAATTAATCTAATTAAAAACTCACCCAAAGCTCTCTCTAGATCTATATATATTCCCTCTAATCCAATTAACTTGCTTCAGAACAATTCAACTCGGTACTTTTCATATTTCTCAAACATAAAGCTACAGTCAGTATGTCACTTTACATCATGTGAAATTAAGAAAAAAAATTAAAAGGTTGATTTATGAATGTCACAGGCTCACAACTTAGCTAGGAAACCAGACCAGAGGGCATGCCAAAAAATGGATATATAGGAAGGACTTGTTAGAGAAATTGACAAAAAGAAAAAAAAAATCACAGGTAGACAGAATGGAAAGATATTTTAGGACAGGGAATGAATAAATAAACCAATAAATAGTAAAGAGTGGCTATATATACTCATAAATTTCATCCTTCAGAACCAATGGAATAATAAGAAGACCATGAAGCCAGCAGTGATGATTTGCAATGTAGAGTGTGTCACAGTTGTATGAACTCCATAACTAATGTCATCAGGATCAGGTCCTACATCAGTGCAATTTAGACCAAGCTTTCCTTCCCTGCACAGGTTGGCAAACAAGCCTGGTGGGTATTTTCCATAGAGGTTGATGTAGCTGAACATGGTTGAAGCACAATCAGTTGTCAAGTCATTGATGGCATCCGCGAAAGGGCAAGCAAAGTCTTTCAAAGCGTTACAACAAACCACAGGTGGGTATTGTGGTCCTTTGCACCGGGCTGTGAGGATTGTATAGTTCTTGTTCTCAAAGTTTTCAGTACATGCTGCACATAATGAAACATATATAATTTCATATCGCAACTCCTCCACGTCTAACTCAATCATGTAAAAATGACATTATAAATTCAGAGTTAACACTCTCTTTGATTTTAATTTCTTTCTTCTTCTCTTTTACTATTAATAAATTTTTTTTTTCCTTTCATTCTTTATGGTTGCAAAATGAAAGAAAGTGTAAAAACAGATTGTTGCAGGTACTTTTCTTATTAGAAAATGACATGTATATGGCATGACATGGTGCTGATCGTCAATAATGTATATATGAACCCTCAAAGCCAAAACTTCTAGCATTTTTTTTTTTGGGCTTCACAAAAATATATTGAATGCTATGCAGAAAGATTTAGAATTTCCGATAGAATTGAATAGATGCAAATCATAAAATAGGCAAGAAACAACCATATTTCTACATCCTCTTTCCCATCTTCTTAAATGAGAAAATAAATTATATAAAAAGCTCAAAAATCTGAAGTAGGAAAAGAAACAGATTAAAAAAAAAAAATGTTACACCATTTATTAGGAATCAATGCCATTATGACTGTTAAAATTTCAGACATCAGCTTGCAATGTGATACATTGATCAAAGAGAAATCCAGGATAGAAAAGCAGCATCGACAAAAATTAGAGCACATTTTTCATTTTTCAGTTGCATTAACAATTAGCATAAAAAAAATGGAAGAACAAAAGAGGAAAAAGAGATCAAAGTAATACCTTTCTTGGCCTGAAGGAGGACACGGCCAGTGGATTCATCACGTGACTCAAATATTTCATCTGCAACATTAAACCGAAAAAAAAAAACCCAAATTAATGTAATTCAAGAATTCATATTGAACATGTCAAAAACTCCACACACACACACACAAAAAGGGAAGGAAAAGAAGATTACCTGAAAGGAAAGAGGAATTAGAAGAGGCCAAGCCTGTGATAAGGAAGAAGGAGAAGAGGAAGAAATAAAGAAGAAAATGACTCAAAGATGCCATTATTTTTTTTGGGGTTTTTCGATGGTTGCTTGGAAGATTGGGCTGTGGAGGCGACAATCTCCGCCTTTCCCACAAATTCGGCAACACTTTGTAAGGTTTTTGTTTGAAGGAGAGAGTTGCGGAAGAAGTGCAGGAAATGTGGTGGGAAAAAACCGCGTAAGTTTTTATTGTTTAGGGCAAGAGAGAAAGAGTCCCTTATTATTGTATGTTAATGTTATTACTACAACAACAACAACAACGTAAGACGTTGGTTTCTTTTAAGGTTTTAGATTTGGTACCACTCAATCCAGTTGTCCATTTCTGGGATCATCTTTGCCAAATTTAGTAAGTGTACATTTTAAACTGTATTAGCATCTGCATTGTTTGTGTGCCACTCACTGCCAAATAAATCCCTTGCCCTCCAAAATCTAACCTCCACTCCAGACTCCAGTGCACGTGACTCGCACATGCCGAGGCCTCATTCAAACTCGATTTTGTTGTCACTCCCAAACAAAACCCAATCTCAGACCAATGCCCACTGGAAAATACAAAGCTATCCTAATTGCATACATGCATGTGGTTCAGTCAGCGAGACAGAGGTTTGAGAA
The DNA here is from genome assembly GCA_019022515.1 of Quercus aquifolioides. Classification (NCBI taxonomy): domain Eukaryota; kingdom Viridiplantae; phylum Streptophyta; class Magnoliopsida; order Fagales; family Fagaceae; genus Quercus; species Quercus aquifolioides. Next base: position 30,968,397 of record CM032329.1, read on the forward strand.
TGAGGAGTAACTTTGATAAATTGGGTTTGAATGAGGCGGCATGTGCGCGTCACGTGGACCGGATGTTATATATTTTTGGGAATGGGCTATTTGGCACTGTGATTAAAGTTCAATTCATGTACTAAATAGTCTAAATTGATGAAAATAGAGGATGAGGAGATCTAATTTCAAACGACCAATATAAAGTTTAGAGGGTTCTAGTACATTTTACACACGCGAAAAAACAATTGAAATTGTGACTTTATTTGTAAAGGTGTGTGCATTAATATGTATGTAATAAACACTAATCCTTAACTAACACGTTGGTTGATCTAGTGGTAAGGGCTTGGGCCAACACGACTTAGAGTATGGATTTGAGTTCCCTCACTAGCAGCATGTTGCAGCTCTTTATACCTCATCTGTAAACTGTTCACCTAACTCATTACGACTGTGGTGTAGGGTCTTAACTCGAGAGCAGTTAGAGTGCTACTATAGTCACACTCAGGTAGAGAAGCCACACTGATCGCCCCCTCTAACTATTTTTTATATTTACCAAAAAAAGAAAACTACTGTTTACACATAATTGGTTTTTGCTCCAAACTTGTTCTACTCAAGAACAATTACTACTGATCATTTTTGCCCGGTCAAGCTATCACTTGTCAAAAGATTTAATACTAGGGGGTTTAAGTGATAGTCATGGTATATGACATTAAACACTAACAAGAAATTGTACAAACGGTATCAGCATTAGATACACCAAAAGAAAGCACCACGACATACGGTTTGATGGATCATCCAAGATAACAAAGGTTCCGATTAATAACATTTCACTCTGGCCAGTCTGTGAATATCTACACGCTTGTTTGCTTCCCGATTAGAATGGGAAAGTTCAAAAGCTTGGAACTGATTTAGGAGCTATATGCAATCATTAACAATTGGTTAAATAGGGAGTTGGTTCTAGAGCCATTCGTTAACTAATGAACCACAACGCACAACCTCCACGTTCAACTCAAATCTCTTAAAAATTTATACCCAAATTGGTAGCTAACTTAAGACAATCTCTCCCAGTTCATATTAACATTGGCACAGAGAAGTCTAAAACTTACTAAAATTAATTTTTGGCCCCAAGCAACACAAAAATAGTCCAAAACGTTCTCTCACATCTCTGTGGTTTTGGCACATTGACTTTGGCAAAAAACAGAGCAGGTCATCCGCAAAGAACTTTGCACTTCCATAATCAAAACTTTCAATTTTGAATTAGTTTACCAAGGTATCAGATTTGGCAAAACTAAATTTCAATGTACTTGGAAGTAGAAAGCACAAAGAATCAGCAAAAGTAAGAGTGTAAGACCCGTCTAGATGGAGTAATAATTACATAGTCCCGGAGCGTTTGAATTAATCCCCTATCCTCTGGAAAACCATGCATTCAAGTTTGAAGTTGGAGGGCCTGACACAACCCAAAAAAAATGCGTTGGCCAGAAAAAACAGAAATTTTCTCTCAAAACAGCCATGTTTGAATGGAATTTAATTTATACGTGATGTGAGCATCACTGGTCAATTAGTGTGCACCATCATCTTAGGGAGTCTGAGAGACTTGGTAATAGGACTTGATGCCAATTAGTGTGCACTACCTGAAAACAATCCCCTTTGGAGCAATCACAAAGAGTTCCTTCAACATCAAAGCCATGGTTGCACCAACACCACAACAAAGTGATCAGGATGGCTGATATCAATCTCATTCTTGCCTAGTTGGTTAACAGATATCTCTGCTGTGTCTTACTTTACGTGTGATGGACCTGCCCATTCGAAGACGCCTAGTGGTGAGTGCTTCTAATAATGCCACTAAAGCATCTTCTACTGCTTCAGCTCGTTTATCCAATCCATAGGATGTAAACTCTGGGAGAAGTTGCAGCTCAGAGAGGAGGCCAATGGCTGCTGCGGCTGTACAAGTACGATCCCAAGATGGTTGGGGCCTGCCCTCAAAAGAATATAATTTATTACCATTTACCAAGCAAGTTTAATGAGTAAGGAGCTTAACATAGATGGAAAAGTGATGAATGAACAAAGAAACAGAGAATGGAAGAATTTTAAAGTCCCGTTTCACTTCTCACCGAAGCTTATGCATAGCAGATGCTCCAGTAGCCAGAGAAATACAAGGAAGGTCTTCTGCTCCCCAAATTGACTTTGCTTGTTCCTGCACATAGAAACAGTATGTTAATAAACTTCTCGACACTTGCTCATCATAACGAATAAATAAATGAACTTTCAATAGCAGAAATCAAATATTTGTCTACAATTTTTCTGTTTAGTTGAGTCGTCAGCTTCAAATTGTTCTTTGGGGGTTGTCCACATAAGTAAAAGAAGGTTGGAAAGTTCTTCAAAGTATTTTTATTATTATTATTTATAAATGACAGTTCTTCAAAGTATTAGTCTTTACATCCCTATAATATTTGTCCATTGCCTCCAAAGGTAAGAATAATATTTTACACTTCCACATAACCTTTGTCAATTGTATTTTATTACAAGAAATATGATTAATTTTTCTCTTTTCAAGGCAGAAGTAAAAAATGTAATATTGAAAAGTAAATATTGAGGTAGGTCAGTAGGTGAAAGCATGAAACTCATTTTTACTGGTTTGCCAAAAACTTGTGCATTTCAAGTGGGACAATAGGGAGGAAGTATTAAATAAATGCTTAGTCAACACTTTATCCATGTTAACTATATACAATTCTAATTAAGGAAAAAAAAAAAACTATAAACAATTCTAGAGAATTGATCTGTGGCTCCAAAAAAAAAAAAAATCATGTTTTGATCTCATAGGAATAGCTGCATACCATATATATATATATATCTGCCTGCACAGGCAAAAGACATAGTAGCATAAATTAAATTCCATAGCATCATCCAGATCTAGGGACAATGTCCCTATAACAATGAGGCCAATATTCAAAAACTATACACAAAACTGAGATTCCTGATTTTTAGTGTCTCTCTGTTCCCCAGAGGCAGATATCCTAACCATAGGTCTGATCTGCTTTTCATCATAATCACTAAGACTAAAACATAAGTATAAGAGACACCTTTAGGGACTGACTAATAAGTAGTTGCATCTTGCATCATCCATGGCCAAACATATGTGGCATAACTCACACAAGAAAATAATTGTATGCTATTTGTTAATGAAAAGTGTAAACCCAACTATTCATAACATACATGTTAAACAAAATCATAGGAACAAAATATTGCTTTATAGGGTCACCTTAAGACGGCTGAACATTGCATTTGAATTGCTCCAGGTACCATCAATTAGAATGAAATTCAGAGTTTTATCTCCATTTGTCTGTGCAGTAGAACCAACATGAAAATTACCACCTTGTTCAACTGGAAGAAGAAATAATAAATTTCAAATTAAGACACCCAAAACTACATCAAGAAAAAGGTGGCAATCAATAACAAGTTGAATTATGTTGTTATGCAAAGAGAATGGCATCTTTCTATTATTTTTCCATCTACAATGGATTAAGGATTGGCTGAGGTTTTCCAAGATTAGTGCCCCCCCTTTTTCGTTTTGCGACAAGTAGTTTTACTAAAAGAATGCCAAGAGGCAATGGCCATGCACACTACAGTACTACACTAGTAAATGACAGAACTGCTGTTTGTTTTTCTTCACAAAATTATTCTCTTTCTATCACTCTGTTGTTGTCACAATGGATTGATGATATCATATGGATTCTCCCACATTAGAGCTTTTGCGTTCCTGCAAATTTTCGGTAGAGCATGATAATGCTTTCTGAGCTTAGAATATGTCTGCTATCATACAATTAATTTTCACATTCATCCAAAATAATGCCTTTTTCTTCCGTTTCAAAGTGGCCAGTTAATTAAAATGAAAAAAAAAAAAAAAACAAAAAAAGAAGATCTAATTGTCCTGTTTGGTTTCAGTTTAATTGGTTTGTCACGTATTTAGAAAATGGATGGCCTAAGACTGCAGCAATAAAGGCAGATGGTATAGATTGAAGGATCTGCAAGGTCACGGGAAAGCCAAAATGAACATGGGTGTATCCTGAGAAGTGTCATGATAGACAATGACTTAAACAAAAGAAATTAATTCAGATAGAACATATCAGCAAGACAGGAAGCAAGCAAGCAACTCAATATTATTGCCATACAAATTTTTTGAATAAAACATTATAAGTTTTTTTTATAAGTATTTTATTATTATTAAACATTATAAGTTAACACAGCTTAAAAGAACATGATAAATAAAACAATTGGTAATAACTGATCATCCTAATTTTTCACGCGGTGCATCCATATGGTGACTTGGTGAGACATGATCAATAAATTTATTAGTTTCTGCACTTTTAGTTTCAGTTCTAATGACTATTAATTCATGATAATCCCAAATATAATTCAAGATTTGCAACAGTTATATGTAAAAGCCACAAAAAGAAATCTAGCAAAGTACATTGTGTTAAAAGTAAAGAGTACCATCAATTGTGTGCATTTCTGATCTGCTGAAGATTCTTGACCAAAGGCATCCTGAACAGATTTTGATGTGGCATTCTTGTTGGGATAAAGGCACCAAACATTATTTTTTCCTGAAAATTAATATAATATGGTCAGAAGAAGTGATACCACAGGATTAAAATGCAATACTATTACGGTGTGAAATCAAAATGCTCAGAATGAGGTCAATCAACTTTAATATGTTAGCTTTGCTAAATGCCCATCCTTAAGATTCAACATGCAGTTTATTACAACCATAATCAATGAAACAATAACATTCAAACAAGCAAAGAAAATCACATCAATGACTCCATCTGCAATTTAAAAACCATTGTATCAGTAGCTGCAAGAACAAAAGAATAATAAACTTTTGTGAGAAACAATGGTTTTGACCCCAATCATGGCTAATTACCAATTTAAAACAAATTTCACAATTAAGTCCGGTAACTTAATAAGCCAATTGATTAATTGCATGGATAAAACAACAAAACAGCAAATCCCAATAACTCATGCACACAAACACATCGAAGTGTTTACGGAGAGAAGAAAAACCCACAATAGGCAAAAAACTCTCCGGGGGCCTATAGCACCATCCACTAATAAGGATAGTTGCGACACATTACACTTACAAAAACTCCAAGTTCTAAGTAAGAGTAGATGTATCCAAGCTCCCTGCTCCTCCTAGCAACCAATTGTACCAATCCTTTCTCCTTACTAGCTTCCGATTCCTCAAGTTGGGACACCAACCACAAGTCCAAGCACTTGAACACCTCAAGGCCACTTGAAGATTTGTAGGGATTGCTCCTGTGATTCCTAGCACCAAGCTTCAATCAAAGATCACTCAAGGTATCTATCATAGATGGCTTGGGTCTCCTCTCAATGGATATGGCAATTGGAGAGGGTAAAGGTGTGAGGCTACCATGGGTTTTTTGCTCTAAGGAAATGGGTAGCTCTCTCAATCTTCAATCTGAAAATTAGGGTTTAATATGAGACACATATGAGATAGTAGAGAGGGGTAATTGAATGGGTACAGCGGGGAAGGAAAGTAACTGAATTCTCTCAAGTTCTGAAACTCACTCAAAGGAAAGTCGAGTCTCAAGCGAAACACTTTGCCCAACGATATTTTAAAAACTTCCATTTCGCTCGAAATCTGCTTGATATGCCATTTTTGCTTGAGCGAAATCTTGATGCAGCAACTCCACTTCCAGCAATTGAACCTCTCATCTCAAATACAATTCAGGCTAAAATTGTACAAATACATGAAATCATTTGTAGAACAATACAATGAAATTTGGAATGAAATATGCCAACACTAGAAATCCAAACATTCTGTATGAATAGTTGAACGTGTTTCAAGTAGGAAACTCAATAATGAAGTGTTGGACGTAGGAGGACTTAAATAAAAATAAAATTTCACCACACTGAAATTAGAACTTACTTTGAATTGATATTAAAAGCACAATAAACAACTTCCATATACAAAAGTTACACATTTTAACAGTACCATACTGCCATCAACTAATGTAAAATTTCATAATCACAATAAAGCAAGAAGACTGCAAGTGACCTGCATGTTTGAAAGTGTTCCACATGATTTCTTCCTGTTCAGTAATGCCAAAGAGGCACAAAGTTGCAGCTTCAACACCAAATACTTGCCATAACAACTTTCCAGTGTTGTTCTGGCGAAGGAAATCCTACAATTTTATTACTGTCAGTCAAATGAACTTTGAAAGATATTATTGCATCAGGAAAACTGATGCACAAAATGAGCAGAAATAGCAAAACCTTTGGATGCATATACAACCAGAACCGCATTCCACGCCATAGACTGCAGGGCATGACTCTAGAACACATACAGTCTTCAAAAGGAAGCCAGCACTGCATAATTATGAAAATATGAAACAATTTTGAAACTATGAAAATGCATTTTATCCTCTTCTGATATGCATCAAACACATCTTGGCCCTCAAAAATGCCAAGCTACCAACCAAATCATTAAAGAAAATGGAAAGTAACACCCAGCAAAATATTGCAATGATTCTATACAGCAAACAAATACCTTCTGACAAAGGTAACCCCTACTCCCAAGCAAGCGACATGCTATTTGTCGAGCTGAAAAAAATTGAAGCTTTTTTTCAGAATCTCCTAAAGCTTGATATGTTGCTCGGTGCTTTTTATCCTCTTGAACCTTAAAATAGCCCTGGAATTTAAAATAGAAGATTACAAATATGGTTTCTACAAATCGGAGCAAACCCAATAGAACTAGAAGTAAACAGTGATTACTGAACCACCAGTGGCCATGGTTAATACACAGAAACTTCCTTTTTTTCCCCATAAGACAACTCTTTCTTTAACAAAATTAAAGTCAGCGTCATGTGTGTATAACTATGAGAAATTTGAACTCCCTTTGCATTGATCTAACACCCCTTATGGCAGGTTCCAGATACAGGTGTTTGGGAGTAGAGGATCATTGTACATTGTGAAAGACAAACTATAAATGAATACTATTGTCTAAACTCTTCATCATACATATATGGATTTGGTTTTTCAACAATTACACTTAATCAATTGATAAAAATCCAAGATTTCAAATAAATGTAAGTCCAATGTTTCATTTGCTTTGGTTCCCACAGAACTAAGCTGAAATGCTATTGACATAAGGATGAAAAATGCTGATAGAAATTCCATCAAATCATCACCATTCTTCTATTTTCCTGGTACCCACCGCAATTAATTAGACCCTTTTGAATTGATGTTTGTGGTTAATTAATAAGTAAATAAATAAATGAACCCAACAGATTTATTCTTCTCTTTTCCTCGTTTTTTTTTCAACAAACAAAAGTGATGCTCAGTGTTCTCCAACACCCAGCTCGAATTCGTGAGTGCTTCTTTCTTTAGCTTTCCCAGAAACCAAACAAAGAAATAAATTTAATTTATAAAAACAAAAACAAAACAAAGTAGAAGAAGGACCTGGAGCTTGCCACCGCTACCACCAAAGGTCATGTGGGCGTCAATATCTATCTCCAAAGCCTTCATTTGGTCAACGATATCGGTGACCATAGTTGGCAAAGGAGAGTTGGTGCCCCAGGCCTGCCACTCCTGCAATGTAACAGACCCATTGGCAGGAGGAGAGCGAGAGGCTGAGCTTGACATGGGTCTGAGGAGGAAGAGGGTTATTCTTCTGGGTTTAGAGTGTATAATGTGGAAGTGGGTCTTTATTTTGAATGCGAGAGACGAAGAAAGAGAGTATTTGAATGCGAATGTGAAGGCCCTAGTGCTAGTTGTGGAGGCGATGATGATGAGCATGGTGTCCGTCACTTTAGCATCTTTGCCTGTTTGACTGCGTTTTTTATTTTGTGTACAAACTACAAGGGAATCGTCGTTGTTTGCCTTTTCCAAAAGAGAGCATTTTGTTGTTCGTTTCTAAAAGTAATTGTAGCAGCGAGAATTGAGCTTCTTAAAGCGCACTGTATCGCCTTAAAAGAAAGGAAACATTGACAAAATTTGTCACCAAAAGTGCTTAAGAGTCTAGGGCTGTCCACGGGGTTCACGGGTTGTGGGTGGCAGGGCGGAACTAGGAATTTCTGATTTTGGGGGCTGAGTATTGAGTCACAATTCAAGAAAAACTCAAAGTAGATAAATGCCATTGTGTATTAGTTTAAGGATAAAATTTAGTTACAAAATTAGTTGTAGCTTAAAGCTACAATCCTAACCGTTGAATTACATATTCTTTACGCTCTTAATACATATATAAAATTTTATGTCAATCAGATATTATTTACTATATGATCTATAAACTTATATTTTATGTATAGTTCTAAACTACAAAAACTTGCTATTTAAAAATTTTATTGACGACATAACTTTTAATCTTTAATTTTCTAGAAATTTTGTAAGAATGGAGGATGTAAGAAGAAAATGTAATTTAACGTTGGATTTGTCGAAATTCACCTTTAATAAAAAGATATTCAGTTAGGTTGTAGCCTTAGAAAATGTAATTTAACGTTGGATTTGTCGAAATTCACCTTCAATAAAAAGATATTGAGTTAGGTTGTAGCCTAAGGCTACAACCAATTTTATAGCTAAACTTTGTCCTTAGTTTAATCAATATAATTTTTTTAGCAATTAACAAAACTAAATGACCAATTGAATATCTTAAGGTCATTTCCCCCTAAGTTTCTCTTATTCCTTTAATAACCATGAGTTCATAACATTCAAGATATTAATAACAACACTTGACTACATCTATGAGAAGACATACAATAAATAGAAATTAAATATAACAAAATCAGTATAAACCAATATGAAACTATCTATAAAAAGCCAAGATGACTTTCACATTAGGTTATTGGGGTAGAATAAAAGTCAAAATGAAATTCTGAATAAAGCATATCAATTGGTTTAATAAATTAAAGGAAAATAAAATCATAAACTATAGGACAAATAAATACATAGAAATGAAAAAAAGAAAAAGAAAAAAGAAGGTGAATAAGAATTTAGTACCTCTAAATATTTTAAGTCATTTTTGCTACTCTTCTTAAGGAAAATAGATGATCTAAATACTAAATGAGCATGAGATGTGAGCATATAGCACACTAGTGGAACTTGAATAGCTGGTGGTAGAAGAGCAGTTTGAAAGGGTGGGAATTTTGAGCAACATATCACATATGGAAGCTTGGAAATCGAAAAAGTAAAACTTCTATATCAAGGTAATTGGCTAACATGTCAGGGTTTCCAATAGTAAAGGCGAAAGACTAATATTGTAATAGTAAATTAGTGGAAAATATTAAAAATGAAAAGTAAGTTTTAATGGAAGAAAAATGTGGACAACTCAAGTCAAGTTAGGGGGAGCCAATTGTTTTTTCTTTGGGGGTAGCTCCTAAAATAATTGCTCAAGTCTTCAAATTTAGTAGCTTTAGACAATTTTTAAACAATTTTTGGCAGGCCATGGCCCCCCCCCACATATAAATAGAAATGGCAACGGGTAGGGTTCAGTGCGGGTTTTTTTATACCCAAACCCGACCCACAGGTCCTCTCCCGTTACCCAAACCTGGCTCATTTGATAAACGGGATTTTTTAACCCTAAACCCACCCCGTCGGGCCCTCGCGAGCCCCATCAAGCCACTTCTGGGCCTAATCTAAATCCATGGCCAAATTTGACCCAATCTTAAATAAAATAAAAAAATAAAAATCGATTTTACAACCAAAAATTACAACCACAAAACAGAAACACAAATCACAAACCCAAACATAAACATAAACAGAAATACAAATCAACTTGTTTTTTTGGCTGTTCTTTGTTAATACAGATTTTTTGCTCATTAAAAAAAAAAAAACAAATCACAAATAGAAACACAATCCCGTCCTCCGATTATCTCATCTCTCTCTGATCTAACAATCCCATGCTCCGATCTAACAAGCTCGTGCTCCTCCGTGACAAATAGCAACCACCATGTGATAAGAGTGAGGGTGAGGGTGGATCGGTGAGTGAATGAAAGTGAAGGTGACTGGGTAAGGGGCGGCTGAGAGAAAACAAGAGTGAGAGTGAGAGGTAAAGGGCGGCGAGGCCGAGTGAGGCCATGGGGCTGAACGAGGCCGTAAGGCTGAACGAGGTCATGGGGTCGTGAGGCTAAGTGAGGTTGTGAAGGGAGCGTTTGAGGGCAAGAGAGGGTGGCCGGCGGTGAGAGCTTGAGAGAGAGAGAGAGAGAGAGAGAGAGAGGCTGAGAGGTGAGGGTTAGGTTTAGAAAATGAAATAGAGTATTTATACTAAGATTTTAATTTTTTTTTAATATTGTATATGTATATGGGCCAGTTCGAGTTCGGGTTCGGGCTGGGTATGCATAAAACCCGAACCCGACTCAAACCCGCTTCGGTTTTGATTTTTAAAATCCAAACCCGACCCTATTGTTTAGCAGGTCAAGTAAAACCCGACCCATTAGGGATAGGTTGGGTCGAGTACCCGAAGGTCGGGTTATATTTGCCATCCCTACATATAAACATAGTTTCACCCTGGGTTGTGGTAAAAGTTGTGTCATTTTATTTTTTTAAAAAAACAATATTATTTTAATTATTATTTTTCCAAAAAAATAATAATAACTAATAATTATAATAATATATTTTTTAAAATAAATAATAATAATCTTCAATAGTTAGGGTGGGGATTCTATATTTCATATTAGAGTCCTTTTTTTATTTATTTATTTTTTTTGGAGAATTGAGTCCGTTTGTTAATTGTAAAATATTTTGTTCTCACACATTGGGTTGTTTCAATCATATTGGATGGCTTTTTATGTTACATTTGTTTCAGCATAAATTTTTTGAAAAGCAATTTATTTTATATTGTTTGGTAACATAGTTGAAATTTAATTTAATTGGTTGATGATGAATACACTTTAAAACACACAAAATTTTCATAAACACAAAATTCATCGTACCTACAATATAATCCCATGAAATCCACAATACTAACAAATCCCCAACACCAAAAATTCATTGTGATTTACAAAACGTAATTAAAATCCACTATTTTTAAATAATAATAATAATAATAATAATAAAACGAGAGACAAAAATGGGTTCTAATGGGTCACCAAATCAAAAAATGGTCATTTGAGGGTCATGGTTTTGTCAACCATGTCACGGTGGCCATGGGTTTGTCATCATCGTCAGTCCTAATCTGTGAGAGAGAGACTCTTAGGTCCCGATCTAGTCCTAGGTGGGTCGCAATAGATTGTAGTGTACCACAATGAGTTGACTAGGTCGTAGTGGTGAGGAGTTTGTTGTGAGGCATAAATTGTTTTGTGCCTCTGAAGATATCATTTATCAATCAATCTAAAAATATTTTTTAAGTTAACCACTTCAAATCAAACACCAAAAAATGGAGAGAATATCTTCCAAAAAAATATTTTCAATTGAAACAAACTTAACCTTAGAGATGATACATGTATTTTCCTAAATTTGTAGCACCCTGATTTGCTTAGTCACTGAAATTGCATTATCATGGTTATTATGTAATTAGTTCTCTGTTTTTGTGATGTCCTTGTTGACAAAAATTGTTAAATTATGTTTAACAAAAATCGTCAAATTAAAATGGTTAAATTAGTAAAATTCATCAAACATAATTTCACACATAGGCCTTTTGGCGTATGAGTTTTATTGATGTGAGTAGTGCCTATTTAAGATAATGCATCTCTTAATTACAATCCCTTATTTCAAGGGAAGACTTTTTCATTCCAACCACGTTGCCTTTGTATATAAGTTTATTTATTTTCATGTTTGAGGGGATATGTGTTTTTATTTATTTGTGGCTGCACCTCATAATGTATTTAGGTTGCCTACGTACCCTTGGCGGGGATCAAGCCAATTCGTAGTTTTAATATTGAGGTTTTAGATTTAAATCCTCAAATATGATTTTGTCCATTTTAAATGAGGGATATTTAAGTCAAATACTTGGTATTTAATTAAGCATTGACTTAATTTTGTTTTTGGATGAGATAATTTATTTTAATCTCAAGATAAGTCAAGAACCCATGTTTTTATAGAAATTAATCATTTTTTTGAGAAATTAATCTCGGGATTAATACCTATGAGTTCATTATGTGAGTATCGTCAAACTATTAAGATGCATGGAATGTAGCAAATACCCCTTACCTAGCATGATATAAAGCATGCTTAAATTTCTTATTTTGATGAGTGGTCTCAGAATTTGAGATTAATTTCTATAAAAAGAACTCCCTGCTTTATATCATGCTAGGTAAGGGGTATTTGCTACATCCCAAGCATCTTAATAGTTTAACGATACTCACATAGTATAAAATTAAGTGATCAAAACAGAAAAAGGATTCTTTGGTAACTGATAATTGTTGATGCCCATTTCTGACAAAAGGCCCAATAGTAGAAAAGCCCAACAATAAGGGAGATGAGAGGAAGACAAGGGGCAAAATGGTAAAAAATGAGGTAACAAGCCCAATGGGCTGACGTGGTAGGATTGATAGCCAGCAGGCCCATGAAAGTAACAAAAGGTAAAAATGAGGTAAGTGGGCTGAGGAAGCCTAAGGAATAAAGTGGTAAGCCCATAGGGACAATGAGAGGTAAAGAAGAAGTAAATAGGTCGAGGAAGCTCAAGGAATAAAGTGGTAAACTTAATTGGGCTAATGTGGCAAGAATAAGGGCCAACAAGCCTATAAGAGTAATAAGAGTTAAAGATGTAGTAAATGGGCCGAGGAAGCCCAAGGAATTAGGCAATAAACCCATGGGAGTAATAAGAGGTAAAGAAAAACTAAATGGGCTGAGGAAGCCCAATGAATAAAGTGGTAAACTTAAATGGGCTGACATGGCAGGAATTATGGCTAACATGCCCACAAGAATGATAAGAGGTAAAGATGTAGTAAATGGGCCGAGGAAGCTCGAAGGAAAGAACTAATAAGTCAATGAGCTGACATGGCAAGAACACCAGCTAGCAAGCCCACAGGGGTAATGAGAAGTAGAGGCAAGATAAAGGCCATAGCAAACACAATGAAGTAATATGGCATGATTAATGGCTAAAAGGCCCACGACCATGAAGAAGAGAGACAAAAGCATGGGTCCAGCAGGCTATGGAGACAGGCTTTTGCCTGGACAATACCCAACCTAGGAAGGGATAGAAGGAATGAAACATAAGCCCAAAAGCCCACGCATCCTTCACGCCACAAAAGATAAGCACAAACCAGTACGCGCAGCAGAATCAGACAACACAAGAGTAGCAAAAATGGCATGAAGGCTAGAAGGAGACAAACACAGATGAAGCGAAATTCGCACGAAGGACCAAGGCACTACCTACTTGTACCCAACCAATACATGGGAGGTGGGCCATGGGTCAAGGTATTCAGAGGGTGTAGTTTGGCAGTGGGGAGAAAAAGGGGTCTATTCTGGGGTTCCCGCCCAAGTTGTTTTGGGGGAATGTTCTACTGGGATAACATTTCACCCTAAAGAGGTAAGTGTGGGCTACGACCACTTGATCATGCCATAAATGTAGGTGGTGAAGTAGCTTAATCCTTATCCATTGGGGTAAAATAGAAACAGAGAGAGGTAAGAAACAAGACAAGTAATTTTGTCTGAAAATGGAGAGTGGTACAACAACACACTATGGGTAGAGGTAACGACTGGACAATCGGCAGGGTAGTGGGTAATCTTGGAGAGATGTCGACAAGAAGCCAAAAACGGTTGAGGGATAAAATGGGTAAATTCTATAATGGAAGATGGTATAAAATGGGGTAGACATGAACAGTAAAAGCAGGAAAAGAAAAAGAAGAAGCAAGAGGTAAGAAAGAATAGGGAGGAGAAAACACGAAGAGAGAAAGAAAAGATAGAAAGACCAAGTAAAAGAAAACCGGAGAGAAAGTAAGGCAGTAGGAATAGAGGTATGCATCAATAAACCATATTTTTTCTCCTTCTTAATATACCCACTCTCTGAAGATTAGAAATTGAAGCTCAAACCCCTTAGGCCCTTTCTCCAGAGTGAGTAACTTCTATGGCAGGAGCCTCTGTTAAGGTTACTCGCCTTGGAGATTGGTTCCTTCTTGGGTTTGTCTCTGTTGAATGGCTTAGCCCATAATCCAACAGACGAGTTATTTTGGTAATTATACTTATCAGATGATTTCCTTACTGCTTGACTAGAAGTTACTAAGTTATTTGTCTTTTTCTGTTGTAGTGTTATTTCTACATGCTGTGTTGCTCTGCTATAACTCTATTAATTTTATTTACGGTGTTAGCTTTACGTAGTATGTTTTATTATCATAGTTATCCTGCTATAGTGTATTCATGCCGTAATACTTGTAACAGTCACTCTCGTTATGACCACACCTTATGTCCAGCCCACAACACTCATGTTAGGACACGTCTACATTGGGTAAGTCTGACTCGTGCACAAGCTGGCTTGAAGTGCAGTCCTAGCAAGGCCAGTCCCAACTCTCTACCTCAGATCAACGGGCCATGGTGTAGCAGAAGGGGTTGAGGCCTAACAATACGAAAAAGGCCCCCACAATAATCTCAGAAAATTAAGTCAAGAACCCATGTTTTTATAGAAATTGAACCAAATTTATGAGAATCTAAGATTAATTTCTATAAAAAGAACTCCTTGCTTTATATCATGCTAGGTAAGGGGTATTTGCTACATTCCAACCATCTTAATAGTCAAGAACCCATCTCAAATTCTCAGACCACTCGCCAAAATAAGAAATTTAAGCATGCTTTATATCATGCTAGGTAAGGGGTATTTGCTACATTCTAAGCATCTTAATAGTTTGACAATACTCACATAGTGAACTCATAGGTATATAAAATAAACTTAGTGAAACGGTCTACTATCTACACACCTAGCACAACCACAATTAGATTTTAGACACTTTTACTTCCTAAATATAGATACCATTTAGAGGCATATAGCTGATTCCAATCCACCAATTACTATGATATTCATTGTTTGTGGTTTATTAATAACTTGAAAACTCCTTTTTTCTCTTTAGTTAGGACTTGAAACTCGTTCAAAAGTTATCATAAGAGGTATAATTGGATGGTGAGAAGTGATTAAGTAGACAAACGTCTTTAATTTCTAGAAGAAGAGTTTATACTTGATCACTCACAAACGCATATGCACCAGTGACCACAACAGAGCTTACATTGCATTCAAAAGAATCATCAGTTAACTCATCACCATAAATATGGTTATGATATAATTTTATTTCCCTTTTTGCTGAAAGAATTTATTTTTCACCACTGTTCTAAAAACAGTCTCATGCAAGAGCTTAGACACGACTTCTTCGTATAAGTCGGGTATAGAGTCCTTTTATGAAAGATCAGGAAATTAAGTTCTTGGTTTGGATACTTGTCTATTCTGAAAAATAATCGATAAAACTTACAAATTTTATTGCACTAACATAATGGAATGATAAACTACAATTCCTCATTAAAGCATAAATTCTCTAATGAGGCATATCCACTTTCTTAAATCATAAAGATGAATTACACAAGTACTTACTCAAGAACAATAAAAGTAAATAGAAGCAAATATTGGTCATAATGCATTATTTTCATGGAGAAGTATATAGAAGCTAGTGAAGTGCTACAAGGAACAAGATATAGAATAAGGAATGGGAGAACGATATAGATGTAGGGCAATAAACTTTAACACTGAGATTGAGAATATACAAAGTATCTTCACCAAGGTTGCGGACAAAATTGGCCTTTGCCCCTTTCTATCAAAATATCCAGCATTTTGCCCCACTTTTGAAACTAATTAGGGAAATGCCCCTATTTTGAAACTCGATTTTCTCAAAACCGAGTTAAGTCCTATAGTGGCGTTTTAAGGAGCTTATAGTGACGTTTTAAGGACCTATAGTGGCGTTTTGTAACTCGAGCTCCATGAAATCGAGTTATAGGTAAAAAAAAAAATTGCCTATAACTCGAGTTCATAGAGCTCGAGTTCCAAAACACCACTATAGGTCCTTAAAACGTCATTATAGGCTCCTTAAAACGCCACTATAGGGCTCCAGATTTTTTTTTTTTAACTCAATTTTAAGAAAATCGAGTTTCAAAAGAAGGGCATTTCCCTAATTAGTTTTAAAAGAGGGGCAAAACGCTGGATATTTTGATAGAAAGGGGCAAAGGCCAATTTTGTCCCCAAGGTTGCATTTGGACTTCAAAATCTAAGATCAAGTGATCTAGAGAACAACTGCTACCATAAATTGGTTAATATGAATTTAATAACAGAAGATTTGAAATTTAGTTAGGCATGTTGCTCCAACAAAAACATTAGTGATAGCCTCCATAATAATTTCAACTCAAAAAATTAATAAAGCTCAATCATCTATAAATTTCATCAAAAGAAAAGGCAATTTAACATATTATTCAAGTCATTTCAACTAGAAATTGAAACCCAAATCCTACATTTATAAGTACTTAACGTCCAAATCAACCAATAGTGATTTAACTAAATCATAATAACAATTAGAAAGATGTTGTACAAATCAGCATCTATAAATCTGAACTAATACTTATTCTGTTGATTATTGTCCCAACCAGGCATGGCCCCATGCAAGCCAGTATTTGGAAAAGTTTGATTTTGACCCTGTTGCATGCCAACTTTGCCTGGATATGTAGGTGCACGTAGCAGGCTTCTTCTAACATCCGACAAATTCAGACCCGCATTGTTAGCCATAGATATAAAAACTGGGTCATTAAGCGGGTGGCAACCTATCACTCTCATAAGTTGTAGCTCAGTCTTATAGACCTGAAAAAATCCATATGATATATAAACAATATATTCTATATGAATGCAAAACCACAAAGAAAAGAAAGAAAGAAAGAAAGAAGGTGAAAGTAATTTTACGCCCTGACACTTCCATGATTTGTTTCTCAGACTTACCAGTAAAGGTATTGTCACATAATCAATTACTGCAATTCTATTCTCAAAATGAGCTTTGTCACACTTTTCTTTAAGCTCCCTGTGAACCTGTGATGATTCTAAGGCTGTATTCTTAAGAACTTCAACCTATATAAAACCATGAAAACTTAAATAATCATTCATATAAGGATGTTGTTGGTGAGAGTATTTAGCGTTAACAAAAAACATAAAGCATTACCTCTTTCTCAAGGTTTTTCATCAAGTCTTGTTTTCTTTTTCTAGACCGTTTAGCTGATTCTATATTTGCTTGCTTCCTAATATGGGAAAAAAAAATCAAATTGGGATGCAATCCATTTTAAATATAAAAAAACAAATTGAGAAGCATTGAACAATATTTGAAAAAAAAAAAAAAAAAATTTGTTACCAACCTCCTTTGACGCTTTGTCTCATCAGAATTGTCAGTGATCTTTGCCGTAAATTGAAAAACTGCATACAATCAAGAGAGCAAATTCAGCAAGTGATGCAAAGACAAGTGAATTGCAGATGCCCACAACCACAACACAAATTTCTGTTGTAACTATTCAATAATCAAATAACTATTTAACACATCATGCTAAATCGAAAAACTTAAAAAAAGAAAAAGAAAAAAAAGCCTCTATTCTCAATGCAAATAAACATATAATAGGATTGTTTTATTAATTTGATAAATCAGAAAGATTTATTTATTAGAAGAAACAAGGCTAGTTCCAAGTTACAATAAAATAAAACAGAGACCTAAACAACACAAAACAAAGAGCAATAAAACTCTCAAGCTAATACACAACTGACCAATCTACAAAGCAAAAAAAAAGAAAAAAGAAAAGAAAAAAAGAGCATGGTTGAAATTCTGTAAGCATGCAGTACATACAAATAAAATAAACTCTAAAAAGGAAGGAAAAAATTATGATAAGAAGTAAAATACCATTAGTATTAGGAATTGGAGGGTGCGATTGAGTATTGTTGGCTGCATTGAGTGCAGCAGCGCAAGCGCGCTCACTATCAGAATGAACAGCAGCATTATTCAATGGCAGAGGAAAGAAGTCGAAGTAGTTTGTCATGGTAGTAGTAGTTGCGTTTTGCTGCTGCGAGACCATCAACAAACCAAAGAAAGAAATAAACACTGATTAACTTTGCTTCGCTTTGCCTTTTTTACGAGGAATAGGAATAGGAATAGGCCAATTTATATAGGTAGGAGAGGGCGGGGGATGTCCAAATACTCTTCACAAAGGGAAAGACCAATCACCGCCTTACCTTACGTGTCATAAAAAAGAATATTTTATCTCAAATTAAATTTTATATTGGTTTTTTTTTTCTTTTAAAAATAGTATTATTAAGCCAAGTTTACAAACATTAAATTAGACAAATAAAATTTAAAAGAACTTAATTTGTAAGATAATATAATTGCGTAATACCCAACACAATAATACATCTATCCGATTCCTCTTCCAATTCGTAATAAGTAATACATGCACAAATTAATTCCTTTTCTCCAA
Organism: Quercus aquifolioides; assembly: GCA_019022515.1. Lineage (NCBI taxonomy): Eukaryota > Viridiplantae > Streptophyta > Magnoliopsida > Fagales > Fagaceae > Quercus > Quercus aquifolioides. The sequence goes on from CM032329.1 coordinate 30,986,796, forward strand.
ATAAATAAACCCAAATCCGTCTTCCTCAGCAAATCCCTAAACCCTAATACCCAGTGTAAAAGCAAAAAAATAAAAAATCCAAAGCTGTCTTACGGTAACTACATCAGTATGTTTATGGTTTCTGCACGCCAGAATTCAGACTTATTCACTGGTAGTGGTATCGCTCTCTTTCTCTCACTCCCTCTTTGTCTGCTATATAATATTGTACAGTTTTGAGTTACCTGCAGAATGATCTTTGGTAGTTTCCTTTGGTTAAATGAATAGAGCTAAAGTGAATGGTTGGGACTAGGGCGTCGAGCCAAAAAGTTACTGCTTAGTGCTGAATGGATGGATTTTTTTTTTATTAAAAAAAAAAAAAAAAAAAAAACTTGAATGAATGGCTGGTGTATTTGTGTTGTGAATATATAATATTGATTAGTTTTATGTTTATAAGATATTAAGATGTAATATATAATACTGATTAACCAATATATATAATATATAATACTGTGGATCCTTTAAATATTTTAATAATATAATAATGTCTATAATATACAATATATAACTTTTTTTTTCCTTAAGAATATAATAATATAGTTGGATGATAATGGTTTGAGATATTGGTATTATCTATATATATATATATATATATAAACGAAGTCTCTGAAACTCTCACAATTTTTCAGGTCTGCACAATATTTAAATAAAATTATTATTTTATTAATTATTTTTATTTAGTCCAAACTTAACAAAAAGTAAAACTCTATTTCTCTAACAAGTCCAATTTAAACTCAAACTCATCATTATCATTTTTTTAAAACAAAATTATTTTTGTTTAGTCTAAACTTAACAAGAAGTGAAACTCTATCTTTCTCATAAGTGCCCATTTGTTTTCACTTTTCCAGCCCAAAAAGCCCGTTTTGAAAAAAGCCAATGTCCAAAACCCGTTTGACTGAGACCAAAACGCAACTTTTTGGAAAAAGTTGCGTTTTGGGTTTGTGAAGAGAATGTGCAGGATGGAAAAGGAGCTCTGAGCTGCATTTTGGAAAAAGTCCATGCACGTTGATCAACTATCCGTTGGACTCTGTGGGCAATTACCAAATTACCCTTCAACAAATTAGAAGATGTCCTCATCTTCTTCCTTTGATACACACAAACACAAACACATCCACATAAACACACCCACACAGACACACAAAACCTGCAAGAGCACCACCACCAAAATGCAGATCCCACCATCCACCCAACACCATCCACCCAACACCATCCAACCACCACCACCAAACCACCCCCACCAAAACCCGTTAAAACAATGGAAACTCAAAATACAACGAAAATCAAACATGATCTACCCAAAATCCACAAAAATAACTTAAAATTAAACTATCAATTGAAAACCCATAACCCAAACCCAAAATCAAAATACAAACTCAATGGTAGCAGAACACTTGAAATCAGATGAGAGAGATTCAACCATGCAAGCTTCGACAAAGAGGGATTTCTCTGAGGTGCATTTTGGTATGTAGCTAGAAAGTCTCAGCTTCCTCTTCACTGATTTGGGCCGATCTTCTTCGTCTTCTTCTTCTTTCTTCTTTGTCTTCTTCCCAAATTGCCCACTGTGTTTCAAAATGCAGATTCAAAGTGTGGGTACTGGGTACTGCCAGTAATATGTGAAGGAAGTGGTAAGGAGGCTTTGTGTGGCAAGAGAAAAGGGAGAAAGGAGGAAAGAAAAAAGAGGCTTTGTGTGGAATGTTCTGGAGTGTGGAGGAAGTGGTATGGAAAAAAGAGGAAAGAAGGAAAAAAAGAAAAAAAGTAAGGGTACGTGTGTGGAGGAGAAAAAAAGAGGGGGAGAAAAAAGAAGGAAAAAAAAAAGGAAATACAGATGAAAAAAAAATAAGGAAAAAAATAAAATAAAGAATAATAAATTAACATTGAGAAATGCTATCACAATATTTTTACAATACTTTCAGAATAAATCTTAAGTGGTAGGTTATTATTAGCTAATATTGGTGAGAAAAAAATAATTTTAATAGTACGTTCAAATTAAAATTAGTATCAATTATCACAATATTTTCACAATACTTTAACAATAAATCTTAAGTGATAGGTTATTATTAGCTAATATTGGTGAGAAAAAAATTATTTTTTTAGAAAGAGAAAAAAATAATTGTAATAGTACGTTCAAATTAAAATCAGTATCAATTATCACAATAATTTCACAATACTATCACAATAATTTCACAATACTTTCACAATAAATCTTAAGTGGTAAGTTATTATTATCTAATATTGATAAGAAAAAAATAATTTTTTTAGAAACTTTGAAAGTTCTTTTTAAAATAATTTTTTAGAAAGTTTTATATAAAAAAAAAAAATTAGGAAGTATTTTCACAATACTTTACATATACATTGTCCTTTTTGGTAATTTATCACTGTTGAGGGTCATTTTTGTAAAACCAACCCAACCCAGCAAAGCAGGCAATGAGAGTGGCAGGCATGGAATAAGGTTGTTAGGCACAAGCGGCAGGAAGAATAGAACACAGGCCATAACATGAATAAATGGGTCTTGAGGAAGCAAATGGGCCCAAAGGGTCCGGAAAGAGAAAAATGATACCCATGGGCAGAGTATGGTATAAAAAAGCGAGAATGGGCCGCGGCAGGCCTAAGGCAATGTAAACAAAGAAAGTAGGGGTTGATGGCAAGCCCATGAACCCCAAGGATGAGTATGAGGAGATTGGGCCGGGGAAGCCCAATCGAGTTAGTAAAAGCCCATGGGAAAGCAAAGTCAGTAAATGGGCCGAGGAAGCCCAAGGAAAGTAAAAGGGCCGCAGGCCCAAAGAGAAAGAAAGAAATGGACAATGGAACCCATGAATAAGAACACCAGTAGGCTCTCTTAAGCCACTGGGGGAAAGAATGGAACGCAGGCTTGAAAGAGGCCCAGCAGGAACGTATCGTCGTGGTAGGAAATGCCAAGTAATGAAACAAGACATGAATACAAACCGAGAAATGGGCCAAGAGAAATGTGAAACCCAGTGTTAAGAAAAGCCCAATCCTAAAGGGAAGCATTGAAAGCACAGAACGGCCCACATAAAAGAACAAAGAAGTATGGCAGACGAATGCCAGCAAAGCTCCAGAGCACAACAAGCACACGGGCCGCAGGCGGGCTTTTTGAATGTACATAACAGGAAGCATGCGCAAGGCCTAGGTGCCACCAGCCTGTACCCAGCCAATATGGGTCATGGTGGGGCCATGGGTCAGTGGAAAGAGGTAAAGGGGGGTGCGGTTTGGTGTGGGGAGGGGGGGAAAAGGTCTATTTTGCGTTCCCTGTCCAAACCCTTTTGGGAGGTACGTCTGCTTGGGATGACAGATCGCCCAAAAGAGGTAAGGTTGGGGAGGGAACGTTGGGTGCATGCCATAGGAAGAGAGAGAGAGCATTTAAGCCACGGCAGAAAAACACTGCCACGGCAAACAGAAACAAAACCAACCCGTTGTTGTCTGGCAAGGGCAAACAGTGTACAGACGGTGGTCGGCAAGCATGCCCAGACCAGACAAAGGCCGTTAGGGGGTGAAATAGTAAAAAAACCATCACGGCAGGCCCTATAAAAGGACCCCTGCCATACCCTGTAGAGGGGGACCGAAAAACAAAGGAGGAGAAAGATAGAAAGAAAAAACTCAAAAGAAAAGGAAAAGAAAAGAAGGAAAGATAAGAAAACAAATAGTGAGGATAATGGGCATGCACCAATAGATCTTTTCTTTCCTCTCCCCCTCAAAATCCCACTCTCTAAGAACAGTTAAGCAATAAGAATTTTCCGCAGGCATCTATCACTTAGGTCCGATTCCCTCAAAGTCACTAATCCCCACGGCAGGATATTCTCCTGGGAGGTTAGTTTCATTGAGAAGAAGCGTTCTTCCTCTGTGACTTTCTGCCATTACAGACTCGGTTTTTGCTTGATGTTTATTTTTGATTAACTTCATCATTCAATCAATTATTCTTTCTTATAAAAGCCATTGTTAGTATTACCATCATTACTATTGTGATATTCGGTTATTTACTATTAGCAAAAGCTACTGCACTCTGTTCTTCCTTCCATTATTATATCTGCCTGCCGTAATCTTATTGTAATAGCTCTGCTTGCCGTAAGGGTATTTCTGGCGGACAAGGCAAAGTTTGTGCACAAACCGGCCCAAGGTGAGTTACAGTTGGGCCGGCCTCAACTTCCCTACTCAGAAAAAGCATTCGGGCCCATCACCGCAGGAGGCAACCCAGCCCAAACACAAAAAAGGCCCCTACAATCACTCAAACCGCCACTTTTATAAACATATACATTGTCCTTTTTGGTAATTTACCACTAAAACAGCCACTTTTATAAGTGCTAGCTAAACACTCAGCTTTTTTAAAAAACACTTTTTAACAGCTTTTACCAAACATTCAGCTTTTTCAAAAATCACTTTTTCATTATGCACTTTTTAAAAACTCCACTTTTTAGAAAAAACTCACTTTCAAAAAGTTGAACCAAACTCACCCTAAGTCCAACTTAAATTCAAACTCAAACGTATTTAATAAAAAAACAAAAATTCTGATTTTCTGTTTCATACTCATACGTATTTGATTTATATATAATAAATTTTGGTGAAGATAATTGTGATTTTGGATTTTGTTTGTATATTAAATTAACTTTTCTTTAGAGAGATCGGTATTGTTTGTGTAATCTATTATAATTGGAGTAGTGAACCACATCCTCACGTATTTGATTTATTGCACACTTATCTTCACCAATATAATAAGATATTATCCTCAGTTATTATAATTAGAACAAGCCACTACTGAAAAATAAACCCTAAACCTAGAACAATATAACCAGCTTATTCTGTTCACTCCCTTCTCATCAAAACCTCTCTTCCCTGCAGTATCAAGATCTCTCTTAATCTCTTCCGTTCAGTTTCATTAAAGCTTTTGGTATTTGATGTTTGGTGTAACAACCTCAAGCTAAGATATCTTTTTAATTGAAAGAGCTGGAAAATTTATTAATGAAGATTGTGGTCAGTATCTCTATACTATTCTTTTCTCACGTTTTTTTCAGTATTATGCAATAAGAGTCTTGAATCATCATGTTGTTGTTAATTTAGTGCATTCTTTTGGCATTAAATTATCTCAAACTCCACCGTTTAGGGAGAGGATGGGTTAGAAAATTTACCTTTCAGCAATGATTATCTTAATTATGTTTGTTGACATTTCCTTCTTTAAGTAATTGCTCCATCAACAAACAGCTTAAGATGGAAATAAAAACAATCTTCTACTCAACTTATTCCTTCTTTTCCTTTGTCTTTGGTACACCAACAATTAAGTTTTTTATTTTTTATTTTTTTGGTTTTTGAAAATGTTAGTTTTTGTAGCACAATTTTGTACCGTTATAATCTCAACACAAAGAATATTTTTCATATTGTGTTTTTAAAGCTTCAAATTATTGTTAAAATAACTAGTGAATATTGTAGGAAAAATAGAGTTTCATTGGAAGATGATGCATAAATTGATATGAATTCTCCTTTTGTTACCTGTATAATCAAATACAGTATTTTGGATACCCTTTAAGCAATTGCATGCATTGATGTATGATTAATATGTTTTTTTTTTTTTTTTTGTTAGAAGAAATGCTTGAAATTAAATGCAATTGATACGGCTCCACTATTTGCTATAGCTATCTTCACAAACACTGTCATGGATTATTCTTTTGAGGGTAACTAATCTTTAACTTATATTTCTCTATTGTGTAGTCATATATTTCTCTAGGCTCTAAATCTTTTGATTTCAACAGCTATAGTCATGGCTTATTCTCTTAAGTGTACCTTATCTCTCTCTCTCTCTCTCTCTCTCTCTCTCTTTTATATTTATTTGTAGTGTAGTCTTATATATTTTGTTTTTTTTTTTTTTTTTGATAACTTTTAGGCTTTGAATCTTCTGATTTGCTAATTTTTATGGCCTTTTGAAAGTTTAACTTCTAAATTATTGGGTTCATTTTTGTAACATCTTAAATTGGTCTTTTATCTCTTATATTTCTTTATTGTGTAGTCATTTTTTTTTTCAATAATTTCTGGCTCTTAATCATCTTATTATTTATTATTTGTTTGGACTTTTGGAAGTTTTGACATCAGGTTCTTTGATTTTCCACTTTTTTTTTTTATTCTTTTGAGGTAACACGTATTTCTCTATATTTCTATGTAGAGTAGAGTAGTCACAATCATATATTTTTTGTTTTGTTTCAATAATTTTTTTATTTTGTTTCGATAATTTCTAAGCTTTGTATATTAATTTCTTTAATATTTTTAGGTTTTTGGAAGTTTTAACATTTGAATTTTTGGGTTCATTTTTTGCAATAATTGAACCTGTCAACTATAGCAATGTATTAGTCTTCCAAGGATAACTCTATCTTTCTCTTATATTTTTTTGTTGTGTAGTCATATATTTTTCATTTTGTTTTGATAATTTCAACTCCGAATTTTGTAATGATATATTATACCTTTATGTAAATTTTTTCATGTGCATTGTATGAGATTAAGAAATATGAATTAAACTTAGTATAACCTAATAGATTTTACTTTTTCTCATGTCACGTGTTAGTAATTGAGCCGAATTTGACGTGATCCATATGCCAAATCATAGAAGCTTATTTATTAAAACTTATTAATTAATATATCATTTGTTTCATAATACATTATACATTTATGCAAAGTTTTCCCGTGCATCACATGGGTTAGCAACTAGTTTTTTATAATACGCAATACCTCCTTCTTCTTCTTTTTTCTTTTTTTTCACCTCTCTCTTTCACGGGTTGGACCTCCATTCTTCCACCACCACCAAGAACGATAGTTAATCTGGTTTATCCACGGCTAGCTTCGAGTTTTAAAAAAAAAAATTGGGGTTTGTTTTGAGTTTGGGTTTATGGTTTAAGATTGTTGTGAAATTTCTTTGTATTTTTTGGGTTCTGGGTTTGGCCAGTGATTGGTGGTTTTGGCTAGTGGTTGGGTTTTGGTGGTTAAAGATGGGTTTTTTTTTTTTCAAAATAACACTAAAATTCAAACAATTTCATTAGTTAGCACGTTTTCAAAACTATTTAGCAAACTATCATCTCGAGTGCAAGGAACTCGATTTTGGTGCGCTAAATTGAGCATTACAGACTCGAGTTCTATGCGTGGAAATTGAGCATTTCATACTTGAGTTCCATAAAACCAGAAGGAAGGAAACCCAAACTACATGAAGAAGGAAAACAAACCAGAAGGAAGAAACCTAGAAACCCAAACCAAACGAAGAAGAAACACAAAGAAGGCAAACAAACCGGAGAGATCAAACGAAGAAGGAACAAACACGAAGAAACCCAAATTCAAACGAAGAAGCAAGAAACCCATGAACCCAGATCTCCCTAACCCCAAATTGTTCGGCTTAGACTGAACCTAGGCAGCGATGGTGAAGGTTCCAGGAGGAGGCGGCGACGAAGCTCCAGGCGAAGGTTTTCCTCTAATTCCTTCATTTTTTTTCTCTGGGTCTTTGGGTTTGAAGATGTTTCATTGAGTCTAGGTATTTGGTTTGATGATATCTCAGGGAAATCAAGTTTGTCACACTCGATTTAGCACAACAAAATTGAGTCCCTTGCGCTCAAGATGTTAGTTTGCTAAATGTTTTGAAACGTGCTAACTAACGAAATTGTTTGAGATTCAATGTTATTTCGAAAAAATTCCTTGGCTTTGGCTTTGCTTGATTTGTGATTGGTGGTTCTTGCTGGGTTTCACCTGTAATTGGTGGTGCTTAACAGGTCTGATCTTTGGTGGTTGCTAGTGATTGGCTATATGAGTGATTTGGGCTTGTGATTGTATTTGTTGTGGTTTGGTACCGTACTTGGTGGTGATTGGCGACCTTTTTTGCCAAACAACATTATTTTTTGGAAATATTTAGGAAAAAAAACACTGAGGTCAAACTTATTTAGTTACGTAGCATGTTTTTTGGAACTTGAGTTTCACTTAAAACTCGAGTTCCAAAAAACATGGTATATAACTAAATAAGTTTGGTCAGGAACTAGTTAGCAAATTTTTCCTAAAATTATGCTATTTAGCAAATTTTTCTTGTTGTGGGTGTTGAAGACTTAAAGGTAACTATGTGCTACCATGGATGGAGAAGAGGAAAAAAAAATTACTTAGAAAAAATAATATTTGATTAAAGTAGAGAAATAAATATTGAGATTGATGCAGTATCTATTTGTTAAAATAGCAAAAGAGAGTTTTTGTAGTTAGTTTAGCTAAAATTCTAAAAAAACTGACGTGAATACTCTAAAGAATCCAAAAATATGCATTAGTTTACTCTTTTTGTTTCAACAACTACAAAATGCATAAAACAAGATGAAAATTGATTTTAAGTTATTGTCTAACAGTGTATATAGAAAAAGACTTCTATAGAATTTAATTGATGATCATTTTTTGTACCATAAAAGATCTAGGTTACAATTGTATTGAGCCAAATTTAAGTATTGAAAAAAAAAAATTACTTAAAATTTCGCTATACATAATTTGACCCCCTGGAAAAAAAAAAATTGCTCGCTCTACCACTTACTATGTAAGAAAGATTATTTTAATCATGAAACTTGTGGAGTATCAATCAAAGGCAATGCTTTGTGTGTGAGAGAGGGTATTGTACAAGTACGTGTGGGTGATGGAAGATTACTCGGAGTCCACGTGGAGTAGGAGACAAACAATGAGAATCAATGATTATAAAAAAAAACAATGAGAATCAAAGTACTGAACTTGCGGACTATTGTATTAGTTTGGTCACTTTGCACGGTTCTGATGTCTTGTTGATGAAGAGCGATTGCAACACTAAAGTACTACAATTTTTTTTTTTAGGAACTCAAAAGAACTACAACTTCAGAAGCTACAATTTGGAATGTGTGCAATATGTGGCTCAATCCATAAAAAAAGAAAAATTCCTTTCATTCTGATCTTGAAGTTGTTAATTTGAATAATTAATTGTTAGAAGAAACTTTTTTTTTTTTAACTTCTGCTCATCCAATGTAACAACAAGAAACCTTAGATTGTAATTCGGTGAGCATTAAATTACATCTTAATGTTACTATTTTAGTACTAAATATGATTTGTCATTAATCTACACAAATAATACCAAAATAACAATATCTGTTACTGTTAGATTGCACCATAGTATTGCTTGGTGGTTTCACGTGAGAATTCTGCAAATGTCAACCGTGATGATAGCGGGGGAATTATTTTTCCAATTTCTTGAGTTAGTTTATTATGGTCCTGCTCAGAATGATTTGTTTCCTCATTAGATTCTTCGAAGCACTGACCACATGACATAAATTGTTTCATGGGATACTCTGAGATAGAAAAGGTTTTATTCCATGCGGACTGCAAGAAAACTACAACGGTTTCTCTACTCAAACTTCCTAACTTGTCAGGTCAAGAGACAGAGTGAAGGGTTGAGCCTAGCTTTCCCTTTCGAGATGATATCAGCTTGTTAGGTTCTAAGATTTTATGAACTAAATGTATTAGAACTACTATTTGTAATGTGGTTGGCAAACCATGATAAAACATTAGAGTATAGTTTTAAGTTGCTCAAAGTGTGTTTATTTGTAAAATGGAATCGAGTGATTGCAGAATTTAAATCTGCACGAGATTCGATCGATTCTCGTGCAGATTTATTTTTTCTGCAGAATTTTCAATTCAGCCCAAGCCCGTTTGACGTATAGAGTTTTATGTTTTACTCCAAGTATAAAAGGAAAAACCCTAACTACGTTTTAAAAGGTCTTTTGATGTGTTGTGTGTTGAATCTCTTGTGAGATCTAGAGGTGTTTACCTTTATACACACTTAGGCTCTACTTGGGAGTTCATAAGGGAATGAAATGAAATCATCATAAGGAAATGGAAAATAATGGAATGGAATGGAATGCATTTAAGTAAGGGAAATGAATGGAATGGAATAGAATCAAGTAACCTTGATTGGATGTTTTAAAATAAATGAATGAAAATGAATGGAATGTAAGTAATCTTGTTTGGGAGCAATATGGAGGGAATGAAATAGAATCATTTTATGACAATATTACTATAAGACCTCTATTTTAAAATAAATGGTTGAATATATAGGGGTATTTTGGGAGTTTTAGTAAAAAAATCATTAAATTTAATTTCATTCCCTCCCATTCCTCCCAATTTTGGGGTGAATGAAAATTTGAGGTTTTAAGGGAATAGAGAGGAATGAGTGTTCCTTCCTACCCATTCCATTCCCTCTTACTTAAACTCTCAAACAAGAGAATAACTTTCCATTCCCTCTATTAAAACTCCTAAACAAGGGAAGGAAAGAATATTTTAAAATTATTCTTTTCATTCATTTCCATTCCATTCCATTCCCCCCTCCCAAGCGAGGCTTTAAGGTTATCAAGATCAAGATTCATGTCAAGAATTTGGTGATCGCTTTAGTTACTGCATAAAGAACTCAAAGAAGATTTGAAACCTTTGAGTAGAGTCTTAAAGTCACAAGTGGGAGTACTTGTGGTTGTAGTGGGATCAAGGAAAGAAGTAGTCCGTGGACTCGGAGCTATCACGTGATCGTGATAGTAAGTTTTCTACTCGAGGTAGCAATAGGATGTTAGTGGTCTAAGTTCTATTGTACAAACTTCAATTCTTTCGTAGTGGATCTATTTTACCTTAAGGATAGCTAGGTTAAATCATCTCTAGGTTTTTTACCGGTTTGGTTTTCTTGGGTTATCATATCGTGTGTTCTTTATATTTCCGCATTATTTACATGATATGATTTTAATGTGTTAACCTAGATCTGAATAATTTATCTAAGTAATCATTTGGCTAAATAACTAGGTTAATCAATTTGTGTTTTAAGGGGTTTAAAAATGTACATAGCCGATTTACCCACCTGAATGATAAAACTTTCAGGAGAGGCCTTCACCATACAAGCATTATTCTTGTAAGGATTGAAAATTTGCGAATGTGTGGCCATTAGGGGATGGACATTCTTCATTGTAGGACACTGAAAATGGATCATTTGGTTTTGTTTCTTTTGAGGAAAGAAATAAGGGAGATGTTAAAACAATGAAGATACCGTAGTCGTAATGCCATTGCTGCCACAGATTGGAATGAATTCCACTAGATCCAAGATTGTCTAGAGCATATTTATTCTAGTGTATAAGACGCCATTTAGAGGAGAGAGAGAGAGAGAGAGAGAGAGTGAGAGATGAGGAGAGAGAGAGAGAGAGAGAGAGAGAGAGAGAGAGATGTTGCGGTTTTCATCAGATCTACCTAAAACTAGTCAGAGAATGGCAAGTTTTGGTGTTGAGATCGGTTGGGTTGGTTGGAATCAGTTTTCATGTAAAGACCCATAAATTGAACAACTAGAATAGGTTTCTAGAGGCAGAGACCCACTACCGACCATCACGGTATCTGGTCAACCTACTTAAGACAGAGAATTTTTTTCCCCTTTTAATTCTATAGTTAAAACAAGGAAGGGAGATTTAAATCATGGATTTCTCTATTAGAAATACTAGGAGGTGTCAATTAGTTTTAGCTACAAGACTATTAGTGACAACAAAAGTATTCAGCTTTAGTGGGATGGAAAAAAATGTATTATTCTACTCATTTAACCTATATAGGTTTCCTTTTCTTGCTCTAAGAGCATTCCCATTAAGCCTTTGTGAGAGTGCCTTTTTTCTCGGCACAATGGCCCAAAGATCCTGGGCCAAATAGTTGTTCTTGGTGGACTGGGCTTAGTTCACCGCAGCTACAGGCTGTTTAAGAACTAAGTGGTGCGCAAAGCAAGCTTCCTACAATACAAATAAACTAACAAATGGAAATATTCGTATTGAATGACAATTCAAACAGCAAGGGAATGAGCAATAGATAAAAATATGGCAAAAAAGAAAAAGGGGGTTAGGGATCCTTGAATCATTAAGAGACGTTTTATAAATTATTTAATTATGATTACAACGCTCACTAAGACGCGATACAAGGTTCAACCAAGTTCAAAAATTACAGACTTTGATAGCTATTCGAGCTTCAAAGACTTGCAAAGTTTGAATATTTTGAATTCGAGTACGTGCTATAGTGGCTGTCTAAGGGATACCGGGGAGCGATTCCTCTATTTTTTCCTTAACTTTACAGAGTCCTTTTATGGCTCTTGTATCTTTTCTAGAAATCCAAAGTGGTGATGTGTGTAGATGAAAAATCAATGAGTTGCTTAATTTCTGAATGCCCCGTTAGCTATGACTTCCTCCTTCTTTTATAGTGTAGCTTCTAGGGTTCCGGGGGTACCAGTGATTTCTCCCTTTTGCCCCTAAGAGCTTGTGTGTGCCAGTTTGTTCAGGGGCTGGTCGTTTCCCTTTTCCTCATAGTTTCTTCCTTTTGTGCGACCAAGCTGAAAGTCCCATAACTGTTTTTCTATTTCGAGCTCCCCTATGGCCGCTAATCTTCAGTCCTTTCTTTCATCCTCCCAGCCTTTGGTTGCACTTCCTTTTTGTCATTTTCTTGAATAGTTAGTCTTTTTACTGCTGGGTTGAAAGTTCCCTTTCAGTTACCTTCTTTTTATGCTTTTTTTCTTTCTCATTCTGGGACCTTGGGACACAACTCATGCATTTTCTGCTTTTGTACCTTCCTGATTCTACTGTCTGCCTGGGCGCATGAGACCCGTATGCTCCTTGTCTTTATCCTCTTCAATTTCTTCTTCTACTGTGGATTCTTTGGTAACTATAATGTTGATGCCCATTCTGACAAAAGCCCAATAGTAGAAAAGCCCAACAATAAGGGAGATGAGAGGAAGACAAGGGGCAAAAGGTAACAGAAATGAGGTAACAAAGCCCATGGGCTAGCGTGGCAAGATTGATAGCCAGTAGGCTTATGAAAGTAACAAGAGTAAAAAGATATAGAGGCCGAGGAAGCCCAAGAATGAAGTGGTAAGCCCATAGGACAATGGAGGTAAAAGAAGTAAATGGCAGAGGAACACGAGGAATAAAGGGGTAAACTTAATTGGCTGACAAGGCAGCAATAGTGGCCAAGAAGCCCATAAGAGTATAAGAGGTAAAAATGTAGTAAATGGGCGGGAAGCCCAAGAATAAGGCAATAAGCTCATGGGAGTAATGAGAGGTAAAGAAGAAGTAAATGGGCCGAGGAAGCCCAATGAATAAAGTGGTAAACTCAATAGGCTGACAATGTAGGAATGATGGCCAACAAGCCCATATGAGTGATAAGAGGTAAAGATGTAGTAAATGAGCTAAGGAAGCTCAAAGGAAAGAACTAATAAGTCAATGGGCTGACATGGCAGGAACACCAGCCAACAAGCCCACGGGGGTAATAAGAAGTAAAAGCAAGACAAGGCCGTAGCAAACACAATGAAGCAATATGGCAGGATTAATGGCTAAAAGGCTCGCGGCTATGAAGAAGAGAGACAAAAACATGGGTCCAGCAGGCTATGGAGACAGGCTTTTGCCTGGACAATACCCAACCTAGGAAGGGATAGAAGGAATGAAACATAAGCCCAAAAGCCCACGCATCCTTCACACTACAAAGGATAAGCACAAACCAGTACGCGCAGCAGAATCAGACAACACAAGAGTAGCAAAAATGGCATGAAGGCTAGAAGGAGACAAACACAGATGAAGCGAAATTCGCACGAAGGACCAAGGCACTACCTACTTGTACCCAACCAATACATGGGAGGTGGGCCATGGGTCAAGGTATTCAGAGGGTGTAGTTTGGCAGTGGGGAGAAAAAGGGGTCTATTCTGGGGTTCCCGCCCAAGTTGTTTTGGGGGAATGTTCTACTGGGATAACATTTCACCCTAAAGAGGTAAGTGTGGGCTACGACCACTTGATCATGCCATAAAGGTAGGTGGTGAGGTAGCTTAATCCTTATCTATTGGGGTAAAATAGAAATAGAGAGAGGTAAGAAACAAGACAAGTAATTTTGTCTGAAAATGGAGAGTAGTACAACTGATACACTCTGGGCAGAGGTAACAACTGGACAACCGGCAGGGTAGTGGGTAATCTTGGAGAGATGCTGAAAAGAAGCCAAAAACAGTTGAGGGACAAAATGGGTAAATTCTATAATGGAAGATGGTATAAAATGGGGTAGACATGAACAGTTAAAGCAAGAAAAGAAAAAGAAGAAGCAAGAGGTAAGAAAGAATAGGGAGGAGAAAACACGAAGAGAGAAAGAAAAGATAGAAAGACTAAGTAAAAGAAAACCAGAGAGAAAATAAGACAGTAGGAATAGAGGCATGCATCAATAGACCACATTTTTTCTCTCTCTTGACATACTCACTCTCTGAAGGTTGTAAATTAAAGCTCAAACCACTTAGGCCCTTTCTCTAGAGTGAGTAACTTCTATGGCAGGAGCCTCTATTAAGGTTACTCCCCTTGGAGATTGGTTTCCTTCTTGGGTTTGTCTCTGTTGAATGGCTTAGCCCATAATCCAACAGACAAGTTATTTTGGTAATTATACTTATCAGGATGATTTCCTTACTGCTTGACTAGAAGTTACTAAGTTATTTGTCTTTTTCTGCTATAGTGTTATTTCTGCTTGCTGTTTTATTCTGCTATAACTCTATTAACTTTATTCACGGTGTTAGCTTTATTTAACACGTTTTATTATCATAGTTATCCTATTGTAGTGTATTCCTACCGTAATACTTGTAACAGTCACTCCCGTTATAACCACACCTTATGTCCAGCCCACAACACTCACGTTAGGACACGTCTACATTGGGTAAGTCTAACTCGTGCACAAGCTGGCTTGAAGTGCAGTCCTAGCAAGGCCAGTCCCAACTCTTCTACCTCAGATCAACGAGTCATAGTGTAGCAGAAGGGGTTGAGGCTTAACAATAAGAAAAAGGCCCCCACAATAATCTCAGAAAATTAAGTCAAGAACCCATGTTTTTTATAGAAATTGAACCAAATTTATGAGAATCTAAGATTAATTTATATAAAAAGAACTCCTTGTTTTATATCATGCTAGGTAAGGGGTATTTGCTACATTCCAACCATCTTAATAGTCAAGAACCCATCTCAAATTCTCAGACCACTTGCCAAAATAAGAAATTTAAGCATGCTTTATATCATGCTAGGTAAGGGGTATTTGCTACATTCTAAGCATCTTAATAGTTTGACAATACTCACATAGTGAACTCATAGGTATATAAAATAAACTTAGTGAAACGGTCTACTATCTACACACCTAGCAAAACCACAATTAGATTTTAGACACTTTTACTTCCTAAATATAGATACCATTTAGAGGCATATAGCTGATTCCAATCCACACAATTACTATGATATTCATTGTTTGTGGTTTATTAATAACTTGAAAACTCCTTTTTTCTCTTTAGTTAGGACTTGAAACTCGTTCAAAAGTTATCATAAGAGATATAATTGGATGGTGAGAAGTGATTAAGTAGACAAACGTCTTTAATTTCTAGAAGAAGAGTTTATACTTGATCACTCACAAACGCATATGCACCAGTGACCACAACAGAGCTTACATAGCATTCAAAAGAATCATCAGTTAACTCATCACCATAAATATGGTTATGATATAATTTTATTTCCCTTTTTGCTGAAAGAATTTATTTTCACCACTGTTCTAAAAACAGTCTCATGCAAGAGCTTAGACACGACTTCTTCGTATAAGTCGGGTATAGAGTCCTTTTATGAAAGATCAGGAAATTAAGTTCTTGGTTTGGATACTTGTCTATTCTGAAAAATAATCGATAAAACTTACAAATTTTATTGCACTAACATAATGGAATGATAAACTACAATTCCTCATTAAAGCATAAATTCTCTAATGAGGCATATCCACTTTCTAAATCATAAAGATGAATTACACAAGTACTTACTCAAGAACCATAAAAGTAAATAGAAGCAAATATTGGTCATAATGCATTATTTTCATGGAGAAGTATATAGAAGCTAGTGAAGTGCTGCAAGGAACAAGATATAGAATAAGGAATGGGAGAACGATACAGATGTAGGGCAATAAACTTTAACACTGAGATTGAGAATATACAAAGTATCTTCACCAAGGTTGCGGACAAAATTCGCCTTTGCCCCTTTCTATCAAAATATCCAGCATTTGCCCCACTTTTGAAACTAATTAGGGAAATGCCCCTATTTTGAAACTCGGTTTTCTCAAAACCGAGTTAAGTCCTATAGTGGCGTTTTAAGGAGCCTATAGTGATGTTTTAAGGACCTATAGTGGCGTTTTGTAACTCGAGCTCCATGAAATCGAGTTATAGGTAAAAAAAAATTGCCTATAACTCGAGTTCATAGAGCTTGAGTTCCAAAACGCCACTATAGGTCCTTAAAACGTCATTATAGGCTCCTTAAAACGCCACTATAGGGCTTCAGATTTTTTTTTTTTTAACTCAATTTTAAGGAAAATCGAGTTTCAAAAGAGGGGCATTTCCTAATTAGTTTTAAAAGAGGGGCAAAACGCTGGATATTTTGATAGAAAGGGGCAAAGGCCAATTTTGTCCCCAAGGTTGCATTTGGACTTCAAAATCTAAGATCAAGTGATCTAGAGAACAACTGCTACCATAAATTGGTTAATATGAATTTAATAACAGAAGATTTGAAATTAGTTAGGCATGTTGCTCCAACAAAAACATTAGTGATAGCCTCCATAATAATTTCAACTCAAAAAATTAATAAAGCTCAATCATCTATAAATTTCATCAAAAGAAAAGGCAATTTAACATATTATTCAAGTCATTTCAACTAGAAATTGAAACCCAAATCCTACATTTATAAGTACTTAACGTCCAAATCAACCAATAGTGATTAACTAAATCATAATAACAATTAGAAAGATGTTGTACAAATCAGCATCTATAAATCTGAACTAATACTTATTCTGTTGATTATTGTCCCAACCAGGCATGGCCCCATGCAAGCCAGTATTTGGAAAAGTTTGATTTTGACCCTGTTGCATGCCAACTTTGCCTGGATATGTAGGTGCACGTAGCAGGCTTCTTCTAACATCCGACAAATTCAGACCCGCATTGTTAGCCATAGATATAAAAACTGGGTCATTAAGCGGGTGGCAACCTATCACTCTCATAAGTTGTAGCTCAGTCTTATAGACCTGAAAAAATCCATATGATATATAAATAACATATTCTATATGAATGCAAAACCACAAAGAAAAGAAAGAAAGAAAGAAAGAAGGTGAAAGTAATTTTACGCCCTGACACTTCCATGATTTGTTTCTCAGACTTACCAGTAAAGGTATTGTCACATAATCAATTACTGCAATTCTATTCTCAAAATGAGCTTTGTCACACTTTTCTTTAAGCTCCCTGGTGAACCTGTGATGATTCTAAGGCTGTATTCTTAAGAACTTCAACCTATATAAAACCATGAAAACTTAAATAATCATTCATATAAGGATATTGTTGGTGAGAGTATTTAGCGTTAACAAAAAACATAAAGCATTACCTCTTTCTCAAGGTTTTTCATCAAGTCTTGTTTTCTTTTTCTAGACCGTTTAGCTGATTCTATATTTGCTTGCTTCCTAATATGGGAAAAAAAAATCAAATTGGGATGCAATCCATTTTAAATATAAAAAAACAAATTGAGAAGCATTGAACAATATTTGAAAAAAAAAAAAAAAAAAAATTGTTACCAACCTCCTTTGACGCTTTGTCTCATCAGAATTGTCAGTGATCTTTGCCGTAAATTGAAAAAACTGTATACAGTCAAGAGAGCAAATTCAGCAAGTGATGCAAAGACAAGTGAATTGCAGATGCCCACAACCACAACACAAATTTCTGTTGTAACTATTCAATAATCAAATAACTATTTAACACATCATGCTAAATCGGAAAAAAAAAAGCCTCTATTCTCAATACAAAACATATAATAGGATTGTTTTATTAATTTGATAAATCAGAAAGATTTATTTATTAGAAGAAACAAGGCTAGTTCCAGTTGCAATAAAACAGATACTTAAACAACACAAAACAAAGAGCAATAGAACTCTCAAGTCTCAAGTTAATACACAACTGACCAATCTACAAAGCAAAGAAAAAAAAAAAAAAAAAGACCATCGTTGAAATTCTGTGAGCATGCAGTACATACAAATAAAATAAACTCTTAAAAGGAAGGAAAAAATTATGATAAGAAGTAAAATACCACTAGTATTAGGAATTGGAGGGTGCGATTGAGTATTGTTGACTGCATTGAGTGCAGCAGCGCAAGCGCGCTCATTATCAGAATGAACAGCAGCATTATTCAAAGGCAGAGGAAAGAAGTCGAAGTAGTTTGTCATGTTAGTAGTAGTTGCGTTTTGCTGCTGGGAGACCATCAACAAACCAAAGAAAGAAATAAACACACTGAACTAGTTAACTTTGCCTTTTTACGAGGATAGGAATAGGAATAGGCCAATATATATAGGTAGGAGAGGGCGGGGGATGTCCAAATACTCTTCGCAAAAGGAAATTGACTAATCACCGCCTTGCCTTACGTGTCATACAAAATAATATTTTATTTCAAATTAAATTTTATATTGGTTTTTATTTATTTATTAAAAATACTATTATTATTAAGCCAAGTTTACCAACAATAAATTAGACAAATAAATTTAAAAAGAACTTAATTTGTAAGATAATATAATTGCGTAATACCCACACAATAATACATCTATCCGTTTCCTCTTCCAATTCGTAATAAGTAACACATGCACAAATTAATTCCTTTTCTCCAAATAAATTAAACCCAAATCCATCTTCCTCAACAAATCCCTAAACCCTAATACCCAGTATAAAAGTAAAAAAAATAAAAACCCAAAGCTGTCTTACGGTAACTACATCAGTATGTTTAATGGTTTCTGCACGCCAGAATTCAGACTTATTCACTGGTAGTGGTATCGCTCCTCTTTATCTCACTCCCTCCTTGTCTGCTATATAATATTGTACAGTTTTGAGTTACCTGCAGAATGATCTTTGGTAGTTTCCTTTGGTTAAATGAATAGAGCTAAAGTGAATGGTTGGGACTAGGCGTCGAGCCAAAAAGTTACTGCTTAGTGCTGAATGGATGGATTTTTTTTTTATTAAAAAAAAAAAAAAAAAAAAACTTGAATGAATGGCTGGTGTATTTGTGTTGTGAATATATAATATTGATTAGTTTTATGTTTATAAGATATTAAGATGTAATATATAATACTGATTAACCAATATATATAATATATAATACTGTGGATCCTTTAAATATTTTAATAATATAATAATGTCTATAATATACAATATATAACTTTTTTTTTCCTTAAGAATATAATAATATAGTTGGATGATAATGGTTTGAGATATTGGTATTATCTATATATATATATATATAATAAACGAAGTCTCTGAAACTCTCACAATTTTTCAGGTCTGCACAATATTTAAATAAAATTATTATTTTATTAATTATTTTTATTTAGTCCAAACTTAACAAAAAGTAAAACTCTATTTCTCTAACAAGTCCAATTTAAACTCAAACTCATCATTATCATTTTTTTAAAACAAAATTATTTTTGTTTAGTCTAAACTTAACAAGAAGTGAAACTCTATCTTTCTCATAAGTGCCCATTTGTTTTCACTTTTCCAGCCCAAAAAGCCCGTTTGAAAAAAGCCAATGTCCAAAGCCCGTTTGACTGAGACCAAAACGCAACTTTTTGGAAAAAGTTGCGTTTTGGGTTTGTGAAGAGAATATGTGCAGGATGGAAAAGGAGCTCTGAGCTGCATTTTGGAAAAAGTCCATGCACGTTGATCAACTATCCGTTGGACTATGTGGGCAATTACCAAATTACCCTTCAATAAATTAGAAGATGTCCTCATCTTCTTCCTTTGATACACACAAACACAAACACATCCACATAAACACACCCACACAGACACACAAAACCTGCAAGAGCACCACCACCAAAATGCAGATCCCACCATCCACCCAACACCATCCACCCAACACCATCCAACCACCACCACCAAACCACCCCCACCAAAACCCGTTAAAACAATGGAAACCCAAAATACAACGAAAATCAAACATGATCTACCCAAAATCCACAAAAATAACTTAAAATTAAACTATCAATTGAAAACCCATAACCCAAACCCAAAATCAAAATACAAACTCAATGGTAGCAGAACACTTGAAATCAGATGAGAGAGATTCAACCATGCAAGCTTCGACAAAGAGGGATTTCTCTGAGGTGCATTTTGGTCTGTAGCTAGAAAGTCTCAACTTCCTCTTCATTGATTTGGGCCGATCTTCTTCGTCTTCTTCTTCTTTCTTCTTTGTCTTCTTCCCAAATTGCCCACTGTGTTTCAAAATGCAGATTCAAAGTGTGGGTATTGGGTACTGCCGGTAATATGTGAAGGAAGTGGTAAGGAGGCTTTGTGTGGCAAGAGAAAAGGGAGAAAGGAGGAAAGAAAAAAGAGGCTTTGTGTGGAATGTTCTGGAGTGTGGAGGAAGTGGTAGGGAAAAAAGAGGAAAGAAGGAAAAAAAGAAAAAAAGTAAGGGTACGTGTGTGGAGGAGAAAAAAAGAGGAAAAAAAAAGAAGGAAAAAAAAAAGGAAATACGGATGAAAAGAAAAAAAATAAAAATAAAATAAAGAATAAGAAATTAAAATTGAGAAATGCTATTACAATATTTTTACAATACTTTCACAATAAATCTTAAGTGGTAGGTTATTATTAGCTAATATTGGTGAGAAAAAAATAATTTTTTTAGAAAGAGAAAAAAATAATTTTAATAGTACGTTCAAATTAAAATTAGTATCAATTATCACAATATTTTCACAA
Organism: Quercus aquifolioides; assembly: GCA_019022515.1. Lineage (NCBI taxonomy): Eukaryota > Viridiplantae > Streptophyta > Magnoliopsida > Fagales > Fagaceae > Quercus > Quercus aquifolioides. Next base: position 31,007,614 of record CM032329.1, read on the forward strand.
TACTTTAACAATAAATCTTAAGTGATAGGTTATTATTAGCTAATATTGGTGAGAAAAAATTATTTTTTTAGAAAGAGAAAAAAATAATTGTAATAGTACGTTCAAATTAAAATCAGTATCAATTATCACAATAATTTCACAATACTATCACAATAATTTCACAATACTTTCACAATAAATCTTAAGTGGTAAGTTATTATTATCTAATATTGATAAGAAAAAAATAATTTTTTTAGAAACTTTGAAAGTTCTTTTTAAAATAATTTTTTAGAAAGTTTTATATAAAAAAAAAAAATTAGAAAGTATTTTCACAATACTTTACATATACATTGTCCTTTTTGGTAATTTATCACTGTTGAGGGTCATTTTTGTAAAACCAACCCAACCCAGCAAAGCAGGCAATGAGAGTGGCAGGCATGGAATAAGGTTGTTAGGCACAAGCGGCAGGAAGAATAGAACACAGGCCCATAACATGAATAAATGGGTCTTGAGGAAGCAAATGAGCCCAAAGGGTCCGGAAAGAGAAAAATGATACCCATGGGCAGAGTATGGTATAAAAAAGCGAGAATGGGCCGCGGCAGGCCTAAGGCAATGTAAACAAAGAAAGTAGGGGTTGATGGCAAGCCCATGAACCCCAAGGATGAGTATGAGGAGATTGGGCCGGGGAAGCCCAATCGAGTTAGTAAAAGCCCATGGGAAAGCAAAGTCAGTAAATGGGCCGAGGAAGCCCAAGGAAAGTAAAAGGGCCGCAGGCCCAAAGAGAAAGAAAGAAATGGACAATGGAACCCATGAATAAGAACACCAGTAGGCTCTCTTAAGCCACTGGGGGAAAGAATGGAACGCAGGCTTGAAAGAGGCCCAGCAGGAACGTATCGTCGTGGTAGGAAATGCCAAGTAATGAAACAAGACATGAATACAAACCGAGAAATGGGCCAAGAGAAATGTGAAACCCAGTGTTAAGAAAAGCCCAATCCTAAAGGGAAGCATTGAAAGCACAGAACGGCCCACATAAAAGAACAAAGAAGTATGGCAGACGAATGCCAGCAAAGCTCCAGAGCACAACAAGCACACGGGCCGCAGGCGGGCTTTTTGAATGTACATAACAGGAAAGCATGCGCAAGGCCTAGGTGCCACCAGCCTGTACCCAGCCAATATGGGTCATGGTGGGGCCATAGGTCAGTGGAAAGAGGTAAAGGGGGGTGCGGTTTGGTGGTGGGGAGGGGGGAAAAGGTCTATTTTGCGTTCCCTGTCCAAACCCTTTTGGGAGGTACGTCTGCTAGGATGACAGACCGCCCAAAAGAGGTAAGGTTGGGGAGGGAACGTTGGGTGCATGCCATAGGAAGAGAGAGAGAGCATTTAAGCCGCGGCAGAAAAACACTGCCACGGCAAACAGAAACAAAACCAACCCGTTGTTGTCTGGCAAGGGCAAACAGTGTACAGACGGTGGTCGGCAAGCATGCCCAGACCAGACAAAGGCCGTTAGGGGGTGAAATAGTAAAAAAACCATCACGGCAGGTCCTATAAAAGGACCCCTGCCATACCCTGTAGAGAGGACCGAAAAACAGAAGAGGAGAAAGATAGAAAGAAAAAACTCAAAGAAAAGGAAAAGAAAAGAAGGAAAGATAAGAAAACAAATAGTGAGGATAATGGGCATGCACCAATAGATCTTTTCTTTCCTCTCCCCCTCAAAATCCCACTCTCTAAGAACAGTTAAGCAATAAGAATTTTCCGCAGGCATCTATCACTTAGGTCCGATTCCCTCAAAGTCACTAATCCCCATGGCAGGATATTCTCCTGGGAGGTTAGTTTCATTGAGAAGAAGCGTTCTTCCTCTGTGACTTTCTGCCATTACAGACTCGGTTTTTGCTTGATGTTTATTTTTGATTAACTTCATCATTCAATCAATTATTCTTTCTTATAAAAGCCATTGTTAGTATTACCATCATTACTATTGTGATATTCGGTTATTTACTATTAGCAAAAGCTACTGCACTCTGTTCTTCCTTCCATTATTATATCTGCCTGCCGTAATCTTATTGTAATAGCTCTGCTTGCCGTAAGGGTATTTCTGGCGGACAAGGCAAAGTTTGTGCACAAACCGGCCCAAGGTGAGTTACAGTTGGGCCGGCCTCAACTTCCCTACTCAGAAAAAGCATTCGGGCCCATCACCGCAGGAGGCAACCCAGCCCAAACACAAAAAAGGCCCCTACAATCACTCAAACCGCCACTTTTATAAACATATACATTGTCCTTTTTGGTAATTTACCACTAAAACAGCCACTTTTATAAGTGCTAGCTAAACACTCAGCTTTTAAAAAAACACTTTTTAACAGCTTTTACCAAACATTCAGCTTTTTCAAAAATCACTTTTTCATTATGCACTTTTTAAAAACTCCACTTTTTAGAAAAAACTCACTTTCAAAAAGTTGAACCAAACTCACCCTAAGTCCAACTTAAATTCAAACTCAAACGTATTTAATAAAAAAACAAAAATTCTGATTTTCTGTTTCATACTCATACGTATTTGATTTATATATAATAAATTTTGGTGAAGATAATTGTGATTTTGGATTTTGTTTGTATATTAAATTAACTTTTCTTTAGAGAGATCGGTATTGTTTGTGTAATCTATTATAATTGGAGTAGTGAACCACATCCTCACGTATTTGATTTATTGCACACTTATCTTCACCAATATAATAAGATATTATCCTCAGTTATTATAATTAGAACAAGCCACTACTGAAAAATAAAACCCTAAACCTAGAACAATATAACCAGCTTATTCTGTTCACTCCCTTCTCATCAAAACCTCTCTTCCCTGCAGTATCAAGATCTCTCTTAATCTCTTCCGTTCAGTTTCATTAAAGCTTTTGGTATTTGATGTTTGGTGTAACAACCTCAAGCTAAGATATCTTTTTAATTGAAAGAGCTGGAAAATTTATTAATGAAGATTGTGGTCAGTATCTCTATACTATTCTTTTCTCACGTTTTTTCAGTATTGTGTAATAAGAGTCTTGAATCATCTTGTCGTTGTTAATTTAGTGCATTCTTTTGGCATTATATTATCTCATACTCCTCCATTTAGGGAGAGGACGGTTAGAAAATTTACCTTTCAGTTGTGATTATCTTAATTATGTTTGTTGATATTGCCCTCTTTAAGTGATTGTTCCATCAACAAACAGCTTTAGATGGAAATAGGAACAATCTTCTACTCAACTCATTCCTTCTTTTCCTTTGTCTTTGGCACACCAACAGTTCAGTTTTTTATTTTTTTGGTTTTCAAAAAGGTTAGTTTTTGTAGCACAATTTTGTACCTTTATATTCTAAACACAAAGAATATTTTTCATATTGTGTTCTTGAAACTTCAAATTATTGTTAAAATAACAGGTGTATATTGCAGGAAAAGTAGAGTTACATTGGAAGATGATGCATAAATTGATAGGAATTCTCCTTATGTTGCCCATATAATCAAATATGGTATTTTGGATACCCTTTGAGCAATTGCATGCATTGATGTATGATTGAGATGTTTTTTTTTTTTTTCGAAGTAATGCTTAAAATTAAATTCGATTGATAAGGCTCCACTATTTGCTATGGCTATCTTCACGAACACTGTCATGGATTATTCTTTTGAGGGTAACCAATCTTTCACTTATATTTCTCTATTGTGTAGTCATATATTTCTCTACACTCTAAATCTTTTGATTTTAATAGTTATAGTCATGGATTATTCTCTCGAGTGTACCTTATCTCTCTCTCTTATATTTATTTGTAGTGTAGTCTTATATATTTTGTTTTTTTTTTTTTTTCGATAATTTTTAGGCTTTGAATCTTCTGATTTGCTAATTTTTATGGCCTTTTGAAAGTTTAACTTCTAAATTATTGGGTTCATTTTTGTAACATCTTAAACTGGTCTCTTATCTCTTATATTTCTCTATTGTGTAGTCGATTTTTTTTTCAATAATTGCTGGCTCTGAATCATCTTATTATTTATTTATTTTTGGACTTTTGGAAGTTTTTACATCGGGTTCTTTGATTTTCCATTTTTTTTAATTCTTTTGAGGTAACACGTATTTCTCTATATTTCTATGTAGAGTAGAGTAGTCACAATCATATATTTTTTGTTTTGTTTCAATAATTTTTTTATTTTGTTTCGATAATTTCTAAGCTTTGTATATTAATTTCTTTAATATTTTTAGGTTTTTGGAAGTTTTAACATTTGAATTTTTGGGTTCATTTTTTGCAATAATTGAACCTGTCAACTATAGCAATGTATTAGTCTTCCAAGGATAACTCTATCTATCTTTTATATTTTTTTGTTGTGTAGTCATATATTTTTCATTTTGTTTTGATAATTTCAACTCCGAATTTTGTAATGATATATTATACCTTTATGTAAATTTTTTCATGTGCATTGTATGAGATTAAGAAATATGAATTAAACTTAGTATAACCTAATAGATTTTACTTTTTCTCATGTCACGTGTTAGTAATTGAGCCGAATTTGACGTGATCCATATGCCAAATCATAGAAGCTTATTTATTAAAACTTATTAATTAATATATCATTTGTTTCATAATACATTATACATTTATGCAAAGTTTTCCCGTGCATCACATGGGTTAGCAACTAGTTTTTTATAATACGCAATACCTCCTTCTTCTTCTTTTTTTCTTTTTTTTCACCTCTCTCTTTCACGGGTTGGACCTCCATTCTTCCACCACCACCAAGAACGATAGTTAATCTTGGTTTATCCACGGCTAGCTTCGAGTTTTAAAAAAAAAAATTGGGGTTTGTTTTGAGTTTGGTTTATGGTTTAAGATTGTTGTGAAATTTCTTTGTATTTTTTGGGTTCTGGGTTTGGCCAGTGATTGGTGGTTTTGGCTAGTGGTTGGGTTTTGGTGGTTAAAGATGGGTTTTTTTTTTTTCAAAATAACACTAAAATTCAAACAATTTCATTAGTTAGCACGTTTTCAAAACTATTTAGCAAACTATCATCTCGAGTGCAAGGAACTCGATTTTGGTGCGCTAAATTGAGCATTACAGACTCGAGTTCTATGCGTGGAAATTGAGCATTTCATACTTGAGTTCCATAAAACCAGAAGGAAGAAACCCAAACTACATGAAGAAGGAAAACAAACCAGAAGGAAGAAACCTAGAAACCCAAACCAAACGAAGAAGAAACACAAAGAAGGCAAACAAACCGGAGAGATCAAACGAAGAAGGAACAAACACGAAGAAACCCAAATCAAACGAAGAAGCAAGAAACCCATGAACCCAGATCTCCCTAACCCAAATTGTTCGGCTTAGACTGAACCTAGGCAGCGATGGTGAAGGTTCCAGGAGGAGGCGGCGACGAAGCTCCAGGCGAAGGTTTTCCTCTAATTCCTTCATTTTTTTTCTCTGGGTCTTTGGGTTTGAAGATGTTTCATTGAGTCTAGGTATTTGGTTTGATGATATCTCAGGGAAATCAAGTTTGTCACACTCGATTTAGCACAACAAAATTGAGTCCCTTGCGCTCAAGATGTTAGTTTGCTAAATGTTTTGAAAACGTGCTAACTAACGAAATTGTTTGAGATTCAATGTTATTTCGAAAAAAATTCCTTGGCTTTGGCTTTGCTTGATTTGTGATTGGTGGTTCTTGCTGGGTTTCACCTGTAATTGGTGGTGCTTAACAGGTCTGATCTTTGGTGGTTGCTAGTGATTGGCTATATGAGTGATTTGGGCTTGTGATTGTATTTGTTGTGGTTTGGTACCGTACTTGGTGGTGATTGGCGACCTTTTTTGCCAAACAACATTATTTTTTGGAAATATTTAGGAAAAAAACACTGAGTCAAACTTATTTAGTTACGTAGCATGTTTTTTGGAACTTGAGTTTCACTTAAAACTCGAGTTCCAAAAAACATGGTATATAACTAAATAAGTTTGGTCAGGAACTATTTAGCAAATTTTTCCTAAAATTATGCTATTTAGCAAATTTTTCTTGTTGTGGTGTTGAAGACTTAAAGGTGACTATGTGCTACCATGGGATGGAGAAGAGGAAAAAAAAATTACTTAGAAAAAATAATATTTGATTAAAGTAGAGAAATAAATATTGAGATTGATGCAGTATCTATTTGTTAAAATAGCAAAAGAGGAGTTTTTGTAGTTAGTTTAGCTAAAATTCTAAAAAAACTGATGTGAATACTCTAAAGAATCCAAAAATATGCATTAGTTTACTCTTTTTGTTTCAACAACTACAAAATGCATAAAACAAGATGAAAATTGATTTTAAGTTCTTGTCTAACAGTGTATATAGAAAAAGACTTCTATAGAATTTAATTGATGATCAATTTTTGTACCATAAAAGAATCTATGTTACAATTGTATTCAGCCAAATTTAAGTATTGAAAAAAAAAATTACTTAAAATTTCGCTATACATAATTTAACCCCCTGGAAAAAAAAAATTTGCTCGCTCTACCACTTACTATGTAAGAAAGATTATTTTAATCATGAAACTTGTGGAGTATCAATCAAAGGCAATGCTTTGTGTGAGAGAGAGGGTATTATACAAGTACGTGTGGGTGATGGAAGATTACTCGGAGTCCACGTGGAGTAGGAGACAAACAATGAGAATCAATGATTATAAAAAAAAACAATGAGAATCAAAGTACTGAACTTGCGGACTATTGTATTAGTTTGGTCACTTTGCACGGTTCTGATGTCTTGTTGATGAAGAGCGATTGCAACACTAAAGTACTACAATTTTTTTTTTAGGAACTCAAAAGAACTACAACTTCAGAAGCTACAATTTGAATGTGTGCAATATGTGGCTCAATCCATAAAAAAAGAAAAATTCCTTTCGTTCTGATCTTGAAGTTGTTAATTTGAATAATTAATTGTTAGAAGAAACTTTTTTTTTTTTAACTTCTGCTCATCCAATGTAACAACAAGAAACCTTAGATTGTAATTCGGTGAGCATTAAATTACATCTTAATGTTACTATTTTAGTACTAAATATGATTTGTCATTAATCTACACAAATAATACCAAAATAACAATATCTGTTACTGTTAGATTGCACCATAGTATTGCTTGGTGGTTTCACGTGAGAATTCTGCAAATGTCAACCGTGATGATAGCGGGGGAATTATTTTTCCAATTTCTTGAGTTAGTTTATTATGGTCCTGCTCAGAATGATTTGTTTCCTCATTAGATTCTTCGAAGCACTGACCACATGACATAAATTGTTTCATGGGATACTCTGAGATAGAAAAGGTTTTATTCCATGCGGACTGCAAGAAAACAACAACGGTTTCTCTACTCAAACTTCCTAACTTAGCAGGTCAAGAGACAGAGTGAAGGGTTGAGCCTAGCTTTCCTTTCGAGATGATATCAGCTTGTTAGGTTCTAAGATTTTAGGAACTAAATGTATTAGAACTACTATTTGTAATGTGTTGGCAAACCATGATTAAAACATTAGAGTATAGTTTTAAGTTGCTCAAAGTGTGTTTATTTGTAAAATTGGAATCGAGTGATTGCAGAATTTAAATCTGCACAAGATTCGATCGATCTCGTGCAGATTTATTTTTCTGCAGAATTTCCAATTCAGCCCAAGCCCGTTTGACGTATAGAGTTTTATGTTTTACTCCAAGTATAAAAGGAAAAACCCTAACTATGTTTTAAAAGGTCTTTTGATGTGTTGTGTGTTGAATCTCTTGTGAGATCTAGAGGTGTTTACCTTTATACACACTTAGGCTCTACTTGGGAGTTCATAAGGGAATGAAATGGAATCATCATAAGGAAATGGAAAATAATGGAATGGAATGGAATGCATTTAAGTAAGGGAAATGAATGGAAAAGAATGGAATAGAATCAAGTAACCTTGATTGGATGTTTTAAAATAAATGAATGAAAATGAATGGAATGTAAGTAATCTTGTTTGGGAGCAATATGGAGGGAATGGAATAGAATCATTTTATGACAATATTACTATAAGACCTCTATTTTAAAATAAAGGGTTGAATATATAGGGGTATTTTGGGAGTTTTAGTAAAAAAATCATTAAATTTAATTTCATTCCCTCCCATTCCTCCCAATTTTGGGGTGAATGAAAATTTGAGGTTTTAAAGGAATATAGAGGAATGAGTGTTCCCTCCTACCCATTCCATTCCCTCTTACTTAAACTCTCAAACAAGAGAATGAACTCTCCATTCCCTCTATTAAAACTCCTAAACAAGGGAAGGAAATAATATTCTAAAATTATTCTTTTCATTCATTTCCATTCCATTCCATTCCCCCTTCCCAAGCGAGGCTTTAAGGTTATCAAGATCAAGATTCATGTCAAGAATTTGGTGATCGCTTTAGTTACTGCATAAAGAACTCAAAGAAGATTTGAAACCTTTGAGTAGAGTCTTAAAGTCACAAGTGGGAGTACTTGTGGTTGTAGTGGATCAAGGAAAGAAGTAATCCGTGGACTCGGAGCTGTCACGTGATCGTGATAGTAAGTTTTCTACTCGAGGTAGCAATAGGATGTTAGTGGTCTAAGTTCTATTGTACAAACTTCAATTCTTTCGTAGTGGATCTATTTTACCTTGAGGATAGCTAGGTTAAATCATCCCTAGGTTTTTTACCGGTTTGGTTTTCTTGGGTTATCATATCGTGTGTTCTTTATATTTCCGCATTATTTACATGATATGATTTTAATGTGTTAACCTAGATCTGAATAATTTATCTAAGTAATCATTTGGCTAAATAACTAGGTTAATCAATTTGTGTTTTAAGGGGTTTAAAAATGTACATAGCCGATTTACCCACCTGAATGATAAAACTTTCAGGAGAGGCCTTCACCATACAAGCATTATTCTTGTAAGGATTGAAAATTTGCGAATGTGTGGCCATTAGGGGATGGACATTCTTCATTGTAGGACACTGAAAATGGATCATTTGGTTCTGTTTCTTTTGAGGAAAGAAATAAGGGAGATGTTAAAACAATGAAGATACCGTAGTCGTAATGCCATTGCTGCCACAGATTGGAATGAATTCCACTAGATCCAAGATTGTCTAGAGCATATTTATTCTAGTGTATAAGACGCCATTTAGAGAGAGAGAGAGAGAGAGAGAGAGAGAGAGAGAGAGAGAGAGAGAGAGAGAGAGAGAGAGAGAGAGAGAGATGTTGCTGGATTTCATCAGATCTAACTAAAACTAGTCAGAGAATGGCAAGTTTTGGTGTTGAGATCGGTTGGGTTGGTTGGAATCGGGTTTTCATGTAAAGACCCATAAATTGAACAACTAGAATAGGTTTCTAGAGGCAGAGACCCACTACCGACCATCACGGTATCTGGTCAGCCTACTTAAGACAGAGAATTTTTTCCCCTTATAATTCTATAGTTAAAACAAGGAAGGGAGATTTAAATCATGGATTTCTCTATTAGAAATACTAGGATGTGTCAATTAGTTTAGCTACAAGACTATTAGTGACAACAAAAGTATTCAGCTTTTAGTGGGATGGAAAAATGTATTATTCTACTCATTTAACCTATATAGGTTTCCTTTTCTTGCTCTAAGAGCATTCCCATTAAGCCTTTGTGAGAGTGCCTTTTTTCTTGGCACAATGGCTCAAAGATCCTGGGCCAAATAGTTGTTCTTGGTGGACTGGGCTTAGTTCATCGCAGCTAACAGGCTGTTTAAGAACTAAGTGGTGCGCAAAGCAAGCTTCCTACAATACAAATAAACTAACAAACGGAAATATTTGTATTGAATGACAATTCAAACAGCAAGGGAATGAGCAATAGATAAAATATGGCAAAAAAGAAAAAGGGGGTTAGGGATCCTTGAATCATTAAGAGACGTTTTATAAATTTATTTAATTATGATTACAACGCTCACTAAGACGCGATACAAGGTTCAACCAAGTTCAAAAATTACAGACTTTGATAGCTATTCGAGCTTCAAAGACTTGCAAAGTTTGAATCTTTTGAATCCGAGTACGTGCTATAGTGGCTGTCTAGGGGATACCGGGAGCGATTCCTCTGTTTTTCCCTTCACTTTACAGAGTCCTTTTATGGCTCTTGTATCTTTTCTAGGAATTCAAAAATGGCGATGTGTGTAGATGAAAAATCAATGAGTTGCTTAATTTCTGAATGCCCGTTAGCTATGACTTCCTCCTTCTTTTATAGTGTAGCTTCTAGGGTTCCGGGGTACCAGTGATTTCTCCCTTTTGCCCCTAAGAGCTTGCGTTGTGCCAGTTTGTTCAGGGGCTGGTCGTTTCCCTTTTCCTCATAGTTTCTTCCTTTTGGTGCGACCAAGCTGAAAGTCCCATAACTGTTTTTCTATTTCGAGCTCCCCTCTGGCCGCTGATCTTCAGTCCTTTCTTTCACCCTCCCAGCCTTTGGTTGCACTTCCTTTTTGTCATTTTCTTGAATAGTTAGTCTTTTTTTACTGCTGGGCTGAAAGTTCCCTTTCAGTTACCTTCTTTTATGCTTTTTCTTTCTCATTCTGGGGACCTCGGGACACAGCTCATGCATTTTCTGCTTCTGTACCTTCCTGATTCTTCTGTCTGCCTGGGTGCATGAGACCCGCGTGCTCCTTGTCTTTTATCCTGCTTCAATTTCTTCTTATACTGTGGATTCTTTGGTAACTGATAATTGTTGATGCCCATTTCTGACAAAAGGCCCAATAGTAGAAAAGCCCAACAATAAGGGAGATGAGAGGAAGACAAGGGGCAAAATGGTAAAGAAATGAGGTAACAAGCCCAATGGGCTAGCGTGGCAAGATTGATAGCCAGTAGGCTTATGAAAGTAACAAGAGGTAAAAAAGAGATAAGTAGGCCGAGGAAGCCCAAGAATGAAGTGGTAAGCCCATAGGGACAATGAGAGGTAAAAGAAGAAGTAAATGGGCAGAGGAAGCACGAGGAATAAAGGGGTAAACTTAATTGGGCTGACAAGGCAGCAGTAGTGGCCAAGAAGCCCATAAGAGTGATAAGAGGTAAAAATGTAGTAAATGGGCCGAGGAAGCCCAAAGAATAAGGCAATAAACTCATGGGAGTAATGAGAGGTAAAGAAGAAGTAAATGGGCCGAGGAAGCCCAATGAATAAAGTGGTAAACTCAATAGGCTGACAATGTAGGAATGATGGCCAACAAGCCCATATGAGTGATAAGAGGTAAAGATGTAGTAAATGAGCTAAGGAAGCTCAAAGGAAAGAACTAATAAGTCAATGGGCTGACATGGCAGGAACACCAGCCAACAAGCCCACGGGGGTAATAAGAAGTAAAAGCAAGACAAGGCCGTAGCAAACACAATGAAGCAATATGGCAGGATTAATGGCTAAAAGGCTCGCGGCTATGAAGAAGAGAGACAAAAACATGGGTCCAGCAGGCTATGGAGACAGGCTTTTGCCTGGACAATACCCAACCTAGGAAGGGATAGAAGGAATGAAACATAAGCCCAAAAGCCCACGCATCCTTCACACTACAAAGGATAAGCACAAACCAGTACGCGCAGCAGAATCAGACAACACAAGAGTAGCAAAAATGGCATGAAGGCTAGAAGGAGACAAACACAGATGAAGCGGAATTCGCACGAAGGACCAAGACACTACCTACTTGTACCCAACCAATACATGGGAAGTGGGCCATGGGTCAAGGTATTCAGAGGGTGTAGTTTGGCAGTGGGGAGAAAAAGGGGTCTATTCTGGGGTTCCCGCCCAAGTTGTTTTGGGGGAATGTTCTACTGGGATAACATTTCACCCTAAAGAGGTAAGTGTGGGCTACGACCACTTGATCATGCCATAAAGGTAGGTGGTGAGGTAGCTTAATCCTTATCTATTGGGGTAAAATAGAAACAGAGAGAGGTAAGAAACAAGACAAGTAATTTTGTCTGAAAATGGAGAGTAGTACAGCCGATACACTCTGGGCAGAGGTAACAACTGGACAACCGGTAGGGTAGTGGGTAATCTTGGAGAGATGCTGAGAAGAAGCCAAAAACAGTTGAGGGACAAAATGGGTAAATTCTATAATGGAAGATGGTATAAAATGGGGTAGACATGAACAGTTAAAGCAAGAAAAGAAAAAGAAGAAGCAAGAGGTAAGAAAGAATAGGGAGGAGAAAACACGAAGAGAGAAAGAAAAGATAGAAAGACTAAGTAAAAGAAAACCAGAGAGAAAATAAGACAGTAGGAATAGAGGCATGCATCAATAGACCATATTTTTTCTCTCTCTTGACATACCTACTCTCTGAAGGTTGTAAATTAAAGCTCAAACCACTTAGGCCCTTTCTCTAGAGTGAGTAACTTCTATGGCAGGAGCCTCTATTAAGGTTACCCGCCTTGGAGATTGGTTTCCTTCTTGGGTTTGTCTCTGTTGAATGGCTTAGCCCATAATCCAACAGACAAGTTATTTTGGTAATTATACTTATCAGGATGATTTCCTTACTGCTTGACTAGAAGTTACTAAGTTATTTGTCTTTTTCTGCTATAGTGTTATTTCTGCTTGCTGTTTTATTCTGCTATAACTCTATTAACTTTATTCACGGTGTTAGCTTTATTTAACACGTTTTATTATCATAGTTATCCTATTGTAGTGTATTCCCGTCGTAATACTTGTAACAGTCACTCCCATTATAACCACACCTTATGTCCAGCCCACAACACTCACGTTAGGACACGTCTACATTGGGTAAGTCTAACTCGTGCACAAGCTGGCTTGAAGTGTAGTCCTAGCAAGGCCAGTCCCAACTCTTCTACCTCAGATCAACGGGTCATAGTGTAGCAGAAGGGGTTGAGGCTTAACAATACGAAAAAGGCCCCCACAATAATCTCAGAAAATTAAGTCAAGAACCCATGTTTTTATAGAAATTGAACCAAATTTATGAGAATCTAAGATTAATTTATATAAAAAGAACTCCTTGTTTTATATCATGCTAGGTAAGGGGTATTTGCTACATTCCAACCATCTTAATAGTCAAGAACCCATCTCAAATTCTCAGACCACTTGCCAAAATAAGAAATTTAAGCATGCTTTATATCATGCTAGGTAAGGGGTATTTGCTACATTCTAAGCATCTTAATAGTTTGACAATACTCACATAGTGAACTCATAGGTATATAAAATAAACTTAGTGAAACGGTCTACTATCTACACACCTAGCAAAACCACAATTAGATTTTAGACACTTTTACTTCCTAAATATAGATACCATTTAGAGGCATATAGCTGATTCCAATCCACCAATTACTATGATATTCATTGTTTGTGGTTTATTAATAACTTGAAAACTCCTTTTTTCTCTTTAGTTAGGACTTGAAACTCGTTCAAAAGTTATCATAAGAGATATAATTGGATGGTGAGAAGTGATTAAGTAGACAAACGTCTTTAATTTCTAGAAGAAGAGTTTATACTTGATCACTCACAAACGCATATGCACCAGTGACCACAACAGAGCTTACATAGCATTCAAAAGAATCATCAGTTAACTCATCACCATAAATATGGTTATGATATAATTTTATTTCCCTTTTTGCTGAAAGAATTTATTTTTCACCACTGTTCTAAAAACAGTCTCATGCAAGAGCTTAGACACGACTTCTTCGTATAAGTCGGGTATAGAGTCCTTTTATGAAAGATCAGGAAATTAAGTTCTTGGTTTGGATACTTGTCTATTCTGAAAAATAATCGATAAAACTTACAAATTTTATTGCACTAACATAATGGAATGATAAACTACAATTCCTCATTAAAGCATAAATTCTCTAATGAGGCATATCCACTTTCTTAAATCATAAAGATGAATTACACAAGTACTTACTCAAGAACAATAAAAGTAAATAGAAGCAAATATTGGTCATAATGCATTATTTTCATGGAGAAGTATATAGAAGCTAGTGAAGTGCTGCAAGGAACAAGATATAGAATAAGGAATGGGAGAACGATACAGATGTAGGGCAATAAACTTTAACACTGAGATTGAGAATATACAAAGTATCTTCACCAAGGTTGCGGACAAAATTCACCTTTGCCCCTTTCTATCAAAATATCCAGCATTTTGCCCCACTTTTGAAACTAATTAGGGAAATGCCCCTATTTTGAAACTCGATTTTCTCAAAACCGAGTTAAGTCCTATAGTGGCGTTTTAAGGAGCTTATAGTGACGTTTTAAGGACCTATAGTGGCGTTTTGTAACTCGAGCTCCATGAAATCGAGTTATAGGTAAAAAAAAAAATTGCCTATAACTCGAGTTCATAGAGCTCGAGTTCCAAAACGCCACTATAGGTCCTTAAAACGTCATTATAGGCTCCTTAAAACGCCACTATAGGGCTTCAGATTTTTTTTTTTTTAACTCAATTTTAAGAAAATCTAGTTTCAAAAGAGGAGCATTTCCCTAATTAGTTTTAAAAGAGGGGCAAAACGCTGGATATTTTGATAAAAAGGGGCAAAGGCCAATTTTGTCCCCAAGGTTGCATTTGGACTTCAAAATCTAAGATCAAGTGATCTAGAGAACAACTGCTACCATAAATTGGTTAATATGAATTTAATAACAGAAGATTTGAAATTTAGTTAGGCATGTTGCTCCAACAAAAACATTAGTGATAGCCTCCATAATAATTTCAACTCAAAAAATTAATAAAGCTCAATCATCTATAAATTTCATCAAAAGAAAAGGCAATTTAACATATTATTCAAGTCATTTCAACTAGAAATTGAAACCCAAATCCTACATTTATAAGTACTTAACGTCCAAATCAACCAATAGTGATTTAACTAAATCATAATAACAATTAGAAAGATGTTGTACAAATCAGCATCTATAAATCTGAACTAATACTTATTCTGTTGATTATTGTCCCAACCAGGCATGGCCCCATGCAAGCCAGTATTTGGAAAAGTTTGATTTTGACCCTGTTGCATGCCAACTTTGCCTGGATATGTAGGTGCACGTAGCAGGCTTCTTCTAACATCCGACAAATTCAGACCCGCATTGTTAGCCATAGATATAAAAACTAGGTCATTAAGCGGGTGGCAACCTATCACTCTCATAAGTTGTAGCTCAGTCTTATAGACCTGAAAAAATCCATATGATATATAAATAACATATTCTATATGAATGCAAAACCACAAAGAAAAGAAAGAAAGAAAGAAAGAAGGTGAAAGTAATTTTACGCCCTGACACTTCCATGATTTGTTTCTCAGACTTACCAGTAAAGGTATTGTCACATAATCAATTACTGCAATTCTATTCTCAAAATGAGCTTTGTCACACTTTTCTTTAAGCTCCCTGTGAACCTGTGATGATTCTAAGGCTGTATTCTTAAGAACTTCAACCTATATAAAACCATGAAAACTTAAATAATCATTCATATAAGGATATTGTTGGTGAGAGTATTTAGCGTTAACAAAAAACATAAAGCATTACCTCTTTCTCAAGGTTTTTCATCAAGTCTTGTTTTCTTTTTCTAGACCGTTTAGCTGATTCTATATTTGCTTGCTTCCTAATATGGGAAAAAAAAATCAAATTGGGATGCAATCCATTTTAAATATAAAAAAACAAATTGAGAAGCATTGAACAATATTTGAAAAAAAAAAAAAAAAAAAAATTGTTACCAACCTCCTTTGACGCTTTGTCTCATCAGAATTGTCAGTGATCTTTGCCGTAAATTGAAAAACTGTATACAGTCAAGAGAGCAAATTCAGCAAGTGATGCAAAGACAAGTGAATTGCAGACACCCACAACCACAACACAAATTTCTGTTGTAACTATTCAATAATCAAATAACTATTTAACACATCATGCTAAATCGGAAAAAAAAAAAAGCCTCTATTCTCAATACAAAACATATAATAGGATTGTTTTATTAATTTGATAAATCAGAAAGATTTATTTATTAGAAGAAACAAGGCTAGTTCCAGTTGCAATAAAACAGATACTTAAACAACACAAAACAAAGAGCAATAGAACTCTCAAGTCTCAAGTTAATACACAACTGACCAATCTACAAAGCAAAAAAAAAAAAGAAAAAAAAAGACCATCGTTGAAATTCTGTGAGCATGCAGTACATACAAATAAAATAAACTCTTAAAAGGAAGGAAAAAATTATGATAAGAAGTAAAATACCACTAGTATTAGGAATTGGAGGGTGCGATTGAGTATTGTTGACTGCATTGAGTGCAGCAGCGCAAGCGCGCTCATTATCAGAATGAACAGCAGCATTATTCAAAGGCAGAGGAAAGAAGTCGAAGTAGTTTGTCATGTTAGTAGTAGTTGCGTTTTGCTGCTGGGAGACCATCAACAAACCAAAGAAAGAAATAAACACACTGAACTAGTTAACTTTGCCTTTTTACGAGGAATAGGAATAGGAATAGGCCAATATATATAGGTAGGAGAGGGCGGGGGATGTCCAAATACTCTTCGCAAAAGGAAATTGACTAATCACCGCCTTGCCTTACGTGTCATACAAAATAATATTTTATTTCAAATTAAATTTTATATTGGTTTTTATTTATTTATTTAAAAATACTATTATTATTAAGCCAAGTTTACCAACAATAAATTAGACAAATAAAATTTAAAAAGAACTTAATTTGTAAGATAATATAATTGCGTAATACCCAACACAATAATACATCTATCCGTTTCCTCTTCCAATTCGTAATAAGTAACACATGCACAAATTAATTCCTTTTCTCCAAATAAATTAAACCCAAATCCATCTTCCTCAACAAATCCCTAAACCCTAATACCCAGTATAAAAGTAAAAAAATAAAAACCCAAAGCTGTCTTACGGTAACTACATCAGTATGTTTAATGGTTTCTGCACGCCAGAATTCAGACTTATTCACTGGTAGTGGTATCGCTCTCTTTATCTCACTCCCTCCTTGTCTGCTATATAATATTGTACAGTTTTGAGTTACCTGCAGAATGATCTTTGGTAGTTTCCTTTGGTTAAATGAATAGAGCTAAAGTGAATGGTTGGGACTAGGGCGTCGAGCCAAAAAGTTACTGCTTAGTGCTGAATGGATGGATTTTTTTTTTATTAAAAAAAAAAAAAAAAAAAAACTTGAATGAATGGCTGGTGTATTTGTGTTGTGAATATATAATATTGATTAGTTTTATGTTTATAAGATATTAAGATGTAATATATAATACTGATTAACCAATATATATAATATATAATACTGTGGATCCTTTAAATATTTTAATAATATAATAATGTCTATAATATACAATATATAACTTTTTTTTTCCTTAAGAATATAATAATATAGTTGGATGATAATGGTTTGAGATATTGGTATTATCTATATATATATATATATATATAAACGAAGTCTCTGAAACTCTCACAATTTTTCAGGTCTGCACAATATTTAAATAAAATTATTATTTTATTAATTATTTTTATTTAGTCCAAACTTAACAAAAAGTAAAACTCTATTTCTCTAACAAGTCCAATTTAAACTCAAACTCATCATTATCATTTTTTAAAACAAAATTATTTTTGTTTAGTCTAAACTTAACAAGAAGTGAAACTCTATCTTTCTCATAAGTGCCCATTTGTTTTCACTTTCCCAGCCCAAAAAGCCCGTTTTGAAAAAAGCCAATGTCCAAAGCCCGTTTGACTGAGACCAAAACGCAACTTTTTGGAAAAAGTTGCGTTTTGGGTTTGTGAAGAGAATGTGCAGGATGGAAAAGGAGCTCTGAGCTGCATTTTGGAAAAAGTCCATGCACGTTGATCAACTATCCGTTGGACTCTGTGGGCAATTACCAAATTACCCTTCAACAAATTAGAAGATGTCCTCATCTTCTTCCTTTGATACACACAAACACAAACACATCCACATAAACACACCCACACAGACACACAAAACCTGCAAGAGCACCACCACCAAAATGCAGATCCCACCATCCACCCAACACCATCCAACCACCACCACCAAACCACCCCCACCAAAACCCGTTAAAACAATGGAAACTCAAAATACAACGAAAATCAAACATGATCTACCCAAAATCCACAAAAATAACTTAAAATTAAACTATCAATTGAAAACCCATAACCCAAACCCAAAATCAAAATCAAAATACAAACTCAATGGTAGCAGAACACTTGAAATCAGATGAGAGAGATTCAACCATGCAAGCTTCGACAAAGAGGGATTTCTCTGAGGTGCATTTTGGTCTGTAGCTAGAAAGTCTCAACTTCCTCTTCATTGATTTGGGCCGATCTTCTTCGTCTTCTTCTTCTTTCTTCTTTGTCTTCTTCCCAAATTGCCCACTGTGTTTCAAAATGCAGATTCAAAGTGTGGGTACTGGGTACTGCCAGTAATATGTGAAGGAAGTGGTAAGGAGGCTTTGTGTGGCAAGAGAAAAGGGAGAAAGGAGGAAAGAAAAAAGAGGCTTTGTGTGGAATGTTCTGGAGTGTGGAGGAAGTGGTAGGGAAAAAAGAGGAAAGAAGGAAAAAAAGAAAAAAAGTAAGGGTACGTGTGTGGAGGAGAAAAAAAGAGGGAAAAAAAAAGAAGGAAAAAAAAAAAGGAAATACGGATGAAAAGAAAAATAAAATAAAATAAAGAATAAGAAATTAAAATTGAGAAATGCTATTACAATATTTTTACAATACTTTCACAATAAATCTTAAGTGGTAGGTTATTATTAGCTAATATTGGTGAGAAAAAAATAATTTTTTTAGAAAGAGAAAAAAATAATTTTAATAGTACGTTCAAATTAAAATTAGTATCAATTATCACAATATTTTCACAATACTTTAACAATAAATCTTAAGTGATAGGTTATTATTAGCTAATATTGGTGAGAAAAAAATTATTTTTTTAGAAAGAGAAAAAAATAATTGTAATAGTACGTTCAAATTAAAATCAGTATCAATTATCACAATACTTTCACAATAAATCTTAAGTGGTAGGTTATTATTATCTAATATTGATAAGAAAAAAATAATTTTTTTAGAAACTTTGAAAGTTCTTTTTAAAATAATTTTTTAGAAAGTTTTATATAAAAAAAAAAAAATTAGGAAGTATTTTCACAATACTTTACATATACATTGTCCTTTTTGGTAATTTATCACTGTTGAGGGTCATTTTTGTAAAACCAACCCAACCCAGCAAAGCAGGCAATGAGAGTGGCAGGCATGGAATAAGGTTGTTAGGCACAAGCGGCAGGAAGAATAGAACACAGGCCCATAACATGAATAAATGGGTCTTGAGGAAGCAAATGGGCCCAAAGGGCCCGGAAAGAGAAAAATGATACCCATGGGCAGAGTATGGTATAAAAAAGCGAGAATGGGCCGCGGCAGGCCTAAGGCAATGTAAACAAAGAAAGTAGGGGTTGATGGCAAGCCCATGAACCCCAAGGATGAGTATGAGGAGATTGGGCCGGGGAAGCCCAATCGAGTTAGTAAAAGCCCATGGGAAAGCAAAGTCAGTAAATGGGCCGAGGAAGCCCAAGGAAAGTAAAAGGGCCGCAGGCCCAAAGAGAAAGAAAGAAAGGGACAATGGAACCCATGAATAAGAACACCAGTAGGCTCTCTTAAGCCACTGGGGGAAAGAATGGAACGCAGGCTTGAAAGAGGCCCAGCAGGAACGTATCGTCGTGGTAGGAAATGCCAAGTAATGAAACAAGACATGAACATAAACCGAGAAATGGGCCAAGAGAAATGTGAAACCCAGTGTTAAGAAAAGCCCAATCCTAAAGGGAAGCATTGAAAGCACAGAACGGCCCACATAAAAGAACAAAGAAGTATGGCAGACAAATGCAAGCAAAGCTCCAGAGCACAACAAGCACACGGGCCGCAGGCGGGCTTTTTGAATGTACATAACAGGAAAGCATGCGCAAGGCCTAGGTGCCACCAGCCTGTACCCAGCCAATATGGGTCATGGTGGGGCCATGGGTCAGTGGAAAGAGGTAAAGGGGGGTGCGGTTTGGTGGTGGGGAGGGGGGAAAAGGTCTATTTTGCGTTCCCTGTCCAAACCCTTTTGGGAGGTACGTCTGCTGGGATGACAGATCGCCCAAAAGAGGTAAGGTTGGGGAGGGAACGTTGGGTGCATGCCATAGGAAGAGAGAGAGAGCATTTAAGCCGCGGCAGAAAAACACTGCCACGGCAAACAGAAACAAAACCAACCCGTTGTTGTCTGGCAAGGGCAAACAGTGTACAGACGGTGGTCGGCAAGCATGCCCAGACCAGACAAAGGCCGTTAGGGGGTGAAATAGTAAAAAAACCATCACGGCAGGCCCTATAAAAGGACCCTTGCCATACCCTGTAGAGGGGACCGAAAAACAGAGGAGGAGAAAGATAGAAAGAAAAAACTCAAAGAAAAGGAAAAGAAAAGAAGGAAAGATAAGAAAACAAATAGTGAGGATAATGGGCATGCACCAATAGATCTTTTCTTTCCTCTCCCCCTCAAAATCCCACTCTCTAAGAACAGTTAAGCAATAAGAATTTTCCGCAGGCATCTATCACTTAGGTCCGATTCCCTCAAAGTCACTAATCCCCACGGCAGGATATTCTCCTAGGAGGTTAGTTTCATTGAGAAGAAGCGTTCTTCCTCTGTGACTTTCTGCCATTACAGACTCGGTTTTTGCTTGATGTTTATTTTTGATTAACTTCATCATTCAATCAATTATTCTTTCTTATAAAAGCCATTGTTAGTATTACCATCATTACTATTGTGATATTCGGTTATTTACTATTAGCAAAAGCTACTGCACTCTGTTCTTCCTTCCATTATTATATCTGCCTGCCGTAATCTTATTGTAATAGCTTTGCTTGCCGTAAGGGTATTTCTGGCGGACAAGGCAAAGTTTGTGCACAAACCGGCCCAAGGTGAGTTACAGTTGGGCCGGCCTCAACTTCCCTACTCAGAAAAAGCATTCGGGCCCATCACCGCAGGAGGCAACCCAGCCCAAACACAAAAAAGGCCCCTACAATCACTCAAACCGCCACTTTTATAAACATATACATTGTCCTTTTTGGTAATTTACCACTCAAACAGTCACTTTTATAAGTGCTAGCTAAACACTCAGTTTTTTCAAAAAACACTTTTTAACAGCTTTTACCAAACATTCAGCTTTTTCAAAAATCACTTTTTTACTATGCACTTTTTAAAAACTCCACTTTTTAGAAAAAACTCACTTTCAAAAAGTTGAACCAAACTCACCCTAAGTCCAACTTAAATTCAAACTCAAACGTATTTAATAAAAAAACAAAAATTCTGATTTTCTATTTCATACTCATACGTATTTGATTTATATATAATAAATTTTGGTGAAGATAATTGTGATTTTGGATTTTGTTTGTATATTAAATTAACTTTTCTTTAGAGAGATCGGTATTGTTTGTGTAATCTATTATAATTGGAGTAGTGAACCACATCCTCACGTATTTGATTTATTGCACACTTATCTTCACCAATATAATAAGATATTATCCTCAGTTATTATAATTAGAACAAGCCACTACTGAAAAATAAAACCCTAAACCTAGAACAATATAACCAGCTTATTCTGTTCACTCCCTTCTCATCAAAACCTCTCTTCCCTGCAGTATCAAGATCTCTCTTAATCTCTTCCGTTCAGTTTCATTAAAGCTTTTGGTATTTGATGTTTGGTGTAACAACCTCAAGCTAAGATATCTTTTTAATTGAAAGAGCTGGAAAATTTATTAATGAAGATTGTGGTCAGTATCTCTATACTATTCTTTTCTCACGTTTTTTCAGTATTGTGTAATAAGAGTCTTGAATCATCTTGTCGTTGTTAATTTAGTGCATTCTTTTGGCATTATATTATCTCATACTCCTCCATTTAGGGAGAGGACGGTTAGAAAATTTACCTTTCAGTTGTGATTATCTTAATTATGTTTGTTGATATTGCCCTCTTTAAGTGATTGTTCCATCAACAAACAGCTTTAGATGGAAATAGGAACAATCTTCTACTCAACTCATTCCTTCTTTTCCTTTGTCTTTGGCACACCAACAGTTCAGTTTTTTATTTTTTTGGTTTTCAAAAAGGTTAGTTTTTGTAGCACAATTTTGTACCTTTATATTCTAAACACAAAGAATATTTTTCATATTGTGTTCTTGAAACTTCAAATTATTGTTAAAATAACAGGTGTATATTGCAGGAAAAGTAGAGTTACATTGGAAGATGATGCATAAATTGATAGGAATTCTCCTTATGTTGCCCATATAATCAAATATGGTATTTTGGATACCCTTTGAGCAATTGCATGCATTGATGTATGATTGAGATGTTTTTTTTTTTTTTTTTCGAAGTAATGCTTAAAATTAAATGCGATTGATAAGGCTCCACTATTTGCTATGGCTATCTTCACGAACACTGCCATGGATTATTCTTTTGAGGGTAACCAATCTTTCACTTATATTTCTCTATTGTGTAGTCATATATTTCTCTACACTCTAAATCTTTTGATAATAGTTATAGTCATGGATTATTCTCTCGAGTGTACCTTATCTCTCTCTCTTATATTTATTTGTAGTGTAGTCTTATATATTTTGTTTTTTTTTTTTTCCGATAATTTTTAGGCTTTGAATCTTCTGATTTGCTAATTTTTATGGCCTTTTGAAAGTTTAACTTCTAAATTATTGGGTTCATTTTTGTAACATCTTAAACTGGTCTCTTATCTCTTATATTTCTCTATTGTGTAGTCAATTTTTTTTTCAATAATTGCTGGCTCTGAATCATCTTATTATTTATTTATTTTTGGACTTTTGGAAGTTTTTACATCGGGTTCTTTGATTTTCCATTTTTTTTAATTCTTTTGAGGTAACACGTATTTCTCTATATTTCTATGTAGAGTAGAGTAGTCACAATCATATATTTTTTGTTTTGTTTCAATAATTTTTTTATTTTGTTTCGATAATTTCTAAGCTTTGTATATTAATTTCTTTAATATTTTTAGGTTTTTGGAAGTTTTAACATTTGAATTTTTGGGTTCATTTTTTGCAATAATTGAACCTGTCAACTATAGCAATGTATTAGTCTTCCAAGGATAACTCTATCTATCTTTTATATTTTTTTGTTGTGTAGTCATATATTTTTCATTTTGTTTTGATAATTTCAACTCCGAATTTTGTAATGATATATTATACCTTTATGTAAATTTTTTCATGTGCATTGTATGAGATTAAGAAATATGAATTAAACTTAGTATAACCTAATAGATTTTACTTTTTCTCATGTCACGTGTTAGTAATTGAGCCGAATTTGACGTGATCCATATGCCAAATCATAGAAGCTTATTTATTAAAACTTATTAATTAATATATCATTTGTTTCATAATACATTATACATTTATGCAAAGTTTTCCCGTGCATCACATGGGTTAGCAACTAGTTTTTTATAATACGCAATACCTCCTTCTTCTTCTTTTTTTCTTTTTTTTCACCTCTCTCTTTCACGGGTTGGACCTCCATTCTTCCACCACCACCAAGAACGATAGTTAATCTTGGTTTATCCACGGCTAGCTTCGAGTTTTAAAAAAAAAAATTGGGGTTTGTTTTGAGTTTGGTTTATGGTTTAAGATTGTTGTGAAATTTCTTTGTATTTTTTGGGTTCTGGGTTTGGCCAGTGATTGGTGGTTTTGGCTAGTGGTTGGGTTTTGGTGGTTAAAGATGGGTTTTTTTTTTTTCAAAATAACACTAAAATTCAAACAATTTCATTAGTTAGCACGTTTTCAAAACTATTTAGCAAACTATCATCTCGAGTGCAAGGAACTCGATTTTGGTGCGCTAAATTGAGCATTACAGACTCGAGTTCTATGCGTGGAAATTGAGCATTTCATACTTGAGTTCCATAAAACCAGAAGGAAGAAACCCAAACTACATGAAGAAGGAAAACAAACCAGAAGGAAGAAACCTAGAAACCCAAACCAAACGAAGAAGAAACACAAAGAAGGCAAACAAACCGGAGAGATCAAACGAAGAAGGAACAAACACGAAGAAACCCAAATCAAACGAAGAAGCAAGAAACCCATGAACCCAGATCTCCCTAACCCAAATTGTTCGGCTTAGACTGAACCTAGGCAGCGATGGTGAAGGTTCCAGGAGGAGGCGGCGACGAAGCTCCAGGCGAAGGTTTTCCTCTAATTCCTTCATTTTTTTTCTCTGGGTCTTTGGGTTTGAAGATGTTTCATTGAGTCTAGGTATTTGGTTTGATGATATCTCAGGGAAATCAAGTTTGTCACACTCGATTTAGCACAACAAAATTGAGTCCCTTGCGCTCAAGATGTTAGTTTGCTAAATGTTTTGAAAACGTGCTAACTAACGAAATTGTTTGAGATTCAATGTTATTTCGAAAAAAATTCCTTGGCTTTGGCTTTGCTTGATTTGTGATTGGTGGTTCTTGCTGGGTTTCACCTGTAATTGGTGGTGCTTAACAGGTCTGATCTTTGGTGGTTGCTAGTGATTGGCTATATGAGTGATTTGGGCTTGTGATTGTATTTGTTGTGGTTTGGTACCGTACTTGGTGGTGATTGGCGACCTTTTTTGCCAAACAACATTATTTTTTGGAAATATTTAGGAAAAAAACACTGAGTCAAACTTATTTAGTTACGTAGCATGTTTTTTGAAACTTGAGTTTCACTTAAAACTCGAGTTCCAAAAAACATGGTATATAACTAAATAAGTTTGGTCAGGAACTATTTAGCAAATTTTTCCTAAAATTATGCTATTTAGCAAATTTTTCTTGTTGTGGTGTTGAAGACTTAAAGGTAACTATGTGCTACCATGGGATGGAGAAGAGGAAAAAAAAATTACTTAGAAAAAATAATATTTGATTAAAGTAGAGAAATAAATATTGAGATTGATGCAGTATCTATTTGTTAAAATAGCAAAAGAGGAGTTTTTGTAGTTAGTTTAGCTAAAATTCTAAAAAAACTGACGTGAATACTCTAAAGAATCCAAAAATATGCATTAGTTTACTCTTTTTGTTTCAACAACTACAAAATGCATAAAACAAGATGAAAATTGATTTTAAGTTATTGTCTAACAGTGTATATAGAAAAAGACTTCTATAGAATTTAATTGATGATCAATTTTTGTACCATAAAAGAATCTATGTTACAATTGTATTGAGCCAAATTTAAGTATTGAAAAAAAAAATTACTTAAAATTTCGCTATACATAATTTGACCCCCTGGAAAAAAAAAAAATTGCTCGCTCTACCACTTACTATGTAAGAAAGATTATTTTAATCATGAAACTTGTGGAGTATCAATCAAAGGCAATGCTTTGTGTGAGAGAGAGGGTATTATACAAGTACGTGTGGGTGATGGAAGATTACTCGGAGTCCACGTGGAGTAGGAGACAAACAATGAGAATCAATGATTATAAAAAAAAACAATGAGAATCAAAGTACTGAACTTGCGGACTATTGTATTAGTTTGGTCACTTTGCACGGTTCTGATGTCTTGTTGATGAAGAGCGATTGCAACACTAAAGTACTACAATTTTTTTTTTTAGGAACTCAAAAGAACTACAACTTCAGAAGCTACAATTTGAATGTGTGCAATATGTGGCTCAATCCATAAAAAAAGAAAAATTCCTTTCATTCTGATCTTGAAGTTGTTAATTTGAATAATTAATTGTTAGAAGAAACTTTTTTTTTTTTAACTTCTGCTCATCCAATGTAACAACAAGAAACCTTAGATTGTAATTCGGTGAGCATTAAATTACATCTTAATGTTACTATTTTAGTACTAAATATGATTTGTCATTAATCTACACAAATAATACCAAAATAACAATATCTGTTACTGTTAGATTGCACCATAGTATTGCTTGGTGGTTTCACGTGAGAATTCTGCAAATGTCAACCGTGATGATAGCGGGGGAATTATTTTTCCAATTTCTTGAGTTAGTTTATTATGGTCCTGCTCAGAATGATTTGTTTCCTCATTAGATTCTTCGAAGCACTGACCACATGACATAAATTGTTTCATGGGATACTTTGAGATAGAAAAGGTTTTATTCCATGCGGATTGCAAGAAAACAACAACGGTTTCTCTACTCAAACTTCCTAACTTAGCAGGTCAAGAGACTGAGTGAAGGGTTGAGCCTAGCTTTCCTTTCGAGATGATATCAGCTTGTTAGGTTCTAAGATTTTAGGAACTAAATGTATTAGAACTACTATTTGTAATGTGTTGGCAAACCATGATTAAAACATTAGAGTATAGTTTTAAGTTGCCCAAAGTGTGTTTATTGTAAAATTGGAATCGAGTGATTGCAGAATTTAAATCTGCACGAGATTCGATCGATCTCGTGCAGATTTATTTTTCTGCAGAATTTCCAATTTAGCCCAAGCCCGTTTGACGTATAGAGTTTTATGTTTTACTCCAAGTATAAAAGGAAAAACCCTAACTACGTTTTAAAAGGTCTTTTGATGTGTTGTGTGTTGAATCTCTTGTGAGATCTAGAGGTGTTTACCTTTATACACACTTAGGCTCTACTTGGGAGTTCATAAGGGAATGAAATGAAATCATCATAAGGAAATGGAAAAGAATGGAATGCATTTAAGTAAGGGAAATGAATGGAAAAGAATGGAATGGAATAGAATCAAGTAACCTTGATTGGATGTTTTAAAATAAAGGAATGAAAATGAATGGAATGTAAGTAATCTTGTTTGGGAGCAATATGGAGGGAATGGAATAGAATCATTTTATGACAATATTACTATAAGACCTCTATTTTAAAATAAATGGTTGAATATATAGGGGTATTTTGGGAGTTTTAGTAAAAAAATCATTAAATTTAATTTCATTCCCTCCCATTCCTCCCAATTTTGGGGTGAATGAAAATTTGAGGTTTTAAGGGAATAGAGAGGAATGAGTGTTCCCTCCTACCCATTTCATTCCCTCTTACTTAAACTCTCAAACAAGAGAATGAACTTTCCATTCCCTCTATTAAAACTCCTAAATAAGAGAAGGAAAGAATATTTTAAAATTATTCTTTTCATTCATTTCCATTCCATTCCATTCCCCCCTCCCAAGCGAGGCTTTAAGGTTATCAAGATCAAGATTCATGTCAAGAATTTGGTGATCGCTTTAGTTACTGCATAAAGAACTCAAAGAAGATCTGAAACCTTTGAGTAGAGTCTTAAAGTCACAAGTAGGAATACTTGTGGTTGTAGTGGATCAAAGAAAGAAGTAGTCCGTGGACTCGGAGCTGTCACGTGGTCGTGATAGTAAGTTTTCTACTCGAGGTAGCAATAGGATGTTAGTGGTCTAAGTTTTATTGTACAAACTTCAATTCTTTCGTAGTGGATCTATTTTACCTTGAGGATAGCTAGGTTAAATCATCCCTAGGTTTTTTACCGGTTTGGTTTTCCTGGATTATCATATCGTGTGTTCTTTATATTTCCGCATTATTTACATGATATGATTTTAATGTGTTAACCTAGATCTGAATAATTTATCTAAGTAATCACTTGGCTAAATAACTAGGTTAATCAATTTGTGTTTTAAGGGGTTTAAAAATGTACATAGCCGATTTACCCACCTGAATGATAAAACTTTCAGGAGAGGCCTTCACCATACAAGCATTATTCTTGTAAGGATTGAAAATTTGCGAATGTGTGGCCATTAGGGGATGGACATTCTTCATTGTAGGACACTGAAAATGGATCATTTGGTTTTGTTTCTTTTGAGGAAAGAAATAAGGGAGATGTTAAAACAATGAAGATACCGTAGTCGTAATGCCATTGCTGCCACAGATTGGAATGAATTCCACTAGATCCAAGATTGTCTAGAGCATATTTATTCTAGTGTATAAGACGCCATTTAGAGAGAGAGAGAGAGAGAGAGAGAGAGAGAGAGAGAGAGAGAGAGAGAGAGAGAGAGAGAGAGAGATGTTGCTGGATTTCATCAGATCTAACTAAAACTAGTTAGAGAATGGCAAGTTTTGGTGTTGAGATCGGTTGGGTTGGTTGGAATCGGGTTTTCATGTAAAGACCCATAAATTGAACAACTAGAATAGGTTTCTAGAGGCAGAGACCCACTACCGACCATCACGGTATCTGGTCAGCCTACTTAAGACAGAGAATTTTTTCCCCTTATAATTCTATAGTTAAAACAAGGAAGGGAGATTTAAATCATGGATTTCTCTATTAGAAATACTAGGAGGTGTCAATTAGTTTAGCTACAAGACTATTAGTGACAACAAAAGTATTCAGCTTTTAGTGGGATGGAAAAAAATGTATTATTCTACTCATTTAACCTATATAGGTTTCCTTTTCTTACTCTAAGAGCATTCCCATTAAGCCTTTGTGAGAGTGCCTTTTTTCTCGGCACAATGGCCCAAAGATCCTGGGCCAAATAGTTGTTCTTGGTGGACTGGGCTTAGTTCACCGCAGCTAACAGGCTGTTTAAGAACTAAGTGGTGCGCAAAGCAAGCTTCCTACAATACAAATAAACTAACAAATGGAAATATTCGTATTGAATGACAATTCAAACAGTAAGGGAATGAGCAATAGATAAAATATGGCAAAAAAGAAAAAGGGGGTTAGGGATCCTTGAATCATTAAGAGACGTTTTATAAATTTATTTAATTATGATTACAACGCTCACTAAGACGCGATACAAGGTTCAACCAAGTTCAAAAATTACAGACTTTGATAGCTATTCGAGCTTCAAAGACTTGCAAAGTTTGAATATTTTGAATTCGAGTACGTGCTATAGTGGCTGTCTAGGGGATACCGGGAGCGATTCCTCTGTTTTTTCCTTAACTTTACAGAGTCCTTTTATGGCTCTTGTATCTTTTCTAGAAATCCAAAAGTGGTGATGTGTGTAGATGAAAAATCAATGAGTTGCTTAATTTCTGAATGCCCGTTAGCTATGACTTCCTCCTTCTTTTATAGTGTAGCTTCTAGGGTTCCGGGGTACCAGTGATTTCTCCCTTTTGCCCCTAAGAGCTTGTGTTGTGCCAGTTTGTTCAGGGGCTGGTCGTTTCCCTTTTCCTCATAGTTTCTTCCTTTTGGTGCGACCAAGCTGAAAGTCCCATAACTGTTTTTCTATTTCGAGCTCCCCTATGGCCGCTGATCTTCAGTCCTTTCTTTCATCCTCCCAGCCTTTGGTTGCACTTCCTTTTTGTCATTTTCTTGAATAGTTAGTCTTTTTACTGCTGGGTTGAAAGTTCCCTTTCAGTTACCTTCTTTTATGCTTTTTTCTTTCTCATTCTGGGGACCTTGGGACACAACTCATGCATTTTCTGCTTCTGTACCTTCCTGATTCTACTGTCTGCCTGGGCGCATGAGACCCGTATGCTCCTTGTCTTTTATCCTGCTTCAATTTCTTCTTATACTGTGTTGTTCGTTCCGGAGATCCCTGGACTTTGGTGACTTTCTGGGATCTTGGCCCAGCTTTTCTTATTGGACTCCTTTCGGTTTGTTAATCCTAACCAGTTGGGCTTTTCTTTTATTTTTTAAGTTCTGTTTTCTTTCAAGGATTGCTGGATCCTAGCCCTTCTATTTCTCTAATTTTATTTTCATGAAATTGGCCCAACATGTTTATTTCTTTGGGCCTTAGACTGTGGGCAATTTTTTGAACCTCAACAGCCTTCTATATGCTAAAAGATGCTTGTTTTTAGCATTTTTGACCTAAAAGCTTGCTCCATCAAGGGTTTTAAATGCTATAATTTTTGGCATTGATGAACAGTGCAATCTCATATTTGAGACCGCACTGTTCACCAATTGTAAAATTTATATTATTTTTTTATCCAGTGGGGCCCACTTTCTTTTCTTCTTTGTCTTTCTCATTTTTGTTTCTTCCCTGTCTCACCATTTCACTGCTCTCTCTCTCTCTCTCCCTCTGCTTGACGTCTCTGCCTCTAAACCCATGGTTGACAGTCAATGACCGTCCAAATCACAAACCTATTGTCCAAATCACAAACCCATGGTTGATTTGTGACTGACCCCAAGTTAGCCACTGACCATCACCGCGGCGGCCCAAGGCGAGCAAACCGTGGCCGCCCACAGTGAGCAACGGCCCCATGGCCACTCACGCGATTTGAACCAACCCACAGCCACACACACGATCTGAAGCCACCCACGGCAATCCATAGTGATTTGAACCCACCTATAGCCACCCACGGTGATCTGAACCCTACCCATGGCGAGCCACGACCACCACCGGCCCACGGCAATCTGAATCCCATGCCAATCTGAAGCCTACAAGTTGATCTTGAGAGAGAGCAGAAGCTTTCATTGTGAGAGGAAGAGAGGAGAGAGCGTGATGGGTCTGCTAGTGGGTTTGCTGGTGGCGGCGATGGTAGAGGTTTCTTTTCTTTCTTTCTTTTTTTCTGCTGTGGTTGGTGGTGGTGAGTGGATGTGGTGGTTATGGGTGGATGTGGATGTGGAGGTTTCTTTCTGCTGTGATTTTTTTTTGTTAGTGGTGGTTGTGGTATGGGTGGTGGGTTTTTGGTGGGTGGTCGGTAGTGTGGTGCCAGCGGTGCTATGAGAAAGAGAGAGACAGAGGAGAGAGAGGAAAAATAAAAAATTATTGAAAAATAATAAAGAAACATTATTTAAATGAAATGGTAAAAAAAATAGAAGTTTTGATATAGGTTGTATTGTAAAGTGGTTTGTTATATGTTATAAAATTGGGTTTTGAGATGCTAAATGCTATATTTTTTGACATGTTTGATGAGAATGCTTTAAGAGGGATAAAGTATCCCATGAGATTGTCTTGTGGTTACTTTCACATTTGGTGGGCCCTGCGTGCTATTGGAGGGGCACATGGTAAGAGCTAGTCTCATAAAATAAATTTTTCTAAAAAGGTGGAATAGGAATGAAATTTGCTTGCCTTGTCCCACCTTGAAAGTTTTACATTGTGGCACATTGGCACAGTTTTGAAAAACGATATGCAATTTAAAGCTTTTGTAGCTCATATGTTGAGAGTGACTTTAAGATGTTAGTTAAAAGATTCTAACCTAAGACCTTGAGAATCTAACGGTATCTTGTGCTTTAAATACATGCAACATTATACTAACAACATATAGGCCTCATAGGTGGGTGAAAATGTGGTATTTTGTATCATGGGAATATAAAACACCCAACTCACAATGGGTTGGGTCCAAGGTCCTACACTTGTGGGGTCAACCCCTATATGAATTGGGTGTATGTATGTCCCCGTGATACAAAATAGAAGTTCATGTTTAAGGCTCACATGTTGTGAATGTGATGTTACATGAACTCGAACATTAGATACTTTTTTCTTAAGAACTACTAGATCAACTCCTTGAGTTTTAATGAAAATATTATTTATCCTATGTCCCAAAAAAAAAAAAAATCACATTCTTACCCTAGCTTACTAATCATCTCACATTTCATATTACTTCGTGGACAAAATTTAGGTACAGTACCTTAAATGTTATTCCTTAAGTCTTCCTCTTAAAAATGTTAAGATCATTATTATGATTTTCCTTTCTAAGAAGAATACATAAAAGGCAGTGTTAAAAAAATAAAAAAAAGTAGCGGAGAGAGAGAGAGGAACATGCACAGGCCCGTTTGCTAACCCTTTTTGAGCAACATTTTTCACATTTTAAATACACTTATACATATTTTCACACACTTTTTCACTCACACATATATCAAAAACAATCAAACAATATTACTCAAACTCTTTTGCCAAACAACCCGAGTGTCATTACTGATTGGCCTTCTGGAAGAAAATATAATAATAAAAAACACAGGGATGATACTGTTATACCACACACTCAGCATGAACTACTCTTCAATCCATCATCCTACACTTTCACTTCCACACTAATCCCCAATTCCTCTCTTTCTCTCATCTAACTTTCCTTTCCTTTCCATTCCATCTCTCTTCTCTACACCTATATTTTTTATTTATAGGTATGCATAATAATCACATATAGATCCCAATCTCACATACCTAATTCTCAGTTTCTTTTTTTTTTTCAATGGCGACCGTATCCGAATCCCTCGCTTTCTCTTCTCTCTCCAATCTCAGATCTTCACTCTCGCCGTCTCTGACCTCACCGCCGTCACTCTCCCTCTCCGCGCACCGGAAACTTACTGCCTTGCCCCAATTCACCGGCCTCAGGATCCAATTGCCTTCACACCGATCCGTTTCGTCGTTCAGCTCCAGAAACCCTAGCGTTCTTCGCCGATGTGCTCGCGTTTCTTGTGAAGCTCAGGAAACCGCTCTTGATAGTAAGTTTTTTTTTTTTTTTCTCTTAAAAAAATATCCCTTTATTATATAAAATTTTGAATTTTATTCATGCACTATTTATTTATGCTTTAATTTTCATATGGGCATTGAGATTATTTAGATTTCTGGGTTTTGGTTAATTAAGGATTTCGTATTAATGCATTCATCAAATTGTATGTTTGATTGAAGATTTGCAGTTTTTTTTTTTTTTTTTTTAAATGATATATGGGTTGAATTCAAAGGACAAGTCTTTACAATGAGATTCAATTTCACAACACGGCCAATGAGCTCGGTCTCAAATGACACTCCCCTTTTGGGGTGACCATTCAAAATATATATTCAATATGCCTAAGTCGGCATGTTGCTTTTGCTGTGTCCCATCATTTGAATGAGTAATGGATGCATAGATGGAAGCGAGTTAAGGGCAGATTAGTCATATTGGAAGCTTTTTTTTTTATTTATTTATTTAAAATTGACGAATCTGAATCCTCCGGATAGCGATCACTTCTACATTCTCAGCATCCATAACAAATATGTACAGCAAGGCATTTTAATGGGTGGATTTCTTGAACCAAAAAGTTTCTCCATACTGTCTCGAGGTTTTTTCAATCAAGGCAGGGTTTAAGCATAATTATTATTTTACAACAAGTGGGAGAGGACAACTTGAACCTAGGTTCTCGTCATGAGAAAAACTGGGCAATGTGTTATGAGTCTAGGGCCCTAGGCTTAGGGAAGGGGTTACTGAGTCCTCTGTGAGTTGTTGAGTCCAAGTTTGTTCCAATTTGTTATTGACTTCTACATGTAGTGTTTGGTTCTTATTTTCTAGCTTGTGTGACTTAACATGTCCTACTTTTTTTCTTTTGTTGTTATTCAATTGGTATAAAAAGGCAACAAAAGGTATATAAAAAGTATTGTCGTTTATTCTCCAAAGAAGCAAGTGTAGGAGGTTAGGACTCCTTCAAAGTAGAGACTTTGGTTCTCTCAAAGCAACCGGTACAAATTAGCGTACGCAATAATTGGTATCAGAGTCTGGGCATGGACTAGTGACTGTGAGTGGAGTAGTTAAAGTAGAAATTTAGCTTCCTTATCTCTGGTCAGCAGCAGATACTGCAGGTTGTGGAAAGATACACTAAGCTATTCATCAATCTCAGCATGTCTCCATCATACAGAGAAGGAAGATAGAGCTTGCATCCATCATATAGAGGAGAGAACTTGCAAGCTCATGCAAGAGGGGCCCTCAATCGAGGGCATGATGACAATTGGAGGGTCGCAAAAGTTATAAGCGTAAAAAAGCCTCCAAGGATTGCAGATCTGTGAGACTAAGAACTAGTAATAAAGTCTCAAATTTGGGTGGACAAAGTATGGTCACAAAACTGTACAAACTTTCAGCCTCTGTACCTCTATGTCTTTGACATCGGAAAGTTAGATGCATGTCATTGCAAATAAAATACTTAAAGAAGGCTGGAAAAGGAAGTATATCACATCCAACGAGGTGACACCTAAGAAACTAAAGAGTAGTACTTTTTGGTGGAAGAAGTGAACTCATATTTAATATAGGTGCTACTCAATGGTCTCCTGTTGACTAAAAATTGAAATGATGAACGAGTGATTCATTTTAGGTAGAAAAATATTCATCTCTTCAAATATATATATATATATATATATATGTTTATATATCCAAGTATTTGAAAATGTCAAGGAGCTTATCTAGTTGAGTCTAGACTTACGGGAGTTGTTACAGAGTCTTTCGTCTTTAGTGAGTTTTGTTTTTTTTGGATAGGTTTCATTGAAGAAAAGACTACTTCATGTGAGAAAATCACGAAGTAGCCAAGAAGTACAAAAAAGATGAAAGTAGAACTCACCCTTGAAAACTAACTTGTAAGGAGAGGGTGCCCAAGAGCTTATAAACACTTGGTTAAGCTTATATTTAATCCATGTGGGACATTAGGATCATAACACGGTTATTGCACTCCCTCCAAATGCTCCACATCAAACACAAAGGAGCCAAATGCTAAACGTTGGAGGAATGCTTTCCCAACCAAATAGTAGATCTATCACCCTTCTTGGTTAAACCCAAGAAACCCCAAATGAACTAAAGACAAAACACCACAATTGATAATCATTCTCGCAATGAATCAAAAGATGATCCAATGTCTACCCACTACATTGACACATACAACACCAATCTACCATAGGATAACCTCTTCTCCTCAAATTATCACTAATGAGTATCTTTTCCCATGCCGCAGTCCAAACAAAGAAGGAGACTCGTCTAGGAGCCTTAACCCCCCAAATGCCTTTCCAAGGGAAGACAACAGAAAATGAACCTCAAAGCATATTATAGTAAGGGCGGATATTGAAGTTTCCATTCTTTTTCAACCTCCACCTCACACGGTCTCCACTCTCCATAGAAATAATATTAGACCCCATGATTTGAAGAAAATCTACCACTGATTCCACCTCCCAATCATTAAAATCACGTAGGAACCTCACATCTCAACTCCTCTCCCCCACCTCCTTACCTCACCAAAGAAGACTTTATAGAAGCCTCCCTATCAGTGGTAGTCACATACAAAACTAGGAAAACCAGTTTAAGTGGTTGATCACCACACCAATAGTCATGCCAAAACTGTACCTGATTACCCAACCCAATCTCAAATTGAGTACAACGACCAAAGGTTTCCCAACCCATTTTAATGCTCCTCCTAAGACCACAACCATGTGAACCCCTACCCAACTTGGAAGTTCATCCCCCCCCACTCTTCCCCAAATTTCTTCGCTATCACCCTCCTCCAAAGCCTTGTCTCCTCAATCCCAAACCGGCACAATCATTTTCCCAATAATGCTTTATTAAAGGTAGTAAGCTTCTTTATCCCTAAACTGCCATTCTCCATAGGAACACAAATCTTATCCCATCCCACCAAATGTATTTTAGACTCATCCCCCATTCCACCCCATGAGAAATCTCTTTGCATCTTTTCAATCTTATTTGCCACACTAGTGAAAAGAGATAGGTAAAAAGTAGGAAGGTTCGAGAGCGTGCTCCCAAGCTAAGTCAACCTACCACCTTTTGAGAGGTACAACTATTTCCAACCGGCTAACTGATGCTCAAATTTCTCCAAAATAGGATTCCAAATGGTAATGGACTTATGAGAAGCCCCTAGAGGCATGCCAAGATAGGACATAGGCAAACTGCGAACCTTACATTTTGTGTTAATTAACATGTCTTACCTTTTTGCTTTTATTGTTACTCAAGTTGTATAAAAGGGAAACATAACTGAATGAAAATTATCATTGTTTATTCTTGAAAGAAACACTGAAGTATAGGAGGTTAGGACTTCTTTTTTTGGTTGATAAGTAATGGAAATTTTTATTAAAATGAAACAAAACAAGTACACCAGAGTGTACTGGAGAGAAGACCAATCAATCTCTCAAATTACAATGTTCAAAAAAATCTAGAAAAGTAAAACAAAGAGGAGAACAAAAGGCAACACTCCAATCTAACAAGGTACGAAAGAAAAGGCTTTAATTTCAAGGATAGATCGTTCACATCCCTCAAAACTTGGAGTTTAGGGCTTCCTCAAAGGTGTTGATTTTATCAAACTTGGAGGCTTTGATTCCCTCAAAGAAACCGGTAAAAATTAGTGTGCACAAAAATTGGTATTAGAGTTGGTGCATGAACATATGAGTGGAGCAATTGGAGCAAAAAGCTAGTTCCCTCATCTCTGGTCAATGACATATGCAACATGTCATGAAGAATCACTGAGCTATCCAACGAGCTCAGCAAGTCTCCATCATATAGGGCAGGAGAGAACTTGCAAGCTCATGCAAGAGCCAACCATGAAAGGCATGGTGGCAATGGAAAGTCACAAAATACGAGCACAAAAGGAGGGATAGTGGGAAACTAGAGTGTCACAGAAGCATAAAACAGCCTCCAAGGATTGTAGGTCAGTGCGACTAGAGAGTAGTAAAAAAGTCTCAAAAGGTGGATAAGTATAGTCAGGAAACAGTAAAAAAGTTCCTTCTTTGTACCTCTACATCGTTCACCTAAGAAAGTTAAAGACTAGATCATATGGAAGGAGAGGAATGCAAGGGCTTTTGAAGGCTTGGAACAATCTATAACGGATGTGAAACTCCTGTTTTTACATACTTTGTATAGTTGGATAATCTCTTTATGTGGTCATTCGTCTTCTAGTATATTGGAGTTCACTGATAATTGTACTTTCTCATGATTTTTGATGTGTCTACAGTATATATCCCATGTACTGTATGATGAATTATTTTTATATGAATAAAACTTGCTTACTTATTTTTTTTTTTAAAAGAAAGTAAAAGACTAGAACTTGATTAAACAGCCTTCCTAAAAAGTTTGTCTCATATTTACCACAATTGCTTGCTTAATGGTCCCCTATTGTCTAGAAAGTAAAAAGTGATGAAGTAGTGATTAATTCTAGGGAAAAATATTGATGGCCCTTCTGAAAAGTTGTTCATAACTCTTGATCAGGCCAAATGCAATGACAATTTTGGCGGTACCTTGTGGTGCAACAAGGTTTGGGCACGAAGGGGCTCTCAAGCAATTTTTTAAATCTCATTCCATTCCGGTCTGATTTTTTTATTCAGGTGGATAAACTAGTGTTGGTGACCCCCCCCTATTCTGTATCGTCCCAAATTCCTGTCTATTCTGGCCTAAACCAGAGTTCTAGGCAGAATTTTGCCATTTTGAGCAAAACTAGAATTCTGAACTGGATTTTAGAAGGCTCACTTCCTTGTGATTTTTCTTCTTTTCCATGCATTTTATAAGAGAGAAAGAGGGAAGCGCATGAATTCTTTAACCATAAGTGTAGAGTTGTGCAGTGAATCAGTGGATCTGGTTGGTAAAGCACAGGGGAGGTGAAGAAAAAATCAAAAACAAAAAGACAAAGAAGAAGATGAGGTTAGAAATTAGAGAGGGCACGGTGAAAAAAAAATGGAATATGAGAAGATAGATACAGAAAGGCACAGTCTAAACAGACAAGGTGAAGGAATGTTGAAGGTAAAGTTAAATGAGAAAGGAAATGAATGAAGAAATAGGGAAAGCTGGGAAGGTGAGACACAAAAAAGGTCAATCTCATGTGAGATGTTTATAAATTGAAAGAAATGAACCTTCCACTCATAGTCTTCACAACACCCCTATATACTTCTTTATTTACAAAAATACCATTTTTTATTTAAAAAAACACTAAATTAGATTAATTAATTTAAATCATTCAGCCTAATAATAGAAATAAGTGTGTATATACACATCTGGTGTGTAATCCCAAGACGGTGCATTGGTATACATTGGTGCTGAAAATATTTTGTTCCAATAACCATTCCAAAATGGAATTCAAAACTTTGCTCTTAGCCTCTCCGGTGCCCCTTTCTAAGGGACTTGGGCCTAATCCACTCTTGAGCACAAGAGTTGACGTTAAGAGACTTTACCGATTGAGTTAACCGAAACCTATTTGTTGAGTCCAATTTGTTATGGCTTTTACATGTAGATTTTAAGATGTAAATATTTCCTAGCTTGTGTGAGTTTACATGGATTAGTTATTACATTGGAATAGCAATT
The DNA here is from genome assembly GCA_019022515.1 of Quercus aquifolioides. Classification (NCBI taxonomy): domain Eukaryota; kingdom Viridiplantae; phylum Streptophyta; class Magnoliopsida; order Fagales; family Fagaceae; genus Quercus; species Quercus aquifolioides. The sequence continues at coordinate 31,045,374 of CM032329.1, forward strand.
CGGTTATTTGGTTGCATCTTTATTACATGGTTAATATTAATATATTTCCAAAAATATAAAATTTCCTTATACATCATCTTTTACAAGCTTTCCATATGTAACAACCAAATTTATGAATAGTAATAGTTAATCTATTACAATGTTTTCTATTCCTAGTAATAAAGATTACTATTCCTAATGCAATTTATATTCAGTGTACCAAATGTACCCTAAATAAAAAATATCATCATTTATTCTTCAAAGAAACACTTCAGTGTATGAGGTTAGGATTCACTCAAAGTAGGTTTTTTTTTTTTTTTTTTTTAAATAAATAAAAAATAAAAAATAAAACTGGAGGGGAGTTGGCTTCCTTGAAGCTACTCATAAAAATTAGTTTACGCAATAATTGGTATTAGAGTTTGCGCATGGACCAGTGAGTGGAAAAGTTGGAGCAAAAGGTTAGCTCTCTCATCTCTGTTCAGAACAGATGCAGGCAGGTCATGGAAAGATTTATTGAGCTATTCAACAAGCTCAACTGTCCATCACACAAAGAAGGAGAGAACTTGCAAGCTCAGCAAGCAGTGCCCATGAAAGGCATAGTGGCAATGGAGGTCAAAAAATACTGGTAAAAAAGGAGGAAAACTACAGCCACAATGAGAACAACACAATAAATTGAATACATTATACATATTTAATTGACTTCTATGTAGGATTTTCTAGAACATGCCATGGTTCCATTCATTTGGTGCTATTGTTTAAATTAACTCGGCTGTGAATTGTGTTATCAGTCTATTACTAGAATAAGACTAGTGAAAATGATGAATGGTGGATATCTATGTTGCTCTTCATGAAATGCACCCAACTGGATTAACCTCTTGCTTGGCTTTCACATTTCAGTTCCCATTGTGACTGATGCTACATGGGAATCACTTGTCCTCAAGGCTGATGGGCCTGTTCTGGTTGAGTTTTGGGCTCCATGGTGTGGGCCATGCCGTATGATACATCCAGTAATTGGTGAACTGGCAAAGCAATATGATGGGAAGCTCAAGTGCTTCAAATTGAGTACTGATGATAGTCCTTCGATTGCAACCCAATATGGAATTCGAAGCATCCCAACAATCATGATCTTCATCAACGGTGAGAAGAAAGACGCAGTAATTGGTGCTGTGCCCAAAACCACACTAATTGCCAGCATTGAGAAATTCTTGTAGAGACGGTATTTCTTTTCAAAACTGTGTTATTCTTTTGGAAGTTTTTCATTTTGAGGTTGAAAATCTTTTTGACCTTTTGTATAATTTTGGAAGCTTCATGTATCAGGTTTTCTTTTGACATTGATTATTCGTCTTTTGTACGTTAAACATTTGAACTTCTCCAATAATAAATGTTAGTCATGCTGAAAATTGTACTCAATAAAAAGTTGTGAAAGATTTAGAGGGAAGTATTTTGCAATTTTGTCAATGTAGTGACTTGAAAATTGCATTTCAACCTTAGACCCTGGTTCAGTCTTCTCAATGTATACCAGAAACATGTTTTTCATGACTTTTAATTAAATCTAGAAGTTTTGAATTGACTGGTTCTTCACGTGGATTTAATGAAATTTTTATGATGAACTTGGGGAATTGGGCTGAAAAAGACGGTGACTTTTATCTTTCAATTTCAATTGCTGGGTTGAAGTTGGAATTCAAGGCAGGTATGCGTAGCTTGAATTCAGACAATTCTACAACTCGATTTGTGTCTATTTTTTTACGAACCACTTTCTTGTCGTGATATTGGGTTCTTGTCATGATATTGGTGGATTCAACTTGAAGCGTATAAATTTCCATTTCTCTAGAATCGATTACTTTGTCTCAACCCAAGGACTTGAGCAATCGAAAGAAAAGACTTTAAGCTATACATGCTCTGCTTGTTTTACTCATCTTTGGAGAATTTAGAGGCCAGGGGAAAGAATAAGGAAAGTACATAGAGATTAGAGAAAGACATACTAAAACGAAAATTTTCTAACAAAATTCTCGAAAAACACATGAACTACACATGAATTGAAGTGGTGACAGCATTTGTTTATTTTTATTTTTATTATTATTATTTCTCCTTTTTGAGTATGATGTTAGCATTGAAGTTAACAATAATAGCAACAATAACGCCCCCTAGTCCCAAAAATTTTGAGTTGGCTATGGATCTTCAACAAGATTAATTAAGGTTGATTATTTATATTCTTTTCCAACATTCTATTCCATCCAAAATCATGGTCTTTGTTACTTCCTAAATTGACATGATCTCTTTAATTACTACTAATGTTATTTTTATCTTCCAATACCTTTTTTTCCTTCCCCTAACCTAAATAAACTCACTTGAATAAATTAATTGTTCTACTTTGCATATAACCAAACATTTCAAGCAATTTTCCCTCACATTTTCATCAATAGGAGCCACCCATATTTTTAAGTGGATTCTTTCATTTTGAATTCTATCTTTTTATGTATTTTTATTTATCCATCTTAATATTTTTATTTCAGTTACACTCATTTTATGAATCTATTTCTTCCTAACAACCCAACATTCAGTATTATAGAACCTAGTTGATCTTGATAACATTCTCCCTTTAACTTAATAGGTATTTTACAATCGCACAAGACTCCTAATGCACTTCTCTACTTCATCCACCATACTCTTATCCTTTGATTCACATCCTCTTTGATCTCTCAATCTTTATGGATTAATTATCCAATATATCAAAAGCTCTCACATTTTTTGTATCTCTTGAGCATCAAGTCTTACTACCCCCTTCATCTTTATTTCTACTTTTACTAAACTTACATTCTGTGTTGTCTGTTTTAATTCTACTTAATCGAAAGCACTCCAAAGCATTTTGCCAAATTTCTAACTCAACATTAACTCCACTTGTAGTTTCATTTACTAAAACTATATCATCTGCAAAAAGCATTCACCAAGGAACTTTCTATTGAATCAATTTAGTGAGCTCATGCATTACTAGTGTGAAGAGAAAAAGATTTAACGTTGATCCTTGATGCAAACCTATAATGATAGGAAACTTTAACTTGTGATGCATTCACTTGTTCTCACACTAGTTATAACTCTGTCATACATATCCTTAATCAAGTTAATATATTTTAAAGGTACTCCTTTCTTTTCCAAACCCACAATAACCCCCTAAGGGACCCTATTATATGCTTTTTAACATTTTGCCTAAGTTTTTTTTTTTTTTGCAAATAATTTATTTTTTAGCTTTTTAAAATAAACCAGCTTTTAACTTTTTGTAACGCATTTACCATAAAAGTTACCAGAAAACACATTGTATTTTTCTTAAATGGTAGAATAGATAATTCAATATACAAATAAAATTATAATAAATACCTATTAATAACTACCATAATTATAAAAATTCATAATTACACATACAATAATGAGAATGGATCAAATTTTGTTAAATATACAGGTTATTAACTAATAATATATATAAAAAATGAAATCCTTTTCTTATTTTCAATCTTATATATAATTTAGCTTATGTAGTCGACTTGTTTTTCCTTTGTACCCGTTGTCTCTCTCTTCTTCCTGGATCTAGAAAGCCCAAAACCCATCCAATAATATTTTCTCCTAGCAATAGTTGGGTCATTATCATCTCGACCAACAACACAAATTCTGATAATTCTTGAAAATTGATGCAAAACTAGACTTTACATGTTACTCAAGATAGTAAGGAAAATTCCCGTATTTAAAGATATTCTTAGAAATTAGTTTTAGGAAAATTATAAAATATTTCAAGAGTACAAAAAGCACCGTATTTCCTTGTTTTATATGAATAGAGTGTTCTACAATGAATTTAATTAGTGTGATTTATTATTATATGGAATGAGGAAGTACAATGTTATTGTACTCCTGCTTAGCTTTCAAAAATTTACATTCCAAACCATCCACCGATGTCATCTAAAATATCATCAATTTATTTAGAGACTTGGGACCACATAGTCACCCAAAATGAAATCAACAAGATATTCACATTTGCGCACTTTGTTTTAATTTCTATAATTGTTAGCATTATGATGTCGAATTGTTGGTAAATAGTTCACTCCTACAGAAGGAGACTCCTCCCATCGGAGTAAATAATTTCACCAATTGCTTGATGAAATTTGGGGTTAGATATCTTAGATTTGTGATCCTTGTATAACTTTTCAGCAAGCTTTTAAAAAAAGGGGGGAAAAAAAACCTTTACCCCCCTTGTGATTATGTTCAATTAAGCCGCCAAAATTGCCATAACTTCGGCGAATTGGTCTTCTTTTTTTTTTTTTAGAAACTCTTGATTAAGTTAAAAGACTACATCACCGTCCTGATGCTAACTAGCCCTAAGTTAACTAGTTTTGCAATAATAAATTCAATAAGTCTATGACACATTTGTTGTTATAATTTTGTGCATAACTTGTTGAACTAATCGATTAGGAAAATTATTGAATATTTTGGGAGTACTATAAATGTGTATTTCCCCTCTCTCACATGAATTATGGGTTCTATCATGAATTTAATTAGTGAGACCCATAATTATGTGAGAGAGAGGAGTATGCATTTTTTGGTACTTCGGGAGTACTCAATAATTACCCCGTCGATTGTGAGTGATAAACAATCTCTTTTACATGGACCCAACCTATTTTTTACCACTTATAATCAACCATTTCAACAAATTGTGGTAAAAGATATTTCCTAAACTTAATTGAAGTAAATTTGATTATAAGACATGAAAATATATATTTTTGACTAGAATAAGACATGTAATGTTTGATTATTAAAATTCAATTATTGCACACTTTGAACAGGTTTAATTTTTTATAAAGAAAATTTATTTCCGCTTTTTAACATTTAACAAAATTTTAACATTTGATTGATGACGTAGTTATTGATATTTGACATTCTAAAAATTTTGCAAGCATAGAGGATATAAGAAGAAAATGTAATCCAATGGTAGATTTGTCAAATTCACTTCCAATAAAAAGATATTAAGTAAAGTTGTAGCTTTACGTTATAATCAAGTTTGTTGCCAAATTTTGTCATTGTTATATTTGTTTTCCTGTTAAGTGAAAAATAAAAATAGTAGATGATACTTGTAGGGTCAATTTTTGCAGACCAAGCCCAAGAAGGTATGGATCTTGAGCCCACTGAACCCAAAACAATAAATTTGTAGAGAGTGGGTGAAAGAGCTAGGCTAATAATGAAATAACAGAATTAAACGGCAATGTTAGTGGGAGAATTTGTATTGATATGTGCTCGGACGGATGTAAGTGTCTCGTTCGAAGAGGTGTTTTTCATTGATGAACTTATGTTACAATTGTTGGAGCTACAGTAATGTCATACACTCTTTCTCTTTTTGATTTTTCGATCCCCCTCTATCAGAGACACTCTCCCCTTATATAGTACTGTCTTCCTACATCTTCACCGTCCACTTGTTCATCATCTAGACGCCCACTTGAGTGCATGTCCCATCATACTCCCCTTTTTGCTTTGTGTGAGTGACGGTAGCTGAGAATTCACTGTTCAGGGGTCTTCTCCACATAAATGCGGCCAGGAAGGTAGGTGCAGTGCATTCAATGCGGTGGTTGAAGTCTGTCTCCTTGATATTTCTCTGTTCCTGTTATCTTCATGCGTGTCCGAGGCTCCTTTCCCTTTTAACTCTTTGTCAAAAAGATCACTTGAACCTCCCATACACGTGTCGGGCAAAACTTCGTCGGATTCGAGGACATCGGACTCCTCGGACATATGAACATCTCCTCGGATAGTGCACGTGTTCGACCACAGACATTCTCCCTTTGCATGGGCCTCTGACTGAGTGTCTTCATCTCCTCGGACGAACAGTGTTCCTCACATAGGGCCTTGGGCCCAGTACGTTGGGTTGGGCTTTTTCTCCCCCCACAATACTTATAAGTGTACAAACCATTCTTAAAATAATGTGATTATTTTCTAACAAAGTATAGTTGATACAATATATTAGATTTTCTAAATTAAACTATCTATATTTGTTCTTCTCATAAAAAAAAAATCTATATTATTTGTTATTTGAAAGTGTTTTGAATTTTGTAAGTTTTTTTTTTTTTTCCCCAATGAAATATAATGCATTTTACATTCAATTATTATATAAAGTGAGATATTTTGCGAATAATGTAATGTGTAATTGGAACTCCTCCTACATCTTGAATGACTTAAAAAGGAATCAAATATTAGTAAATTCATCACTTATATTAAAGGAGAAAATATCATTTTGGTCTCTATATTTTTAACTTGCGGTAAATTTTTTATCTATCGTCAATTCACTAATAAAAAATGCTTACGTGAAAAACGATGTGCACTGCTACCACACTTAGAGCTTATGTGGTTTATAAAATAATATTAAAAATGACACATCATCATTTACTTTACACCCAGCAACTTTCATTGATCATTCTACAAAATTAAAAGCTTCATTCTTCTTCAATTTGTAGGTAAATATCTAAAACTTTTTCAAATGTTTTTTTTTTATAGACCTGGTTAATATAAGTTTTCATTTGGTAGATATATACACATACCACTTATAGTGTTTATGAGTAATGTATTATTTGTTCTTTGTAATGTATTTTTTTTTTCTTGGTATTTGTAATTGGTTGTTATTTGTTCTTTGTAGCGGGTTGTTCTTTGCAATGTGTAATGGGTTTTTCTTTGTAATGGGTTGTTATTTGTAATGTGTATGGTTAACATATTGTTATTATTTGCAATGTGTTTTTATTTGTAATGGGTTGTTATTTGTAAGGTGTAACGGGTTTTAATTTTTAAAAGTTAGTGAACATATAAAAATTTGCCTGAGTATAAAAATTCGAATATTTATATTTGCATGGAGACAGTATTTTATATTTTCTTGGTTAATCATACAATGTTATATTTAATAAAAATTTGCTTGGAAATTTCAAAAATAGTATCTACAATGTTATATTTAGTGGAACATACAATGTTATTTTTACTTGACGGGCCATACAATGTTATATTTTATATTTTATATTTGCTTGGAGAGAAAATTTCAATTGTTTATAACTGTTTGGTGGATCATACAATGTTATCTTTATATTTGCTTGGAGACAATATATTATAGTTCATATCAGATAAAAGTGTTATATTTGTCACTAACTTTTAGTAAACTTATTTGACTTTGAATAGGCTTGTAATGAGTTCAATTGATTTATATCTATATTAAGGTGGGGAACTCCGCAGTGATGTGACTCATGGAGTGACGTATGAAGGGTCTGGTAAATAGTTAGAGATTATTCAACTAAAAAAATGGTGGGAGATCAATTTGAAAAAGTTAAAAAAGAAAATTATGAAAGAACTGGATTTGGACTATTGGTTTCATGACATAAAAATTAAATATCGTGCTCCTCATGCTGTTTTTAGTGACCGCATTATCTTCACGCATATTGAAATAAAAGGAGACAAGAATGTTAAGATTATTCTTGACAGGATAAACTCTATGCCCCAGTTAAAAGCTGCTGAGTTGTATATAAGTGTGGAGCTTCATACAGAAGTTGGCGGTGAAGATGTGCAACAAAAAACTTTGGAGAGTGGTGGAGGGGAAGAATTACAATCATTACATACGGATGGTCATCCATCTCTTACCCCATGCACCATAGTTGGAGGTTATACACTATCATGTCAAGAGACACCAACTCCAATGGAGGTTTGTGGATCTAGTTATCAACATGAATATATTCAATCCCTAAGGGTGGAAGACAAAGTCGATGTTGATCATGGTAGAGATGAGTATGAAGAGATGATTGAGAGAGATGACTTCCATGAGTATGTTGATCACTATGAAAATGTTGACAATGTTCAAAATGATGCTGTGGATGATGACGATAATCATGCTATGGAGTTTCATGATGACAATAATCATGCTATGGAGTTTCATGATGACAATGATGTAGGCGATAATATATGTGTGCAACATGTTATGAATACAATCCCTGCCTACGAAGCTCATGGCCCGTCATTCCATGCAAATATTTGGGATAATATAGTTGATCCTTCAAATGTTGAGATACCATTTTCATCAAGTTGGATGCGGGGAATGAATTTTAGCAAAGGGTTTGCTGCGACTGAAATAATGTTCCCAAGCGCAGGATTGTCACGAAGTAATAACTCGGTAAGTCCAAGGTCAAATCCATAGGGAAAAGGGAATTGATTAGCAAACCAAAAGATAATAAAACTAAAACAATAACGTTTAATTGAAGAGATTTTGATGGTTTAGTAAAGGTAATTTAAATTGAGAGAAAAATAACAATACATTAAGGTGTTAAGGTTTAGGGATCTACACATAACACATCTATTGGTAGTCTTAACAATATTTATTTTATAACTCAACTAAAATTCATACGAAAGATGATCTTAGTCGGATGATTTAATAATAAGAACTCAAGAATTAATTGTCTAAGGTAGTTTCATGAAATTAATTGATTTTAGGCAAAACAAAACTAGTGAATTAATTTGCAGGGAATACTAAGCATTTAACGTGCCCGGAGTCTACGATAAATCAAAGAATTATACAGAACTAGACACTTTTCTAAATGACTAAATCAATCAAAAACATAATAATATAAGCATTAAAATCATAAAATAATTGTTAAGAATATACCAATAAATAGTTGGGTTTCACCCCTTGCCTTAACAAGGCTTCTAGCAAGCCATAACACAAATAAAACTCTAAAAACTGTAAAGAGACTTTAAGAAAACCTAAATTACTTTCTACGGCAGCTCCCCTCTAAATTTTGCCCTAAAGAGCCTTTAAATAGGTCAAGGAATCCTATTACAAGTTGAATTCCCGTTTGGAGAAAATATCAGGTTTTTAGGCTTCACTTAACCGACATTTTTAGCCCATTTAACTTCAGAATTAGGAATTTTGATAAACTACAAAGTTGTAGCCCTTTAAGTTAAATTTCCAACTCAACTTAAATCATCTCGATTGGACATCTGAGCCAAAAGTTATGCCAAAAATACTAACTGGTGCGCAAGCTGGAATCCTAATCCGAATTGGACTTGGATTTGGTGCAAATTTTATTTTATTCCTTGCTCCAATTGAACTCAAATTTCATTGGGTTGACCTGCTTTAACTTCATTATGACCCTTGTAAAAGTAAAGTCCATTAGCCTTTTATTTTGCACAAATCCACTTATTTAATTCCATTCTCCTATAAAAGACAAATTCACCATTAAAATTCAATTAAGCACAAAATTGATTATTCAACATTATCCCAAAACCAAATATAAAATGCATGAATTAAATCAAAATAATTATGATAATGCTTTCTAATAATTATATAAATATGAAAAATTAAGCTATTATTAGGGTTGATTTTCCCTAATAAAGAGGCAGTAAGGCAGACATTAATAGTTTACTCTATGGACAACAACAAGAGTTATATAACTGAGTGGTCCAACCAGCAGAGATTGTGTGTGAATGAGTCATGTGCATGGAAAGTCCGAACATTCTCGCAACGGAAACTTAATGGACTATGGGCCATCGCAGTATACAGCGGTCCTCACACTTGTCTATCAGTTAGGGTGACCAAAGATGGTAGAATGATAAATTTGAATTTTCTTGCCAAAAAACTTCATAAATATATACTTGAAGATCACACTTGCAAAATAAAGGATCTACAAAACCTAATGAAGGAAAGGTTTCAACATGAAATATTGTACTACAAGATATGGGATGTGAAACAAAAGGCCATTGCAAACATACATGGAAATTGGGAAGAGTTATACCAAAAGTTGCAGAAGTTGTTGTTGGCATATAAGGATAGCGATCCAGGTACACAAGTGTCTTATTAGCTGATCAACGGGGAGACACCAGATTCTACTATATTCAAGTATGTGTTCTGGGCTTTCACTCCTTCCATTGTCGGATTCGCACATTGTAGGCCAGTAATTAGTATTGATGGAACTCATTTTTATGGAAAATATAAAAGGAAAGTTGTTGATTGCAATGGCTATCGTGGTCGATATACAATTGAGTGATCCTACGATATTATACCGTATATGGATGATGACATGACATCACCTCCTCTATCCTATTTGCATGACAGACATGCTTGGAATGATCATTCCATTTATGAATATGGACTGCATGTTCCACCCTCCAATTTTTTTCTACCTTACCCTTTGCATCTATTTTATGCAATTCGTGATCAATATTAACATCTTTGGGTTGTTCTTGCTTTAGCTCAAATTATCGGAGGACACGATTAGGTAGGTGAAACTCTACAAGTCAAAAACATATAAATGGAATTTTCAACCTCCATACATTACTTCCCTCGATGTGAAAACTAGGAGGAAGGCGGCTCAATTCATCCGCATATGGCTCCCACTTAACCTACAGTAGCCACCAATAAAAGCAACCACGTTAAGCAATTTTCCCATAATTTGCATAACAAGTAGTACAATAGTGGGCAATGAAATACTTTTTTATGATTATGATTATGATGGATGTAATTTCAAGGACATAAATTGTTATAAACGTTGTATAAAAAAAAGTATTATACTTGGCCGGGCCGTGTCGTGGCAATTTGGTTGCGATATGCGTAAAGCACGTGTGTGGGAGTGTTCTTTGTACACTTAGCCCCTACCCACCTACAAACACATAACATAGCATGGTCATTAGTCATTTACATAAAACTCGAGCGATAAAACGATTGTGGCATAATACATCTAACAATAGCACACTAATTATGCAATATATACTTACTTCATGGCAAAAGGAATTGGTGGTGGTGGTGGACCATAAACACCCTCTGGTGGGTACACCTTTTGTGGGGACATATGTGAGAACTTGGCATATATCCACAATGGTCCGCCAATTTGCTTTGCCTTCTTTTCAGTTGTCTTACACAAATTTTTGTACAACCATGATAAGGTTGCACTACCCTAGCTATACTTGGGTGGATTATGAAGGTTCTGCATGAACTCCAACCACATGAGATGGACCCTATCTCCGAACTTGTCAACAAATACAATATCCCCTAGCAGGGCTAGTACATAGCAGCTAGCATATTGATGAACCTGCATCTCACTGGCATCCAGAGGCAACGGTTGTCCAATTCGGTTGACGACTGCTTTTATTTGAATCCTCTAATTGTCTAGCACGATTTGAGGGCCATTTGGAATTTGAATTCCAAGCATTTCAACACACACATCTTTTCATTCATTTTTAGTGGACCCAACCATTGCCTCACCCTTGATGGCCATCCCTATTATAACTTCCACATCTTGCAATGTGATCGCCATCTCACCATATGGAAGGTGGAATGTACGAGTCTCTGGTCACTACGCTCTACAAATGCAGTGATCAATGCATGATCAAGCTTTATGGATGGGACCATGTGTAGACCCTCTAAACCAAGCAACCTCACAATGGCAATCACACAATCATCTACCATAGGATCTCGACGTGTCAACTCTTTATGGCGACATTAACAACCTAGTGTGCCAGGAGGATACTGCAAATGTTATAACAATATATAAATATCTTATACTTCAATCAAGTACATAATATGCCATTAAAGAACGACTCAACATCCAAAAGCAATAGTATAATCTATAAGTTTATTTTCGAATCAATTTCAGTTGTGATTAATTTATTTATTACTACTTTAAATTTATAAAAACTAGTGTGTAACTTCGTGCATATGCTCATGTAAAAGTAAAAAATTAGATGGACACATGTGGCGTAAAATTAGACTACAATTTGGAACAAAAAGAAAAAAAAAAGGAAAAAAAAAAAAGCAATAGCACTGCAGCAAACATATAGAGACTAAGATGCAACTTTTAACTATCAAAATACAAAACACACTACCAATAAAACTGTAGGAAAGTAGCAACAACTGCTAATCACAAAGAGCAGCACTAACTATAAACAGATTACTCAATACAATCTAACCAAACAGATTACTCCTTCAAAGGCTACAAAGCACAAAATTCATGATGGAATTCTTTGTCTTGAACTTTGAAGCTAGGCAGCTTCTCACACAAAAACTATGTTGTAGTGATAAATTAAACAGCCATAGTACTTAACTACTCAGATTTATCATAGCTTGGGGAGGAAAAAAAGTCAAATGAGAAGATCACATATCAAGTCTAAAAGGAATTTAAGGTACATCACCAATTTAGGAGGGAAAGGGAAGATGGCGGGAGTAAATCTATAGACCAACAGTTTCAGAATGCAGCATGTATAAGGAAACATACTATGAACATGTGATTGATGTGAATTGATAGGCGTATTCTTGAAAACAGTGCTACTTCAGACTCAAAATGATATCCTACCTACTCCTTGTTAGTTTTCATGGATGTGGACACAGGTTTAAACCAAATAGATTCACAATGAAGCAAAATGTTAAAATCCCAGGTGCCAAACAAAATAGCAAAACAATGTAAAATATAATTTCAAAGTCGTAAAGAAAATAAAATTAAATCTCCTATAGGTCATCCATGCCAAGTTTCTTCTATCACTTCACAAAAAAGTTAATAAATTATCCTTTGGTCTTGCCCAATCATACTCTTACGGTCTTACCAACAATAATTGGATTATTGGCTTTATTTATTGTTGAGATGCAACCATATTGATAAATAAAATCACCAAATAGCATTATGCGAAAATTTGTACTTGGCCTTTAGATTTCCAAAGTAACTCAGATCGATGATTCACTTGTTCCGTCAAAATGCTTCGATCAATGGGTCCAGGATCTACCGTCATGTTGCAAAAAACTTTTATGTCATATCAGATAGAGGAGCATTATGGGACCAATTAAAGAAATAAAAGAGAGGAAAAAGAGAAGACACAGGATGTATGCATAAATAAGCCAAGTATGAGAGGAAAAAGAGAAGACAAAGGATTAATTTAAACCATACAATATAAAATATCGACAAAGATCCTTTAAATTTAGAACAAGTAATAACCGAAAAGAATGCATATGGCTGACCTTGCATAATCTTTTAAGGATCCATAGCCGACCCAAAAAAAAAAAAAAATTTCGGGACTAAAATGCTTGGTTGTTGTTGTCAAAATAATCAAAATCATCCAAACACTCAAGACTTTATACTACCCATATATTAATTTTCCACACTCAAAAACCACAAATCTTCACATTCATCTAACAAAATAGTGTACCCAAATATTTAGTCCATAACCCATTCAATCAATTATATTTTAAACAAACATGAAGGATTCCTCAAAAAACCTAAACAAATTATTCAGAACCCAAAACATATTTACAACAAAACCCTAACAAAATTTCACAAATAAGTACGATAAAAAAAATCAGGCTTGCCTTGTTTTTTAATGGAGTGTTGTTGCTTGTCACCGCCATTGAGAGGCTGTTGTCTATTGAGCAAGAGGTAAGGGATGACACAGTGGCAAAGCAAATAAAAGAGACAGAGAGGAGGCACTGAGAGAAACAAGAGACTGAGGGAGACAAGGGACTAAGGAAGACGAGTCAGAGTGAGGGAGGAGAGCGAGAGTGAGAGAGAGAGGCACGTTGTTATGTGACTTGGGAAAAAAAAATTACAAAATCTAGGTTTACTAGTCTGGAACTCGAGTTTGCTACACTTGAGTTCCATTTAAAAAAAATTTACCTAATTGGAACTCGAGTTTAGTAAACTCAAGTTCCATTTGGGTAAGGCTGTAAACGAGCTGAACTTTATCGAGTAGTGCATGTTCAAGCTTGTCTCGTCAGGAAAAATCAAAAGCTCGAGCTTGACTTGAGCTTGTGACAAGCCTAAAAATAGTGTTTGAGCTTGAGCTTGAGCTTGGCTTGACTTGGCTTGATTAATTAGTCAAGCCAAACTCAAGCTTAATATTAAGCTCAAACTCGAGCTCAGGTCAAGTTTTTGAGCTGAAGATCTAAAAAAATTACATTATTAAATGCTTAAATCTCTAAAATTAAGAAAAAAGAAAAAGAAAATAGTATACTCATTTTGTCATGTATCTAGTCTTACTTATGATTAGCTATTATTCAAATTAATAATTTACATAATTAAATTCATTCATTCATCATTCCTTGTCTACAGTTTCAACAATTGTTCAAAATACAATTTTTACATTCACATTAGATGGTGAAGGACTAGAAAAATATATGTTTGTAACTATTATGAATGAAAAAATACTAACATATTTCATAACTTTACTTTAGATGATTGATAGGGAAGTATCATATGTGGCCTACTTAATTAATTATTTATTTTTAAATGTAACTATAGTCTAAAGTAGTTCTTGATCAATTTAAAGGAAAGGAAAAAAATTAAAGTAATATAGGTAGTGGTCTCATGTTAGCCATGTCATTATTAAGATATGTGTAATGTGTATATTTAGCTAACATATATAAACTTATAAATGAGTTTATGCTTGAATTGTTGTGTATCAAGCCTAATAGCTCACGAGCTTATTCATGAAAATTTTTTTTTGCTTGGGCTCAGCTTGTTTATTAAACGAGCCTAAAACTAAGGTTTAAGCTTGGCTTATTTATAAACAAATAAACATGAACAAGCTTTTTATCGAGCCGAGCCCAAGTTGTTCATGATCAATTTGGTTCATTTATAGCTCTACATTTGGGTAAATTTTTTTTAACAGCCTGAAACTCAAGTTTAGCAAACTCGAGTTTCGTATTTTTTTTTTAATTCACGTCAGACAACTAAACCAATTGAAATTTGAATTTGGATTTTGAGTTGGAACTCAAGTTTGACAAATTGGAATTCTAAAAAAGTCTAGGTAACTAAATATTGTATGCTACTTACCTACCATTTTCCTAAAAAGATACTATTCAGCAAATTTTGCTCCACAGACGCACACGGTTCCGCTGCAGTGTTCATTCTGTCTCGCCGAATACCTCAGTACCACGGTTAGCAAATTGGTCCAAAAAGGTCAATATAATTCTCCTCCTGGACCTTCTCTTCTCAAAATTGGTGCCAATCTAGGAAGCAAATCCTTAAATTATAGGAGGAGTCATCTATGTCATATTAACAACATTGACAATTGCCTTCAACGCCCTAGAATCGATCCTACAAGACAAGACAACACCAAGGTGACCCCTTAGACATTCCGAGAGATTTTGTTTTATCTCCTTCTCTGGGTAATGACAAATGAATAAGCGGAAGCCAAGTAGTTGAGGAGCTGTTGTGTAGTTTCAGACAGACTCTCAAAAAAAAAATGCAGAGAGTGTTTTCAAAAACCACTACTTTCTTCACCAAACACACCACTTTGTTCAACAAACACATACAATACACTCGTTTCCTCCTTCTTCACACAACTTCAAATGTCGAAACCCATATAGACAAAATCCCTCAAACCGATCCCTCTCAGCCTCAGACTCAGAGCATCAACAACAACAACAACAACAACTTTCTATCAGACAATACAAGAACTGGGTTTGGGCTAGTTCACCTTCAAACTGATGATCAAACCCTTTACAATCACAGCCACGACGAGTTTGCTGGTGATGTCGAAAAGGTATACAGAGTTTTAAAAAAATTCCACTCAAGGGTTCCCAAATTGGAACTCGCTTTGCAACAATCTGGTGTTATTATGCGTTCTGGTCTAACCGAACGTGTATTGGATCGCTGCGGCGATGCCGGGAACTTGGGGTACAGTTTTTTCATTTGGGCTTCCAAACAACCAGGTTATAGGCATAGCTATGAGGTTTACAAATCTATGATTAAGATTTTAGGGAAAATGAAGCAATTTGGTGCTGTTTGGGCACTGATTGAAGAGATGAGGAGGGATAATCCCCAGTTGATATCCCCACAACTGTTTGTTGTTCTGATGAGACGCTTCGCCTCAGATAGAATGGTTAAGAAAGCCATTCAAGTATTGGATGAGATGCCAAAGTATGGTTGTGAGCCTGACGAGTATGTGTTTGGGTGTTTGTTAGATGCTTTGTGTAAGAATGGTAGTGTTAAGGAAGCTGCATTGTTATTTGAGGATATGAGGGTTCGGTTTACACCTACGCTTAAGCATTTTACATCGTTGTTGTATGGTTGGTGTAAGGAAGGGCAGCTTATGGAAGCCAAGTTTGTGTTGGTGCAGATGAGGGAGGCGGGGTTTGAGCCCGACATTGTGGTTTATAACAATTTGCTTAGTGGGTATGCTCAATTAGGGAAGATGACCGATGCCTTTGATCTTTTGAAGGAGATGAGGAGGAAGGGCTGTGAGCCAAATGCAACTTCGTATACTATTTTGATTCAGGCACTTTGTGGGAGGAAGAGAATGGAAGAGGCAATGCGGGTTTTCGTTGAGATGCAGAGAAATGGCTGTGAAGCTGATGTTGTGACCTACACTACTTTGATAAGTGGTTTTTGCAAGTGGGGAAAGATTGATAAGGGTTATGAGCTTTTGGATTCTATGATACAGCAAGGACTTACTCCAAATCAGTCGACTTATATGTACATTATGTTGGCTCATGAGAAGAAGGAACAGCTAGAAGAGTGTATGGAACTCATGGAGGAGATGCAGAAGATTGGTTGCATTCCTGATCTTAGTATTTACAATACAGTGATTAGGTTAGCTTGCAAGTTGGGAGAGGTTAAGGAAGGCGTTCGGCTTTGGAACGAAATGGAGGGAAGTGGACTTAGTCCAGGGCTAGATACCTTTATCATAATGATTCATGGGTTTATTGGGCAAGATTGTCTGGTTGAAGCTTGTGAGCACTTCAAAGAAATGGTTGGGAGAGGTCTTCTATCTGCTCGTCATTATGGTACCTTGAAGGAGTTCCTGAATTCTCTATTAAGAGCTGAGAAGCTTGAGATGGCTAAAGATTTATGGAGTTGCATCACTAGTAAAGGGCCTGAGCTTAATGTGTTTGCATGGACAATTTGGATTCATGCGCTCTTTAGGAATGGGCATGTGAAGGAGGCTTGTTCATACTGTCTGGAAATGATGGATGCAGATGTAATGCCACAGGCAGATACCTTTGCTAAACTCATACGTGGTTTAAGGAAACTTTATAACAGAGAGATTGCGGCTGAGATAACAGAGAAGGTTAGGAAGATGGCTGCAGATAGACAGATCACTTTCAAGATGTATAAACGGCGAGGAGAGAGGGACTTGAAAGAAAAAGTCAAGGAGAAAAAAGATGGGAGGAAAAGGAGGGCTCGTCGACGCCAGTGGGGTGGAGGGCGTAATAGAGCTAAACTCTAGTAGTTTGAATGAGAGCATTTCTATGAAGTAAATCAATTAGTTAGCAGATTGTGCGCAGGTGATATGTTGCCAGTCAGTATTTAGGTAATGCACTTGGTCATGAATAGTTATAGGACTGGACCTATTTCTTTTCATTTTCTTTTTTTATACGAAAAAATTTGTTTGGATGTGTTTGGGATGCAACTTTTGCAATGGGTGCTTTGCTATTGGACATGGAAAAGAGCAACTTATTTTCACTAGCATTCTTTCTTGCCCATATATTCCATCAATTTGTTTCATTTTTGTTATATTGTGCTATTTATTACTTTGGGTTCTCCCATTCACTAGAATAATGTTCTGTTCTTGGCTAGATGTAATTCATGTGTTACAGAGGAAATCCAGCCCTCTTCAAGAACAAGGGATGTTTTGATTTCGGGCAAAAGACTATGACACTCTGGTATCTAGATTGAAACACTCACACTGCCACTGAAAGACAACTTCTTATATCCTCCTGCTTGAGAAAAGTGGGAGATCCAAGAGCATTACGTACACTTAGGGCTATCACAATTTTGCTGGTCAGTTGCTTATGCAACCATGAGGTGCAAATAGTATCCCATACTTGAGTCAAATTCTAAAAGAAGCCTGAAACATACTGTTTCTGGGCAATTGGTCATAAGGGTCAAACTATAATAGGTTAATAACAATTATTCTAGATAAATTTTTCATTGCTTGACATGGTTGAGACTTGAGAGTTATCATAGTGTACAAATTTTGCTTTGCCGTGTTATCCTGCTAGTATCATTTACTGCTAAATTAGTCTAGTGACTAGTGAACATGTTACACTGATGATTTATTTGCATATTATTAATCTACTTTGTATTTGCTGTGGCTATTTGCACTTTTGCAGGCAGTGGCATCTGAAATATATCATATGGCGTGCAACCTACAGTAGATTTTTTTTGTCCTTATTATTACACAAGGAAGGTATATAAGCATATCTTAATTTCTTGTGCCTCAGAATTGATTCTGTGTCAAGATTGGTGGCTATTCTATCTTCTTAAATCCCCTCCTCAATTAGTTGGGTTCTACATTGCAGGTTTCATAATTGGCATCTCCTTTTCATAAAAATCTGGTATGTTTAGTCATTTTCTTTCTTTAATAGTTATATTTGGCTATATTATTGTCTCATACTGCATGATCCATAATATAATGCATTTGAACCATTCTGCATTGTAGATGGCACTATGTGGATGTAGGTTGGGGTACCTGTCCTGGGGGTTGATAAATCTAGCCATTCTTATGCTTGGATTAGATCCCATCAAATAACAATCAAACCCCTGCTTTACATGCTTGTAAAGGAACTTAAGCTTCCAATATGATCTCCCCTATTAGTTGACCAAGTCTTTCAAACGTTTGATGGATAGAATGATTTAGCCATTTGTTCACTCTCATTGTTTGGGTTGTACGCTAACTTTTGTGTGTGTCTTAGAAACAGTCTGTCTATGAGATGGGATAAAACTTATTCAGTTCTGTGAACTTTTGATGTTGTTGATAAACTCAATAGAGCTCACTATAAGTTGGCTTTGCTTCCTTTATTTATGCTTAAAATAGAGAATTACACTTGTCACTTGAGCATCTGAGGTTGTGATAGCTTTCTCATTCTTAAATGGAGCAGAATATTTGAATATTATTCCTTTCTTACTATTGGCTGGTGCATTTATGCTATTCCCAGCAATTAAACGGTGGAATACTTAGCCTTCAAAAAAAAAAAAAGTTGGTATTCTTTTGATAAGAAATTAAAAGGTGGTATTACTCTGTTTCTTTTTCTGTAGTCATTGTCAGTTCGTATAACGTTTCCCGCATATCGTAGAGCTTTTCTGTAAATTGAGTAGGTGGAGATAACACAGCAGAAACCAAGTAATTATGGCCTTTCAATGTCAATTCCAAATTTTTGGTGTTCATGACTGTGTCCAACTTTAAATTACTATGGTAATGCCCACGTAGGGAAGCCATTTTGGTCGCTCCCTCCTACCGTTTTTGGTTATCAAAAAAGAAAAAAGAAAAAAAGAATGTCCAACTCCAATAATTCAGCATTCATTACCGGGTTTACTTGTTCATAGTGATGGCTATGGTGTATGATTAATTATTCTCTCATGAGAGGGATATTGTATGACTTATTATTTAATTAGAATGATTCATGAAAGAATATTCCAAAATACCCTATTGTTTGTGCTGTGCCCACCATTTGGATGCCATTCCACATTAAAGGAAGGTGGATGCTGCTTCAACTGAAGTTGTATTTGAATTATACTTTTATTTGATCAGAAAAAGGATACTTAACAATTTTGATTTTTATGCAGCATATTTGGATGGTAAGATAATTTAGGTTGTCTTTGGTGCTTACAGACAGGAGATTTCTGTCCACTGTTGGTATGCCATTGTGGGATGAGTATGGTTGTATGATGTTGTAGCTATTCCCACATCATTATGATGAATAATAGTAATTCTAAATAGGAAGGAGGCCACATTTCACCACTAAGTACGGGATTTAGAGTAGAAGAACCTATATAATTGTGCATGCAGTCTATTGTATATTTCCTGTGCATATGGGAATTTTTGTCCAATGCATAACCACAATCTACTATTCGAAAACATAGAAAGGAGCTATATGTATTTTCCCAAGCACTCAATCTTGCTCAAAATCTAAAGGGATGTTAACTTTGTGAATGATGGCTGTCATTAATTATTAGGTGCAATGTATCCATGTTTGCCCTATGTACCCCAAAAACTATATCATGTATTGCCCATTAACTGCAAGCATAGTTAAAGAATGATTTAGAAGAAAAAAAAGTACAGTTAAAGAATGGAAATTAGGGTGTGTGAGCCACGTTATTTCAAACCTGAAAGGCCTTGGTCTGGGACACAGAGATTAACCCCCCAAGCCTTCTTTACCATCTCTGGACAATAAGGGTGTGTGAGCCACATCATTTTAAACCCAAAAGGCATTGGGCTGAAAGGGGGATAAACCTCTGTTGCTTCCAAAAGCATAGGATGATCAGATCTTACAGTGGCCAGGTTCTTATGCTTTTCAATTATTGGGAAAATTGAAGGAGGTTAGAAAAAGATTAACAGAGTGGAATAACTGAATAAGGCTGTTTTTGGACAGGTTGACAAAGCCATTGCCCAGAAGAGAGATGATTTGCAAGCTATTCAAGCAAACATATGCAATGAAGAGGATGTATGCCTTCAAAAAAAAAAAGAGGATGTATGTGGTGAACAACAAATTAGGGAGCAACTAGAGGAGTTGATGCGAAAGGAAGACATTATGTGGGATTAGAAAGTCAGGAGTAATTGGGTCGTTCAGTGGACAGAAATACCAAGTACTTTCAAGCTATGGTAAGGAAAAGAAGAGTGGTCAAAAGAATTGTTCAATAGAAGGGAGAAGATGGAGAATGGTATGATGGTTCCAGCCAAATGGAGCATTGCAGCATTTCAAAGGAATTTATGGGCAATAGGAGAGCATGCAATAGTGTGAGATTTTGCAACAGCCTGAAGGCCTCAATCTACCAGCATTCACTGAAAATTGAAAAGCAGAGCTAGACAGGCCAGTTTCACAAGAAGAAATTTTTTGTTTTTTGGATTAGTTTCACAAGAAGAAATAGAAGCAGTTGTGTTTCAATCAGGCCCAATCAAAGCTCCTGGACTGGATAGACTATCAACGGTCTTTTATCAAAGATTATGGGAGTTCATGTGATAGCCTAGTGGTAACAACATCCTTTGTAGTGCTCCATATATGTGGTTTGAACCCCCCCTCCCCCCATATCTACCTATCAAAAAAAAAAAAAAAAAAAACTGGAGAGTAGTGAGGCCTGCAGTCACAGCAATGATTCAAGCTCTCTTCCATTCAAGTGCTCCTCAGAGTATTCAGAAAACCTGTTGAATAGCGTGACTAGGAAAAGCCAAATTTGAGAGGAGGTTGATGGATTGGCAGATCCTAATCATAGCGAAGGGTGTCTAGAAGTGAAGCAGGATGTGGAGTGGTACAGGTTTTGTTGCTAAGTCAACCACAGGAACTTAAATTTTTGGTGGCTTCATAAGTTTCAAACCTTGCAGTAGGAAGATAACTAGATTGTTGGCTTTATGTGGGCACTACTACAAGCTAAGAGAGCAGGGATTTAAAGAATTATTCTTCTATTACCTTCCAAAGAGATCAAAAGTTTTGTTGTAAATAGGGAATGTTGGCCGTGGCAAGCATCATCCGTGTTGGAGGACATCTGTCTTCTAGGAGGTTTGAAGCTGCAGATGGCTTTTTTGTGGTTTTGAGTGTAGTTTTTGTAGAGGCTTGCATCTTAGCCAAATTAGCCTCTAATTGTTATATAACCTTGGGCTCTAATTGTTATATAAACTTGTTGCAGATGATTTGTTATTTTATTAAGTGACAAATGAAAATAGTTGATGAGACTTATAAGTGTTACGCACAAACCCTTCTTAAAATGATGTCACTATTTTCTAATAAAGTATAGTTGATACAATATATTGGATTTTCTAAATTAAGCTATTTATATTTATTATTTGAAAGTATTTTAAATTTTGTAAGTCGCTTTTTTTTCAATGAAACATAATGCATTTTACATTCAGTTATTATATATGACGAGATCTTTTGTGAATAATGTAATGTGTGATTATAATTTTTTTTTTTTTAGTATTCCTTACTAATTGTTCATCCTCTATACGACTTGAATGGCCTAAAGAGAGAACAAATATAATTAAATTCATCACTAATGTTAAAGGCGAAAATACCATTTTGGTATCTACATTTTGGAGTTGCAATCAATTTCTTATCTACATTTTGGTAGTATTTAATTTAGTCCCAGTTATTTTTAACTTGCAATCAATTTAATCTCCATCATCAACTCACTAATTGAAAATGAATGACACCTCATCATTTTAATAAATAAAAATGCCACATCATGAGCTAACAACAAAGATAAAGAAAATGAAGATTTGCTAAAGACCAAAATAGAAAATTTAATTCCCTTTTATTTTTGTTCATTTTCTTGCAATCCAAACACAAAAACATCGAAGATCAGCTAAATTGAAAATATGAAATAAAAGACCAATGGGAGGAGTCATAGTTTTCAGTCTAATGGATGGAATTCAAAGCTTGGGGATTTCAATTGATGGTGCGGTTATGGCAAAGGTTAGAGTGTTTGAATTTTCGCCTATATTAAGAAAAATAAAAGAACTTTAATAACATATGAAAAATGTAATTTTATCAAGAATCTATCAAATTTATGCTATTTGACATAATTGTCAATGATGCAGCTCCTTGTTTTACACACACCTCTCATCTCAAAGCATCACCGAAGTACCAAAAAGAAGCTAAAAACTCAAATAAACTGAAGCTTGCATCATATCTCAAACGGGCTCTGAATGGACCAAATTGGACCGATATGTCTAAAAGGACCAAAGTAGACCGAACTGGACCAAAATTGACCAAAGTGGACCAAAATGTTACGCTCATGTGGCTCAACAAGAGCATAATAACAATAAATACTACGCTTTAGTTTTTAGATATTATATAAATACTATATGGGCTTGTAACTTATTACACTTTGGCATGTAGTTGTTATGTTCTTCAATGGTATCAAAAAAGAAAAGGAAATTATAAAAGTAAAAAATCCAAATTTTGCTCCAAGGTCATGATATTCTTTGCTTTGTCCTTTCAATTATATGTATCATTCATTTCAAAAGTCTAATGGAGTCATAGTACAAATCTTTATCATCTTCCTATAGTTAGAACAATGTTGTGTGCCTATATGCCTCTTAGTAAAAGAAGCTTTTAAAGAATCTTGTTGTATGCCTGTTTCTGTCTCTGTAGTAAAAGAAGCTTGTTGTATGCCTGTATGTGTCTCTATAGTAAAAGAAGCTTGTTGTATGCCTGTATGTCTCTGTAGAAAAAGAAGCTTTTCAATTATTAACTCCCATCACAATGATCTGTCTCATCATAGATTCCCTCCTAAAAGAACAAAATGGATAGGGGTATTAATTTCTTGAGGGTATGAGAAGAGAAGAATTAAATAAAACAAAGTTCCTCATACCTGTAAGACCTCTTCAATGACATCTTCTAGTGTTATGATACCAATAGCTAGCTTCCCCTTCTTTGCTGAAAGTTGGAAGTGGTTCATCATTGATATGCAGGACTTCTGGGTGAAAGTCCTTTGACCACTTCTTGCTCCTGGTCTTGGATAATCCTCTATTCATTGATAGACTCTTCAACTTCTTAAGTGCTCTCTTGCTCTTTAGGCTTTTCTCTTGAGGATGCCTTTCAACATGAATGTCCACCCTCACTTCTCTTACTAAATTTATTGTATACTCAAGTAATGCAAATTAGCCCTGTGGGAAAAATTAATATGAACTATGGACAGCGTAAACATGGCACACCATTGCATGAAGTTGGTGCTTACCATCAGTTGGGTTTTCAGTTGATGGATGCTCTATGTGATTGCTGTGCTCTCCAACAGCAACAGCCATATGGCTATGACCTTTTTGAAACTCATTTAGTAAGACATACAGAGGCATATTTTCTGACACCCTGGTAGGCAATACCTTGTACGTTATACATCAACTTCATAGATTTTAGAATCTAAACAAGGAATATATTTGAATATTATATCACTCTTAAGACTAACAAGATCTTTTTTTTTTTGGTAACCTAACAAGATATTTAAATACTTAAAAAGATCATCAACCTAGATCAACCTCATCCTCCACTGTTGTTTATTTATTATTTTAAATAGTCTAGCCCATTAAGATTTGCTAGATTTTTCACTCTGTTGTGTAGTTTGAGATCCCTTACTTTTCGGTTAGCGAAAAGCATTACAGTAGTCATTTTGCTGCATCACACATATAGATACAGAATATGTACATATGCATGTGATGTGTTGTACATATAGTATCTTACTCTGCATTAAAGGCAAAATACCTCAAAATCTTGCAAATAGTGACATTCTTTGCGGGTACTTCATCAGCTGGACGGACAGTTAATAAGTTCTTCACCTATAATTCAAAACTATACATAGTGATTGAGACTTGACATCTACAGTGAGCAATTTATTGCTCCTTATTTTGTTTTTAGGCATAAGGTAAATACAAGAGGCAAGTTCCTAACAGTGTATAAATTGCTGAATAAACAACTGCATAGAGATTGTTAGATAACAGTACATAAAATTTTGCCTAAATAAGGAAAATATAAGAAAAATGGAGTAAACAATGATGATGTTAGTGAAACTACACATGTACAGATATTTGGTATCCAGATTCCAGAATCAAAACCAAATGATTGTTCAAAAATGCAGTATTGCAGATGGAGACAAGGATACAGGATAATTAACAGATTTGTCAAATCATTAGCTATTATATTATATCACATAAAGAACAAAAACAAATTACTTTTATTCTCGTGATAAACTGTTCCAAGTAAAGCAACAAACATGTACCAATATAAGTCCAATGATGTTTCTCAGTTGCCCATAATATACTGGCACTCTGCTATGCCCTTTCTCCAAAATTAGCATCATCAAATCCCAATATAATCGCAAGATAGAGAAAGACATTAAATCATCATGAGGAGACTGATAAATATAACGTATTTTTCCTTTACAAAGACTCGTCAAAAGTTTCAGATATAGGAGTCATTGCGTCCCTTGCTGTTTTCTTAGTAAGTTCAAGCACTCCTGCAATGATCATTGTTTCATCACGTGTCAGTTCTTCACCTTTTCCAGCCTGCATACCAGTTAACAAGAAGACAATCACTTAATCAATAGGCAGAAAAGAAAGAGTTGCAGTGGTTTAAAAGAAGAAACCCAAACCCACACCCCCCCCCCCCCCCAAAAAAAAAATGATTAAAATGCATTGAGAAATTTTGATTCATTTAGTGAACAGACTGATAAAACAAGTAGTAAATGATTTTTGTAATTGATCCTTTAATGTTGATGCATGTGAAAATAAAATACCTCATTACTGTGAAAATCAACCAATGTCTTCAGTTCAGCTCGACGATAAAGTGCATCATGGTCTTTCAAAAGCGATCTAATAGCTGGTAAAATTCCACCAAGAGTAAGGATCATTCATGAAGACAACGACATATGTATTGAATTAACATTATATTAGCACCTTGAAAAAAATTAAAGGGATTTATAGTGAACCAAAGAATATCACCTTGCTTATTGGATAAGCAACAGGAAAACAAATCCAAGCAAGTATCTGGACAACTGGAGCCACTGCTGCACCAATTGCCAAACCATATCGAGTGCAGACAGCTTGGGGTAAAATCTGCTATAAAAAGTCCAGATCCCAATTAATGTTAAATTAAAATGATATTTTGCATGATGATTAATGAGTGCATATCAACTCACCAAAACTTCTACATATCCTTTGGTCTACTTGTCGTTCGGGGACATGCATTTTTGCGCACATATATTTTCTTGCCCCACATAACTTATTACATACCCCAAGATAAGAAACTAACCTCGCCAAACAAAAGTACCAAAGTTACTGAAATAACGATAGCACCCCAGGCTGTGACCAAACTATCCAGAAAAATAGGAAGCGTCTGAAAAAATAAGACATCAAGTACATTTATGATTCTAGCTTTTAAGTCTATAATATATGTTGTTTACATTGTTTCTGATAGCACTTACCTCCATTACAACAGCATTGCAGATTAAACAGGGTGCAAAGCAATAAATGCTGCCTTCTCACAACTGGCAACATCTTCGCTGTGATGACATAGTGCTAGCTATTAGTGAATTCAATATAAAACTGATGAAACTAACAATACCTTGTAACTTGAAAGTTGAAAGTATTACTATGAAGTATCAATGTCTCATGTGATACTTACATACTGGCTAAATACATGTAGCACTAGAAGAAAAAGTATGTAAAATGTAAATTTTTTTTGCGCTCAGAGAATTATTACAAGAGGGATGTAGATTGATGGAATGAATTACCAGCATGTTTACGATCACTGGGTGTTCCAGACTTGACAAGAACTTCAAGTTCGACCAGGCTCATCTACATGAGCCCCAGCGTGAGCCCAGACATGAGCCCAGCAAACAATACTAGCAAAGTTATAAGTATTATCCGAATGATAAACACTGTTTCACAACAGCTATACTCTACAGCCATTCAATTCCCTTTTTATAAATTCCTCTTCAATTTTTTCTTCTTATTCTTTGAGCTTTATAAATTCGTTTTAGACCCTTGAAGACACAGTGTCTTCTTAAAGACAACCATATATAATGGCATAGCGTAAGTTTGTCCAAACATATTCTACTTATTGCACAAGGCCAGAATGAAATCAGATTCGACCCACTCTTCTTTTGGGCGCTTTAATTTGATTGAAACGTCTGGAACTTACTTTTTCCTTCTTTTATTTTTGCTTCTGTTTGAAGAGAGAGCTCCTTCGACTCTTGAACTTAAAATGAAGGCATAGAGGTCAAGGAGGAGGAGTACGTGTTGAGGTAACATGTCTGTCAAAATAGATTGTATGGAGGCCCAGACGTTGAATTATAGAAGGCATGAGACTGAGACTGAGACTGAGAGAGGAGAATCCAAATCATCGATCCACTTTTATGTTCCACTTTTATGTTGAACGAAATACTAGACAATGGGATGACAGGTCAAGGGTAGAAGGAGAGGTTTTGACTCTTAGCAAGCTATTGGCACAACAACTGGGATCGGCGGCGGCTGTTGGACAGCCCCGCCGGGAGCCATGAGTTCGATATGCTGGAACTGTCGGGGGCTTGGGAACCCCTGCACAGTTAACACTCTCCAAAAGATAGTTTTGGAGGAAGATCCCATTTTGGTCTTTCTTATAGAGACCAAGCTTGAAGTATCGGAGATGACAAGTATCAAAAGGAAATTGGAGCGGCAGCAAGGTTTGGTGGTGCCGTGTGTACGACGTGGTGGAGGTTTGGCGCTCTTATGGAAAAACTCTACGAGAGTGGATGTTCAGACCTACTCACCCCGGCATATTGACGCTATTGTAACTGAAGAACAAGGAAACAGGAAGTGGCGGTTCACTGGGTTCTATGGTAACCCAGAGACAAGCAAAAGAGAGGAGTCGTGGAAATTGTTGGAACAACTAAGCATGTCATGTAATCTTCCCTGGGTGTGCATGGGAGACTTTAATGAGATAATGCACCCTGGTGAAAAAGAAGGAGGCAATGTACGTCCAGAGGGGCAGATGAGAAGTTTTTGTGAGGCGATAAACAGATGTAAACTGAGGGATATGGGGTACATCGGACCAGATTTCACTTGGAGTAGGCGTTTGGGTTCACGAGGCTGGGTCCGTGAAAGGCTTGACAGGGCACTAGTGTCTACAAACTGGGCTTCGTGTTTCCCACAGGTACGGCTTTTCCACATGGCAACTTCTGTTTCGGATCATTGCATGCTAGTACTTAAGGCAGATAGTGATAGACGACGCAATCGTCGGCGACCAAAACTCTTCAGGTTCGAGTCGATGTGGCTGAGGGACGATAGATGTAATGAAATAGTAACATCGGCATGGGAGAGAGGTGTGCTTGGTGGGTCGGAATGTCCTTTTTCAAAATGCATGGAGGAATGTCGTACTTCCTTAGTGTCATGGAACAAAAGCACTTTTGGAAATGTGGGAAGGAAGATATCATCTTTACAGAAAAAGCTTCAATGTTTGGAGGAGAAAAATGGTAACAGTGTTGACATGGAGGAGATCCACGAGACAAAAATGGAGTTGAACACAATGCTAAAGGCAGAGGAGGATATGTGGCACCAGAGGTCGAGGAATTGCTGGCTGAAATCAGGGGATCGTAATACATCATTTTTTCACACAAAAGCATCTAATAGAAATAAGAGAAACATGATCTCAAAAATCATGGACTCTAATGGTGCTTGGCAAGATGAAGAGGTGAGGATAGGCAGTATTTTGTGGAGTATTTTGAGAAGCTCTTCACGTCGTCGCAACAGGTGGTGAGCAATGAGATGCTTGATGCCTTACACACTAAGGTGACTGACAGAATGAACTCCATGCTCACCCAAGACTTTCAAGCCCACGAAGTAGAGAAAGCATTAAAACAGATGCATCCAATGAAGGCGCTGAGGCAATTTTAAGCATTCCGTTAAGTGTTAATGGTGCTCGTGATAAAATAGTGTGGGCCGAGAATAGGAATGGGAGGTTCTCAGTAAGGAGCGCATACAAGGTGGCCAAGGAGGACGGTTTGGATGGTGAGGTAGCGAGTTGCTCTAATCCATCCGAGTTGAGAAGAGTGTGGAAAGGTTTATGGGGAATGAATATACCAAACAAAGTAAAACACTTTGCATGGAAAGCATGCAAAAACATTTTGGCTACTAAAGAAAATTTACGTAAGAGAAATATCATAAAAGATGGTCTTTGTGACTACTGTGGGGTCCATGTTGAGACAGTCAGCCACCTTTTCTGGCACTGTGAACATGCCAAAGATATTTGGTCTTCAAGTAAAATGTCCTTACCTTTTGAGGTGCTGCCATCATGGGATTTCATGGAGTTAATGTGTCAGGCGCAAAAGTGGAGTGACTTTATGCCGGGTTTGGTGGAGCGGACTGTAATGATTTGCTGGGGTATATGGAGAGATCAGAATGAGATATGTCATGGAGGAAAGGGTAGGCCTGGGAGAGTTGTGGTACGGAGTGCTTTAATGCTCCTAGATGAATATCAGAGTGTAAATGAAAGTCCCAAAGCTGCTCAGGAGAGTACACTTGTGACAGTCAAGTGGAGCCCACCGCCGCAGGGATGGTACAAGGTCAACGTTGATGGCGCCGTGTTCACCAAACGGAAGCTAACGGGGATCGGAGTTATTATTAGAGATGAAACAGGGGCGGTGGTCGCGGCGATGAGCAAGAAGATGGCAGTCCCGCTAGGAGCGCTGGAGACGGGAGTCCGTTTCGCTGCAGAAGTGGGAATACGGGATGCGATCTTTGAAGGAGATTCACTCTCGGTGTACAACGCAGTGCTTAGTTCAGACTCGGCGTCTACGGCGATTCAGAATATCGTCACTGGTATACTCCGTCAAGTTCAAGGTTTTAGAACGTTCGCCTTCTCGCACGTTAAACGGCAGGGGAATGTCCCAGCCCATGTACTGGCCCAGTATGCAAGCAAAATTGAAGACTATATCACTTGGCTAGAGGAATGTCCTAGCCATATTGAATCAGTGTGTGCCCAGGATGTATGTGGTTTATAAATTTCTGGAATAAAAGTATTCGTTTTCCTATCAAAAAAAAAAAAAAAAGCGTTGCCCAGAATGGCCAATTTAGAGCATTCTCATCAAGGAAAGTAAAATATTTAGCATATACCACCTCAAATCCCAAAATTTTAGCTTTTAACACCTCACTTTATAATACATCATACATCAAACATTCTAATTTTTTTAACACTTCATTTAAATATTGTTTTTTTATTTACTGTTTCTTTCTCTCTGTCTCTCCCTTTCTCTGAAAACTCACCCCTTTCTTTGCAAACCCACACCCACGGCTAGCCGCCGGCCACCACCATCAAAAACAAAAAAAAAATAAAACCACCCGCCGGCGCCACCACAGCTACAACTGCCACTGTCACCACCACCCACAACCATGACCACCAACCACCAAAATCATAACCAAATCACAAACCCAAACCCACAACCTCATCACCATTCACCACCAACAACCGGAAAAAGAAAAAAAAACCCTCCAAAATCACAAACCCACAACCTCATCACCACCAACAATCGGAAAAAGAAAAAAAACCACTGAGAGAGACCCACGCCGAACACTTAGCCGATGACCCACGACGATCTACCCTCAACGTCGATGCCCACGCCGGTCAAATCCAAAACGCCAAATCCATAACCCACACAACCACTGCCGAATCTACCATCAAATCACAAACTAAAAAAAAAAAAAAAAAAAAAAAAAAAAAAAAAAAAAAAAAACCACTGCGACAGAGATCGGCTTGCCTTGATGCTCCGGCTTGGATTTTGTCGGAGAGGGAGGTAGAATGTCGAGTAGAGGGAGAGAGAGAGAGAGCAGAGAAAGGGTTGGAGGCTCTCAGAGCAAGAATGAGAGACGGAGGAAAGCCAAGGAAAGGAAAAAGAAAAAAATAAAATAAAAAGTAAAGTAAGCGGGCCCCACGGAATAAAAAAATAATAAAACTTTTACAATTGGTGAACAGTGCGGTCTCAAATTTGAGATTGCACTGTTCATCAATGCAAAAAATTTTGGCATTTACAATGTTTGATGGAAGTGGTTTTTTTGAGTTTGGGGTGTCAAATGCCAAATATTTGGCATTTGACACCCTTGATGAGAATGCTCTTATAGATCCATAAATTCAATCATATTGCGGAGAATATGATCCAGACAAGTGGAAATGTGATTGGATGAGGACATTATTCCATGCAAGCAGCTTCTACCTTTGAGGTAGCTAGCTACATAACCAATATTGTCTTTAACAACCACTAGTCACACATACATGTAATCATGATTTTCAAACATGAACTATTCAACAAACCGTTAAAGAAAGATATTTAAGGTTTTGGAAATGGGATCGAGATCAAACTGTAATGATATCATAATTAATTTAATAATTATATAAAATATAAATAAATATATTATATTAATACAAATAGAAAAATTGACTAAAATAATCCAAGTTTAAATTTTTCATATAATATATAATTATTTAGTCATTTATAACTAAATTTAAATTTATGAAATGAAATGCTGAATTGCTTTTTTTTTTTTTTTTTTAAATACCAATTACTAATGTTTATATATTTAAACGGGTATTTGGTGTAAATAGTTAAATACAACTTGTTTCTGGAAAAAAAAAAGGTTAAATATAACTTGTATTGATTGCAAACAACGTGGCACAATAAAGACAACACACATTGAATGAAAAAAAATATATATATATATATATATATATATTTAAAAAGTCTATCAACCAATGAAAAAGAGAAACATGACATTTCATCAATTATCGCCACCTACCCCCACTTCTTTCTTTGCCTCTATTTCGACATTTTAGTTTCAAAACACCACTTTATTTCCCTTTTATTTCGTATTTTCTCATCCACGACTTCTAGTCTCTGACTCCTCGAATTCTACCCTCCTCACTTTTGAATTTCTTTTCATCTATATCTTCACTTTTATCATTTTTATGTTTTGTCTTCCTCTTTGTTATTCTTTTTCTCTCTATCTTCAACCTAGTACTAGTAGACTACCGGTGCTTCTTTTTGACTTTTCACTTTCAATTTTCTCACCATTACTTTTTTTTTTTTTTTGGTTGTAGCTATACAAGTATGTTTGTTCCCTTTTTTGTGAAAGTTTTGGATGTATAGATTCAAAGGGAAGTAGGAAACTATTGAAACTTGTCACAATTCTCAGAATCGTGCGGTTGGACCGTAGTTGAATGGTTCCCTACTTCTTTTTTTAGCATAGACAGGTTCTTAGGGTTAAAAGAACCGCATTTATGAGAGGTTCATGGTTAACCGGATCGGACCGTATGAAACCATGCCTGTAATATGTTTTTTTTGTTAAGTGAAAAATGAAAATGATGTGAAAAAATGAAAATAGTATAGTTGTTTTGTTAGTTTCTGCTTAAGATAAAATGATGCGGCATTGGGTTTTAATCTTTACATATTTTAATATAAATTATTACGAAGTAATGTATCTATGAGTGTGATTGGTGCTGATGATGCCGAAATCGTCAGTAAGTCGTACAGTCCTCATGTGTTAAAGACAACACCTACACAACACAGAAAAAAGAAGACCTTAGGAGATTACCAGTGTGGTACCGGCCAAAGACTCTCTGAATGTTAAGTTAGAGAACTTTCAGAACTCTAAAGTGCCAGAGTTGGGGAAAATTATGCATACCTTAGTTTGTGAGGGTTTTGGAGTTTTTATAGTAGGTAGGGTTGACATTCGTTCCTTGGCATAAAGGGATTTTCCTTGTAGGAAAGATCTTCATTACTACGCGTGTCTTGTGGGATCCTTTCCTTGTAAGAATTCCCTCGATTAGGGTTAGTCATGGACCACAAGATGTTTCCTTATATATTCATGCATGGAGGCCAAGCAAGGCCATGTCAAACTCGTCAAAGGTTTACTTATCCCCTTCAGCTTCCTTCTGTCAGCTTCTTATCCTGTTTATGCATTCTGATCGTCTTATTCAAGTGTTGTTGATCTTAAGGCGCACCCATCAGCCTTGTGGTGGAATCGTCGGCTTTATCGTGTCGTCGTTTATGAAGGCACAAGCTAGGTCGTCGGGTTCGTCAAGACCGTCAACTTTGCTTCATGTGAACGAGTTTATCAAACTTTCAGAGTTACCCTTATCAGTTGCCCCCTACTACATAGCCTCGTTGACTCTAGCTGACGAGTTATGGAGTATGATTTGTAGCTTTTTTACTATTATTTTTTGTTTATCCAGGAAGAAAGAAAGGGGTATTTATGGATGATCCCTCAAGCAACCATTATTAAATGCTAAGACACGTGGCACAAGCTAGTTGGCCTCGTTTTTGAACAAGGGCGTCGCTTTGTCTTCCGTGCACTTTTTATCTTATATATATCTCACCTCCTTCACTCATTCCTCTTATTTCATCCTTGTTGATCTTAAGAAAGAGAGCTCGTTACTTTGTTTACCTTGCTTCCGTCAACTTGCTGATCCCGTTGCCTTTGCTACCGTCATCTTGCTAAGGTTGTTATTTCTCAAGGAACCGTCTACTAACTTAGTAAGTCGTTTCTTTTATATCATTCTATCTTTTATCTTTGTTTTTCTAGTTGGTAGTTAATTCTCCAGAGAGGCCGTCAACTTAGGTTCTTAGAATACCTTTGTCGCTTGTAGGTGAATAGATGTTTAAAGAAGCAATGAGTAAGCAGTCTTCAGTCCATGAGAGAGCGGGCTAAAGTGAAGTCTTCCGGTCAGGTCATGAGCCCGATGAGGGCTTTTCCTAGTCGCCAGAGAGGGAAACGTCCGCCTATTCTCCTGACAAGGAAGTGGAAAGTTGTGATAGAGAGGAAGAAGAAAAGGTAAATGAGGGTGAGGACAAAGATGATGAGGGAGGAGAGGATAACGGGGACAAGGGTGAAGTCGACGGGAGAACCTCTGAAGGAGGAAGTTCTGGAAGCCTTGGGGATGGCCACACTTGTCCATTTATTCTTCCCAGAATGTGGACTGTTAATGATTTTAAGCCAATGATGACGGCCAACAGCTTTAAGAATTTAAGGGACTGTTACCAAATTCCTAACCATATCCCAATCTGTCTCCCTTGGAAGTTTGAGAAGTGCTACCCGGGGAAGACCGCGAACGTTGGTATGTACGATGCCATATTCGCAGCAGGACTGAGGTTGCCACTGGCGGCCTTGCACTGTCAGTTGGCCAATTTTCTTGGGCTATCTGTCAGCCAAGTTGCTCTCAATGCTTGGAGGATATTCATTGGAGCTGAGATTCTATGGGGTCGTCTAAGTGGCGAGAACCATCAGCTTTCACTGGACGAGTTCTTTTGGTGCTATAGACCCCAGCACATCGTCTCGTCCTAAGGGATATACCACTTTGCTACGCGGAAGAAAGAGTTTAGACTGGTGTCGGATATGCCTGATTCTAATAGGAACTGGAAGGGTAGATACTTCTTTGTTCAGGGGACGGATTAGGTATGCCATCCAAAGGAGTGGGCCACAATGCCTCATGGCTTCAACAATACTTAGAGTATTGTCAAAGACTCAAGTGTAGCACCGTCAGTTTTTTCTTTTACTTCTTTCCCTGCTTATTTGTTAAGTATTTAATGTTGTCATTCCTTTTTTTAGGCAGTGCTCGCCACGCATAACTAACGAGCTGGAGGCTTTTATATGTTGGGTTCTTGATATTTTGTTTGAGGAGCGGAAGTGTAGAAGCCTGATTACTCTCGACACGCTGCACGCATACTGTGGGGGTCCAGAGCCGACGCTTATAGCACATAGGTTGAACAAATACTCCCGTCGTCGTAAGTTTTCCCTTCCTTATTTCTTTCCATCTCTTCTTTGTTGTCCTTGTGTTTAACTTCCCGTCCTTTGTCCTTAACAAAAATGGATGCAGCCAGGCAGAGAGCGTTGGTGAGAGCGTCAGCTGCGGCGCGTAAGAAGGAGGAGGAGAAGAAGGAGAAAGGAAAGAGGGGGCGTCCTTGTCAGCCCCTAAGGTCACCAGGAAGGAGGCGTCTAACAGGAAACCGTCCTCCTAAGAAGCCATCATTCACCCCTGGGGAGAAACAGCCTAAGAAGCCGTTGCCTGCCAAGCCAAGCCATGGAACTGGAAAAGGCTTAATGACGCCGTCGAGCCCCGTCACCCAGGGAGCCCTTCACCTTCTTACGCACAAAGGATACGCCATCGAGATGGTTGAATCAATCATTAAGAAGATGGACGTGGATCCTTGTGCCGAGCGGGAGACAGAGGACCTAGGGGCGTCAAGTCTTTTGATCTCTCTAGGGTAAGTTCTCCTCCTAATCAATTTTACTTTATTGTTTATTCGTCGCTGACGGTTGTGTTCCTTTTTCAGGCACTAGTGCGCATAAAGGCACTCCAAGACAAGTGCGTTGCTGGGGAAGGGGTAATTAGTCATCTCAGGAAGTGCAATGAAACGTTGACCAATGAACAGAATCAATACAAGGACGCCCTTCGTACTCTTAACATGGAGGTGACGGAGTTAAATGAGAAGTTGAAGGAGGAGATCCGCCAGCAGGAAAAGGAACTGACGACTCTCCTCAGGCAGGTGGAGATGACCAGGGCTGACGTTGAGACAAAGTTTAAGGCTTCGCGTCCTTTCATCGACTCTTGTCTACCCCCACTTGGATTTATCCAAGGTCACCATGGACGACCCCCTGCCGTTGACTCCAGCTGGCGACACCATTTTTGAGGAGACCGACGACTCCACCCAGTCAGAGCGAGATCCAAAAAATAATGGTGTTGTTCTTGCTCAGCCTGCCATGGAGAAGCCCGTCACTCTGTTGATCCTGTCTACTAAAGTTTAAGACACTAAAAACCCCCCTACTCAGGATGTCCAGGACCCTCCTTCCAAAGATGATGGGAACCCTCCAGCTCAGGACGTCCAGGACCCTTTAGTTTAGTTGTTTTATTTTTATTGATAATTTGTAATGTATTTTGTCCAATTCCCAAACAATGTTAAGTGCCTTTGTTTTTTGGGCCTTGTTTGTATATTTTTTATTTTATATCTGTCAATTTTAGCATGTATGTTCTTTATTAGTTGATATGCGTATGTCCATCTAGTGGGAATCATGTGCGAATCCGTCTACTTTGGTGGACTTGTCCTTTTTTAGGCATAACAATGAACTCATCCTGTCTGAGGACCAAATAATAAACTCGTTCCCTTGTGGACTTTACACTTGTGGTCTTGGTAATTTCAAGGACGAACTCATCCACTGGTGGACTGTATAACAAACCTGTCCACTCGTGGACTTAACAATTTTAAGGCATCCTAATGGGAGGAACTCGTCCACTTGTGGACTTTGTGATAAACTTGTCTATTTGTGGACTTCATAATTTTAAGGCACCCGAATGGGGTGAATTCATTTACTTTTGGTCTTAATAATGAACCCGTCCACTTGTGAACTTAGTATTTTCAAGGTTGAACTCATCCACTTGTGGACTTTGTAATAAACCCGTCCACTTTTGGACTTAATCATTTTATGGTATCCCAATGGAATGAACTCGTCCACTTTTGGACTTCATAATTTTAATTCGTCCACTTTGTGGACTTTGTAATAAACTTGTCCACTTATGGACTTTGATAATGAACTCGTCCACTTGTGGACTTAAACAATCTCAATTCGTCCACTTTGTGGACTGTAATAAACTTGTCCTCTTGTGAACTTAATAATGAACTCATCCACTTGTGTTATAATTTCGAGGCATCCTCATGGGATGAATTCGTTCACTTTGTGGACTTACAAAAGTAGTTTTTTAGAGACAAATATATACACAGGTCATATCTGAATAACTCACTCTTATTATGATAAATGCGTGCATAAGTAAAAAATTGTTCTTAAAAAGGATAAAACTTGCCCTTTAGGCTTAGAAAGTATTGTAAGTAAAAATTAACTAAAAGAAATAAACTAGAAATGAGGCGTGTCGCTTTTCATGCAGTCATCTACTGGTAGTATTTCCTGAGATGCTCAGTGTTCCATGGATGGTGCAGCTTCTGTTCGTCTAGCATCTCTAAGTGGTAGGTGCCTTTTCTTCACCATGAAGTGATTCTGTAGGGTCCCTCCCAGTTAGGACCGAGCTTTCCTTGGGTGGGATCTCTAGTGGCCCCCGTCACCTTCCTCAAGACGAGGTCTCCAACCTTGAAGTCTCTATGTTTGACTCTGGAGTTGTAGTGTTTGGCCATGAGATCTTGGTATCGCGCGATTCTTTGTTCAGCTGTCGCCCTGACTTCGTCCACTAGATTGAGCTGTAGACACATGGCCTCATCGTTTCTCCTTTCATCGTGATTGTCCACCCTGTAACTTGTGAGTCCGATCTCAGCTGGGATAACTACCTCGCTCTCGTATGCTAGTCGAAATGATGTCTCCCCCGTAGGTGTTCTAACTGTCATTCTATAAGCCCATAGTACGCTTGGCAACTCTTCCGACCATATACCCTTTGCCCCTTTGAGCCGAGTCTTGATGATTTTAAGCAAGGATTGGTTCGTGACCTCAACTTGTCCGTTGGCTTGAGGGTGGGCAGGGGAGGAGTAGTGGTTCTTGATTCCCAATTGTGAGCAAAAATCCCTGAAGGAGTTGTTGTCAAATTGTTTCCAGTTATCTGAGACCAAGACCCTAGGGATCCCATACCTGCAGACGATGCTCCTTCAAACAAAGCTTCTCACGTTTTTCTTTGTGATGGTGGTCAAGACTTCAGCTTCTACCCATTTGGTGAAATAATCTATGTCAACTATAAGGAACTTTGGCTATCGTATTGCTATTGGAAATGGGCCTATAATGTCTAGTCCCCATTGAGTGAAAGGCCATGGGGCCGTCAATGGGGTGAGCTCTTCTGTCGGCTGTCTGATGACGTTGCTGAACCTTTGACATCTGTCGTAGGCTTTGACATATGCCTGGGCATCCTTATGCATAGTAGGCCAGTAGTATCCCACTCGAATCAGTTTGTATACTAATGATCGCGACCCTAAGTGGTTCTCGCAAATACCTTCATGGCTTCTCTCATGACATAGTCCACTTCTTCGGGGCTTAAGCATCTTAGTAACGGGTGAGAGAAGCCTCTTTTGTATAAGATGTCCTTTATCAAGACAAATCGTGCTACTTGGACCTTCAGCTTCCTTGCAGCCTCCTTACTGTCAAGTAGTGTGTCGTCTTTCAAGTAGGAGACTAAAGGTGTGGTCCAGTTGCTTTCAGAACAAGCCTGTGTACTACACCAGCCGGGCACTCCGTAGTGCTGAGGAAAGGTACCCACCAATGGAGAAGCTCACCTTCACTTTGGTTACAACAACTCGTAAGCTAAGGCCCTACTTCTAGGCCCACACGGTGGTCGTCCTAACTGACAAACCCCTATGACGAGCTATGAGCAATCCTGAAGCCGCCGGGTGAATGGCATTATGGGCAATAGAGTTGAGCGAATTCGACGTACAGTACCTCCCACGTACCACCATTAAGGGACAGGTGGTTGCTGACTTCATTACGGAATTCACTAACGTGGAAGACCAGGGGGCAGAAGAGCATCCTCATTAGAGTATCCACACAGATGGATCATTCAACAAACAGGCAGGAGGAGCAGGTATTGTACTTTGTTCTCTAGAAGCGGACAAGATTAAATGCATGGTCCGTCTCAAGTTCCCTACGACCAACAATGAAGCAGAGTACGAAGCTCTAGTAGCAAGACTAGATCTCACTAAAGTAGTGGGGGCCACGAGTGTGGTTGTTCATTGCGACTCACAGGTCATCATGAACCAAGTGAATGACAATTACGAATGTAAGGGTGAGAAGATAAAGAAGTACTTGGAGCAAGTAAAGAAAAGGGCGGACAACTTACAGGCCAAGATTGTTCAAATCCTAAGATGAGGGAACGAGCGAGTCGACCGTCTTGCTAAGGCCGCATCAGTAGAACACATGATCATCCCGTTGAGACTTTGTACTTCTTTCATGTTTTTTGGGGGTTCCATCTCTATTATGGCTTGGATCTTGTCTGGATTGATTTCGATACCTCTCTGAAACACCATGAAC
This sequence comes from Quercus aquifolioides, assembly GCA_019022515.1. Classification (NCBI taxonomy): domain Eukaryota; kingdom Viridiplantae; phylum Streptophyta; class Magnoliopsida; order Fagales; family Fagaceae; genus Quercus; species Quercus aquifolioides. The sequence goes on from CM032329.1 coordinate 31,083,792, forward strand.
CCTCGGAGCTTCCCAACTGTCACCCCAAATGCACACTTGCTCGAATTGAGCTTCATGTTGTAAGAGCGAAGGGTATCGAAGGTTTCCCTGAGATCATCTAAATAATCGTCCTCCTTTCGAATTTTTACCAACGTGTCATTAATGTAGACTTGAACATTTCTTCCAATATGATGTGCAAACAACATGTTGCACCCACGTTCTTGAGGCCAAACGGCATCACTTTGTAGCAGAAGAGGCCTTGGCTAATGACGAACGAAGTCTTCTCCTGATCCGCTTCGTCCATTTTTATCTGGTTATAACTAGAGAAAGCATCCATGAAGCTCAGTAACTGGTGTTGAGCCGTAGAGTCTACCAAGACGTCAACCCATGGGAGGGGGTAGCTATCCTTGGGGCATGCTTTGTTTAGGTCTGTAAAGTCTACGCACATTCTTCACTTCCAATTGGCTTTCTTGACCATCACCACATTCGCCAGCCAGTTGGTGTAGTAAACTTCTCTGACGAAGCCTGCTTCTTGCAATTTGCGGACTTCTTCCGTCATAACTCAATCTCATTCTTGGGCGAACACCCGCTTCTTTTGACAGATAGGTGGAAAGGTGGGCGACACATTCAACCTGTGCACCATAACTGAAGAGTCAATCCCGAGTATGTCTTCATGGCTTCAGGCAAATACATCCTGGTTCTCTTTGAGAAAAGTCTTGAGTGCTTGGCGAACCAACGAGCTGGCGAAGGTGTCGATCCTAGTCGTTCGATCTATTTGGAGTTGTTGAGAAGTATCTTTTCAAGTCCTTCAACGGGTTCTACCACCGTCCGCTGCTCTTTTATGTTCATCATTTGTAAATGATCGTCCATCTCCAACATTGCTATATAGCACTCGCGTGCAGCCACTTGGTCTCCATTTACTTCTCCTACTTCGTACTCGGTGGGAAATTTAATCATCAGGTGGTAAGTTGAAGTTACAGCCTTCCACGAGTTGAAGGTAGGTCGTCCTAGGATGGCATTGTATCTGGACAAGCAGTTGACAACAAGGAATGTAACATCCTTAGTGATTTGCTGAGGATAATAACCAACCGCAACGTAACTGCGCTGAGGGGGTATACTTTTGTCCCTCCGAACCCAACAAGCAGGGCGTTGGTAAGGACCAGCCGTTCTCTGTCAATCCTCATTTGCTGGAATGTCGGGTAGTAAAGGATGTCAGCAGAGTTTTCGTTGTCAACCAGGACCCGGTGTGTGTTGTAGTCTCCTACCCGTATGCTGACGACGAGTGCATCGTCATACGGGTGGTGGAGACGTCGAGCATCTTCCTCTAAGAATTCAATGATGGGGTTGTTGATCCACGCCATCCTTGGTACTAAGCCTATCAGCTGGACATTCTGGACCATCCTGAGGTAAGTCTTACGGGCCTTTTTTGATGAGCCAGAGGCTGCTATGCCTCCCACAATCATCCTTATGTCTCCTATGGGCAGCCTAGGACGTTCGTTCTCTCATCAGGGAACCTACTCTTATGGTGGGTTCGCTCTTTCCTTGCTGATGAATCTCTATAACTTTCCTTGCCTGATGAGAGTTTCTATTTGTTACTTCAAATCGTAGCAATCGGCTGTGTCATGACCGTGGTCACGGTGAAAGCGGCAGTACTTGTCTCTAGACCTCTTATTGGGGTCTCCTTTCAACTTGCCAGGAAATTTTAGGGCTCCTTCGTCCTTGATTTGCATCAAGACTTAGTCGATCAGGGGCAGTCAATGGGGTGAAGCTTGTAAACCTCCCTGTGGAGGGCTTGGAGCGCCTATCCTCCCGCCGTTCTTCGATCCTGGCCATCTTCCGACCCCTATCCTACCGTACGTCCTCTTGTCTTTCTTTCTTCTTGAGCTTCTCTTCTCGGGCCAGCAACGCGTCTTCTGCGTACATATACTTAGTAGCTCTATAAAGCACATCCGACATGGTTTTTGGGTCGTTCTTATATAAAGAAAATAGAAACTTGCCCTTTCGTAGCCCATTCATGAACGCGGTCACGAGTATCTTGTCGTTAGTTTCATTGATTGAGAGGGCCTCTTTGTTAAAGCAGGTTATGTAGGACCTCAGCGTCTCATCCTTCCGTTCTTAATGCTCATCAGGCATACAGTGGACTTCTTATACTGGGCACTTAACTCCTTTAAGGTACTAATGAAGTTAGGCGTCAACTTGTTGAACTAAACCCTTGCAGGGCCCTTCAACGTAGTGGGGAAGACCCTGTACATGATCTCTTCTACAACTCCTTACAGGTGCATCAAGGTCTTGAAAGACTCCAGGTGATCTAAGGGATCCTTAGATCCGCCTAGGTCTCCACCTGCGGCATACGAAATTTCGATGGAAGGGGGAACGACATGATGGATGTAGTGAATGGTGAATCAGTTCGATGGACCAAGTCATCGAGGTCGCTAGACACCCGTCCTCTGAGGGCGTTCATCATGAAGTCCATCCGTTCCTTCATCATCTGCATCTCTGCAACCATGTGAGGTGGAGCCGTATCTGCGGTGGATGGACGGCTCGTGTCCTATCGCTCTGGTCTGCTTGGGGCGTTGCTACCTTCCGGCCCCTCTTGGTCCCTTCTCTCAGCGCTGGTGCCTTCTTGGTCCTCCTCCTGAGTGTTAAGCCCCGCGTTCTTTTGGCGCAGCTGCTCTTCTAGATCATGGTTTTGCTTGGTGAGGCGTTCCACGGCAGCGGCGAGAGTTTGAACCTGTCTCTCGAGGGTGGTGGTGCGTGGTTCGTCTCCTTGAACATTGTTGGTGGTCGCCATCGAGCGAGTAAGCACCATGCAACTCTTTGTCTGGGAAGCGATAGTATGGCTTACAAGTCGTAGTTTCCCACAAACGGCGCCAACTGATGATGCCAAAAATCGTCAGTAAGTCACACAGTCCTCACGTGCTCTAGACAACACCTACACAACACAGAAAAAGAAGACCTTAAGAGAGTACCGGTGTGGTACCGGCCAAATACCCTTCGAAGGTTAAGTTAGAGAACTTTTTCACAACTCTAGAGTGTCAGAGCTGGGGTCAATTATGAGTACCTTGGTTTGTGAGGGTTTTAGGATTTTTATAGTAAGTAGGGTTGACATTCGTTCCTTGGCATTGAGGGTTTTTCCTTGTGGAGAAGATCTTTATTAATGCTCGCATCTTGTGGGATCCTTTCCTTGTAGGAATCCCCTCGATTAGGGTTAGCTGTGGAGCACAAGCTGTTTCCTTATATATTCATATGTAGGGGCCAAGTAAAGCCACGTCAGATTCATCAAAGGTTTACTTATCCTCTTCAGCTTCCTCCCGTCAGCTTCTTATTTCGTCTATGCATTCTGGTCATCTTATTCAAGTGTCATTGATCTTGAGGCGCACCCGTCAGCCTCGTGGTGGAACCGTCGGCTTTATGGTGTTGTCGTTTATGAAGGCACAAGCAAGGTTGTTGGGTTCATCAGGACCGTCAGCTTTGGTTCATGAGTTTATCAAACTTTCAGAGTTACCCTTATCAGGTGTCATTTCAACATATGATAAAGACATGTTTTAATTATAATTTTGTGATTGATGACATATTATTTTGCAAGATCTATGTAGTAAACTTGTAATATCCCTATTCTTGCTCTTTTAGTATTTTGTAATACTCTTTTAACTAAAAAAACTCAAGTAATGTTGCCAATAAACTACTCAGTATTTCTACTAAAAAAACTACAATGATCTTATGTAAAAACCACTCAATATTAATAGTAAATTCGACAATAAACTACTCAGTATTTCAGAACTGCTTGTCAAGTTGAGAAATAATATCTTTAGTGTTTTTATTTATAATATAGAAAATTTAATGTAACTTTAATAAACAAATATACTTTAGAAGTGGGCAGCAAAAAATATTTAAGTTTAAAATTTTATAATTAAGGTTTCATAAGCGAATTGAATACAAGTACAAACCAACTAGATTCAGATCATATTAGATTTAGGTAAAATACTTACTGACCTAAAATATTCTTTTAAAAATCGGATCGGGTTGGCCAATTCAACCGATAATTAGACCCTAAATCGGTCCGATAAAAAGGCCAAAATCAGTGGTTCAACAAGTAAAAACCATTACTAAAAAAGATAGTTTGGAGGTCACTCATATCTCAACACTCAACACTCAAATCTCATCGCTCAAACTCATTAGCCAATTCTCATAACTCTAACTCAAAATTTCTCATATCTCTTCTTATTTTTGTGTTTGGCTCTCAATTCTCAGTGATATTTAAAGAAAAACAACTCAGATGAATGATTGAAGCCAATATATCCCCAAACCCATGAGGTAAAAAATTGTCAACCACATCAATGAACTTGGTTAGTTTTCAACAATAGTACAAATCATTGAGGTCTTCTCACCAAAGATTACCATGAAAGCCACATCACAGACAACTATTCCAAAGAGTAAAAATTATAACCAAAAAAAAAAAAAAGGTTAGAAAACTTGACCCACTACAATAGTCAGAGACCCAAAAAAATACACATGGATTTGGTTCTACCTGAGCTTGGACACCCACAACTTGTAGTAGAGACTCTCTTCTCTTTGTAGTAAAATCTAGTACCTAGGAGCTGTCACCAAGGGAAATGGCGTGCATGGCCGAGAGTTGTAGAAGAAGAAGAGGGAGATCAGTGATCACACTCACCGGATCATGGAGATTTCAGAGAGCATTCTCACCTTTTCGAAAACAACAATAATGGAGGTTGAGAAAAAAAGCACAAGTCCAGGTGAAAGGTTAAGAGAAATGAGGGAAAAGAAAGAAAGAACAATGTTTAGCTAGCCTAAGGCTACAACTTTACTCAATATCTTTTTATTGGAGATGAATTTTGTCGAATCCACTATGGGATTACATCTTCTTCTTATATCCTCTATGCTTGCAAAATTTCTATAAAATTAAAGATTAATAACTATGTCATCAATAAATTGTTTAAATTACAAGTTTTTGTAATTTAAAATTATGCATAAAATGTAAGCTTATAGATTATATAGTAAATAATATCCAATTGGCACAAAATTTAATTGTATTAAGAATATAAAGAACTTATAATTCAACGGTTAGATTTTCAAAATATGTAGTAATGTGAATGATATTGAGTAAAGTTGTATCTTTAGGCTACAACCAATTTTGTGTTACTATGGGACTTAGTTTTGGTGATCTGGAGACACAAAAATTGAGTCTCATAGATATTTTTGTCCCATGTATTCAGCCAAAAAAAAAAAATCAAAATCAAAATTTTGAGTCATGAGTGATGGAAACTGAGAATGAGGATCAAGCCAAATAAGTTGAAATGATATAGGCCCATGAGAAGTGAGTGATAGGTGATAAGCACTAGCAATAGTGGTGCTAAATAGCTACATAGCTATTTTTAGCACCACTAAATATCAAAATGTACCCTGCAATAGTGGAGCCAAAGTTGTATTTTTTTGGCTCCACAGGCTGTGCACTGTAGCTGAAAGTACTTTTCACACTGCTTTTGTCTCTCTCCTCACTACCTCTCCATCTCTCCCAATGTCCACCATGCGTTCACACTACTTTTGGTTGTGGTTATGTTTTAGTGGTTGAAAGAAATATTATTTTATTGTAGTGTTTATATTATTTTATTGTATTAAAAGTTAAAATAAAACCATTGTTGTTGGATGTGAGAAGGTAAAATAAATAAAATAACTTTTTATAGTGGTAAAAAACTAAAAATTTGGCTCCACTGCTACTAGGGCAAACCAAACATAGCCTAAATTTCTAATTATTATCCATTAACCCATGCATAGCTTATTTCTTGTTTGGGTTGGGGCAAGTAATCGGGTTCGGATCCAAATTTTGAAACCACATCGACATCTGGTTTCCTATTTCCCACGCACTGAAGAAGAAAGAAGAAATTGTGGAGAGTGAGTGTGAGTGTTCAAATAAATGGTCATAAGCTCAGGAAGGAACCCCAGTGACCTTGAGCCTGAGTCTGAGGTCTCTAACCTCACTCATTCTGTTCAAACCAAACTCGCATTCTTCTTCTTCTTCTTCAATTCGTCGTCGAAGCATCAGCAGCAAAAGAAAGAGAAAGAGAAAGAGTAAGAGGAGGAAGCAAACGACGTCGTATCTCTATTCAACAGGGGCCCAGATAGCTCTTCTTTTTGTAGTCCAGCCCCGACTTAAACGACCCGATACCTACTTGCAATTGCAGGCAAAGCTAGCTCAACGAAGCTCTCTCTGCCTCGCAAACTCTCTTTCTCTCTCTGATTTCTTCGACAAGTCAGTCTTTGCCTCCACATCTCCTCCTCGTTCAAAACCCTGCTGCCAGCCTCGTGCTGGTCTGGTATCTCTCTCTCTCTCTCTCTCTCTCTCTCTCTCTAACGTTGTTATAGTGTCATTTCTGATTCTGACTCAGATTGAAAATTGCCCATCTTTTCACTTTCGGTCAAATTGAATGTTTGTTTATGTATTCAGACACGTATTTTGAACCAGGGACAGTGGAGTGGACACGCCATCTTTATAATGCTGAATCAAACAAAGGCAAGAGACTTTAAAATTTTCATCTTGGTTGTTTGATTTTCGGTTTTGATTCATGGCGATCGATGAAGTTCTCAACTTGTAAACATAAGCATTATATATCTGAATTGCAGGCTGAAGTGGATGCTGTTTTTGTAAATACTATACTGTAGTGTCTGGGATTCAACAGCGGAATTTGGAGGCAACTTGGGTCCAAGTACAATTGAGCTTTAGTAGTGCCTTGCTTATCTTTCTATAAAGATGGGTTTTGATTGTACATGTTACGAAAGAGTTCTAGAGAGTATTGGAAGAAAAGACTTTTGGAAGATAATGAATTTTACTCAATAGAATCAGAAAATGGAAAAGCTTCATTAATTTACATTGTGCCTCTGCCTTATATACACGAAGCAGAGAAAACAGAATTCTAACTAACTTAACAAACTCTAATCTCCTAATTAGAGTGACAGCTGTAAACCACTAATATTAACTCATGCGTGCCAATATCTACACGTGCTAACAGATGAGTATTAACACTTAAGTAAACGACATCGTTTAGCCTTTCATCTTTGCTTTCTTCCTTTTAGTATCAGTTGTGTCGTTTTGCTCTGTTTTATCTTCAGTGCATTCCTTCAAGTCTTCTTTCTTCTTGACTGCAACTTCTTCTTCCTTAGCAGATGTCTCAATACTCCCCCTCAAGTCATGAACCATAAGTTCAGTGACTTGATCATCAGTAGTCTGAAGCTTTGGTGAGTAAATATCTATTAACCCCAAGCAAGTAATTAACCTGCTAAAAGTTGGTAGTCCCAATGCTTTTGTAAAGATGTCAGCTGTTTGAAATTGACTCGAAACATAGAATGTTTTGATCACACCTTCTGTAATTTTGTCTCTCACCAAATGACAATCAACTTCTATATGTTTCGTCCTTTCGTGGAAGACTGGATTTGCTGCAATATGTAATGCAGCCTGATTATCACAAAACAATTGAGCACTACTTGGATGATCAACTCTCAAGTCTCTTAACAACTGAAGAACCCAAACAATTTCACACGTTGTGGTGGCCATTGCCCTGTATTCGGCCTCTGCTGAAGACCTAGAAACTGTGCTCTGCTTGTTGGACCTCCAAGAGATTAGAGAATTACCCAAAAACACACTATAGCCTGTAATGGATCTTCTGGTATCGGGGCACCCTGCCCAATCTACATCACAAAAGGCTTTAACTTGCATACTTGAGCTACTAGAGAAGAACAGACCTCTGCCTGGTGTCCCCTTCAAATACTGAAGCACCCTATTGACTGCCAACATGTGGGGCTCTCTTGGTTCAGCTAGAAACTGACTTAACCTATGCACTGCATAAGTGATATCAGGTCTGGTTAGAGTAAGATATAATAATCTTCCAATCAATTTCCTATACTGACTAGCATCTGGAAGAAGTTTACCAACATCCTTTGAGAGATGCAAGTTCTATTCCATTGGTGTTCTGACTGCTTTAACCCCTAAGAAACCTGTATCTTGCAAAATCTCCAAGCAGTACTTTCTTTGATTCAAACTAATCCCCTTGTCACTTCTAGCAACCTCAAGACCCAGAAAATACTCCAAAGAACCCAAATCTTTCAAGCCAAACTTAGTATCAAGCAAGAGCTTCAAAGCACTAACACAATCGGGATCATTACCAGTAAGTAAAATGTCATCTACATAGACTAGCAGAACTGTGAAAGAGGATCCTTTAGTGTAGGTAAAAAAAGAGTAGTCAGCCTTAGATTGAACAAACCCAAAATTCAACAATGTATAAGAAAATTTGGCAAACCATTGCCTTGAAGCTTGCTTTAAACCATAGAGACTCTTGTTGAGCTTACAAACCAAAGGAGCAGAATGAGAAGAATTAGAATGAGAAACACTCTCCCCCTTGCTGTGAAAACCAGGTGGAAGATGCATATAAACTTCCTCAGCCAACTCACCGTGTAGAAAAGCATTATTGACATCTATTTGATGAATACACCACCCTTTCACAGCAGCCATAGACATGACCATCCTGACAGAAACTGACTTAGCTACAGGAGAGAAAGTGTCAGTGTAATCAAGACCTTCTCTCTGAGTGTAACCCTTAGCTACTAAACGAGCCTTGTGTATTTGGTTCTATAAACCCACTTGCAACCAATGGGAACTTTACCCGGAGGAAGAGGGGTTAAAGTCCAAGTATTTGTGAGTTCAAGAGCTGCAATCTCCTTATCCATAGCAGCCCTCCAATCAGAAGATTGGACTACCTCAGAAAAAGAAGTAAGGTCTGGGGAAGAAGAATCAACTGCCATGACAAATTTTCTATAGTGCTTACTGAGATTAGCATAAGTAAGGCAAGCAAAAATGTCATAAGGCTCACCAGACAGAGGTTTAGAAGTGACAAATTGACAAGAATAAGCTTGGAGGTAGGAAGGAGGCTTATGTGGTCTGGTTGATTTTCTGAGGTGTAATGGAGAATTAGGCCTAGGAACTGATATAGAAACAATGTCAGTCTCAGAAATAAGAGCAGGAGTAGGATGTGGCAAATCAGATTGAAGTGAAGGAGGAGGAATGGGAGTTGCAGAAACAATGTCTGCAGAATCAGCAGAAGGAAAAACAACAGGTTGTTGAAAAGAAGAATCTGAGAAGGAGTAATCAGGAACTGAATGAGGAAAAACGAAAGAATCATGACAAGCATCAATGGAAGAATCAGAGGAGAAGTGTGAAGAAGATGAGGTAGAAGCAAAAGGAAAAATAGTTTCATGGAAAACTATATCTCTAGAGACATGAATAGAGTTTGACTCCAAATCTAGAACTTTGTAACCTTTAATACCATGTGGATAGCCTAGGAAAACACATTTTCGAGCTCTTGGTGCAAATTTATGTCTGTTGTGACTAAGAGTAGAAATAAAGCACAAACAGCCAAAAATTCGAATATGGCCATATGAAGGAGGTTGTTTAAAAAGTATCTCATAAGGAGTTTTGTTATTTAAATGCTTGGAGGGTAATCTATTTATAAGATATACTGCAGTGAGAATGCAGTCACCCCACAGTTTTAAAGGTAAAGAAGAGTGGAACCTTAGTGCTCTTGCAACATTTAAAATGTGTTGATGCTTTCTCTCAACAATTGCATTTTGTTGAGGAGTGTCAACACAAGATAATTGATGCAAGATGCCTTTTGATTTGAAAAAATCCTTCATGATAAATTCTGTGCCATTGTCACTCCTAATACACTTAATTTTGACATTAAATTGAGTCTCAACCATGATAGAAAACTGTTGAATAAGAGCTTGTGTTTCTGACTTAGATTTAAGCAAATAAACCCAAGTGCACCTAGAATAGTCATCCACAATGGTAAGAAAGAACTTGTAACCCTCAATGGTGGGAACTGAAAAAGGCCCCCAAAGATCACAATGTACAAGATCAAACACACAATGAGATACATGATGACTAGTAGGAAAGGATAGTTTCTTTTGCTTAGAAAAATGACAAATGTCACAGCATACAGTCTTATTGGCTGGTAAAACAGATACAAGATTATTAAGCAAAGACAATTTTGCATAAGAAGGATGCCCTAAACGAAAATGCCACAAATCAGCATTTACACTAGTGAATTTGACAGAAGGAATGGAGACAGGAACCTTGGAAGCAGTAGCAAGCACAGATGGAGGTGAAACTCTGTGCTGGAGCAGATATAGGCCTCTTGATGCTTTACCCAGTCCAATCATGTTCCAATTGGCTAGGTCCTGGATAAAGCAAAAAGAACCAAGGAACACAAGACAACAAAAAAGAGATTTTGTGAGCTGGCTGACAGATATCAGATTGAATGTAAAAGATGGAACACATAAAACTCCATAGAGTATAAGATTGTCTGAGATATGAACTGTTCCTATATGAGTAACCAAAGCCTTCTCTCCATTGGGTAAATAGACAAAGGTATTAATGGTGGATGTAATTGTGGTTAGGCAAGAAACTGAATGGACCATATGGTCTGTTGCACCAGTGTCAATAATCCAATCATTAGACTTATGGGCTTGTTTATCTATGATATGAGCAGAAAAAATGGAATGAGAAAGGTTAGGGGGCAACCAGAAAGGATTACCTGAAAAGTTGGCAAAATGAGGCATGGTTGAACTAGTGCTGGCAGTAGCAGCTGCATTAGACAAAGGAGATAGGACAGAGGCTGCCTGATGTGTAGATGTGGGCTGAGATGTGGCAGCTTCCTTGAATGACTGAGATGCAAGGAATGAAAGTAGCTGCTCACATTGATTCTGAGTAATGGGACACTGAGGAGCATTGAACTGTGACTGTGCTCCAAGAGGCTGTGATGAGCAATGCATCATCTCAGACTGATTGGTAAACCCAGGCATGGGTGGAGAGGCAAAATTCCCAAAATTACCATTATTGGAAAAAAAATTTCCAAGATTTCCATTGCTAGACACCTGATGGGCAGAAGCCTTCCCTTTGTGCTTATATCCTGGAGGATAACCGTGTAATTTGTAGCATTTTTCAGCTACATGACCCACAATTCCACAGTATGTACAGACAGGCCTTTCCTTCTTAAAATTACCACCTTTTGCACCTTGACCTCCATGAGTTCCCCCTTGATTCCAACTTTGATGACCTTGAAATCCTTTAGGATTGAAATTGTTAGCATACAAAGCTGTTGGTTCAATGACCAAATCAGCTTGACCAATGTGCCTACGTTTTTCTTCTTGCAAAATCAAAGAATAGGCCTTATTGAGTGCAGGTAAAGGCTCAGTGATCAAAATCTGACTACTGACAGTGGAATAACTGTCATTGAGTCCCATGAGAAAACAAAAAACTTGATCCTTTTGCTGAGCATTTAGTTGATTTCGTTGAGAACCACAGTTACAGGTACAAGTGCAAGCAGAAAATGACTGATAATGCACAAGTTCATCCCACAATATCTTGAACTTGGTAAAGTAAGAACTTACTGTGAGTGAACCTTGTGAAAGCTTTGAAATTTCCTTCTGAACTTCAAAGAATCTTGGAACATTAGGCTGTGAAAACCTATCACGCATGTCAATCCACAAATCCCTCGCAGTGTGAATGTACATCACACTAGTAGCAAGATCTTTGCACAAGGAATTCACCAACCATGAAAGAATGGTGGTGTTTGCTCTGTGCCAAGCATTATACAGAGAATGAGAGAGATCAGGCATGGAAATCGAACCATCAAGGAAGCCAAATTTATTCCTTCCACTCAATGACAGAAATACAGCCCTTGACCAACTGAGATAGTTTTCAGGACCGATCAGTGGTTGAGAAACAAGGACAACATCTGTAGGTGGAATGAAGTAAGGGCTTGATGGATTGGTATTTGCATCCTCCATTGGAAGTGAACGATTGGAGGATCTGTGATTTGCAGTGTTAGAAGTATCGGTGGGAATTGGATCTGATTCTGAAGCTGTGTTGGAAGCGGAAGCCATGGATGAGCTATTGAAGCTCTGATACCATGTTACGAAAGAGTTCTAGAGAGTATTGGAAGAAAAGACTTTTGGAAGATAATGAATTTTACTCAATAGAATCAGAAAATAGAAAAGGTTAATTTACTTTACACTGTGCCTCTGCTTTATATACACGAAGCAGACAAAACAGAATTCTAACTAACTTAACAAACTCTAATCTCCTAATTAGAGTGACAGCTGTAAACCACTAATATTAACTCATACGTGCCAATATCTACACGTGCTAACAGATGAGTATTAACACTTAAGTAAACGACATCGTTTAGCCTTTCATCTTTGCTTTCTTCCTTTTAGTATCAGCTGTGTCGTTTTGCTCTGTTTTACCTTCAGTGCATTCCTTGAAGTCTTCTTTCTTCTTGACTGCAACTTCTACTTCTTTAGCAGATGTCTCAATAGTACATTTCTTTTTATATATGAATGGCCGTGAGCATGGGATAAACCTGTACTTGATCGTGTGGGTCTTATAATAGAGATATTTAATGCTCATGCTCATACGAAGGAGGGCAACCTACAGGTATTCTAGGTAGCTTTTACTTTAATGTTTTGAATATTTTTGTTAGGTTTCAATTTGATTGTGTGGGAAGAACAGATTCAAAGATCTTTTTTTTTTTGTTTTGGTGTTCTTTTGATCTTTACAGGCTGAATTAGCAGCTCTAATGTATAAGAAAACCAAGACTTGTTAGAGTACGTGGCGCTGATGGACGCTTAACTTTTGGAGCAGCGGGTGAAGCTAAAGTCGTGCGTGCCTGAGGGTTAGTACATTGCCAAAATTTGTAGTGACAAAATTGGTAATTACATTTGCACCTGGTAGATCTTGAATCCATAGCCTCACCCTGCATGTTGCTTGTAGAAGGGAAAGAGGTGTCATTTGAACTATAGCTCATTGGGAAAAATGTAGTGAAACAAAGCTGAGTAATACATTTTAAATTAAAAAAAAAAAAATTTCACGATGCTACTAAGTAGATATTACTTGCACTCTTGTCTACTTAATAGCCGTTCAAAGAGCCTTTTCTTTTTCTTTTGAAAATATTTTTTAATTAGCATTTTGGATTTTAAGAATAATCTGTGGAACCTGTTTACTTATAGTTGCTTCAACAAGACAATAAACAGGTCATACCCAGTACACACAGTTCTTGCTTCTGTAGGGTTTAGGAAGGATAGTTGATAGGCAACCCTATCCTCTATTTTGGAGAGACTTTAGAAATGGCGATAGACTAGAAAATGCATGTGTTGTAGATTTCATCATATACCTGATCCTAACCATACACACATTTGGTGATATTACAATGTGAAGTCACTTTCTTTGCTTCTTGAGACTCAGCTTATTTGATAAATGTTTTATGGTGATTGGCCATTATAGTTTCTATATACTCTAACATGAATTCTGTGGTGTCATGTGAAAATGATTTCATGTACATAGCAAAGCTAATTAAGAGTTTTGACTTTTGTGTTGGCATAAATTCTTAGATTTGGAAAGGTGCGGACACAAGGTACAAGTCCCCAGTTCTACGCACGTATAGGAGGAAGAACAAAAAGAAGACGGCCCAACCTGTGGGTGAACAATTTAAAGGCCCAATACATGCAATGGGCTGGCACAATAACAATACTTTCTTTCTTTTCTTTCCTTCTGATTTTTTTTTTTTTTTTTTTTTTTTTTTTTTTGCAAAAATAATAAAATACACTGCTGCTTTAAGAAACTACAGACATGGACTTAAAAGAATTCAAACGGACTTAAAAGAAACTATAGACACTAACTTAAAAGAAACTCAAAGTACAGACTAAAAAAAAGGAAAACCACAAAAACTAAAAGAGACAACATAATCGGCTCGGCGATGGACGGTGATGCTAGTGATCAACGACTGTGGCAGCGCAATGACAGGGAAGGCAGCTGCAACACGAGACATGGTGGTGGTCGACGTCCTCAGCGGCGGTGGTCAACTGTGATGACGATGTAGTCGGCAGGTGGCTAAGTGTTGATGTGTGGGTTTCGACGACTGATGGGTCAATCTCAGCGATGGTGGGTCGAGGTTGCCTATGGGTCTCTGCGTGGGTCTCTTCTCTTTATTTTTTTTATTTTTTTATTTTTTTATTTTTTTTTCAGTTTGTGGGTGTGGGTTCTGTGATTAGAGGCGGGCACGGATGGTGGTTATCGACTTGGGAGGTGTCGCTGGCTTCTCTATTGGCTTGGGAGTGAAAAACTCATGTGTGGCTTGGGGGAATATATGGATTACAGGGGCTGGTTTGGGCTTGTTCAAGGTCTCATGGGGCAAAAACTCGAAAGGTACTGTCATATTGGCTGGCTTTCACTTTTTATGGTTTTGCTTTCAAGTGGTTGTCTATGGTTGTGTTGTATGGACCGGAACCTGGCTCTGATACCAAAACTGACGTAGGACAACCACACTAACAATAGAACAAAAAGATAAACCCTAGGAGTCAGCACCTAAGGGTTGCTTGGAGTCAGCACCAAGCAAAACTGGAGTCGGCACCAGTGTAAAGAAAACACACGTTTTTAATAATTCTCAAAAGCTGTCTTACAATAATCAGAAAAAGTGCTTAAATAGCTAACAATAAAATGCATAAAGAAACCCTAATTATTAAATGCTCGGGCTTGCTTAATCTCAAGCCCAATAACTAATAGGCTCCATCCATAAGGCCACAGGTTGGGCCGTCTTCTTTTTGCTCTTCCTCCTATACGTGCGTATAATTGGGGGCTTGTACCTCGTGTCCGCACCATAAGTCTTATACATTCTAAATGGGCACGCTCATTTTGCTTGATGTGAAGAAAATTTGAAGTAATTGGCATTTATGGTTTAATGTAAACTAACTGTACTATTTGGACTCACCTGCTTTGTGTAAATTGCAACCTATGATCAGAAGTTGTAGTTTTTGTCCCAATCTTCCCTATGACATGGGACCAATGAGCTATAGCTCAACTGGCACCTCCTCCCCTTGCAAGTGCTCAGTGGAGGATGAGGTCATGGGTTCAAGACCTACTGGGTGCGTGTATAACTTACCAATAATAATTAATTAAAAAAAAAATCCCTATAAACATGGGGATATTGGTCTCAGACAAACTGACCAGGTTAGAAATTTTACTTTGGGTTGAATTTGGAATGACTTCTAGTTATAGTTCTTTATGCTGATTTCCTACTCTCACTCACTTAACTGGAAAAGCTAGACTAAAATAGAATCTGTTACCCCTCTCAAAAGTGTGGCTTAGATGATCTTACCCCTCACTCGATGATCCTCGACCTGTCTTCTCCTTCTTTCATTTTTGTTTATTTTGTTTTGTTTTGTTTCGTTGTATTGTATTGTATTATTTTTGGCAGACAAATCTAGGTTTCTTTGTGGCAACTTGAAATATATTTATTGATTTAAAAAAAAAAAAAAAAAAAAATCAAATGGGGTACAAGAGGATCTCCAATTGCACTTCTCTAAAGCTTTGTTTCATCAACTAAGCTGTAAAGTTTATCCCTTTATTTTCACTCTTAATTTTATTTGACATAATTTTTGGTTGCTTCATGCCCTTTTGATGTAACTCTTTGTCTCTTAAGTTTTAGGGCATAATGTATTACATTCAAGAGTTTTTTTTTTTTTTTTTTTTGAGAGAGAGAGGGGGGGGGGGGGGGGGTGGTGGTGTCAGTTTTGCAACTTTGAAGGTCAAAGTGCTACATTTTTTTTTGTACGGTAAATCTTATTGAAAAGAAAGGGGAGACCTTAAGTATAAGGGATGCACACAAAGGCTCACCTAAAGATGCCATGTGGTTGGTGCTAAATATAAACAATCACTCTTGACATCTCTCTCCCATATTCTGTTTGTATGCACATTTCCATGTGTTTCATTTGGTTTATCTTTGAATCTTGGAACAACTTTTGATCTAAATGGGGTACAATTGCAGGAGAGGAAGTGGGGGCCGTGGCTTTATAAGTGGTGCAGGAGAAACAGAACTTCAGCTTCAAAGATGAAGGTTTGCCACATGATACTATTCTCTTAAATTTATAACAATTCCTAGGAGCTATATATTGTACCCTTTTTTTTTCTGGTTGAGTGGTGGCTGCAACCCTGTGCCTGATGAAAGTTCTAATCCAAATGAATGTGCTCATTATTGGGAACTGTGGAAGGTATCTGCTTGAAACTTCAGACATTTCATAGTAACATCAAAGCAGATGCTTGCATCTTCATGTGGGAACATAAGCTGGTCAAAGACCTTTGCTTCACCTTACCAAATGTTTGACGATGTTCATTTGAAAGAATTTACAGCCTTTGATTTATTTAGATTTCCTCCTTATGGAGTTTCGTTGCCTGTGATATCTGCCTCGAACTTGTTGCCAAGAACATATATGAATTTGGTTAAGTTATCAATTCCTAAAACTTATCCTGCAGCAGCATTATGTTTAGCATTTCCGATGGAGCCTTACTGACTTTATAGTCTATCTGATTAATGAAATATGAGACTCATTTATTTTCCATCTTTGGTTTACTGATTCTATCGACTTGCATTTATTCATAAGTCCACTTAATGGCACTATAATTGCAGAATTCTAGACCGGAGAAGTTATCTGTTATCACAAATTGAAGAGGTTCGTCGTACGCGAGCTTTGCAACGTGCTGCTCGCAAGAGGCATGGAGGCTCAGATGGTCAGGGCTTAGCTACTGTAGCTGTAATTGGGTCCACAAATGCAGTAGGTGGTCTAAATCTAATTATACTCGGTCCTCTTAGCTATTATGCACGTCATCTAAACAGGATATGTTTACTTTTTTTCTTTTGACATGTCTTTACATTATTTTGGTAACGAGGGAAAATCGACATTAGTTAGTGCTCTTTCAGAAAGTGATCTGTATAGTGATGCTCGGTATTTTAATTCTCTTGTTGAATATATTATTCAAATTTACTTCCCATATTTTACTTAAGCTGCTGGCTTCTGAATATCCTTTTTCCCCCTTTTGTTTGACTGGGAGATGTGAACTTATATTTTTGGCAGATTGTTTCAGTTGATCCATGATTAAGAAGGGTTGTTCTTCCTTGATAGGCCAAAAATGTATTGATCCGTTTGACAAATTAATTAATTAATTAATTACCCAAGTGAATTAATTAAGTCAATTTAACATGCAATAGCGTAGTAGGACAAACAAATCACCAAATAACTAAATGCAGCAAAAATTAAATTTGACATAGGTGATTTGTTTACAAATGGGGAAAACCACTAAGGTAAAACTTTACCGGATGAATTTAAGGTCACCACTCCCGAGAATCCATTATTATCAAAACAAGCGATTACAAGTAAAAGGAATCTCAGTACCTAATACCAACTTACAATTGAATTCTTACCCCAATATCCAATTGGATTTGTATTGTAGCGGTAATCTCTCCTTTCAATGCACGGCTCCCAGTACGTGACTAACCAATGATGTACAGATCCCAGTACGTGACTAACACACCAACTAAGGAAGATGTTGGCTGCAAAATTCTTCAGTTCATACAACAATGAAGATCAGGAAGCTACTTGGTTACAAAACTCTTAGCGCAAAGACGCAGTAGCTTCTTCTGTCTCTAGTCACAATATGCATGTAACAACAATTGCAACAACTTTTGCATCACTTTGCATCACATGTGACGGCCCTTAAAATAATCCTTATATATGTCTAGGGTTATAAGAAAAGAAACCCTACACAAATACTCAAAGATATGCGTGAAATCAAATCTAGAAATTTTAATTTCGTAATTCTTGACAGATTCAGCTTCTGTCGAGCATCAACAATAAACCTCAATAGAAATGATTCTATCAAGACATCTGTCAAGTTTTAATAAACAGCACTTTTTTACTTGTCTCTTGGTCAGGCTTGCATGGCTTCAATACTAAACTTAAATACTTGTTTCTTGAAGTACTAAACCCATCCTAGATCTACCAAATTACAAATAAAATGCGTTTTGTGAAAAGATTAGCCAATTACATCAAATATGTTTCTAACAATTCCACATATGTCCTAACAATCTCTCTCTTTAGTAATCCGTGACAAAACCACAACAAACAAATGAATCATGAGAGAAGTCTTAAATCACTAAACTCATAATCACTTGTTGAATTACAAAACAAATCTAACCCTAACACAAACTCTTGAAAAATTTTCCAAGAAGAGAGTTTATGGCATGATAGATTTTCACAACCTGTCTTTCTGAAACACTTTAAACAAAACTCATCAAGACATCTTAGTGTGAAGCAGAAATAAAGATTGCATACATAAAGAAACATGTGTATAAAGAGAGAAAAGAAACAACACATGGAGAGATAGGTGAAGAAACATACATCATCATATATATATATATATATATATATATCAAAAGATAAGTACAATGTATGTCAATAAATGAATGGTCACAAGACCAGTATACATGAGGTAAAAGAAAGAAAAGAAAAAATACATAAGAACCTCCCTACATCCCTAAAAAATGTATAGACACTCCCCCTAAAAAAAATGTCCTATACTAACTCTCCCCCTAAGTACAAGACTACTCTCATCCCAAAACTACTCCCCCTTTTTGTCACGAATGACAAAGGGCAAGTCACTGAGAGGTCGTCATCTCATCATCACTAGAAGAGCTAGCATCCTCATCATCACCATCATCACCATCATCACTATCCTCACCATCCTCATCTGCCGAAGCCTCTGGAGAAGGAGATGGAGAAGCAGCGAAGCCACCAAGGCGAGCCTGTCGTCGTGCTATACGACCGACACGGGTGTTCACTTGACACAACTCATCAGAGAAAGTGTCAAGGCGAGCATCCATGCGCTGAAGCTGCGCCATGATAGCCTCCAGGGTCACATCACCAGCCGAGGAAGAAGGAGCGGATGAGGAAGGAACAGCAAAAGTTGCAGGATCAATAGTCTCCACAAATGGCTGCTTCAATCGAAGCTGGGCCTCGCTCCACCGAACAGAACCGGCATCTATGGCACCCATGGTGGTGTAGTAAGGAGAGTCAGGAATGGGGATGGAAAAATGGCGAAGGATCCTCGTGATAGCTGAAGGAAAGATGAGCTTATCACGAGTCGCCATATCCTGATAGACATCAAGGATAGAAGTGATAAAGTGAGAGGAGAAATTGATAGAAAGATTCTCAAGAAGGGACAAAAGAAAGCGAGCACGAGGCTCTGTGATAGAGTTATAGTGAGACAATGGAGTAAGAGTGAATGTCATCACCATGTTAAGAAATCTCAGACCTTTTGCAAAGCCCGAGCATGGGGTGTTTTGCTTCCCACCCCATATGGAAGTTGTCTCACAGAAGTGAGACAGAAGCTTATCTTTGGACACATTTCGAAAACTCTCACAGTCGGGGTAATTAGGATGCGATACCTTTGGGACATGTAGCACCTCGGATATAAGATCCGAGGTAACTACGATATTTGTACCTCAAAATGTCATGGCAAAACAAGGTACAGAGGTATCAATGCCGTGTATGTTGAAGTAAAACTCTAGTGTAAACACGACAGGACACCTCAAGGGACTCTTAAGTAGAGATTCCTAGCCCCAAGTCCAAATGACGAAGGGGAGAGGAGTGTCAGAAAAGTCCAATAGAATAACATGACGCTCCAGATGAATGCCACGTTTTTGAAAGTTCTCCAAGAAGTCCTGACGGGCCTTCTCATCACGGAACCAAACGTGAAGAGAGGGAAGAGGATCAAAAGAAGAAGAAGAACTGGAACCTTGAAAAGGATTCAGGCCTAGAGTATATTTGCACTTAAGTGCCATAATGCAGTCTATCCGAGAGAGAGAGAGAAGAATAAAACACAACACAAACCAGAAACAAATAGAAAGAAAAGAATACGTATGCATGAAATATGCATGAACATGTGATGTGCAAAGTTTAAAATGCATCATGGGTAAAAACCCAATCCAAACCTACCAGCACACATCAACAATAATCAAGCACACATCTAAATGCATGAAACATTGTTAAAATGCAAGGAATATGTAATGCATGAGCATATAGAATCAAATCAACACAACCCAACCCACAAATTTCACAAAGATCTCGAAAATCTCAAAAATTTTCAAAAACCCCAAACCTAGGTCTAAAATGCATGAATGCATGAAAATGAAGGGATTAGAACAAATACCAAGTAATCTAAGCTTGATATAGGCTGAAAATAAGATTGGAGTCAATGAGAAGTGTTTGGAGGGAGAGAAGAGTGTTTTTTGTCGAGAGAGGGGAGAGAAAATGAAGTCTGATTCGCGCTCAACATATAAATAGAAATTGCAGCTCGATGGATTGAAGTATCTGTCGAGATCTGTCAAGCACTAAATCTCGACATAAGTGAATTTGTCGAGGTGCTGTCGAGGATCTGTCGATGGCAAAAGTATCTTAATGGATCGAGAAGCTATCGAGGATCTATCGGCTAGACAGAAAGTTTCTCGATGGATCAAAGAAGCTATTGAGCTTCTATCGAGGAGAACACCATAAGTCTCAATGGATTGAAATTGCATTAACTTCTATTGAGAAAAGAAGAAAGAGGGGCTCGATAGAAACAGATCTGTCGAGTCTGTCAAGAAGCTATCGAGCTTAAAGAAAAGATGTTTTCAAAGAAGGGAAAAACACATAGAGATGAATGCAACAAGCAAGCTACTCAAACATAGATCCAATCAACATATTAAGCTCTCAAAAACATCTCTCAACAAGAAAATACAAAGCATTCATGAATCCAAAAACACACACACACACACTAAAAATGTCTAACCAATTTTATATTTCAAAAACAAGTTATGACAGATTAGTGAAAACATAGCAAGGGTGCATAAATGTCTCATATTATGACAATTTGGGATATGAGAAAATCAAATACACTCACACACAATCATAACTGCTTGATGGGGACTATCACCTTTAAGCTACATCCTATAACTCCCACATCTCCTAGAAACACGCTTGCAACCATATTTAAAAGCATTTTGATTCTTTTTGCTTTTGATTTTCTTTGCATATTTTTCTTTTCGAACATATCATGAATGGGCATATAAGAGAGAAAGAAAATAACCAATTATGTTAAGCCAAAAACATCACAATTTTGCTATGCCGAAGCACACAGATGTTATACATGATTGGCGGGTTTTAGTGGTGAAATGCTTATTTATGCCTTTCTCATAGGATTTTTTAGTCATTCCCATCAAAAAGAGTGATGTGAGTGTTAAGAATAAGAGATTACTTAACCGTACTCATCATAAACATGTGCCATAAGACTCACTTGCTTAGTTGTGCATTGAGATGCTCATCTAAGCTACAAGAGATACAAAGTTTGGAAAACTTTGTTTCAATGGCCATCCAAAGTACACAAGTACCAATATACACAAACACACACTGTTTTTCTATTTTTCTGATTTTTCAAATATTTTTTATTTTTATGAAAAACAAAATAAAGCAAAACTGAAAACAAAAAACAAAAACATGTTAAACAAAACAAAGCATAAAACTAAACTGATTCAAAAACAGGAAAGCAAACAAACATGTAATGCATAACCATAAGGGAGAAAGAGAAAAAAAGTGACTAAATCACTTTGAGCCTTTTTCGTTCCACACCTTGGAAGACCCTTTCCTTTGCGTAAACCTTTGATTCGATGATGAGGGGGAAGAATTGAAACCATTCAACTTTGAAAAGAACATGAGAGCCTTGAAAAGATCTCCAAGAGAAGTAAAAGATGATGGAAACTGATTTTAGTTTCCGGATGAGAGCATACTATTACTTTGTTGAGTGGCTAACCACTTGTAGCAATTGGGACGAGTATGCCCTGAAGCTCCACAGTGATGACAGAGATGCGGCTTCTTCGGTTAAGACTTTTTGTTGTTAACATTCTTAGTCCTAGGGTTTCTAGTCTCTTTCTTTTCAACCTTAGGGGGTACTTCTATAATAGATTTTCCTTTATCTAAGTTCTTACTAGCTATTTCAGTTTTAGCTTCATCATTCTTAGAATTAACATTATCAGCAGGTAAGACAAAAACAATTGTACTAGATGAGGCATTATTAGGAGAAGAGAAATCATACACCAAACTGGTTTTATTAGAAGTAGCTTTCTGAAAGCTTAGCATCTCATTGAGCATTACACTGGAAGTCCTCTCCAATTGAGCTCTAACCTGGAACAATTTCGCTTCAAGCTTCTTTGTCCTTTCAGCAGGAAAGATGTTCTCGAATCGCAAAGCTACAATGGTTTGATTTGCTACATCAACCTTTGTAAAGAGCTTCTCTCAATCTAGCTCTACATCACTCAGCTTCTTAGTGGCCATCCTATAGAGTTTCTCATGCTTCTTGGAAACCTTGTACAATTTTGCATAGGCTGAATGAATGTCATCTTGTTCATCCATTTTCTCAAACTTAGATACCACCAAGTCCTCTTCATCATCTACAATTTCTATAACCCCTTTAGTAGGATCAACTGTAGCAGAGAAGGCACTCAAAATTCCCTCGTCATCACTGTCATCTGACTCAGTTTCAGGCTCGGTATCACTTAAGGTAGCAGTAGTAGCCTTGCTCTTCCTAATAGACTTGAGATATGTTGGACATTCTTGTTTCATGTATCCAAAACCTTGACATCCGAAGCACTTTGGTCCGGAGGGAACAGTATACTGACCGTTATCCTTAGCATCCTTCTTTCCTCTGTCTTAACTTTTGAACTAAGAAAAACTGGATTGCTTACAGTCCTTATCAAATCCTTTCGCATTGGCATTTTTCATGAACTTCTTGAACTGCCTAGTGATGTAGGATTTCATCTTGGAATCTTCATCATCTGAAGACTTACTAGTCTCATTACTTTTGGCCTTCAGTGCCATACTCTTACTTTTGCTTCCTTTCCCAATTCTAGTCAAACCCAATTCATAGGTTTGTAAGTTGCCAACCAGCTCTGTCAAAGGAATGGAGTCAATATCCTTTGATTCTTCAATGGCAGTGATCTTGGCATGAAATCTCTCAAGCAGAGATTTTAGCACCTTTCTTACAACCTTGGGTTCGGGAATAGTTTCCCCAAGATTGAAGGGTGAGTTGACTATGTCCTTCAGATTGGCATAGAACTCATCAAAAGACTCGTTTTCCTCCATCTTTATCTCCTCAAAGCTAGTAGTGAGCCTTTGGAGTTTTGAATCCTTAACAACCTTAGTCCCTTCATAGGTTGTCTGGAGGATGGTCCATGCTTCCTTTACAATTTCAATTGAGGATATTTTCTTGAACTCCTCATTCGTAACCGCACTGAAAATGGTGTTCAATGCTCTACTGTTGAAGTTTGCCACTTTGATCTTTGCATCATCCCAGTCAGTGCCGGCTCAAGGCATAGGCAAGTTGGGCCTAGGCCTAAGGCCCCACCAAAAAAAAAAAATTTCCTTAGGAAAAAAAGCCCCACTTTCCATAGTTAAAGATCCAAATTTTTATAAAATTATATATATATATATTTTCTAAAGGTTGTACATTTTTTTTATTAGTGATGTTAAGGATACTACAAATTTTACTATTGGCTTACAAATTGTCATGTTATTAATCACAAAAAAGTGAGATAAACATTCATTAGTTAAATTGATGAAGTTCATTAATGAGAGACAATATCACATTATATTTTGAACATTTTATAGTGCTTTTAATTAGCGCATTTTTCTTTTTCATTTCTATTAAGACTCTCAAAGTACGAGACCAATAGAACCTTAACTCAATTGAAACCCTAAAATATTTCAAAAAGATGTTGCAAATGTGTTAAATCATCAATTATAGATTAATCTCTCCTAATAGTTTGAGACTTTGATTTTTGTAAAATAATATCCTACAAAGTCATACACCAAATAATATCTATCTCTCTCTCTTAAAATCAAAATATAAAATTAAAAATTAGATTACAATTTTATTTAACTATGCATCGTCTTATATCCAAAATAAAGTATCTTTTTCAATCGCAATATATTTTTATTTCTTTTTATTAATATTTATAGGTTCAACTATGATATTCAATTCTCTATATGAAATTAACATTAATCTAGTTGGTATTATTTATGTATTTAATGTATTAAATTAACCTTAATTTGATTAGTATTAAATAATTTTGTTTAATTAATATTTACATATTAAAGGCCCCGCATAAATTTTTCGCCTTAGGCCCCAAATTATGTTGGGCCGCCCCTGATCCCAGTCAGCCGGCACTTCCTTTGGCTTAATCCAGCCAGTCTCCACAGCTTGCCACACATTCTCATCTAAAGACTGCAAGAAAACTCTCATGCATACTTTCTAGTATGCATAGCTAGTACCATCAAATAAATGAGGTATAATAAGAGATTTTCCTATATCCATGGCAAACAAGGGTCAATGGATCACACAGTAAAGATTAACCCTAATTAGAGTGTGTTCGCTTTGATACCACTTGATAGGCCAAGAATGTATTGACTCCTTTGACAAATTAATTAATTAATTACCCAAGTGAATTAATTAAGTCAATTTAACATGCAATAATGTGGTAGCATAAACAAATCACCAAATAACTAAATGCAGCAAAAATTAAATTTAACATGGGTGATTTGTTTATGAATGGGGAAAATCACCGAGGCAAAACTCCACGGGGTGAATTTAAGGTCACCACTCCCGAAAATCCATTATTATCAAAACAAGCAATTGCAAGTAAAATGAATCCCAGTTCATTCATTATACTTGTAATCGCTTGTTTTGATAATAATGAATTTTTGGGAGTGGTGACCTTAAATTCACCCGGTGGAGTTAAATGATGTGCATGCTTTGGCAGAGATATTGGGTTGTAAGGTTGGGGCCTTGCTAAAGACTTATCTTGGTATGCCGTTGGGGGCGTCCTATAAGTCCCCCTCTATTTGGAACCCTATTTTGGAAAAAATCGAACGGAAGCTAGTTGGGCGGAATAAGGTGTATTTGTTGAAAAGAGATAGGATGACATTGCTTAAGAGCACACTATCTAGCCTTCCCATATTTTTTTTTTTTATCTCTATTCACCATCCTTACACATGTGGAAAACAAAATTGAGAAGCTCCAAAAGGATTTCCTGTGGCGAGACCCTAAGACTCATTTATTGGGATGTGATAAGGTGTGTATGCCTATTGCTAATGGTGGCTTGGGTATTAGGAAATTGACTACTTTCAATAAAGTCTTGCTAGGAAAGTGGCTTTGGTGTTTTGGGATTGAGGAGAATAGGCTTTGGAGGAGAGTGAGCTTTGAAATTTGGGGAAGAATGGGGGGGTGGACCTCTAAGTTGGGTAGGGGAGCTCATGGTTGTGGTTTGTGGAGAAGTATCAGGAAGGGCTGGGATGTTTTCAACAAAAATGTCCAGTATAAGGTTGGGGTGGGGGATAGAGTGAAATTTTGGACAAACAGGTGGTGTGGAGATCTTTCTCTCCAATTGACTTTTCCAGTCTTGTACAATTTTGTTGCAAACAGAGAGGCTTCCGTAGAATCATCTTTGATAAGTCAAGGAGCAAGGGATGGGAGAACTTGAGATGTTCGTTTTAATCGATGTCCTAATGATAGTGAGGCAGCTGTGGCGGTAGATTTCTTTCGATTCTTGGCAACCAATTTACCTTCAGGGACTAATGGTGATCGGTTGAGATGGAAGTTGACTAAAAACGAGGATTTTACTATCCGCTCATATTATCATAAGTTACATGGCTCTTCTTCTATTGTTTTTCCGTGAAAAGGTATTTAGAAGGTTAAGGCACCCCGGCGTGTTTCTTTCTTTGTTTGGACAACCGCATGGGATAGGATCCTCACGAGTGATAACTTGTGGCTTAGAGGCTTTGATTTTGTTGACTGGTGTATTATGTGTCGTTGTTGTGGTGAGACAGTGGATCATTTGTTGTTACATTGTGGAAAGGCTTATCAGCTGTGGTGCTTTGTCTTTAGGATTTTTGGGATTTCATGGATTTCCTCATGCACGGTGTTAGATTTCCTATTTAGTTGGTGGAATTGGTTGGGGAAGCATTCATCTTACATTTGGAACTTAGTTTCGTTGTGTTTGATGTGGTGTATTTGGAAGGAACGTAATCGGCGGACATTTGAAGATTTAGATAGATTTGAGGACCAAATACTTGCTATCTTTTCTAGTTCACTGTTTGATTGGGCTAGGGCTTGGGGACTCACATCTAGTGACTCTCTTCTTTTTTCCTTAGCTCTCTTTCTTTGTAATTATAGTTTTTTATGTTTTTGCTTTTCCTTCTTCTTTGTACTTGTGTTGTGTTGGTGCTAATTGGCATCCAGCAGTTTTTGAATATATTTTTACTTACCTATCAAAAAAAATATATATCGGTATCTAATACCAACCCACAGTTGAACTCTTACCCTAATACCTAATTGGACTTGTATTGTAGTGATAATCTCTCCTTTCAATGCACGGCTCTTAGTACGTGACTAACTAATGATGCACGAATCTCAATACATGACTAACACACCAACTTGAGAAAGATGTTGGCTGCAAAGTTTTTCAGTTCATCCAACAATGAAGATCAGGAAGCTCCTTGGTTACAAAACCCTTAGCACAAAGACACAGTAGCACAAAGAATATGATGAACTAGGGCAATTTCTATCTCCGGTCACAATATATGTGTAACAACAATTGCAACAACTTTTGCATCACTTTGCATCACACGTGACGGCCCTTAAAATAATCCTTACATATGTCTAGGGTTGTGAGAAAAGAAACCATACACAAATACTCAATGATATGCGTGAAATCAGATCTGGAAATTCTAATTTTGTAATTCTCAACAGATTCAGCTTCTGTCAAGCTTCAACAATAAACCTCGACAAAAAAGATTATGTCGAGACATCTGTCGAGCTTTAATAAACAACGTTTCTTTACTTATTTCTTGGTCAGACTTGCATAGTTTCAATACTAAACTTGAACACTTGTTCTTGAAGTACTAAACCCATTCTAGATCTACCTAATTACAAGTAAAGTGTGTTTTATCAAAAGATTAGCCAATTACATCAAAAATGTTTCTAACAATTCCACATATGTCCTAACATTCCTTCTAGGTAATATTGTTTGTGACTGATGCTACGTAGAAATAACTTGTCCTCAAGGCTAATGGGCCTGTACTGGTTGAGTTTTGGGCTCCATGGTGTGGGCCATGCCGTATGATCCATCCAGTAACTGGTGAACTGCCAAAGCAATATGATGGGAAGCTCAAGTGATTCAAATTGAGCACTGATGATAGTCCATCAATTGCAACCCAATATGGAATTCGAAGCATCCCAACAATCATGATCTTCATCAACTTTGAGAAGAAAGACGCAGTAATTGGTGCCGTACCCAAAACCACACTAACTGCCAGCATTGAGAAATTCTTGTAGAGACTGTATTTCTTTCACAAAACCGCGTTATATTTTTGGGAGTTTTTCATGTTGAGGTTGAAAATCTTTTTGACCTTTTGTATAATTTTGGAAGTTTCATGTATCAGGTTTTCTTTAGACAATGATTATTCGTCTTTTGCACGTTAAACATTTGAACTTCTCCAATATAAATGTTAGCCGTGCTGAAAATTGCACCCAATAAAAATATTGTGAAAGATTTAGAAGGAAGTATTGCAATTTTTGTCAATGTGATGACTTGAAATTTGCATTTTAACCTTAGACCCTGGTTCAGTCTTCTCAATCTATACAAAAACATGTCTTTCATGACTTTTAATTAAATCTAGAAGTTTTGAATTGACTGGATCTTCATGTGGATTTAATGAAAGTCGTATGATGAGCTTGGGGAATTGGGCTGAAAAAAATGGTGACCAATCGTTCTTTTTCAATTGCTGCGTTGAAGATAGAATTCAGGGCAGGAATGCGTAGCTTTGAATTCGGACGATCTTACAACTCTTTTTTGTGTCCTATTCTTTTACCTACTACTTTCTTTTCATGATGTTGATGGATTCAACTTGAAAGCATATAAAATTACCGTTTCTCTAGAATCGATGACTTGACTCGCTTCGGCAATCGAAAGAAAAAGACTTTAAGCTTCGTATGCTTTGCTTGTTTTACTCATCTTTGGAGAATTCTGAGGCCAGGGGAAAGAATAAGGAAGTACATAGAGATTAGAGAAAGACAAACTAAAACGAAATTTTTTTATCAAGGGCGGTGTGGTAATATTGTTTTAGTAACGTTTTTTAAATTTTGGCGAAAAGCATATTTTAGTCCCTACATTTTTAGGCTATTCTCATTTTAGTCCCTCCATTTTATTTTTACCGCTTTTAGTCCCTATCCTGAAAAACGCTTCCCGTTTTAGTCCTTGCCGTTACATCAGAAACGGAAAAAGCTGACGTGGCAAACGGCAAAATAAATAATACCTAATTAATGTCCACGTGGCTTAAATTAATAATAAAAAATGCCACGTCAGTATTTAAATTAAAAAAATTAATTTATTAATTTTAACTAAATAAAAAAAAATTAAAAACAGAATTAAAAACTAAAAATAATAGGAATTAAGATCTAAGTGTGTCTTAACAAGAACACAAACTCAGATCCAAGAAGAACACAAACCCAGATCCAAGAAGAACACAAACCCAGAAATTAAAAAAAAAAAAAAAAAAAAAAAAAAAAAAAAAAAAAACCAAGAACACAATTCCAGATACAAGAAAGAAAGAAAAAAACACCCACATGCAAACACTTTCTTTCCTTCGCTCAAACTCACTCAAAAAAACAACTCCCAGATCTCAAATATAACAACACTAACAATGCCTCTCTCTCTCTCTCTATCTTCTCTCAAAAATGTCATCCCAACAACAGCAACAGAAGCCAAGAACCCAAATCCAATCCAAAAGCCACAAAGCAAAACACAAGATCTCCCTCCATATAAACCCACCTAGCACTGGTGGAGCTGAAGCAAAAAAAATCCTGGGTCAAAGGAGGAGGAGATAGCCGGGGCGGAAAGAGAAGAAGACGAAGAGGAGATAGCGTTTGGGTCGGCCTTTGGAGTGGTGATTGGGTGGCGTTTGGGTCAGCGTTTGGGTGGAGATGGGGTTGGAATTGAGGTTGTGTTTGGGTGGTTGAATGAAGTCGGGGTGTGCTCACCGTGGGTCTGGGTTTGCCGCTGTGGGTCTGGGATTTGCTCGCCGTGGTTATGCTGCCATGGGTTTGGGTTTTTCTCGTTGTGGGTCTGTTTTTTTTTTTTTTTTTTTTTTTTTTTTTTTTTTTTTTTTTTTTTTTTTTTTGTGGTGGGTTTTGCTCACAGTCATGCTCTTCAGTGGTGGTGGTGTCGGCAATGGGTTGTGGTCGGGGTTTGTGTTCACAGTGGTTGCTGGGTATGTGGTGTGGGTTGGATTCAAGTTCGATGGTCATGGTGTGGGTCACGATGGGTCAGAGTGTGGCTCATGGTTGTAGTCAAGGTGTGGGTCAGAGTGTGGTTCATGGTTGATTGTAGTATCGGTGCTAGGGGTTGGGTTTGAATCAATGGTGCTGGGGTTTCGACGGTGTTGTTAAATTTACACTAATGATTAGATTTGTGTACTTAGTTGTGGTGGTTGTTGTAGATCTTGCCTCTAGATCTGGATTTCGTTTCTTGTTTTTAGGATGTATTTTCGTAATTTGGCACTCTCAGATTCAAGTAATGGAATTTGCTTTTTTTTCTTTTTTTCTTTTTTTAATTTCTGGGTTTGTGTTCTTCTTGGATCTGAGTTTGTGTTCTTGTTAAGACACACTTAGATCTTAATTCCTATTATTTTTAGTTTTTAATTCTGTTTTTAATTTTTTTTTTTTAGTTAAAATTAATAAATTAATTTTTTTAATTTAAATGCTGACGTGACATTTTTTATTATTAATTTAAGCCACGTGGACATTAATTAGGTATTATTTATTCTGCCATTTGTCATGTCAGCTTTTTCCGTTTCTGATGTAACGGCAAGGACTAAAACGGAAAGCGTTTTTCAGAATAGGGACTAAAAGCGGTAAAAATAAAATTTAGGGACTAAAATGAGAATAGCCTAAAAATGTAGGGACTAAAATGTGCTTTTCGCCTTAAATTTTTTGAAAATATGTGTGGGTAAAAAAATGTGTAATGTTATTTAAACACTGAAAATTATTTCTCAAAACACCCTATAAAACAGCAATTCTCGAAAAACACATGAACTGAAGTGCTAGTAGCATTTGTTTATTTTTATTATTATTATTATTACTAGTCGCTAACCCGTGTAATGCACGAGAATAGCTACTGGATGAGTTTTAAGGGAAAAAAAAACCATTATTTTTTAGTTGGAGTGTAAAAACAAATGTATGAAATTTTTTATAAAAAAATGATATTGAAAGAAATAGCACAAAATTTTATTAGAAACAAACTAAATATTAGAGGCAAAGCGTTGCGTCTCGAGGTTGTAATATATACCAAAAAGGTGCCTATTGAAATATCATAATTTTTCAAATTGGATATACCAAAAGGTACCTATTAAAAGGTCATAACCTTTTATATTAGATATATATTAAAAGTGCTTATTGAACAAAAGTGAGTCTAATGACTGAAAATGTGTTTATTGAACAAAAAATTGTCTATTCACTGAAAATATGCCTATTGAAGAGTGATTATTTTTTGGGTATAAATAATGGTTCATATTCATTTAATAACTTCTTTTCATTCATCTTTCTTAAAAACATAAGAAATTTGTGGATCATCTTAAAAAATGCTATTTGCAGAACCCAATAAATTTGGTTATATCCTATGGACAAATTTGTAGTAGCCTTACCAACTTTTCCCTACCCTTAAATTTAAAACACTCCCTAGTAACTTTCAGTTTCAGACCACTATGACAAAAAGACTCCTACTTTGCAAACAGCCACAACTCCGCCCTTAAACCGCTGCAGTTCGCTCAAATTCATGCACATCACAAACAAAATTTGAACTTTTCAAAATATATTCCACGCGGCTCTCGCATACACAATCAAGAACAGTTTTGCAGGACAACAGTACAATGATAAAACAATCTTCTTGCTCATGAAAAACACAAAACAAAACTACAAAGAAAATCCAAAATTATCCAGGTTTTTAACTTCCAATCAGAGAATATACCAAAAATAAAAAAGACATAACAAATAAAAAAGTAAAAAATAAAGAAATGTCAGGGAGAAAGCAAAGGATTTTAATAAACCAAAGAAGAGAAAAAAGATTTATAAGATTCTTGTGAAAACCAAAAAGTCTTTGAAATAATAAGCCCAAAAGAGTGAAAGAGAGAGAGAGACTGAGAGAGAAAGTGAGCGAGAAAATTTATCAAATTGCTTATTTAAAATATATATCACATAATATATAAGAAAAATAGAGAGAATACCAGTCTACCTTTGCCTGACGGATTCCTTCTCTTTATCCTCCAGAACCTTGGACAACTCCTCCGTCCTCTTGAAGTAATCATCCCGCGCTTCCTCAGCCATTTTTAACTTCTTTTCCTGAACGACCTTCCAAGCCCTTAACTGTGTTAGCTCGTCGTCCGTCACTTTGGCTTTCTCTCTTAGATGGCCCAAAGTTGTCTCATGACTCAGGCATCGTCCCATCAGCCCCTTCGTCATGAGCATGGCCTAAAAATAAAAAGGAGTTAGCCAAATATTATAGTAAAAAACAAAAGCATAGAAGACGGACCGATTACCTGAGCAATGTTGAATAGGCCCGTCTCACCCATAGCCTTGGTCGAGTGGTTGCCCAGGTCCTCATAATCATCAGAAGAGATGACGGACGAAAGCTTCTCCAAGGCAAATTTGGGGTCCTCGCGAAGAAGGACGGGTGCCTTCTCCTTCTGGGGGGACGGGCCCTTCATGAAACCTTTTCCTACCCCATGCTTCATGGGGGTTGCGGTTTTGGCACCCCCAGCCATTAGACCCAGGACGGGCTCCAAAGGAACCTTGGGCTTTTTTGGTGGACGGTCTCCTCTGGACGGCACCTTCCTCTTCTGTTGAAGGCTTGACCCCGTCACCATGGGATCCGCCTCAACGGAGTCTTTTTTCTTAGCAGCATTTGCTCTGATCAATGCCCTCCTCTTGGCGTCATCCATTTCTGCGAAAGAAGGCGGATTGAATTGAAAGAAGAAAAAGATAGACGGATAAAATTTTTGGGATTCGGTCAGAAGCTTACGCTGACGGACTTTGCTGTCGTATTTCTTCGCTGCATCAGAAGGTTCGGGTCCGTCACAATACCAATAAATGGTGTCGAGTGTGACGAGCTTAGCCCAGGTCCTCTCCTCCGACGTGGACTTTTTAAAAATTTTCTCCAAAAAACTGAATTCTTCAAGTTCAATTTGTGGGCGCTGACGGACTGAAAAAGAAAGAGTAGACGGACGTTAAATTCTTATAAAAATCAAATAAATGGAATGAAATTAAAACAATTTTCATATGACGGATTATACCGGACTCATTTAGAATGCCCCATGTAGTATCAACGGGCATGTGATCCGTCTCCCCAGGACGGCACATCCAACCGTCTCCTTCTATGAAGAAGTAGCGGCTCTTCCAGTCTCTATTTGAATCTGGTGTTTCAAAAATAACCTTCAGGACGGAGCTCCTAGGGACGAAGCTATACATTCCCCTTGACTTGTCTATTTCGTCTGGACGGTAGCAGCGAAGGAACTCCCTCATCGTCAGCCTACGTCTACCGCCCGACATGGCTCCGTACAGTACCTCCATTGCGATAAAAACTCTCCAGGCATTTGGGGATATTTGGCTGATGGACCATCCCAAATACTGTAAAAGCTCACGATGGAGTGAACTCAGTGGGAATCTAAGGCCAGCCTTGAGCACCTGCTCGTATATACCGACACCGTCTACCCCCTCGTAGTAGCATTTTTCTGACGGGTAGGGTAGACGGACTGGAATATGGTCAGGAATTTGGTAGTTGTCTCTAATCGTGTTGAAATGTGGCTCCTTGATGGTTGAAGTGAAGGCGTTTACCGTCCACTCTGGAAGGATGACGAACTGCCTAAGTCCGTCCTCACCCACAACGGATCTAATTCCTTCTACTTGTTCTTCGACTATTTCTACGATCTCCATATCCTCATTTGTTGAGGACGGGGAAGATGCAGACGGACTCCTATCCTCGCTCAGATCATCTCGGTCTTTGTGACTGACGGATACACCTCTTCATAATCCACTCCGTCGCGAACGACAGATTGGTTACTCGACGCACTAGACATTTCCTACAGGTAACGATAAAACCTAAGGCTATGACGGATGTTGGAAAATATGACGGGAAAGGAAAAAGGAATTTATTTTATAGTAAAAGTTTAAAAACGAAGAATGACATATAGACGGGTGGAAATGACTTACCAGCTAAAAGTAGACGAATGTAAGCGTCTGTGACGGTTGCAGTGACTGGACGGGCTGCTCTCTCTCTTACAGATGCGACGGTCTCTCTCTGACAGATGCGACGGTCTCTCTCTGACAATGTTCTTTTTCGTGAAAGTAGAAAAATGAAGGGAGAAGGGTGCAATATTTATAGGAAAAGTGCACGGAAGACGAAGCGACGCTTCGATCTCATACAAGTGCCAATAGGGGAGTGACGCATGTCACACCATTAATGCTTTCCAGATCTTGTCAGCAGCACTGATTACTGACGGTGTACCTTATAGCCGTCATCCTTAACGACTTAGAGCCGACGACCCACAGGCCTGTCAACCGTCATCCCCGTTAAATGATTACCGTCACCCCATGTTTCCCTCCACTAAAGTGCGACGGACCCATGGGGTGAAGGGGGCAACTGAAGAGGATGGATTTGGACTTGTGATGGGCCTGACGGTTCTATGTTGTGGTCCAATGGTGGACGGGCCCGTTATCTGATGAATCTAGGGAAAAGGGTCCAATATGAAGTATTAGTGGGTCCGAGGCCCATGAGGAAGGCAGAAAGGCCCTTGGTACGTGATACTTGCGACACACTTCATAGAGTCCTATAAGGAAAGGATTCCGCAATCAACGCTCATAAGAATTCCTATAAGGAAAAGACTTCGACTCCAAGGAAGAGAGGTCCATTCTCTACTACTATAAAAGCCCCAATACCCTCACAAATCAAGGTACGCATAATTTACCCTCTCTAGCACTCTAGAGTTGTGAGAATATTTTCTGACTTAACCTTCGGAGGGTATTTGGCCGGCACCACATCGGTGCTCTCTGTTAGGTTTTCCTTCTTTGTGTTGTGCAGGTTCACATTCGAGCGCGTAGGTATCGTGTGGCTCACTAGTGAAATTCTCGACTTCATCACCAGTCAACTACCTGAATTTGCTATGAAATTTACCAACTTTACGCTACGGTTTCACCAAGTCTTAGACTTAGTGCTCATCCACGATCAGATGAGATTTGACAACTCGCTAAGACAAAACAGTCAATAAAAGAGAAAACAAAACAACAACAAAAGTAAAGCGTAAAAGATATACTACAGTTTCTTCTCGATGACACGATTCTTAGGAAGAAGATGTCTGTTGGTGGGTGTGGTGGGTTTTCAGATGCGATGCTTTAGTGTTAGCTTGTCGTGGGTCTGATTGGCTTGCCGTGGATCTAATCGAGGAGGAGCTGGTAGACGGAAGGCAGGAAGAGAATGCACAGTATCGTGTGAGGTGAAGGCAGAGTCGAGTTTTAGAAAAGCATTTTCTTTTTTTTTTCTTTTTTATATTGTGCTGACGTGGAAAATTGTGAGAGCTTCAAAAGTTTCGGTTTTATATATATATATATATATATATATATTATTATTTTTTTCTTTTTTGAGTACGATGATGATAGTATCGGAATTAACGATAATATTAACCATAGTGCCCTAGTCTCAAATTTTTTAAGTTAACAATGGATCTTCAACGTGATTAATTAAGGCCAATTATGTGTATTCTTTTCAATCTTTTCCAACATTCTATACTGTCCAAAATTCAATATCTGTTACTTCCTAAGTTGACATAGTCTTTTTAACTACTCCTACTAATGCTATTTTTATCCTCCAATGCCTTTTTTTTTTTTTTTTTTGCTTCTCTTAACTTAAATAAACTCACTTTTTCTTATTGGTGAATTAATTGCTCTACTATGTATATAACCAAACTACCTCAAACAGTAGATATCAGTTAGTTCAATTAGTAAAATCTTTGTTGGTTGAATAAGAGGTCTAAGGTTCAATCTCTGACTACACCAAAAACCAATTGGTGTATTGGTCTGATGATAAAGAACTATCATCAGGAGCAAATACCATAAGTTGAAACTCTCTTAAAAAAACTACCTCAAGCAATTTTTCCTCACATTTTCATCAATATGAGCCGCTCATATTATTAAGTGGATTTTCTCACTTTGAATTTTATCTTGCCATGTATTCCTACTTATCCATCTTAAAATTTTCATTTCAATTACACTCATTTTATGAATATGTTTCTTCTTAACAATTTAGGTCCATAAATCATAGCTAATCTTGATTACATTCTTCGTTTAACTTAATAGTTATTTTATGATCAAACAAGATTCCTAATACGCTTCTTTACTTCATCCACCTTGCTTTATTCTTTGTCCTCTTCAATCTCTCATTTTTTATGTATTATTAATCCAAGATATCGAAAGATTTGGCTTTTCTTGTATCTCTTGAGCATCAAGTCTTACCGCCCCTTCATTTTTATTTCTATTTTTACTAAACTTACATTCCATGTACTCTATTTTAGTCCTACTTAATAAAAAGAATTCTAAATCATCTCGCCGAAGTTCTAACTCAGCAACAACTCCATTGGTAGTTTAATCCACTAAATTATATCATCTGCAAAAGAGATAAAGATTTAATGTTGATCCTTAATGCAAACCTGTAGTGATAGGAAACTTTAACTTTTGAAGCCTTCACTTGTTCTCACACTATTTAATTATTTATAACTCCGTCATACATATCTTTAATCAACTTAATATATTTTAAAGAAACTCATTTCTTTTCCAAACTTAGAAGCCTTCACTTGTTCTCACACTATTTAATTATTTATAACTCCGTCATACATATCTTTAATCAACTTAATATATTTTAAAGAAACTCATTTCTTTTCCAAACTCAGAATATAATCCCTTTAAGGGACCCCATTATATGATTTTTTTTTCCTTTTTTCTTAGTTTTTTTTTTTTTTTTTTTGTGCGCAAATATTCTATTTTTTAGCTTTTTAAAATAAATTAACTTTTAGATTTTTGTAACACATTTAACATAAAAGTTACCAAAGATTATATTTTTTATATAAATACTATGCAAATAAACTACCAAAAATAAGCAAAAGCGATACACACACTTCATGAATCTTACCACATTGTATTTTTCTTAAATGGTAGAATAGATATTTCAATATACAAACAAAATCATAAAAAAATACCTCTTAATAACTACCACAATTATCTAATTTCATAATTACAAAAACAATATTGAGAATAGATCAAATTTTGTTAAACATTCAGGACACTGACTAATGTTGTATATGAAAATGAAATTCTTTTTGATTTTCAAACTTATATATAATTTATTTTTCTAGCCAACTTGTTTTTCTTTTGTACCCATTGTCTCTCTCTTCTTCCTAGACCTAGAAGGCCCAAAACCCACCCATTAAATTTCTTTTTATTTTTGGTAGACGAAGGATATATTACGAAAGCTAAATAGCCAAAATAGGCTCAATACAGAGTCTATTTAAGTACAATCCATTAGTATCAGCAGTTAGAAAATCAATAATGTCCACAGGCAGACTACTAAAGACAGAAAAATCATTTGCTTGGCTGGAGCCCAGTCTTGCTAAGGCATCTGCACATCTATTAGTCTCTCGAAAGCAGTGCTTGATTCGAACCGAGGGGAGTTGAGTGATTAGGTACCTGCAGTCATCCACCAAAGGAAAAATAACATTGTTAGCATTCCTAGAATTATTCAATAGATCAACTATGGATTTGGCGTCAATTTCAATCTTAATAGCAGGTAAATGGAGATTTAACCATTAGAGGAGTCCATCTCTGAGGCCCCACAATTCTACTACGTACAAAGCTCGTTGTGATCTCGATCTTCCTAGCATACCCACAAACCCATTCGCCTTCACCATTCCTAATGAGTCCTCTGCTTCTAGCTGGACCTGGATTACCTGTTGAGGAGCCATCCGAGTTAAGTCTGAACCACCCCGTAATAGAACCAATAGGATGAGGCCATGTGGGCCAATGAGATTAGAGCTAGTCTCCTATAAATACATGATTGTAATCCAATATGAGATATCAATGAAGAATAAACCAATTTGTTAGTGCATTAGTGCATCTCTCTCTCTCTTAATCTCTCTCTTTCTCTATGGAGGGTGACTACCTCGAATTAAGTCAATTTCCCTACAATTCCCATCCATTCCCCTATAATTCTCATCAATCCCCATTAGGAACCACCGGGTTCCTAACACCCCGCCTCTAGCTTTTCCCACTTGATTCTCTTAACCACCTTATTTACGATTGTTCTAGGGAGTTTTACACAATGCTTGTACTCCATGGCTTCTCGAAAAATCTCATGACCAAGTTTTGTTGGATGGGCTTGTTGTGAAACACAACATAGTTCCTCTACTTCCATATGCGCCAGATTGCGAAAATGAAGGAGGTTTTCCATGGGGGATGATCTCTATGCTTCTTCCCATCTACCTTTCCATTAGTAGTAACCCAGTCTTGCAAATTACCACTGAAGAATGAGGTGTTGACCTCCTCGGCTCCCAGCTAAGCTCAAAAATTTCTTACCATTCTACAATCCCTTAGCGCATGGATTATAGATTCAGGTTCAGAGAGGCATAAAGGGCATCTGGGATCCACCTGTACCCCCCTCTTTGTAAGGCACTCCTTAACGCCGATGCTATTATGCAAACACATCCACACAAAGGTTTGAATACGAGGGAGGATGTTAGCTTTCTACACCTATTGGCATGGAAAAGGAGTGACCACTTCCTCACCCCCAGTGGCAAGTTGATCTGCACTTTTAAGCTCAAAGTCTCCATGAGTGGACATACCCCAAGCTAGTCTGTCCTGACCTCTAGCTGCAAGGGAAACCGAGGTGGCTTTTAACTTAATGCTAACACTATCAGGGATAGGAATGGAGATTTTAGACCAGTCCCATCCATTAGCTGATACCACCTCCTTAACTCTGAGGTTCTCCTCTTCCATAGCCAAAGGTCCTTGCACCAGCCTCCTTAGCGGCCCAACGCTACACTAATTATCAAACCAGAAGCTCAAATCACTATCCCTACCCAATATCCATCTTGTTCCTTTACGAAATATATCTTCACCTTTTTTCATTGCTGACCACACTCTGGAACAAGGCAGCTTTGTAGGATTTATGGCATTCAGTCTCTGCCTAGTGCAATATTTACTTCTTAAGACCTTACTCCATAGCGAATATTTTTCTAAATGAAATCGCCAATTAAGCTTAGAAGAAGAAAGAGATTCCTGCCCTTAGCTGTGTGTAGGCCTGGCCCACCTTCACTTTTAGGTCGTGTGACTTTTTGCCAACCCACCCAGTACATCTTATTCACCAATTCTGAGGATCCCCATAGGAAATTCATATTAACTCTATCAATGTTTTCCAGGAGCTTACTCGGAAGGGCGTTGCATTGCATGATATATGCTGGAATGGTAGAAGAAGAAGCCTGGACAAGAATTGTTCTACCTGTAAAGGATAGGAGATTGGCCTTCCAACCTGGTAGTTTTTGCTTGACTTTCTCTAGAACAAAATTAAAGTCTTAGCTACTGGATCCACGATGCCTAATAGGGAATCCCAAATATTTGACTAGATTAGGAGTTGAAGAAAACCCCAAGATGTCACAAAGAGATTCTTGAGTATCTCTATGAACATTAGGAGAAAAGAAGACTTTGGATTTGCCTTCACTGACGGATTGGCTAGACTTGGTGCAAAATTCATCCAAAGCATCCTTAATAGCTGAACAATTGCTGCCATCCGCCTTTGCGAAGAGCACAAGGTCATTCGCAAAAAATAGGTGGGAAAAAGCTATACCGCTTCTAGAAGCTTTGACAGGGATCCATTTCTTATCTCTGCACTTTTCTTTAATCAAGTGGCCCAGCTCTTCCATGAAAAGAATAAAGATATAGGGGGACAGTGGGTCCCCTTGCCGAATGCCTCGAGATGGCCAAAACGGTTTGAGATTGCCTCCATTAAATAGCACAGAAGTGGTGGTGGAAGACACACAATTCATTATGAGAACTACCAAACCCCTGTGTAGGTTTGCCTTCAAGAGAGTTTCCTAGATAAAGCTCCATTAGAGATTATCATAGGCATTTTCAAGATCCATTTTAATTGCCATGTTGCCCACTCTTCCTTTCTTTTTACTTATTGTGTGGATAATCTCCTACACTATGATTGCATTGTCGACTCCTTTCCCCCCTGGCACAAAAGCCGATTGAATAGGAGACACTAGCTTGTCCAACATTTTTCTAAGTCTAGCTACTATGATTTTTGTTATCATTTTGTACATTGTATTGTAAAGACTGATGGGGCGGTAGTTCCCAATGGTTTCAAGGCCTTGAATTTTGGGGATAAGGGCCACATTAGTTTTGTTGAGGAATTCAAGAAATTTTTTTGTCTCAAAGCATTTCTTTATCTCCTCCACAACTGATCCTCCAACTATCATCCAGAAGCATTGAAAAAGCCCAGTGTGGAGGCCATCCGACCGAGGCGCTTTGAAAGCCTTTATAGGCCAGAGAGCCAATTTAATTTCTTCCACAGATACAGGATCATACAAACTGTCTCTCTCCATATCAGAAAGGGCCGCTTGCCATGGGGAGGTGGGACCAGGTTGGAGTTTTGCTTCAAGATGGCTTGTGGTGTATAAATTGGCAAACCCTTCTTGAATAAAACTCACAATCTCGACCCATTAAATTTCTCTTAGCAATAGCTGGGTCATTATCATCTCAACCGAAAGCACAAATTCTGATAATTCTTGAAAACCGATGCGAAACTAGACTTTAAATGTTGCTTAAGATAATAAAGAAAATTCTCATATTTAAGGATATTCTTAGAAGTTAGTTTTAGGAAAATTATATAGTATTTCAAGAATACAATGAATTTAATTAATAAGATTTATTATTATGTGGGAGGAGGAACTACGAGATTACTGTACTCTAGCTTAGCTTTCAAAAAATTTCATTCCAAACCATCCACCAATGTCATCTAAAACATCATCAATTTACTTAGTTAGGGACTGAGAACCACATAGTCACCCACAATGAAATCTCTTATGCATTTTGGATGAATAATATATATATATATATATATTAATGGGTAGAGCTCAGAGAAAGTTCAATTAGAATTTGAATTAAAATCCAATTTTGTGTCATGTGTCTAAATTTATGTAGGGACCGATCCATAATTATCCACTTAAGTTTGTGCCATGTGTCCACTTAAATTTTTTAATTTTTGTGTCAAGTAAGTTAATGAGTGCAAAATACTGAGAATCTAATAATAATGAACTAAAAAATTAATAAATAAATAAAAAAAACCAATCACATATACTCAATAAAAATCATCACACAACAAAAATCACCACACGTTCTATCTCATTAAAAAATTAGAAGAAAAAAATGATCATCAGTAGTATTAAATTTAGGTAAGAGTTTTAATATATAACTATTTACGTTTACTTTTTAAAAATAATAATTTGACTAATTATTTATATTTTTATGATAAAATTTGTGTTTAATTTTAAATGTATCCATACGTATGCATGTATTACATGCTATTTTTTTTAATAATTTGACTAATTATTTATATTTTTATAATAAAATTGTGTTTAATTTTAAATATATTCATACGTTTACATGGATTACATACTAATATTTTATAATACATCCATCTAGAGCTGTAACAAATCAACAAGATATTCACATTTGTGCACTTAGTTTTAATTTCTATAGTCGTTAGCATAATGATGCCTTTATTGCAGATAAAATTCTTCACTTCTAAGGAAGGAGACCCACCGGTAGGAGTGAATAATTTCGTAATTTTTCATCAAATATTTTTAAAAATGGAATGCTAAATTGTAAACTATACCCTTCAAGTTTAGGATATTTGGATTTTATACCCTAAAGTTTTAGAGAAATTTACCTTTTGAAATTTTATTTTGTTTGCATCAGTAGCCTCTCTATTCATATTTTCTGCTAAATGCCACATAAACTTGCCACACATGATTAGCTCATGCAATAAAATGATGCAACGTTATTTTTAATTTTTTAATTATTTAAATTTTTTTAGGTTACAAAAAATAACATTACATCATTTTATTAGACGAACTAATTATATGTAAGAAAGTTATGTAGCACTTAACAGAAAATAAAAAAAAAATTATTGATGCAAACAGAATAAAATTTTAAGATATAAAATTTAAAATTTCCCCTTAATCCCTCAACGAGACTTCAATCAGCTTGAGAACCTCGATGACAC
Organism: Quercus aquifolioides; assembly: GCA_019022515.1. Lineage (NCBI taxonomy): Eukaryota > Viridiplantae > Streptophyta > Magnoliopsida > Fagales > Fagaceae > Quercus > Quercus aquifolioides. Next base: position 31,125,131 of record CM032329.1, read on the forward strand.
CAATCAACTAGCTATGGCTGGCCATTGCAATGTCACAAGACAATGACATGAATCAATCACCGCGGTACGATACCCCCACGAGAGCGACCCTCAGTGTAGCCTCACTGTACCAACACCTCGTGCCTAGCAATGCCACATCCCACACGGATAACTTACGTTTTTTTTTTTTTTTTTTAATATACAATAACATAAACATAATAATTATACATAACAGTAACTTTGTCACGTTCAATAGTAATTCACATTCAACAGTAACTCAACAATAAGTAACATACTTCTTAATTTGCTCCTCCCCTCTCCCCCAAAACAAAATATTGGAACTTGGAAGTACATCATAAGAAGAGCCAAATGATATATGTATGTAGTTGCAGTCAGATTAATTTTTCAACGGTGAAGCTAAATATATAAAAATAAATAAATAAAAAGTTGATAGAAAGAATAACCTATATTATTCTATAGTATTATAGGACTCTTGTGACAAGTCCTCACAAAAACAATTTTTTTTTAATTCTAATTTCTTATTGTTGTGTGTAACCAAGCAGATCGTGCCACTTGATTTTTTATTTATTTTTTAAATATCCTATGATCCGTGTTAGAAATAATCTTTAAATAATGTCACCTAAGCATTGTGTTGGAGGAGATCACTAAATGAACCAATTGCTACGCATAAAACAAAAAGAACAAACACAAAAACTGAATGTCATGTAAACTTTAAATATACTTAAAATTAACTTTGCCGTGAGAAGAAGGATACAACAATGCAATGTAAATTATTTAACTTGGGAAAGCTGAAACTTGTGACTCAATGTCATTATTCAGTTCTTTCTTTCTATGGGCAGGACCAACTTTTGAATCTCTTCACCCCTACTTAAATTTATTTCTCAAAAAAAATTAAGAATTTAAATAGAGTCATAATTTTATTTTCATATTCATTATACCGAGCATGTGAATGCATGCACACATATGAGGATTGGAGGGCATTTTCTTTTCACTAGTAAATATTTTTTACATTCTTTGTTTTTAAATATTTTCATCACACTAAAATGTCTAACTTACAACTCTCAAAGTGGCTCTGTTTTTATCTAGTTTTTAGGATCATGACGCCTTGACAAGGTGCCCATTTTCTGCTTCAAATGAATTAGAGAGTTATTTTCATACTAAATTGGAAAGCTATCTATTACTATGATTGGATGTGAAAAAACCCTTATTCAACAAAGAGAAGTGCAATATTAATCATATTTTCACGAGATTGGCTTACTTCTATTACTTTTTAAAACTGAATTTCTTTTTCCTTTAATGGGAGACTGTCACATCACCCACTAACTAAATAAAATGTGAAGATTAAAACTCAATACCACTTGACATTGTATATTTAAAACAAAAAAACATGTCCAATTAAAAAAATACCGCAGGTAAGCCAAACTCTATTTTTACAACAAGTTCTAAGTAGTACATTGTTACTAGTTTTAATCTAAATCTATCACTGAAATTATTTTTTTATCCACCTGTAACAACTTGCTATTTAAAAAGTATTATAAAAATATTATAGATACAATATTTATCATTAGAGAGTAGAAGTGAAGCTTTTGGTGCAGGCTTAACTTAATATTCTCATACTACTATTTAATATTCTCGCCAGATATTAAATATCACATCAACGCGTGATCCATGCCTAGAAAAAGAACACCTGCCCTTTATCGCGCGATTCACAACAAATTTTAAGTAGTACATTATTATTAGTTTTAATCTGACTCTATCACTGAAATTATTTTCTTATCCACTCATAACAACTTGCTATTTAGAAAGTATTATAAAAATATCATAAATATATTATTTCTTGTCAGAGAGTATAAGTTAAGCTTTTGGTGCAGGATTAACTTAACATTCTCATACTACTCTTTAATATTCTCGCCAAATATTAAATATCACGTCACCGGGCGATCCATGCCTTGAAAAAGAACACCAACTCCTTTAATTTAGAGGATGATTATGATTGCTGCTGATGCCAGTTTGGCAAATCACATAACAATTTACATATTTAAATGAAATTAGAAGACTCGAAAATGTTGCTACTCTAGCACTTGCACTAGCATGCTGAAAGAAATTATAAAGAAACTATATTTTTTACTATTAAGGTCAGTATCCTTTGTTAATTTATATATATATATATATATATATATATAAACTGTTTCTCCTCTTCTCTTTAGTTGCCATTTGGCCCTTGAATTATGAGACTCTTGAAATTGCAAAGGTTTCTAAAGAAAACTGCAGTTCCTGAAAGAGTATAACAAGCCAGTATTTTTTATTTTTTTTTAATATTTTTTTTATCTTTGACATTGACCTTGGAAGAAAATGAAACATTCGGTGGTACTATGGGTTTGTTTGGATACTATTTATTTTGCTAAAAATTGAAAACTTATTACTGAAAACACTGTAGCAAAATAATTTTTAATGATGAATAGTGCCATGGGTCATGAACAGTGCCACTTATCTGCGTTTTTGCTGAGTTTTTGGCTAAGTCATGAATAGTACCGTGAAACCCAGCCAAAAAGGCAAACGCACAATAATTCTCTCCCAAACGCACGCTAAGTATGCATTAGGATAGATTATAATTTGCCAGCTTATTTTACTTATTTTTGCTACTACTTAGAGCATTCACATCAGTCCGTGTATAAATGTGTATAATAGAAAAAATGCTCAAATTTACACATTTTTGTTCAAAAACAGCCCACATCAGTCCGTTTAAAATCTTGCAAAATCTTCTAAAATTATCCACATGCTACAGTACCCGTGTAAATTTACACGGGTACTATAGCATGTGTATATGAATTTTTAGTAGTTTTTTTCTCTCTCTCCAATACTGTAGCATGACTTTGCCTGGCACTGTAGCACTGTATCACTGTAGCACTGGGTTAAAAAAATGAATATTTTATTTGAATAAATGTGTATAATAGACAAACTGATGTGGGTATTTTGTAAAAATAAGTATGTAAAATAGAAAAAGTAAGTTTTAGACTTGTAAAATGAAAAAAAAATTCACGGATTGATGTGGATGCTCTTATGGGCCCCATTACATTTTTTAATACTATTCATGGCCTCACTGCACTATTTCAACTAACTTTTACCTTTATCTATAGTACTTTCAGCAAAAAGTTTTCAGTTTCAACAAAATAAACAATTTCCAAACATATCCTAAATTAACTAATAATCATATTAACTTAATTAAGTCCTTCACGTGAAGTGGGTGCAAGGGTTTACTCTTTTTTTTTTTTTTTTTTTTTTTTTTAAAGAATCTTGCAAGGGTTTACTTTGTGTTCATAGGACGCGCCAATTGTGCTGCCACTACCTTTGTTGTTAGCTAAATAGTAAGTTAGTAACATTTATAAATATTGATATGATTGGATTTGATTCGAAAGCAACATTTCACTCAGAAATGGGATAATTTATTTAATATATATATATATATATATATATATATATATATATATATATATTTTATAAATAAGATATGATTTCTAACTTATGAGTTCCGATTTATGATAATTGTTTTTTATTATCAAGATAAGATAACAATTAAGTTTTTGTATTTTCGTAATTCGAATTCCAAATTTTTTATTCAATGACAAGATAATTTAATATTTGAGCTGCCTAGAACCCACTATAATGCATATAATATGGATAAACATTAATTTTTTATAAATAAGGTAAGATTTCAACTTATGACTTCTGATTTATGATGATTGCTCGTTATCATCAGAATAAAATAATAATTAAATTTTTGTATTGTCATATTTGAATCCCAAATTTTTTATTCAATGGCAAGAGAATTTAATATTTGATCTGCCCAGAAGTCTGGAATCCACTCTAATGCATGTAATATGAATAAACTTTAACTTTTTATAAATGAGATAAGGTTTTAACTTATGACTTCCGGTTTATAATGATTGTTTTTTGTCATCACAATAAAATAACAATTAATTTTTGATATTATTAGAATTCGAATTCCAAATTTTTTATTCAATAACAAGAGAATTTAATATTTAAGTTACGAACACAATTATGTTTTTTTATTTTTAAAAATATATTATTAAAAATATAATATTAAAAATATTTTTTATTTTAAATATATATTTTCACAACACTTTTTAAAGTATAATTCTCACGTCATTTTTAATAACAATACTCAACCACCTCCACCGCTTAAACATATTTATAATGGAAGGGGGTTGGTTTAAAAAGTTTCCAGACAAGTCGAAGGAAGGGCATCATGGTGATCAATTTGTCAAACACTTTAGGCTTACTGTCAAAGTTATTTTGGCCTAGACAAGCGTGACCCCAGATACAGAGAGCGCATAAAGATTCAGCACTCTGTACTCAGCACTCTGCAGCGTCACATCACATAGTGGAGGAAAAAAGCAATGCACTGTGCCGCTTTATTTGTCCTTTACTGCTTCTCTTCTAGAATTTCAACTTCAAAAAGAACAAAAATAAAAAATGAAAATCTCTAATCTAGAAGAGATTAAACTGAATTTCAATTATATCTTTCGCTATATTATTTATCTTGGGGGAAAAAACACACACACACACACACACAAACTCATACACGAGCTCTACTTAGCTGATCACTTGTATTTTTTACAGTCATAGAGATAAAGCATTATTTGCATCTACATCGGTGGAGTTAAAAATTTTAGTATTTAACATCTCAAAAAGTTATTTTATCTATTTTAATACACAATTTCACAACATTATCTACATCAATGCTCTTATTTTTCCCATCAACCAAATACTATTCATTTTTTATTAATTTCTCTCTCACTTTCTCTCTGCCACAAAACCTAATCAGACGTAATTTTTTTATGTCTTCACTGTAACAAGAAAGCAAAAAAAAAAAAAATCCTTTGTCTCCACCAATGTTTGGGCACTAATTGGAGTTTGATGTGGTAAAAGATATTTTACCACCACCAATGGTGAAGCAAACATCACATGAACATTTGACAAGATTATAAGCCACTGACTTAAGATCTCTTTTAAATCATGATCGTGAAAATTGCAATTTGAATCGTATGACCACACGATTTTACGATTCCATCTCACCAAACCATTTAGGATCGCACTAGGATTGTAAAAATGGTAGGATCGTATGTAGGGTCGTGTATGATCGTATGAGATCCTACCAATCCTACCAAAACATAAATTTTTGGTTTTTTTTTTTATGGGATAAATTTTTGGTTTTGATGAAGTTTTAAAGCTTTTTATTTTTCCATGTTGTAATGGTATGACCTTTTATTTTTATAAAATTACGTTAACCTAAGCAAATATTTTCTAATTTCTAGTTCACTTGTAATCAAAATGAATGATACTTCATCATTTCTAAATGAAGAATTTGATGTTGGTTTGCTATCTTTTAAGCTATAATGTTGTTAAATTTGTTTGACCAATATACTAATTTGTGTTCTAATATTATTAAAAGGTTTTTTTAATATATAATTTTATCAATTATGCTTGTATTTGTATATTGATTGATTGATTTTTTTTAGCATGCTCTATAATTGTTGTTGAGTGGTATAACTTGAATAGTTGAGTTTAGAGTTGTATCTTGATGTCTTTTGCAGCTCTATTATACAAACATACAATGTTTACATAGATAATAAAATGGATGACGATGATTAGAACGGTGGTTATAAGAACCTTAGAATGTGAATAATTAAATATTTACTTCATCTTAATATTCATCTTGTTTTTGGATTTCATATTGTAGTTAGTTAGTTTCCATTTGCCAACTTACTTTGGATTTTAAACTTGAAACTTAGAACTTGGAAAATATTTTCCATATGTATTAAATATTTATTGAACTTTTTAAATACATTGGGTCAAAACTTAAACATATTTGTTTTGTTAGTATAGACATAGTGATATATAACAAGTAAATTACATCATATATGCAAATCCTTTTTTTTTTTTTTTAATGGATGAATTTATAATTTACATGATTATTCAACATACATATTCATTATTAATGTGTTTTTTGCTTTAAATCTAAAAATATGTATGATTTTACGATTCAAGATTCTACCTACCTATGTTCGATTCCAATTTTGAGAACCTTACTTTTAATTTTTTAATCTAAGAGAAAGAAAAACTAAAAGGAAGGCTTGGAGCTTAGCTGGTTATCGATAGCCCAGTTAACATGATTATCAGGATTGTTATGTGATTTGACAAAGAAACTAGGAGTCCATTTGGATACAGCTGAAAACTAAAAACTGAAACTGAAAATTAAAAAACACTGTAGCAAAATAATTTTTAAATATGTGAATAGTACCGTAGGATCCATTTTTAATGAAAAAGTTGTTAAAAAGTGAAATTTGTGGGTCCGTGAACAGTGCACATTGTGCATTGTTCACGAAAAAAGTCAAATATTTATGTTCAAAAGTTAAAAAAAAAAAAAAAAAAAACTAAAGAAATGCAAAAAGGGAAGCGCAAACGCACTTTCCAAACACACACTAGATTCAGAATTCTTATATCAATATTAAAAACTATATTTTTTTTTAGAAGATATTTATTAAAAACTAGCTTGTAAGTAGGGGTGTCCACGGGTCGGGTTTGTGCCCGACCCGGACCCGACCTGAATCTGTCGGGTGGGTGAAAACGGAACCCGCAACCGACCTGGAATGCTAGTCGAATCGGCCGATTTAGGTCGCGTTGGGCTTCGAGTTGTATTGGTCGGTTTTGGGTTCATCGCTAGTGCCGTCATTTTGGCCGGATCTGTCGCGATCTGGCCAGATCACGACGAGATCTCGCTGAATGTCGAATCTGGACTAGATCTCGACCAGATCTCGTCGTATCTCGTCGGATCTGATGGGTTTCAAGTATATTTTCACCGGAGAACTCCAAATATCGACTGTTTTTGTATGTTTTCGCTGGAGAACTCCAAATATCGCCGGAAGTTTTTGGTTCTATGCTCGGATAGGGTTGCTCGGGTTTTGGGAGAGAAAACCCGCCAGCCGACCTGAAGACATCGGGTTCTGTGGGCGGCGACCCACCACCGACCGTCGGAGTGGTTGGTCGAGCGGTTTCCGATTCGGGTTCGGGCGGGTTGCTCGGGTTCCGGGTTGGGTTGGACAGTCCTACTTGTAAGTTATAGATCTTTTATATGTTGTCTCTAAAATTGCACTACCAGGTCGGAATGCTTTTAGTCTTAGATTGGTCTATTTTAGTATAAATAAATAAATAAATAATTTGTTGACCTATTTATATATTTAATTTCCATTTTTAACATAGTTTTTTTGTTATTATCATACAAAGAACTTTCATTCCATATTTATTAACATGTATTCATTATTAAAATCTATATAAAAAATGCACAATATAGACTATATAGTCATTGAATTTTTTTTTAACGTATTTTGTACATTCTTAAAAAAAAATATTGAAAAAACAGAGAACATATCTGACCTTGTGATACATGAACAAAGAACTGTTGGTCTAACTTGAGTTAGTGATAATTGGAGGAATGTCAATTATCCAAAAAGACACTTTAGAAAAATTATAAGAAAAAAAAAAAAAAAAAAGGTGGGCGGTGGCTTTATCAATTACCATTATCATGCATGCGCAGCGGTTGCCACGCCTCTCTATGTGCCACGTGATTATTTGGTCCTTCAATCTAGAAGGTCTAATCTTTGAGCCGTGAACGGTTTTGGTTTTGGGAGCCCCTTGCTTGGTTGGTTCACTTCACTTCACTTCTTGCCTGACTCGGCAGTTACATCACTCACATCAGAAGGTAATTATTAGCCTCAAGCGTATGTGATTAGCATAATTTTCCATTCATTTTAATTTGAAACATTTATCTTTTCTGTTCATTTAAACCATACGGATAATAATTTTTATTTTAAATATAGAAAATAAATTCATTAAAATGAAAATAAAAGCAGTACAAACAAATGTGAAGAGAAAACAATTCAAACACCAACATAAATAAGTAAATAAATCATTAAAAAGAAAGGAAAAAGGAGTACATTAAAAATCACATTTTTTTAATAATTCAAAAATAAAGAAGAAGAGATTTGAAAAAACAAAAACAAAAATTTTTTAAAAAAAAAAAGTGAGATTAGAATTTAGAACAAAGGAAACCAAAAAAAAAAAAAATTGGAGTAACGTTTAAGTCTTGATAAAGGGGAAAAAATGAGAAGGAAAAAAAAAGTGAAAATGTTGAGCTTAGTGATTTTATTTTATAGCAAAAAAAAAAAACTGTGTTTTTATTTTTTATATATAATTTTTATTTTAAGAATCTAATTTATAACTTAATAAAATAATTTGAAAATCAACAGAAGAGTAACCCTAAATTTTAGGCAATGTTTTAGTGGGAGTTAGAGTTATATTTTTACTGGATTGTCTTTTAGTTTTATCTTTACTTAAACATAGGGGTGTAAGGGTATTTTTAAACTAAAAAAATGAGGATCCCAAACAAGAAAAACCCATTAAATAGTAGTATAGAAATAAGAGAAAAAAAATTATGAAAAAAGAAATTAAATTAAATTTTTTTATATTTTCTTTAAAAATAGTGTCAAAACTTTCTTAAAATAGTTTATTAATAATTACCTTAAGAGCACTACTTAGCAAGACACGTTAAAAAATGTGTTAAATTTATACGATTTTGCCGAATATTGACATATATTTGTTAGTTTATAATTATGTTAATTTACATGTTTGCTATAGTAATCGTGTAAAATTTACACTTGACATTATTCATTTGCATTTGATTTTTTTTTTCCTTTATGTATCTCAAGGACGAATAAAGAGGATAGATGATATTTGTTGTATGTGAAGAAAAATAAACAATTAAAAAAATAAAAATATTTATATTTTAATGAAATGTAGTGTAAAATAGATAATCTGTTGTGAAGTGTTTTGAAAATTGAATATATAAAATAAAATAAAATAATGTAGGTTCTTGTGCTAAAAGAGACAAAATTTTGCACTAGCGGATGTAAATGCTCAAGAGTGTGTTTTATTTAAAGGAAAACTATCAAATTATCATAAATTATATATGATATAATAATAGATCATACATTTTTTGGAAAAAAAAAATGCAAATTATCTTTTCAAACTTATAAATTGATGTGATAAAGAATGTAGTTTGTATCATTTCAATATATAATAAATAAATAGTCATGTTAATGTGTGTTTTTATGATATTTGTTAATGGATCATTTAAAAAAAAAATTGATACCAATTTTATGAAAAATATAAAATACTATTAAAAAAATCAAAAAAAATTTCTTCTCACAAAAAATATTTCCTAAATTATTACCTTCAGGTATCCACTAACTTTTCCTAATAAATAAATATATTATTCGCTACTATTATTTTGTGAAAACTGTAAAATTTTATAACATTGCTAGCGCTACTCTTACTAAAAGTCCGCATAATTTTTTTATTTTTTATTTATAAGAAGTCCACATAAATTTTAGTAGAGAACATTTACGCTAACATCAATGGTTAAATTATACGTAGCTAAAACTTCATACTTTTCTAACTTCTACCGTAGGATCACCTCAGCATGTGTATTTTCGTAAGAGCATTCCCATTAAGGATGCTAAAAGTGCCATATGCTAAATTTTAGCACCAATACACCAAAAAAACCAGCTCCATCAAACATTTCAAATCTCAAAAATTTTGAGATATTGCTACAATGAGATTGTATTAATACAACCTCACTGTAGCTCAAATCCTAAACCAAAAATTATTTTTTTATTCCAACGATAACTGTGCGTTTGTTTTTTATTTTTCCCTTGTGTGCGTTTGTTTTTTATTTTTCCCTTCTTTCTTCTCTCTCCACTCTCACTTTCCTCTTCCTCTTTCCCGTAGCTTCTCTGTTTCTCTTGGGTTCACGGTTTGAGCTCCTCCCCTCCAAGGTTCGTCAGTCAGGAACTTCAAAGCCCAAACGCCTTTGGAGTGTTGCCTTTGATATGGAGGTAGAGCTTGACGGTGGAGTGGTTTGATTTTGTGGGTTGTAAATTTGTGATTTCGAATTGTGATCGACATGGGTCTGGGTGTGGGTTTGTGATTTCGGATTGTGATCGGTGTGGGCGTGGGTCTCTGGGTTGTGGGTTTATGACTTCGGATTGTGATCAGTGTGGGTCTCTGAGTTGTGGGTCTGGGTCGTAATGGGTCGTGGTGCAGTGGATCAGCGTGATGGATTTGCTTTTGTGGAGGTTTGCCGTGGTGGGTTTGTGTGTGTGTTTGTGTTTTGCTCGCCTACGTGATGGGTTTGCCTCTCTGTCTTTCTTCTTTCTTCTCGTCGATCTGGGTTTTGTGATTGTGATGGTGGTTGATTTGTGATTTGGAAGAGGAAGGTAGTGGGTGGTTGGTGTTTTTTTCCGGTGGTGGTGGAGGGGGTGGGTATGGGTTTGCTGCGTTGAGATTGTTAAGTTCGTTGGGTTGAGAGTGACAGAGAGGAAGAGAGACAGAGAAATATAATTGAAGAATAAAGAAATAATAAAAAAAGAATATTTAAATGAAATGGTAAAAAATATAGAATGTTTGATATTGAGTGTGTTGTAAAATGAGTTGTTATATGCTAAAATTTTGGGTTTTGAGGTGGTGTATGCTAAAAATTTTACTCACCTTGATGGGAATGCTCTAAGTCAATGGAGATAAGTTTTGGCCTTTTGTGTTGATTTTCGAATTTGGGGATTGATTGGGCATTTTCATCACTTTTCTAACATGTACTTCATGTCTATCAAAAAACAAAAAAAAAAACATGTACTTCATGTTGAATCTTGATACAAACTTGTAGCGATAGGAAATTACTTTTGATGTTTCTACTTGTTCTCACATTGTAGGATTCAAAAATCAATTTCTTAAAAACAACATTTTCAAATTTGAATGTTTTATATATAACATATTCAAACTCACAAAATAGCCATAATTTATTTTGGAGTGATAATTCAATTTTAAAAGGTATAGTCATTTGAGAAGGAAAAGAAGAAGAAGAGAAAAATACACCTTCCTCATGTGGTTAAGGTTTTGAGTATAACACTGAACATTCTATAAAATCATTTATTTATTTTTTTGATGGGATAAAATCATTTATGTGTACATCATTAATGATGTAATACCGAATACCTAAGGTTTTTTTTTTATTTTTTTAATTGTAATACAAAAGCCCTCTGTGGTTATTTTATGCGATAATGTAGCTCTAACTATTGTCACAAATTTAAACATAAATGCTAATTAAATATCATCTTTCTTCATGTATGACTTTTTATTATATCTCCTTTTTTAAAGTATATTTGTGTTGTATATAGTATAACTGATCTCACCGTCCCTTAAAAATTACCATATCTTTTTTGGGTAAAGTTTGGGAGGAATGTATAGTGTGCTTTTGTATTAGAACTATGTCCCTCTTTGTTTAGTATTTATTTGCTTCTTGATTTTTTTTTTTTTTTTTATAAGTTTAATTGGACTGCTATGCTTTATGAGTCATCGAATTTTATACGTGCATACACTATATTATTCAAAGTCAATACTCAATAGTACCGATCCACATTAAATATAAAATTTTCACAAAAAATACAATTGACATATAAACTGCATTTTTATTTTTTTGGGGTCAACCCTCATACATTTTGGGTAGCATAATAGCATTATCAAAGCCGTTGACATTCCTTGAGTCAGTATAATGCATAACAATCTATGATCCATCTGTCAAAAAACAATGTATGATCCACATTATTCATGCGTAACAATTAGCGAAGTTTCAGGCGCCGAAATGCCTTTCCAAATAGTCAACCATAGAAGGAATTGCAATTTAAACTATATTATGCTTTGGTTAAGCCCTCGTTTGGGAGGAAGTAATGGAATTGAATAGAAATGAATGAAAAGAATAATTTTATAATATTTTTTCTTTTCCTTGTTTGGGAGTTTTAATGGAGGGAATGGAAAGTTCATTCCCTTATTTGGGAGTTTACGTGAGAGGAAATGGAATTAGTAGGAAGGAACACTCATTCCTCTCTATTTCCTTAAAACCTTAAATATTCATTCTCCTGAAATTGGGAGGAATAGGAGGGAATGAAATTCGATTTAATGAATTTTTTTACTAAAAATCCCAAAATACTCCTATATATTCAACCCTTTATTTTAAAATAAGGGTCTAATAGTAATATTGTTATAAAATGATTCCATTCTGTTATCTCTATGTTACTCTCAAACAAGATTACTTACATTCCATTCATTTTCATTCACTTATTTTAAAACATCTAATCAAGGTTACTTAAGGTACGTTTGGAACGCTGTAATAACTCCTGTAATGGAATAGTTATTCATGTGTAATATCAATTCGGTCATTTGGTTGCATCTTTATTACATGGATTAGTTATTACATTGGAATAACTATTATTTAAATTGAAGAATAGCTATTCCAATTTAAAATGGATGTAATAGCTATTCCTTAGTGTATATAATAGGTTTTAAAATTAATATATTTCCAAAAATATAAAGTTTCCTTATACATCATCTTTTACAAGTTTTCCATATGTAACAACCAAACTTATGAATAGTAATAGTTATTCCATTACAATATCTTCTATTCCTAGTAATAAAGATTACTATTCCTAATGTAATCTACATTCAGTGTACCAAACGTATCCTTTTAATTCTATTCATTTCTCTTACTTAAATACATTCTGTTCCTTTCCATTCTCTTATGATCATTACATTTCATTTCTTTATTATCGTTCAATTCCATTCCATTTCCTTTCCTTATAAACTTTCAAATGAAGCCTAGAATTTTCATTTCGATATACTAGCCGGCCTCTTAATGATTTTTTTTTTTGGAGAAACAAAAAACTCTTAGGACATGTTTGATAGACTGTAATAGGCACTGCAATGTAACAGTTATTTCTATGGTTTAGCTATTTAATAGTTTGGTTATATTTTTATGAGAAATGATATGTCCACAACATTTTCACAACATTTTTATAACAAATTCTAAGTAGAAGCTTGTTATCGGTTGTTATTGTTGGGGTAAAAAAGTAATCTTAGTATTAAGTTCAAATTTGAATCAATAACAACTAACCACCTGTGATTTGTAGTGAAAATGTTGTGGACGTAGCATTTTTCTATTTTTATTATAGGGAATAGTCATTCATTATGAATATCTATTTTTTAAAACCAGGAATAACCATTCCTCCTAAAAGGGTTGTAATAGCTATTCCTTAATAGATGTAATAATTTCTAACATTAATATATTTCCAAATAAATAAATTTTCCATGTCCACCTAACAATTGTGAAAATAAAAAATCATCAAAAAATAACTCATCTCTCTAAAATTTAAAATATTTTATTTTCTAGGAAATATAATTGTATGAATGAGATATTTCCTAATATAGATCATAAGTTTTATTCTAATGTTACAACTCACAACCAAACTAATAAATATGTTTAGTTATTTCATTACAACACATTTTATTCCCGGTAATAAAAATTATTATTTCTGTTGTAATTCATATTCATTATACCAAACGTACTCTTAATGATTGATTTTATTATCTTCTAAATATTTTTTCCCCTTTAGAAAGATATACCTAGCTTGCATTATGTTAGACTACATATATAAAGTCTTACTCACTTACAATATATATATATATATATATAAGCAATTTTTTTTTTCTTTGAATTTTCAATTTGACTAGCATTATACACCTGTGTAATACACAGATTAATAAAAAAGAATAAGTAATATAAAAAATATTTCAATAATATAATATATAGTAAAAATAACTTAAGTTAGGTATCAAACATACGTTAGGTAGGATTGGTTTCTTTTATCAAAATAAAAAATTATAAAATTTTTTTGAAATAATTAATAATAAAGAAATTCTATTTAAATTTAATTAAATTTTCATTAATTAAGTTTTGATCATAATAGTATTTTAAATTTCTTTAAAATTCATTTTTAGCTGTAATTTCTTGAAACTTTAGTAATATGATTTCGTTTTAAATGAGTAAACTGGAATGGAATAAAAATGATATTTCATTTATTTTCTTGTTTGGAATTTAGTAGAAAAGAATTAAATAAAAATGAGTGCATGTACATTCTTGCCTAATTATTCCTCGCAAATGGAAAAAACACTCATTCTTTTTTTTTTTTTAAATCCAGGTGAAATACCTATTTTATTTCTATTAAAAAAATGACAAAGTTTGGCTACAAATCTAGTTGTAGCTTACGGTTACAACTTTCACTTAAAAAATTAACATGTTTACATATTTTGAAAATCTAACCGTAAAATTGCATGTTCTTTATGTTCACATGTAAAATTTTATGCCAATCGGATTTTATTTACTATTTGATCTATAAAGTTATTTTTTATGCATAATTTTGGACTACAAAAACTTGAGATTTTAACATTTGATTGATGACATAGTTATTGATTTTTTATCTTCTGGAAATTTTGCAAACATTGAGGATATAAGAAAAAAAATATATATAACTCAATGGTGGATTTATCAAAATTCACATCTAATAAAAAGATATTATGTGAAGTTGTAGTCTTGGGCTACAACCAAATTTGCTGCCAAACTTTGTCATCAAAAAAAAAAAAAAAATGCTGAATGTAAAAGGTATAGTAGTGAAAGTATATGGTTTTTTCTTTTATAAACTCCCAAAAACATTAGAAAAATATATCATATTTTATTCCATTCTTTCATAAACATCATAATATAATTAGTAAAATTGTGTTAATATATAAAGTTTATATACTTAGAGTACGCCAAGTGGTGAAAATATGATCATATATACAACATTTAATACTTATATTGAGTTTAAATAATTCCCAAATTTTATTATAAAAATAATTTAGAACAAACAATTATTTTTAAAAACTTTTAAAAACTCTTAATAATTGAGTTTAAATCAAAGTATATTATAACATTTATGGTATATTATTAGTAAAATACTTGTGCGATGCATGAGTTTTATTATAATATGATATAATTTTTTCCCTATAATATCATTAAAACTTAACAAAAAAAATAGATAATATTTTTTTAAAGAAAAAAAAAAAAAACTTAAGTTACATGATGTAAGCACACGTTGTAAGACCAAATTTTTTTTATTATTAAAATCATAAATAATGAGAAATGCTTGCAATAGTTTAAATAAATAATTAAACACCGCACACCCTTAGTGCGGTGGTCACTCCACACGTATAAGTGCTTGTCAGGTCTGGGGGGTAAGAATTGGGGTTCAAGTCTCCAAGAGAGAGTTTCATACACATATATACTTAGATTAGGCTAGAGTAGAATTTCTATCTTGTATAAAAAAAAAATCAATATTCTTTTAATTTTACTAAAACTTTGTAATAGAATTTAATAGAGATAGTACCTTAAATTTCTAAAATTTTGGCGATACACTACCAAAAAAAAAGGTCTACAGTCATGTTTCTAAATTTTCCACAGGACCTATTGCGGCCCTTTAAAAGAGCCGTAATATATAGGTCGAATGTTTTTTTTTTTTTTTTTTTAATTTACAGATGGACCTATAGCCGTGCTTCTCAAATACTGCAATAGTCATTTCCACAAAAATGCGGCTAAAAACCCTTAGAAACACGGCTATAGACTTAACTTACTACAACGCTTAAAAAACGCAGCTATAGGTTAGTAGTTTAAGCTGCATCTCTTGAAAATGCGACAATAGGTTAGCTATAGTACTTTTTTTTTCACACTCTCATCTATCTAAAAGAATATATAAAATAATGGTGAGTATTTTTTTTTTTTTTAAGAAAGAGATAAGGTAATGTGGAATAATGTTTAAAAGTGAGATAGAGATAGTGTCTTAGTATTTAGGATCTTTCTCTACATGAGAGTCTGATAAAAGTTTGAAAATTTTTGAATTTAAAATAAAAATTTGTAATCCAGATTAGAGAAGAGAAAAGAAAAGCCTAAAACTTAGGAAATTTTGTTAAAATAGTAAGTTGCTCTTTTAACCAGTTTGTGTTTTTAAATTTAAAATTATTTAACTAAAAGATAGGGGTATTTTAAAGAGTTTAAGAAAAGAGAAAAGAAAAAAGCATAAAACTTAGGAATTTTTCAAAAAATAATAAACTACTTTTTTAACTGGTTTGTGTTTTTAAATTTAAAATTATATAACTAAAAGATAGGAGTAATTAGAGAGTTTAAGAATTTGTGTGAGGATATTTCATTACGCAAAATGATTAAACCCCAACAGAAAATCCTATTATTAGTAGCATAGATAATATATAACATGATATGTTATCAAATATATATGACATGATATGATAGGGCAAAATAACAGTAGATTCTATAAAGAAAAAGAAAAATAAAAAGGTAGGAGCAAACAACAACAACCACAATAGGGGAAAAAAGAAGGGATGCATGATTCCAATTTTTTTTCCATGGAATCATGAAATCCTTTCCGATCAGCATATCAACTACATAAAAAGCCTTAAAGATATAGTACATTTTTGCATGGAACAATCCACTGCTATTCTTATACAATGAATTTAATTTACGGTTGGACCTACTTATAGCATTTCTGTTTTTTTAATACTTTGGAGTTTGGCCTTTCTTTATAACTCATGCTTCTCACAACACTCATCTACGAATAAGAACTCTAAAATAACATGATAATTTTGGCGGTGGACTTGAATAATTCATTAATTTGGCGGTGTATGTGAAGGTAAACTCCTTTCTTGTCTAAGCAAAAAGAAAAGAAAAAAAAAAGATTTATTTTTTGGATAATTAAATTAAAGCCTATAATCTTGGCTTTGGTTTTCTTTTATGTAATTGATATTCTTTAGGATAGGGTCTAGAACTATTTGAATAAACGAAGATGATAAGATACTAAACCAAATGTCCGTTAAGAAGTTGAAGTCAGGCAAAAAGTGATGAACACACGTTTGTAAGTTTATTAATTATAAATGTTTTAAAAAAAAAGTCATGTTATCATGTTATGCTTTTCTTTTAGGGTTCCTTTGCTTACAGCCTTGTTTGGTGGTCCTTCCTAATTGTGAATTCTTCGGGAACGTGATTTTCATTTTTTATACAATTAATTAATAATGAAAATGAAAGAAGTCAACAGGCTTTGGAAGCTAAATAAACTAACATTCCATGATTATTTTGCCAACCATCATTTTGCATTTATTAATGATGCTGAACATCTTCATTTCCCAAGTCCCAACCATCAATTTGCTTTTCCTTCATTTTCTACAATTTTCAACTTGGGGGAGGGGGGTGGTTTAGGTACTTGAACATCTTCATTTTCTACAATTTCCCAAGGATGTAGGTACTACTAAACTATCACTCGGACCTTACAATTTTCAAAATTTTTTTTACACACAAATAATAGATCATTTGACAACAATTAATATCTCCCAATCTTGATTTCAAAAAAAAAAAAAAAAAAAAAAAAAAAAAAAAAACTCTCCCAATCTTCAAAAATACGTAGTTCATCTTCCAAATTATTTTTGACGATTGTATTCAACAATCTGGAAAAAAAAAATCTAATTTATGACTAAATATCCCTTTAATTCTTTGGGAAGGTCTCTCTTCCTGTTGTATATCATTTGTTGTTTGCTGTCTTCCCAATGTACGAGATGTATATGTAAAAGTTGTAACCCTTTTTTTCAAACAAAAAAAAAAAAATACCCCACATTTTGCATTCAAGTGTGTTTGGTAACATTGATTAAAAAAAATTATAATAAGGGGGTGTTTGGTAACATTTATTTGCCGTTAGTTAACTTAGTTTATTTGTTTACACGTAAGATAAAAAGTTATTTTTCATTTGTTTTTGTTAGAATATATATATATATATATATATATATAAATATAAACTTTTAAATAAGCTAACTTCTTTATATATAAATATAAACTTTTAAATAAGCTAACTTCTTTACTTAAAGTTATAAGAGCATCTCCAGCAGCCTCTTCAAATTTTCTTCAAATTTTACCAATTTGGAGAATGAACAGTGACATTTAGCTTTTATCTACCAACTTTTTCAAATATACTTTCCAACAGACTCTCTATTCCATTCTCTATCTCATTTAAATATTATTTCTTCATTCATTATTTATTCTCTTTTTAATCATCATTTATTCTTTTTTTAACAACTATATTTTTTAATGAGAAGTGCTATGTTTACAACATTTTACGCAATATTTTCACAACAAAATTTATGTGAAAAGTTGTTATTAGTTTAATTTGAACCCAACACTGAAATTATTTTTTTACTTGTCAATATTAACTAATAACAATCTGTTACTTAAAATTTATTGTAAAAATATTGTAGTAGTATTTTTCAATTAGGATTTTTTTTCCTTATTTTTTTTTTCAGCCACACGTTTCTTTTCTTTTCTTTTTTCCTTTTTTTTCTCCTCCGTATCTTTTCCTTATCTCTATGTTTCTAGCACTTTCTAGGAGTACTTTTCTTTTTTTCTTTTCTTCTCACTTCGGCTGGAGCTCTACTTTTCTTTTTTTTCTTTTCTTCTCACTCTACTCTGGCAGCACTTCAGAGCTCTACTCTAGCAGCACTTCGGCTGGAGCTCTCTCACACACATGAAGATCGTCCGCTTGTCCTTCTCCGACCACCGCATATCCCCCTCCCCACCGAAGCTAGATGGGTCAGCTTTGTTTTTTTTTTTTTTTTTTGGTTCTAATTTGATTAGTTTTAAAATTGTGATTTGAGTTTGTATTTTGATTGAGACTGAGTTTAGAGATGTTTGAGAGAAAAGATCAAGAATAATTCTGTTGTTATCGTTTTGATTATTGAGTGAAAATTAAAAATTTTAATCAATTTTAATGAATTTCTGTTCTTCCTCACTGGTGGTTGAGCAACGATTTGGGGTTCAAAATATCTGGGCAAATCGTTTTGTGAGAGAGAGCTCCGTCGATTTTGTGCTTCACCGTTGTTTTCTGATGAGAAGCAAAGAGAGAGTTGTTTTCTGATGAGAAGCACAGAGAGAGACGAAGTGAAGAAGAAACAGAAAGGAAGGAAAGAGAAACAAATAATTTTTTAATTCAACCGGTATTAATTTAATGGGAAATAATTTTTGAATATGAACAGTGATTGCTACAGTGCTCTCCAAGTCTGGAGAGCTACTGTAGCAACTCTAAAAAAAAATTTAAAGATGAAGAGGCTGTTGGACTTCAATTTTTGGGTGAATAGTGGCTTTTTTCTCCAAATTTTGGAGATAGAGAGCCCTATTGGAGATGCTCTAAGCTAGCTAATTAAAATAAGATAAGCTAATCCAGTAATCCTAATTCCTAACCCCTCCGAAAAGAAGGAAGGTAGCTAGCCAAACGCGTCGGGTTAGAGTCCCAGGGAGCGTGCGTTTTATCTTAACTCCAGGGAGAAGAAAAAAATATGTCAATAAGCATTTGAAAATTAATTTAGGCAGGCTGTGGTGTGGGTTACTCAGTGTAAGTATCACTCTTAAGCCTCCGGAAAAGTAGACAAAGTATTTAAATTTGAGTAATGCCACCTACACAAATTATTTTACAATATTTTTACAAACTGTTGATGTGACAAATTCTTACTAGTTCTAATATGGGTCCGTCACTAACATCACATTTTTACTTACAATAACTATTTGGAAATGCTAAAGTCATATTAACAGTTTGTAAAAATGTTGTAAAATAATTTGTGTCTGTAGCATTACTCTTTAGTGTGCTTTTGAATTCCGCTTATTTTGTTGAAAACTGAAAACATTAAAAAATGATTTTTCGGTTACTGTTCATAAATGAAATTATTGTGAATTTGAAGGCCAAAAACGCCAAACGTGGACGCACACGCCGTGATCCAAACAAACACTTAAAATTTCATTTATTTATCACATGTGGCAAGAATGTGATGCCTTCATTATTCTTAATTTATTAGTTTTGTTGCTCGGCCGTGGTGCATTAGCAGGAGTTTCAGACTGGATCACACTTGCGGATCTAAAAGTTACCTGGTTCAAGTTGTGCATTTCGCAAAAATGTTGTACCATAATGAAGATAGTCCTAACGCACCCAAGGGTGCCCCACGTCATGAGTTTTGCGGGTTTAAGTAGGTCAGGTCAATAATCACACACGTATGACCATTTTTTTATTAAAAAAAAAATTTATTATTAGCTTTTCTGGCCACCTCGATCATTTCACTAAATTAAGTGCATACTTGTAAAATTTGGGAGTGACATTGAGTTCACCATTCACACCATATCAACATGTTATGAAATTGAATATGAGGTTGGGTGTATTTTCTAGAATTATTCTTTTAAGTTAATGAGCATGTGAAAGAATTGCCACCCACCATAATGTTGTGAGAATTTTTTTTTTTTTGGGGGGTGGGGGTGGTTAATAATAAAAGCACTATTTTTTCCGGCAGGAAGAAATTTCGAGGAAGGTGTTGTTTACTATAATGTCAATAATATGAAAATTTTCTGTTCAAATTTGGACAGCAGTCAATGCTCAATACATAATTGTTCTCTAACTCCCATAAAAAAATAATAATTGTTCTCTAACGATATCAAAAAATAAAAAAATAATTGTTCTCTAACTTCTCGTGGGCATGCCAACAGTTTGTACTTTGTACTCCTCAAGTTTTTGTCCAATTTGAATTTGAACATGGTTTATGGTACATTTTATGTGAACCACGAATCCACGATAACTTCTCGTGGGCATGCCAACAGTTTGTACTCCTCAAGTTTTTGTCCAATTTGAATTTGAACATGGTTTATGGTACATTTTATGTGAACCACGATGTGTCAAAATGTAGATTTACATAAAACCATGGCTGCTCGTTATTTTGTTTTGTGTATCAATGCACAGAGACCCCGTGGTTTGTAAAACGACCCTCCTTTGTATGGGAGAATCTTTCCCCTATTCACTTCATCGGGAATCTGACAAAAATTATAATTTGGTGAGGATAAATCCTTTTATCTGATTTTAAGTTGTTTCATCAACTACAATATGTCTTTATTTTTATTTTATTGTGCGTTTGATGTAATGAAATTTGTCAACTTATTTTACTATTTAGCTTATTTTTTCTATTATTTATAAGCCCATTACATTTTTTAGTACTATTCATGAGTCCCACTGTACTGTAGATAAAGGTAAAAATTAGCTGAAATAGTATAGTGGGATTCATGAATAGTACCAAAAAGTGAGTAGGGCCCATGAATAGTAGCAAAAATAAAATAAATAGTAAAATAAGCTGGCTTTTTAATTTTTGCCAAACACATACTTAGGGTCTCTTTGGGATTCGCTTATTTTGCTGAAATTGAAAACTTTTTGCTGAAAGTACTGTAGATAAAGGTACAAGTTAGCTGAAATAGTACAGTGAGACCCATGAATAGTATCAAAAAGTGTAATGAAATCCCTAAATAGTAGTAAAAATAAACTGAATAGTAAAATAAGTTGGCAAAAATCATCTTACCAAACAAACACTTAATGTAACTATTTTGAAGGGTTGCCAACCGAAGTTGATTAATTAAGACATCAAGTCATCAAGTTTAGAAGTTGGCTCAATAGTATGCCACTATTCCACTATTCCCATATGCTGATATATACATGTATAAAGTTGTATGCAACAGAAGGATTGAAAGTGGAAAAAGAGGGAGAGAGACATATTAGCCCTACCAACAACCTATTAGTGTTGTGGTGGAATGCCATGAGAGAGAGAGAGAGAGAGAGAGAGAGAGAGAGAGAGAGAGAGAGAGAGAGAGAGAGAGAGAGGTGTGTGTTTGTTTGGAGGTGAAATAGAGTGGATGGAAAATTTTGAAGAGAAAAGAGGAAGGAAAATTTTGAAGAGAAAAGAGGAAGGAAAACTTTTTAGAGTGTGTTTGGTTGGATGGAGAGGAAGAAAAATAAATGATGGAATCTAGGTATTTTCTCCCTAGGCTCACCAAAAAGTTTTCTCTCCAAAATGGAGAGAAAATTGAAGGGAAAAATTAGACATTATTTTTAGACAGAAATGCCCATGTGCAAGTTCATGTTGCTCTTTTTCTTTTTCTTTTTTCCTAGACATTGCCTCTTCTCCCCCCCCCCCCCCCCCCCCCCTTTTTGGCAAGCTTCCTACACGTGCAGTGTTCATATTTTTTTTTTCTTTTGCTTTCTTTTGTGTTTTTTTTTGTTTTTATGTTTTATGTGATTTTTTTTCTAGACATGATTTTTATTTTTTAATAAATTTAGGTGATTGATTTTTTTTAGTTGTTTATCCTTATTTTGGTTTTAATTGAGCATCATTTTTTAATAAGGGTATATGTGTAAATTTATATAAACTCAATTTTTCCATCCTTCCACTTTTCCACTCTCAACCAAACAAAAATAAGGAAAATTAAAATCTTTTCTATCCTCCCACTTTTCCACCTCTCCAACCAAACGACCCTAAAGGAAAAATGCATTATTTACCAAGGTGGTCTAGTGATAGAAAGTCCTCGTGTCCACCTTATGAGTTCGAGATTGTGGGTATAAGAAATGACAAGTTCTACTATTACATAGATAGTCTCACGCCATTCATGAATAAAAATTAAGTGGGCCGTGTTAGGAATCCCTATAGGTATATAGATAAGAATTGTTGTAATATTGCATTTAGTTAGTTAGTTATATTTCCAAGCATGTTAACTTCTTATAACACATGTTGTAATTATTAATGCATATAGAATAATAGGATCATTAGGATACGGTCATGTGGGCTAATAGAATAGTTTTATGGTTCTATAAATACCTACTTGTAATCACATTTCCATTATTGAAGAATACACCAATTTCTTAATCTATTTTTTCCTGACTACTTTGAATTAAGTCAATTTTTTCATTATTCACATACACTCCCCTACAATTCCTATCCATTCTTGTTGGGAACCCCTATGTTCCTAACATGCCGGGGTCAATAACCACACATAGGATTTTTTTTTTTTTAATCTTAAAAAATAATAATGAAGGGAAAATGCTAAATATTGAGAATAGTATAGGTTTTTACTTATTTATTTATTTTTCAGATACAACAGTATAGATCTCTAATTTATTGCACTATAATAAATGGTGTGTATGAAAGGAGAAAAAAATGGTCACGATTCTGATTTGTAGTTGTTAAACGATACTGTCAAGAGTCAATTCCATTAAGAACCTTCGAGTGCTCGATGAAAAAGGAAATCCAAATATATTTTTAATTTTGATAAGACGCGTGCTCGTACAAATTGTCTAATAATAGAAACCCAGGTCTCAGAAATTAATTGAGCTGCGTGGATTGTGTTTTTGTCCACAATTATTTCTCGGAGGCAAATAATTACTATTAACTACATGAGTCATGCAGACTTGTAGTTGAACATTCTGATATTTAATAAAATCTAGTATTTCCCATAAAAAAAAAAAAAAAAAAAACTACATGAGTTATGACATGACAATAGCAAATTAGGAATGTCTAAATCAGTTTAGCCCCAACGCCTTCCCAAGCTAAATCGACGTATAAACTACTTTTCCATAAACACGGAATGGACTGAAAATTCATATTTGATGCCCAAAATTGCTTTTTATATTTATTTTCTTAAAAAAATTTATTTTATTTAGTTTATTTGTTTATCTAAAATTTTTATTTTTTGAATCTCACTTCTTTATATTTTCTATCGTTTGTCTCAAAAAAAAAATTTATTTTTATCAATTTTTAGCAAATAAACTTTTCAACCCAAAAAAAAAAAAAAAAAAACTAATTCCATCACTAAGAACTGCGAATGGAATCAAATTTTATTTTAGTAGCTTAAGCATTTTCTATTTGCTAATGTTCGTAATAATTAGTCCATATTGTGAAAAGAGAAACATTGAATTGATGTCTAAACCAAAAAACTGTACATCATAGAATTTTGTTACAAGAAATTACCTAGACTAACCGTAATATTTACTTGTTATTTTTTGCAAGTATAGTCAAATGACTTCTTTTACAAGTTTATGACTACAATAGGCGTAGGATCAAATGGGTCTAACATTCTCCTCAGACTCATGTGGCAAATCTAAGACAACTTTGAGTTTGGAAAGAAGGGTGTGAAAGCGATTTGGAGCAAGCAATTTGGTGAAGATATGAACAAAAAGTGGCTATCAGATGATTTGGAGAGAGCTTACACACATTGTCCTCCAGTTGTTCACTAGCTTATTTAACTTAACCTGTTGCACTTCTAATTATAAGACAAGTATTTTACACATTTAAACACTTTTTAATTTTTTTTTTTTTTTTTGTTAATGAAAACTTATAATATATATTATTTTAAGAAAGGTGGTCAATGTCTAATTTAATCAAGGAAGAGAATATGATGTAATTTAAAACCACTAAATCTAGTACTACCCTCTCAAAAAAAAAAAAAAAAAAAAAAAAAAAAAAAAACCTAGTACTAGAAAAATTTTCAAATTTGTTGATGATGCAATTTATCACCGCACACCCTTGGTGCAATGATCACTCTACAAGTATAAATGTTTGTGGGGTGTGAGGGTTAATGGCCGGGTTTTAAGTCTCTAAGAGGGAGCTTCACACACATAAACACGTAAATTATAGTAGAGTGAATTTCTATCTTGTATATAAAAAAAAAAAGTTTGAAGATATTATAATAATTTACTCCACCTAATACTCTATTATTTAAGTTTGAAGATATTTTAGATTCTACTTTAACTAAAATTCTATTATCAAAAGTTTCAGAGTAATATACAAGTTGAGTTTTATAAGCCGTGGTTACCCAAAGTGACTATCTTTACTTTGTGACAGATATTGTTTATTGTAAATTAAACTTTACTACCAATAATTTACTCTACATAAAATTGTATTATTTAAGTTATTAGAAATTTAAAATTTTATTTCAACTAAAATAATATTATCAAAAGTTTTAGAGTAATACATTCTCATTTATCAAAAAAAAAAAAAAAAAAGGTAATACATTCTCATTAATTAATTATTAAGAATTGTATTATTTAAGTTATTAGAAATTTAAAATTTTATTTCAACTAAAATAATATTATCAAAAGTTTCAGAGTAATACATTCTCATTTATCAAAAAAAAAAAAAAAAGGTAATACATTCTCATTAATTAATTATTAAGATTATTCATCGTAAGTTAAATTTTATTATGTTTACTCTACATAAAATTTTTAAATAAGTTTTGCATCACAGGAGCATAATAATATATAATATAAATATAAAAATGAGGTTAATAAAAAAAAGGTAATTTTGGACATAAATAAATTATGGTTTTTTTTATAGGAATAAATTATGGTTACTCTTCTCACATTTGTGATAAATCTTACCATAAATTTAATTAGGGGTGTGCAGAAAACCCACCGACCCGCCAAACCCGACCCACCGGGTTGGGTCGATTTTTAAGGCTTTGTGGGTTGGGTTGGATACAAAATTTTTTTTATAGCGGGTCGAGTTGGGTTTGGGTCATAAAATTACAAACCCGCCAAACTCGACCCGACTCATCCATATATAATATATATTTAAAATATATTATATATTTAATAATTTTTTTTAAATCAGCTGTAGGGCACTTATATATATATATATATATATATATTTAATAATTTTTTAAAAAAAACTAGTTGCAGAGCAGCATTTTCTCAGTTCCTCCTACTAATACTAATTTAATATATTATATAATTAATAAATTTTTTTAAATAACCAGTTCTTCTTATCCTATATAAAAGCCAATTAGTTCACACAAATCCTAATAAATTACTATTTTTGTTTAGTCATTAGTATTGTTTGCCTTTAAGGAGCTACATTGATACTAATCTTTAGGTTTTTTTAATAAATTAATATTTATATTTTTTTATACTCAATTTAATAATAATAATAAAAAAATTTGTCAAACTCATGGGTTCAACCTGACCCATGTAGGTTGGGTTGGGTTGGACTTATGTGATGGGTTGGGTTGGGTTGGGTTGAATTTTTTTGACCCACCATGGTGGGTTGGGTCAAAAAATCCTCTTAACCAGACCCAACCCAACCCATGCACACCTCTGAATTTAATGATTGGACTTCACCATAAATATGAGGAAAATAATCATCCTTTTTTTATTTTCGAGAATATTTAAAAATTACTTAACTAATTGTAAGTGCTTATAAAAGTGATATTATTGTGTTAAAGTCTGTCTCCTTGTGACAAAAATATAAGATGGTAAAATAAAGTTTAGTATAAGGGAAATGCTAATGAGTGCTTTTAGGGCACTTATTAACAATTTATTTTAGGAAAATTTTGACATTACTTTTATGGGAAATGAAAAAAACTGTCAGGACATTAATTACTTTTTTTTTATTTTCCATAAAAACTTTCCTTAACTGGATTATTAACTAGTGCCCTAAGGGCACTAGTTAACATAACCCTTAGTATAATACTAATAAATAAATAAATAAAATAAAAAGGATAAGGGGAAGTACTTGTGCCACGTCAGGAGGCTAGCGAGAGAGAGGGAGAAGGGCTGTGACGTGTGGCCATGTGGATGTGAAAGAAGCAGAGGCAGAGGCAGAGAAAGAGAACGATGAAGTGCAATGTTTATCTTCATAAATAAAGAAACTAGAAACTATAAATAAAGAAATAAAAGATTTCTAGAAACTATAAATTCATCAAATATATAAGTAAATAAAAATAAAAGAAAGCTAAAGCAGTGGGTTTGTGTCGTGTGCCGTGGCCTTTCTCTTTCTATAAATTATAATAAATATAAAAATATAGTAGTAAAAATAAAAAATAAAAAAATAAAAAGAAATACTAATATAAAGTAGTAGTGGTGAGTAGTGTAGTAGTAGTAGTTTTTATAAATAGCTAGTGCTCTTATCGCCTCTACTTCCATACTACTCATTCATTTTCTCTCGCCTCACCTTTCACCCAATTCCCACGCAACTGCTCTCTCTCTTTCTCTCACATTAGCCATTGGCAAAAAAAGCTATAGCTAGATAGCCTCAAAGGCATATATCACAAACAAAAACCAGTCTCTACTCTCTACCATTGGTACGTTTCACAATCTCTCGCTCTTTCTCTCTTTTTTTTTCTTCTATGTTTTTCTCTAGAAAATCTAATGAGTTTAGATCTGCCTATGAAATCCTTTTAATTTCTTTTTCTGTTTCTCTCTGCTTGTCTCTGGGTTCAAGCTTAAATAAAACCTCTGTGCCTCTTCTTCTTGAATGGGTTAAATGGACAATCTGATTCTTTGGTTTACTCATAAGTGCCCCCCCTCCAAATTCAGTTAACCAAGTTTTGTTGCTGAATCTTTAAGTACACTTCTTAACATTCAATTTTTTAAAATGATTTTTCGGATCCGGGTTTTGTGTCTTTCCTATAATTTTATAGCATTATTGTAAGTTTCCTATGGTTCTGTTTGTTTCAATGGAACGTTAAAGGAAACAACTTTGTTGGAAATATTTTTTTTATAGAATATAGAACCTCGAGAATTTAAAAAAAGAAAAGATTTTGCTATCTGGGTTTGTTCTGGTTTCTGCTATATTTTCCTTTACTGATTTAAAGAGTTAATTTTTACTCCAAAAAAAAAAAAAAATCAAAAGTGATTTTGTCCTTTCTAATTAGTCTGGATAAACTTCAGACTGCAATCAACTCTTTTTGTCTGCTTCAAGTCTATGGCCGGTTGCCTTGTTTTTCATGTTTCCATTAAGTAATTTAAATGCTGTGTTAGAATCCTTTGCTTTGTCATTTGTGTTTGGTCGGCCTTGTCACTTGGAAATTCTTGCTATTATAGGCGATTCCTAAGAACTTTTTGCTCTGCTTATGCATAAGGACTTGTGTATGTGTATCCGTGTATATAAAGGTGTACAACTTAGGAATAGTAGGAGCTTTTGTTGTTCTTGTTATTTGTCTCCTTGATTCTAGCTATAGGCAGCTATAGAGGGCACTTGTAGAAGTTTGTTCTTCACTAGTTGAGGATCTAGTGCCTTGCTTAAGAATTAGACTCATCCTTAGCTTTGCGTGCACTATTAAGTCTCCAAGTTACATGATTTGATGCAGAATATGAAACTTGCATCTCTACTGGCACGCATAAAAGGTTTGAGATCTTAGTTTTTTTATATAGGATCACAAATTCTGTTAAATGTTTAGATTTAGTAATCTTCCTTGTATACATGATAGTTGGGAATGTTATAAGTGATCAATATTTGTTATTTTCTGTTGTGTTATGAAGTCTGAAATAGTAGATATTATTGGGTCAATGATTAAATTGGTTCCCCAATCTAGTACAGCTCCTCCGTAAACCTAGACCTCATTGCTTAAAAAAAAATTATTGTTTAAAGTTCACAAGTCTTCCAAATGAGACCTTTATTTCTTGCAAGGTGATTTTGCAGCTAGTTTTGAACTGGCAAATTAAATTATGTCAGGCTTTTAGATATCTGTTAGGTGGCCCACTCATTGAATTGGAAGATGAATTGGGCAGTAGTTGGATGAGAGCTGAGCTCGTCAAGTTTATGTTGGAGGTTTTATAAAAATGGACAGAGGACCTCATGTTTAGGCTAATTCTTACCTGCCAAAAACTGTCAGGTTCACTTGATCTAAAAAGAAGACACAGGAAATTGTTTGCTGTATCCTTAAACAGAATAATAAATTCTCAAAAAAAAAGAGAGGTATTGCTGTTGTTTCGATGGTTTTGGGATTTTTTTAATGTTTATAGATGTTAATTAACCTATCTACCCCACCTGCTCCGCTCCCCTTATTTGCCTAAAAAAATAATAATAATTATGGTATCTGGGACTTAAACCGTGATTGAATCTCTACGGAAGCTTTTCTAGAAGGCCATCTTCCAATTAATTATCTCTAGTCTTTTAATACTAATGAACTCGCACTCGTGGAGATTGGATTCTTAGAAGTTGGAATATTAAAAGCAATATAGAATAGTTTTATGAATGAAAACGTTCTAGAAGAACCAATTGTTGAGTGCTTCAATCTCCAATATTCTGCCTCTATGCCATTTCTCATCAGTGCATAATTTATTGCAATTTGATTAGATTTAACTCAGTGGGCCTCATGTATTCATTATTTTATCTAACTTGCCCTTTGGTGGATGGAGATTTTTGTTTCTTTTTACCCTTTGGCCCCTTCGGATGTTAAGAATAAACATATGGGTCTGATTTCATGAGTTGGTGGTTGTATAGATTACAGTAGATGTGCTTTTGGTTGCCGCTGGAATACAGTTCCATGTTTGTGTTTTCTGTCTGGAAATGTTAAAAGAGTGCCATAACAAGAGTCGTGTTAGTTGGGTCCAATGTTTTCTTGAATAGATTGTCAGCATCTAGAAATTTTGTATGTGTGAGAAATCAACAACTTAAAGTAGTTTGAGATATCTTTACTTTTAAATTGAATTTTCTTCTTTAAACATACTACTGATCTGCAATTAAATGTATTTGTTACTAACGTTGTTTTTGCTTATGTATCTCAGATTTAGGCATCAAAGGAAAACGCAATTGTGCAACAGATAAATGGCCATAGAACAGTACTTTGAGGAGACCATGACTCAAACTGATTCCTATGGTGAAGATAAGTGGAAATCTGTCTCGGATACAATCCCAGATTCCGAAAATAATGCTTCCAGTGGCTTCGACTGCAGCATCTGTCTTGAACTTGTGCAAGATCCAGTGGTTACACTCTGTGGTCATCTTTACTGTTGGCCTTGCATTTACAAGTGGCTTCATTCCCAGAATGCATCCACTGAAAACGAAGAGCAGCAACAGCAGTGTCCCGTATGCAAAGCTGAAATCTCTCAATCTTCCCTAGTCCCACTTTATGGCAAGGGCCAAACCACAAAGCTTTCTAAACCCAAGGCCCCCCATCTTGGTATAGTCATACCTCGAAGACCTCTTGGTCCTGCTTGTTGGGTTGGTACACCAAGATCAACAAGCCCAACAAGAATTCCCCACCAAACTGAGCAACTTTATCATGGGAATTATTCATATCAATCACAACTATACCAACCCAACTCGGGCGGTTATACTACTTCGTCCATGACTCCAGGTGGTACGGCGACAAATTTGCTCGATCCAATGATTGGTGTGTTCGGAGAAATGGTTTATGCAAGGGTGTTTGGAAACACCATGACAAATTTATATACCTATCCAAATTCATACAATCTTGCAGGGAGCAATAGTCCAAGGGTCAGAAGGCATGTAATGCAGGCTGATAGGTCACTCAACAGAATCTGTTTTTTCCTCTTCTGTTGCGTAATTCTGTGTCTACTTTTGTTCTGAGTCTCTTGCTTTCCCCGTTGTATACCTGTAAAAAAATACGAATGTCTGAGATGAACTATATGCTTATTCAGCCGGATGTAGTAGTTGTTAGAGATGTTGCCTTTCCAGAGCTGCAATAATGTGATTACCGGTCTTTTTCTGTGCTTCATAATATACTCCTAGCTCTTTGGTGCATGTCTAAATACTAACGGTGCGGCGTAGGTCTCCTTTTTTTTACTGAAACTAAAATTGTTTTGCTATATTGGAAATAAAAGTAAACGTTAATTGAAATTATATAGTGGGATTTATGAATAGTACTAAAAAGTGTCGCTTATGAATAATAACAAAAATAAGTTAAAAAGGAAAATAAATTGGCAAAAATAATTTTTGCCAAACACATACTAAGGGTCTGTTTAAGATTTGTTTATTTTGTTGAAATTGAAATTTTTTTACTGAAGTATTCTAAAAAGTTAGTTAAAATAGTACAATGAGATTTATAAATAGTATCAAAAAGTGTTATAAGACTCATAAATAGTAGTAAAAATAAGTTGAATAGTAAAATAAATTGGCAAAAAATATACACTAATTTTTAGTGTGCATTTGGCAACACTTATTTTAGTTAATTTATTTTACTATTTAATTTATTTTTGCTATTATTCGTGGGTTTCATTGCACTTTTTGATACTATTTATAGGTCTTATTGTACTATTTTAATTAATTTTTACCTTTATTTACATTACATTCAATAAAAAAATTTCAGTTTCAACAGAATAAACGACTTTTAAACAGATGTTTAACCAAATTGTTTAATCCTAAATGGGTGTTTCAGCCAGAACTTCGGGACTCAACTGTCTTGATGTTTTTGACGGAAATATATAAAATTCTTCAATCCATCTTTTCCCCAAGCCAAGTCCAACTGTAACTATTTTCATAATAAGTTCACTGTAGTTATCCAGGAATTAACGTCAAGTGAAATGTGCATGTGATTTCTACCTTCAATAACTTATAACTTAATTATTTCTTATAGGTTTACCTACGTTTAAGAAGAAGAGATGTATTTTTTTTTTTTTTTTTTTTTTTTGTCGATAAGATATTATAAAATGTAAGTTTTAGTTAACTTAATTAGTAAAAATAGGTTACCACCGCACACTCTTGGTGCGATGGTCACTCTACAAGTATAAATGCTTGTGGAGTGTGGGGGCAAGGGCCGGGGTTTAAGTCTCCAAGAGTGAGCTTCACATACATATACACTTAGATTAGGCTAGAGTATAATTCTATCTTGTATAAAAAAAAAAAAAAATAGTAAAAATAAGTTAACAATAAATTTGTGGTTCAATTTTAAATAAAGTTAAAAATTGATTGGAGTTTTAGTCTGATAATAAAGGACACAATAATTGAAAATGGATATCATAAGTTAAAACTCCATATATATATATATATATATATATATATATTTTAAAATTTCTTTCTTATTTCGTGCATGACTTCACTTTCAAATAGTTCGGGTGTGGTTGGTTTTAGGTATGGGAAAGCCGCTACGGTTACACTCAAATGGAGAATTGCATACGTTGGAAAGTGGAGACCAATGCTTGCAAGTAATCCTTACGTACGTCGTCTAAACCTAATTATCGACACGTCTACGACTAATTATGAACAATGATGTCAGGTACTTCAAAGGAGGATTGATGATAAGATTTAGTTATCTTTCTTTCATATCATATCCCACATTTCTGTGTATAGGAGTGGAGTGGGGTACCCACCATAGCTAGAAAAGCTTGATTCAGATGAAGACTAATCGCCGACATAAGTTTGTATTGTCAACTTTGATAAGGGACTAATAAGGGTTAATATTAAAAAAAAAGCAATTAAGCAACTAGTCTAAAGATTCGATTATAGAAGTAGGCTAATTGGTTATCTAAAAAGGACCTGTCCAAATTCGAAACCAATAGGCCATGATGGTCACGCTACAAATGTCATTTCCAATTTTATTTTATTTTTTTTTAATTTTTGTCATCTATGGCTATTTTATTTGCATTTTTGTAATAAACAAATTGATGAAGATGGGTCGAAGGTGGTGGTGGTGGTGGACCATGTGGCGGTCGTAATAGGGAAGGTTGAAAAGACAACGTTACAAGAAAAAGACTAAAGAGGTCAATATGTCATGGCCGTCGCTATTGCTTTTGACGCCTCCAGCTCAGGTTTGGGAAAGCAGCCAAAGCAATTCACTGCCCAGTCCAACTTCATTTTGTTACTTTTAGTAGCCACCTTCCTATCTTTCTCATCAAAACAAGTAATTTTTCATTCTTTTGGTATAGGTATAAGACTATAGAGTAAAGTAAACTTGTTTTTCAATTTTCAAACACGTGGGTTTGTTTTACACGGAACTTTGAGATGAGTAATAAGCATTTTCAACAGTAAGATTTTATATCATAGTACCTACTTCCTTCAAGCCCCCATTGAGGCAGTGCCCCTTGTTTTTAGCTACAAGTCACTGTTTGAAAACGATAGAAAGCCCCAATTGAACTCCCAATAATAGGTTAGATTTCAAATGACTCTTCTTTATTGCTACAAGTTGGGCATGGGGATCAAATCTTGAGCGTCATTGTTGAGATTCCAAGATGCATCAATTGAGCTAAGGATGTTTAGTAGTAATTGGACATCAATTGGGGGATTTAATTATAGTGCTATACCTTTTAGTAGGGATGTCCCTCCAAACTGTGGACCCAACCCGCCAGTCCAAATCGTCTCTGCTTTGACTCTAAAATCGGACAACCTAACGCCTATGGTGATCAGCAGCGGGTCTTCACCTTCTAGAAACTAACTCCGGCGAGTTGCATAAAAACCTGAATCTAACTAAATCAACCAATCTCCATGCACTAAAGTCGCAATTCTCTACTGATATTAGGTAGTCTCTGGTTATACCTTGCCAAATTCAGCGAGATCTTGTTGAGATATAGCCAAATCCAGCAGAATTTCAATCAAATCTAGTGAGTTTCGGCCAATCTGCTTTTCTTCAATTCTGACTGAGAATCGACCACCACTAGCGGAGATCCAACTTCCCTGAACCAACTCCTTTTCCTAGTTGGTGGCAAGTCTAATTCTTGGAGACCCGTAGTCATTGAGTCGAGTTCGGGTTGAGCACAAACTTGACCCATGAACAGTCTTAACTTTTAGTTTTGTCTATAAAAAAAAATTGTAAATCTTTAAGAAAATTTATTTAGTTTAATTTATATATATATATATATATATATATATATAATTTTTGAACCAGTCAATAGATATTATTCTCTTCTCAAGAAAAAAAAAAAAAAAAAACTCCCACGAAGATGATGTGACATGGTTTTTCTTGATAACATTATGGCCATGCAGGTAGCCTCTCATTTTCTTTCCCAGCTGAGTATGGAAATCTTGTTTGTGTTTTTTTTTTTTTTTTTGATATTAATCTTGGTTTTCAATCATATAAAGTTTTCCTCATAAATGGTAGTAATCGTATAGGGAACATAAAGTTTTTTTGAAATGACGGGAACATAAAGAGAAGCAAAATCATTTCGTGTAATGTCAGCTTTCAGATAGTTGGGCAATGAAATTATGTTTGTGTGTATTTTTTTTTTTTTTTTTTGGTTGTTGTTGGAGTCTGGAGGCCCCTATTTATCAATACGAAGATGTCCTTGAAATATCTTGTCGGAGACATTTTATGGCACAGGAAACAACTATACACATTAGTAATATCCTATATTCATTATACACATGAAAGGATTTTTTATTTTATTGATTTTATTACTGATATTCAATTATTCACGAGAAAGTCAAACGTAGGCATTAATTGCATAAGCATCTAAAGACCGTATAGGAAGGACAATCCTTTTTCTGTCACATAAATGAATATCGGTAATTTGATATCCTATCATATTTATGGATTGAAAATTCTCGCAAAAAATAAAAAATAAAAAATTATGGAGTGTGAAATAATGAGTCAATATTCAAAGTTTCTTTCCAAACCTAATTATATCCTATCATATTTTTTGTCACATAAATGAATATCGGTAATTTGATATCCTATCATATTTATGGACTGAAAATTCTCGCAAAAAATAAAAAATAAAAAATCATGGAGTGTGAAATAATGAGTCAATATTCAAAGTTTCTCTCCAAACCTAACTATATATTCAAAGTTTCTCTTCAAATCTAACTATATCTTATCATATTTTCTATCACATAAATGAATATCGGTAATTTGATATCCTATCATATTTATGGACTGAAAATTCTCGCAAAAAATAAAAAATAAAAAATCATGGAGTGTGAAATAATGAGTCAATATTCAAAGTTTCTCTCCAAACCTAACTATATCTTATCATATTTTCTGTCACATAAATGAATATCGGTAATTTGATATCCTATCATATTTATGGACTGAAAATTCTCGCAAAAAATAAAAAATAAAAAATCATGGAATGTGAAATAATGAGTCAATATTCAAAGTTTCTCTCCAAACCTAACTATATATTCAAAGTTTCTCTTCAAACCTAACTATATCTTATCATATTTTCTGTCACATAAATGAATATCGGTAATTTGATATCCTATCATATTTATGGACTGAAAATTCTCGCAAAAAATAAAAAATAAAAAATCATGGAGTGTGAAATAATGAGTCAATATTCAAAGTTTCTCTCCAAACCTAACTATATCTTATCATATTTTCTGTCACATAAATGAATATCGGTAATTTGATATCCTATCATATTTATGGACTGAAAATTCTCGCAAAAAATAAAAAATAAAAAATCATGGAGTGTGAAATAATGAGTCAATATTCAAAGTTTCTCTCCAAACCTAACTATATCCTATCATATTTTCTGTCACATAAATGAATATCGGTAATTTGATATCCTATCATATTTATGGATTGAAAATTCTCGCAAAAAATAAAAAATCATGGAGTGTGAAATAATGAGTCAATATTCAAAGTTTCTCTCCAAACTAGTTAGGTTTGGAGAGAAACTTTATAAACTTCTCATATATTTCTATATTAAGTGTGAACTTTAAAAATCTAACTGTTAGATTGCATGTTTTTATTATATTCTTCATGCATGTAAAATTTCAAGAAAATCAAATATCAATTGCTATCTTATCAAATAAATGTTAAAATTTCAAATTTTTATGATCTTAAATTGTGTATACAAAATAAATTTATTGATTGAATAGTAAAAATATTCAATTTAATATGAATGTTAAAAACATAAGAAATATAAAATTTAATGATTAAATTTTTAAAATTAAAAAAAATATATATATGAAAAATTTGAAAAGTAAAAACTTTGTTCATTCCAACTCTGTGGATTCGAATCATGGAGTGTGAAACAATGAGTTAATATTCCAACAGTGTGGTCACCTCAATCAAAATCCAACTACCATCCCTCTATCTAAAAATTTAAGATTAACGTGTAGTTTATTTTAACCACATATTTTGTTGGGTTGGAATTCCATTATTGTTGAGTCACCTCAATCAAAATCCAGCTACCATCCTTTTATCTAAACATATGAATTTAATTTTGGGTCGGTTAACGTGTGGTTTATTTTGAAAAAGTTTTTACGAAAAATTAAAAAAATTGTTAAAACAGTTAATTTTTTTCATTAAAAATTTTCTAAAATGGTTTAGTACTTATGTCCTAAGAGCAAACATTTGTAAAAACCCTTTAATTTTAGGTGTCTTAACTTCTAACATCTCTGGGGTCACAGTGACATTAAATAAAGAGTCAAGAGTCATGTTGACATGTGTTTTTAGAGCAATTATTAACAAATTATAATAGAAAAGTTTTGACACAACTTTATAGAAAATATAAAAAGTTGTCAATAAAATTAAGAAAAATGCTAACGAATGCTTTTAAGGCACTGGTTAATAATCCATTTAAAGAAAATTTTGATACCACTTTTATGGGAAATGAAAAAAGCTGTCAAAATATTAATGGGAAATGCTAACGAGTGCCCTTAGGGTACTTGTTAATAATCCATTTAAAGAAAACTTTTATGGGAAATGAAAAAAAAGTAATTAATATTTTGACAGCTTTTTTCATTTCCTATAAAAGTGGTATCAAAACTTTCTTAAAATGAATTATTAATGAGTGCCCTAAGGGCACTCGTTAGCATGACCCAATATTAATTACTTTTTTTTTTCATTTCCCATAAAAACTTTTTTTAAATAGATTATTAACTAGTGCACTTAGGACACTCGTTAGTATTTCCTTAAAATTAATTGTTTTATCATTTTCCTATAAAATATTTTTAAAAATTGTTTATAAACCAATACCTTTAAGCATTCTTAACATTTTCCTCTTAAATAAAATGCTGTAAGTTCTTATACATTCTCTCATTTCACATTCAGAATAGGAATTCAAATTATTCATATCCTTTCAATAGATTATGGTGACATGACATCATTTGTATTTGTAAGAGTCGCGGTTTACTAATCAAAAGTTGAATTAATTTCTGATTGAATTTCAATAGTGGGGCCTCTATTTAGAAACTCCATCAAGAATGCTGAATTTTTTAAAGTAAATCAATGCACACTACTCCTAATTTCATGAGTTACTATTTACTAGTATGAATTTCGGCTTGCCCTTTATCCGCCTCCGGCGTAGCATTTAGTCTCTTTGTCAATTCTAACCGCTTTATAATCTTGTGTTTTATGACTTTGAGGTAATTTGAACTTGATATTATATGGTTAATTCATTAGCTTTTAGTCAGTTTGTCAAATCTAAATCGCTTAAATTCATGTTCTCCACGCTTTTGCAATTTTTTCAACTTCTAATGCATTGGCATTTCTATTTGTTGGAATTCTTCTTAATTTTTGTTGGCTGTGATAATTAATAATTTCAAGTATGAACAAAGCTAAAGCAATCTTTCCTTCTAATGAGCTGTCCTAATTTTGAATTCAAGGTTCTTACGGATTCAAAGTTTCTAACCTTAGCGACCTACTAGTTGGTCCATTGTCAATTCGTCATTTCATTATTTCACTCACCTATTTTTGATCTTGGCAATGAAGCATTCGCTACCATGTAAACATGGTTGGTCTCATATAGCTGAGAAAAACTGGTAGAGTGTCAAGGTTCTTTCGGATTCAAAGTTTCTAACCTTAGCGACCTACTAGTTGGTTAATTGTCAATTTGTCATTTCATTAATTCACTCACCTATTTTTGATGTTGGCAATGAAGCATTCGCTACCATGTAAACATGGCTGGTCTCATATGGCTGAGAAAAACTGGTAGAGGGTCAAGTTTTTGGATTAAATATTATTGGGTCATATTTTAGGTCTGGTTTTTGGTGGAATAATGACAGTTCACTAGCCCCAAAAGTAAAAGATTGTTGGGGAATTTATTAGGTTATCCTAAACCAAATTTGTTTTAGACTTGGGAATGTTAATCTT
This sequence comes from Quercus aquifolioides, assembly GCA_019022515.1. Classification (NCBI taxonomy): domain Eukaryota; kingdom Viridiplantae; phylum Streptophyta; class Magnoliopsida; order Fagales; family Fagaceae; genus Quercus; species Quercus aquifolioides. Next base: position 31,162,749 of record CM032329.1, read on the forward strand.
TGATTTTTTTTTTAGTTTGATCAAACAGTTAGAAGCGATAGATTCATTTCGTGTCCTAGGTCGAAGTAACTATACAGGAGGATGCCTTTCTTCTTCATTTTAATATTGCCCATAAGTAAAGAAAGAAACTTTTACCATAGTGGATCGCTTTGGCATCAAGCAAATAAAGTATAATTGAAATTTGCTTCATAAACTAATATCTTAATTCTTAAAGCATAGACAGTATATATGATAAAGGCCACCATATCTGTTCCAAGACTTGAAAAGATAGCACATCTAATTCTTATTAATTATTCTTTCCAAAAGCTCCACAGTAAGTCTCAATATTTAAGTTATACATAATGTTTCTTTCTCTTTTCCTGGTAGGAGGAGGATCCCACGATGCTTCGTGCATCAAAATATAGTTATAAACATTTAAAAAGCTCATAATTCTAATAATTGACTACTATATGTCTTTGTCTTAATATGTGGAATATTGGGAAGGTGTAAGAGAAAGAAAAAGATAAACAACTTTATTGGAGACACAAACAAAAAGATAAAGTAGGAAAAGCTGTTATTTCAATAGATAAAAAATCCAAAACTTTCGAATCCAACTTGATCCATGTTCTTTCTCCAAAAAAAAAAGTTGATCCATGTTGAAATGTCATAAAAATTCTCACGTTTACAACACACTAATTCCTTTTCCACACAAAAAAATAAAACGGCGATTGTTGTAAATGTTCTTTAACTGAATAATCTAAGCAAATTGCTCCACGGATTCTTTGGATGAAAAATATTCTTCAGTTTAAGGTCTTATTAATTAAATGTGTTTCACGCTTTGTCTCTTGCCTTTTGCCTTTAAAGCTATCTTTGTTTTTTACCTTTAAAGCTTTTCAAATTTCCAAGATGTGTTTGCATTTTGCAGTGCACTGTTTTGTAAGGACGATAGGACATTTCATATGGTACAACCAAATTTTTTTTTTTTTTTTTGATGCAGTACAACCAAATTAAACCATAGAAATATCTTAACCACCGACATAGTCAAAACATGCCCCTCTTGCGTTTCACATTGGTCAATTTGTTTGCCCCCAACCCCAAGCAAGGCCCATGATGATAATGTAAACTGCATTACTGCAAGTTTATGAATCGAGCATGTTGATCATGCTCAAATGTGAACAATTTGGTGTTCAAGCCCTTTAAGACTGAGGATTAACACATTGTTGATTGTTCTTCTAAACCTCTATCGCTGAACTGCTGAAGTATGTTCAGATCGATAGCTTTTCCATCGGTTTCTGCAATATCAATAGCAACTCTAGGCCATAAAATGTAGTTACATGTAGAAAATGAGTTTTAGGATTTCAAAGTAGGAAAAAGGCTTTACCATTTAACAAACAAGAAAATAAAAAAACATTTAGCACCAAACCAGTTTGAATAATATACATGAATATTCTTATAAATCGTTACATAATAGGCTAGAGGCGATTTTTCTAAATTGGTTTGGAGGCTTGGAGCTAAATTCTGCCCTTAAAAATATGCTGTAAAAATATGGTATAGAAAACTTAAATAGGATTTTATCCAATTTTGGTTGTAAGAATTTTTATGCAACCCACTATGTGGCGGTTAAAAAAACCATCCAAGTGTACTTATAGTTTCACATGACATTTTTAATGATTTATGTGACTTACTTAAATAAGGACAAGTTTGTAGCCTAAGTCTACAACTTTACTTAATATTTTTTTATTAGATGTGAATTTTGACAAATTCACTATTAGATTACATTTTCTTCTTATATCTTCCATGCTTGCAAAATTTCTAGAAGATCAAAGATTAATAACTATGTCATCATTCAATTATTTCAATTGCAAGTTTTTGTAGAATAAAATTATGCATAAAAAAAAGATTATGGATCATATAGTAAATAACATCCGATTGACACTAAATTTAACATGTGTGTTAAGAACGTAAAGAATATGCAATTCAGTGGTTAGATTTAAAAAAAAAAAATAGCAATATTAATTATTTTAAAGGAAGTTGTAACATTAGGATAAAACCAAATTTGTAATCAAACTGTCATTTAAAAAAAAAAAACTGGACAAGTATGCTAATAAATTATAATATAATAAAAGAAATAACTTCTATTTTGGCATATAGTCATTCTTTTAGTCCTGATCTTTTTGTTCAAATTCGTAAGAGCAAGGTTTTTATGCAATATGGATTGCAAGAAATTTTATGCAATCCACTACGTGCTAGTTAAAAAAACCATCTACAAGTATTATTTAAGGGACAAAGTGTGTGTATATATAGATAAAATAATAAAGATTATAATAAAAAAAGAAATATTTATGTTTAATATGGATAGCAAATGGAACTAACAATATTGATTTTTATAATTTAATTTTTGTACATAATGACATACATTAACAAAATAAACAATTATACTCTTAGTAAAGATATTGATCTTAAGTTTTTTTTTCTTTAGAGAGTTTCAACCTATGACATCCGCTTCTAATGATAGCTCTTTATCATTAGACCAAGACACTAATAAGTTTTTGGTGTAGGCGGGGATTGAACCAAAGATCTTTTATACAACCATCAGAGACTTTACCAGTTGAGCTAACTGGAACTCACTTGTATTGATCTTAAGTTTAGTTACAGTATTTGTGTTATAAGTATTGTAGGGTCAGATTCTGCAGCCCAAGCCCAAGAAGATGTGGATTTGGAGCCCACTGAACCCAAAACAATAAATTTGTAGAGAGTGGGTGAAAGAGCTAGGCTAATAATGAAAATAACAGTATTAAGCGGCTATGATGACAGGAAGATTTGAACTAATACGTGCTCGGACAGAGGTGAATGTCTCGTCCGAGGAGATGATTTTCATTGATGGACTTAGGTTACAAATATTGGAGCTACAGTAAAATAATATGCTCTTCTCTCTCTTAATTTTCCATCCCTTATCAGAGGCCTCTCTCTCTCTTATATAGTGCTGCCTTTCTACATCTCCACCGTCCACTTGTTCATCATCTGGGCGCCCACTTGAGTGCATGTCCCATCACACTCCCCCTTTAGCCCTGTCTGAGTGGCGGTAGCTGAGGATGCACTGTTCAGGGGTCTTCTCCACATAAATGCGGCCAGGAGGGTAGGTGCAGTGCATTAAATGCGGTGGTTGAAGTTTGTCTCCTTGATATTTCTCTGTTCCTGTTACCTTCTTGTGTGTCCGAGGCCTCCTTTCTCCCTTAACACGTATCGAACAGATCGCTTGACACGTGTCGGACCAAAAACCCCGTCGGGTCCGAGGGTATCGCCCTCCTCGGACATATGAACATCTCTTCGGACAGTGCATGTACTCATCTCCGGACATTTCCCTTTCACATGGGCTTCTGACAGGGTGTCTTGGTCCCCTCGGATGAACAGTGGTCCTCGGATAGGGCCTTGGGCCCAATGCGCCAGGTTGGGCTTTTCTCCCCCACAATAGCCCCTCAAAATTGCAGTTTTCCCTCGCACCCGAGGAGAAAAAGTGGGATTTTGACTTGCCACGGAGCAAAAGCCTGGGAACACGCACAACCGAGCTGGCACGTGCGTAAACGTGGGAACAGACGCCTCATTAATGCCACTGCGGTTTCCTTATTCCCAAGGCGCTGCATTAACTGCACCAGGTGACGTGTCGTCCTTCGCATCCAATGGTGGCTGATTGATCACACGGCTGTGGTTTTTCTTCAGGATTTGGACGGGAGTGCCCCTGACCCTTCGCTTGACCCTGTATAAAGCTTCAGAGGAAATCATTCCTTCCTCACTTTGCAAATCTTCAGACGCTCCAGCAAGAACAGTCGCGCCACTCCATCCGCATCTCTCCGTCCGAATCTCTCAGTCGCCGGTGCCAATCTTACTCAGAACCTTCACGAGTCCTCCTACGAGCCTGCGATCGCTTCTCCGGTCTAGCCCTTGTAAGTCATCGCCCACCGAATCCTTTAGTTTTCTCTTCGGCCAGTCACTCCGTTTAACCACCATGGGAAAACTCGAGTACATGATGGATAGCCCTGAGCAAGTAGAGGCGTTTAGGACCACGTATCGCATACCCCCTAACGTGGGTGTGAGGTATTGCCCCCCAGAAAAAATACTAACAGACCCGGAGATGGGAGAGGTGGTTATCCCCCTCATCGCCTTCAAAGAAGGGGGAATGACAATCCCCATGGGCCCCATCACCGCCAATTACCTTCGGAACCATAGGCTTACTCCCTGGCAGTGCGCGCCCAATATGTTTAGGATCCTATGAGCGATTGAGGACCTTGAGCGTCACTTGGGGCTGGGACTCACCTGGCTTGATGTGGTACATATGTACGAGTGCCATAGCCAGCAAGATGCTGGGTACTACTTAAAATCCTGGTCGGACGTCGTCAGGCTCATTTCCTGCCTTCCCAAATCCAACAAAGGGATGAAAGACGACTATGTGATCGTCTCGGGTGCCTGGCGTGACGGCCCTGGTTGCCCAACCAAGCATGGGAAGCCAGGTGTGACATGTAGATTTAGGCGCGCTGACCATAGGCTTAGGGCTCCCATCTTTTAACTGTCTTTGATTTCTCTTCGGTCACCGTTTCTGAGCTTCTAACCATTTTGTTTTTACTTGCAACAGATAAGAGACATGTTTCTCCTCGGATCAACCTAACGAATGTTGCTGCCCTTAATTTCCTTTTAAGGTCAGAGATCTTCGTGAGCGAGGACGGGAAACTACGATCTGCTCCTCTTATTCTCGGATATCAAGGGAAGCCAAAGGGTTTTCAACCAGTCGGCAACGCAATCGTCCAGGGAGACTATCGTCTTGCGCGCATCGACGTTGGTCGGAAGGGCTTTTTGGCGCCAGACGATCTTGAACCTGTACCCCGTCCAATTCCCCGGGCTGCACCTCCCCTTGTCCAACCGCTCCAGCAAATTCCCTTAGGACAAGAGATTGAAGGTGAGGGGGCTGGCTCTTCCACTTCCTCGCTTGAAGAACAAATTGACGAATTTCAGTTTGAGGGAGAAGCTTCAAGGGTAAACCAGGTGGTAGAAATCTCAGACGCCGAGGAAGAAACCTGCGAGCAGTCAGGCGCCCAACTTAATCTGTTAGCCACTCATTTAGAAGACTCCTCGGACGAAGATATGGATCTGAGGAACTTGATGAAGGGGAGGGGCAAAAAGTCCGACCCGAAAGATGTTGGGACATCTAAAACAGTGGTGACACTTCCACCGGCGCCTACCCAAATCCCTGATCCAAGCTTGAAACCCACACTAAAACTGCAGAAGAAGAGACCCCACACTGAGGTTGAGGAAAAACAGGTGCCACCAACCAAGGGGGCCAAGCAGCAAAAGGTGGCACAGGACAACCGAAGTCGCAGGGCTCCGTCTACTGAAAGCCGAGACGAGGGCACGGTGGCAGAGGTGCGCCGAGGAGGAGGGGGACCGCGGGTTTGGTCTCCAAAATTGGAGTTGGAGGGCGCTCCAATCCTCTGGGAGACCTCCCTCAGGAATTATGATGGAGGGAGGGCCGGCTACGTTGCTGAGGCCCTACAGCAACCACTCCTCCTCCCTCATGACATGGAGTCCTTCAGGCGCTTCAACCAGGCGGAGCTCTTTCGATCTCTCAAGAGGGATTTAGCCATCGTAAGTAACCTCCATCCGATTAGCTAACTCACTAATTTTTGCCTCTCCCATTTTTCTGCGTTTGACCTTTAGAGTTTCCATCATGCATGTCACTCAGCAGATTTACGTAGCCGAGGAGTGGGACAAGAAGAATCGCCTTGAAACCCAGGCGGCGTTCTGCTCCCGAGACGAGGCGGAGAAATCTCTGGGCCAACTGAAGGACGATTATACCCGTCTGTCCGGGGAGCTCGCGGAGATGACCAGCCAGAAGAAAAGCCTTGACGCTGGGATAAAGAACGTTGAAAAGCAGGTTGAGGACCAGCGTAAGTTGCTAAAGGCGGCAGAGGCCAATCTGAAGACCGAGAGGGAACTGGTAAACGGGCTAAGGGATGAACTCCGAAGAGCTAAAGACAGCGTCCGATATGCCGAGGAGAAAACCCAGTTGGCTCAGGAGGCGACCGAGGCTGAAAAGAAAACAGCTTACCAGCTGGGGGTAGAGACAGCCACGTCCCAGCTTCTAGAGCAGTTCGCCTCGGTCAGCCGAGATTACTGCAACATAAGTTGGGGCAAAGCCCTGGATGCAGCTGGAGTTCCTGCCGACTCGGAGCTGAGGCTGCCTGGGAGTGTATACTACGACCCTGATATCCGAGAGCTCCCAGGAACTGACCCCCCTCCTGCTCCACAGCTTCCAGAGGCTTCGGAGCCAATTTTGGTCAGCCATGCCCCTCCACTCGCTCTTGGTGCAGGCAAGGAAACTGGTCAGCCCAGCGGCGAGGATAAGCCAGCTGAACCAGCCAAAGATAAAGGCCAAGGGTCGGGCGAAGAGAAAATTCCTTCTGAGCCCAAGGACCGAGCCCCTGACGCAACTGCTCGGATAGGCCAGGCTGCTGACCCCGTGCTCCCTTCGGCGAAAGAATAGACGTATAGGGCTTTTACTTTTTTGCACCTGTGTTTTCTTTTGTCTTATCCGAAGAATTGTAAACTATCTTCTTATTAATGGAATAGATTTTCATTTGTCTACGATGTCTTTAAATACATGCCTTATCAACTATTATTGTCATATACAACTGTGCATTGCACTTGTAACCAAATAATGCAAATAAATCTATTTGACGCATCATGTTTATGGTGTAAGTAACCAAGATTAATATTGAAAAGGATAGGCCTAGCCAGAGTTAATGATGATTTGCATGTCTTTTCAAGTTAAACATAAGTTACTATTCCTCGGCTTCATACTAAGCACAACTAGGGGAAGCATTTATAAATCAGAAACAACTTAAACGCGATTAAGAGTTTTAGCACTAACCTGTCGCTTGGTTCAAGGATTATAGAATTCGAATGTACTCGAGTGTTAACTAACCCTAGTCATCTGGTCCGAGGACTGCAGGCATGACTGGATTTAAGTTTAAACACGGACCGCACCGGAGTGTTAACTAACCCTAGTCATCTGGTCCGAGGACTACAGGCATGACTGGATTTAAGTTTAAACACTATAGAACCGTAGCTGAGTGCTAACTAACCCAAATCATCTGGTCCGAGGACTACAGGCATGATTGGATTTAAGTTTAAACACTATAGAACCGTAACTGAGTGCTAACTAACCCAAATCATCTGGTCCGAGGACTACAGGCATGATTGGATTTAAGTTTAAACACTATAGAACCGTAACTGAGTGCTAACTAACCCAAATCATCTGGTCCGAGGACTACAGGCATGATTGGATTTAAGTTTAAACACTATAGAACCGTAACTGAGTGCTAACTAACCCAAATCATCTGGTCCGAGGACTACAGGCATGATTGGATTTAAGTTTAAACACTAGAACCGTAACTGAGTGCTAACTAACCCAAATCATCTGGCCCGAGGACTACAGGCATGATTGGATTTAAGTTTAAGCACTTGAGCTAACGGTGTTAACTAACCCTAATCATCTGGTCCGAGGACTACAGGCATGATTGGATTTAAGTTTAAACACCTAAGCTGGTGGCGAATGAGTGTTAACTAACCCTAATCATCTGGTCCGAGGACTACAGGCATGATTGGATTTAAGTTTACACACTTAAGAGAAAGCGGTGAATGAGTGTTAACTAACCCTAATCATCTGGTCCGAGGACTACAGGCATGATTGGATTTAAGTTTAAACACTTGAGCTAACTTTACGCAGCGAATTGGTATATCAATTGAAGAGAAGACTTGACTAATAGAAGTACCTCTTGAGGTTATTTACATTCCAAGGGCGAAGGATTACATGACTATCCAAGTCTTCCAAGAAATACGCTCCAATACCAGCGCCTGAAGTGATACGATATGGTCCTTCCCAATTGGGTCCTAATTTTCCCCAAGCTGGGTTCTTCGCGGTGCCCACAACTTTCCTCAGCACCAGATCACCGGGCTCTAAAGGCCTCAGCTTCACGTTAGCGTCGTAGCCTTGTCTGAGCTTTTGTTGGTAGTGTGCCAGCCGAACCATTGCATTTTCTCTTCTTTCCTCAATCAAGTCTAAGCTCCTCTGTAGCTGCTCGTCGTTGTCGGCTGGACTGAATGAGCTAGTTCTTAGTGTGGGGAACCCTGTTTCCAGAGGAATAACAGCTTCAGCCCCATAGGTCATCGAGAAGGGGGTCTCTCCAATGGACCGGCGGGGCGTAGTTCTGTAAGCCCAAAGCACATGTGGCAACTCTTCTACCCATTTGCCCTTTGCATCATCTAGCCTCTTCTTTAAGCCGTTCAGTATGACCTTATTGGAAGCTTCTGCTTGGCCATTACCCTGGGGATAGGCCGGAGTGGAGTATCTGTTCGTAATTCCCAGCTCACTGCAGTAATTCCTGAATGCCTTGCTGTCGAACTGTAAACCGTTGTCCGAGATGAGGGTGTGAGGAACTCCAAACCGTGTGACAATGTTCTTCCACACGAACTTTTGCACATCAATGTCTCTGATATTGGCTAGTGGCTCAGCTTCAACCCACTTGGTGAAATAGTCTGTTCCGACCAGGAGGTACTTCTTGTTTCCTGCGGCTTTGGGGAAAGGGCCCACAATGTCCAAGCCCCATTGAGCGAAGGGCCATGGGCTAGATAGGGGATTAAGGTTTCCCCCTGGCTGGTGAATGTTCGGAGCGAAGCGCTGACATTGATCGCACTTTTTGACGTACTCGTGTGCCTCCTTCTGCATGTTAGGCCACCAATAGCCTTGGGTGAGGGCTCGGTGAACCAAGGACCTGCCTCCAGTGTGGCTCCCACAGATTCCTTCGTGCAGCTCTTCTAGCAGTGTCTCAGTCGCCTCGGGATGTACGCATAACAAATATGGTCCCGAATAGGAGCGTTTGTATAGTTTCTGGTCTTCGGACAGCCAGAACTTAGTCACCTTCCTCCGAACTTTATCGGCTTCAGCCTTCTCTTCAGGCAATATATCTTCTTTGATAAATTTGATTAACGGGTCCATCCAGCACGGCCCGGCCCTGATCTGGTGAACCTGGACTCCCCCTGACCTCGTCTCTGTAGGCCTGTGCAGGTCCTCGACGAGGATGACCCTCGGCAAGTCCTGTGCCGAAGAGGTGGCTAGCGTGGCCAAGGAGTCGGCATGTGAATTGCCACTCCTGGGGATGTGCAGCAAACTGAAAAATTCGAACTCTGATTGCAGGTGTTTAACACGACCTAAGTATCCCTGCATTCTTTCGTCCTTTGCCTCGAACTCGCCTTGTACTTGACCTACTACCAGTCTTGAGTCCGAGAACAGCTCCACGGACTTCCCACCCATTCTACGAACCATAGTCATCCCCATCAGTAGGGCCTCATACTCTGCTTCATTATTCGTTGCCGAGAAGTCCAACCTTAGCGATTTCTCGATAATGATTTTCTCGGGGGATATCAATACCAGCCCAACTCCAGAGCCTCTTTGGTTTGCCGCGCCATCGACATACACTTCCCAATGGGAGGGATTCTGTTGGGAGACCATGCCAACTGATTTTTCATCCATGCCCGACGTGGGCTTCACCTCTTCTAGCTGGGGCTCCGTGAACTCAGCCACCAAATCTGCGAGGACCTGTCCCTTGACCGATGTGCGGGGCATATATCTTATATCGAAAGCCCCTAAGATTGTACCCCACTTGGCAATCCGACCAGTGTAATCGGCACTTCGGAGTATAGCTTTGAGCGGGAGTTGTGTGAGAACGATCACCGTGTGGGCTTGGAAGTAGTGAGGTAGCTTCCGTGTGCCAAGCACTACTGCTAAGATGGCCTTCTCCAGTGGCAAGTAACGAATCTCAGCCTCATGCAGCGACTTGCTTACGTAATAGACGGGCCTTTGTACACCAGAGTCTGACCGTAACAACACCAGGCTCACCGCATAGGGAGCTACAGCGATGTAGGCGAAGAGTACCTCGTCTGGCTCAGGACTGGACATGATTGGTGGCCGAGACAGGTAATCCTTGAGTTGCTGGAACGCCAAAGCACATTCCTCAGTCCACTCGAATCCCTTCCACTTGTTGAGCAGAGAGAAAAAGGGCCGACACCTGTCTGCTGATCTTGAGATGAAACGATTGAGGGCAGCAGTCATTCCGGTCAGTTTTTGAACTTCCTTGGGATTCCGAGGAGCTCGGAGGTTGTTGATGGCCTTTATCTGGTCGGGGTTGACCTCAATTCCTCTGTGGGTGACCATGTATCCCAAGAACTTTCCAGACCCTACCCCAAACGAGCACTTAGAGGCGTTTAGTCGTAGCTTGTATTTCCGTAGAACCTCAAAAGTACTTTCAAGGTCTTTCACATGCTCGGCTATAACTTTGCTCTTCACCACCATGTCATCTATGTAAATCTCAATGTTCTTGCCCAGCTGTGGCTCGAACATCCTTGTCATCATCCTCTGGTAGGTAGCTCCCGCGTTCTTCAGGCCGAACGGCATCACTTTATAGTGGTAGTTGCCAATAGGGGTGACAAAAGCAGTTTTCTTCTGGTCCTCCAGGGCTAATGGTATCTGGTGGTAGCCTTGGAAGGCGTCCAGGAAGCTCATCCGAGGGTGGCCGACAGTGGCATCAACCAGCTGATCGATTTTCGGCATAGGGAACGGGTCTTTGGGGCATGCCCTATTTAGATCCGTGAAGTCAACGCATACTCGCCACTTCCCACTCTTCTTCTTCACCACCACGGTATTCGCTAACCATTCGGGATAAAAAACCTCTTTGATAGCCCCAGCTGCTTTGAGTTTCGCCACCTCGTCCCTCACTGCATCAGCATGCTCCTTGGACGGGCGCCGAATAGGTTGCTGCTTGGGGGTGACCAGTGGATTCACCTTCAAATGATGGCATATGAACTCCGGATCCACCCCTGGGGCCTCGTAAGCACTCCAGGCAAACACGTCGAGATTTTGCTTGAGGAACTCTACCAGCTCCTCCTTCTCTTGAAGAGGCAGCTGGGATCCGACTTGAAAAAACCTGTCAGGATCATCTCCAATGATCACTTTCGTCAGATCCTCACACCGAACGCTTTCATCTGGTTCTTCAAAGGGCAATCCCCGGGGCTGTAGTTGCTATAAATTCCTTCCAGCCACGTCCGAGGACTCGGCCGGGGCCTCATGCTGAATGGCGGCTACCAGGCACTGTCTAGCAACAGACTGGTCTCCTCGGATTTCATGTATCTGTCCTTCTGATGGATATTTGACCTTCTGGTGCAAAGTAGAGGGGACAGCCCCAAGTGCGTGAATCCAAGGTCTGCCTACGAGCGCCGTGTAGGGCGAATATGCGTCCACGACGATAAAGTCCAACTCCACAACCTCGGAGCCGGACTGCACAGGCAAGCGTATCCGGCCTTTCGGGATGACAGGCCTTCCTTCAAAGGTGAATAGGGGGGAATCGTACGGCGTCAGGTCCTGGGGTTTTAAGCCTAGCCCCTTGTAGAGGTCCGGGTACATTATCTCCACGGCACTGCCCTGGTCCACCATCACCCTCTTTACATCGTACCCTCCTATTCTGAGGGTGATGACTAGTGCATCATTGGATGGTGCCGATCATGTCCTCGTCCGAGAATCCCATAACCAGCGGGGCACCAGACCTAGCTCTCTTCGGTCCTCGGCTCGACTCCCCTGCGGGTGGTCGGCCTACTGACATAACTTTCAAAGGCCAGGATCCTGTTCTCCCCGGCGCTGCGAAGACGACGTTTATAGTCCCAAGCGGCGGCTTTGAGGGGTCGTCCCTGCGTGGCCCCGGGCCTGTCTGCCCTCGGCCGCTGGAGGGGTGCAGAAGGTGCTTCAGTTTACCGTCGCAAACTAGTTGGTCCATGTGATCCCACAGGCTCCTACAGTCCTCCGTGTTATGCCCGTGGTCTTGGTGGTATTGGCAGTAGAGATTATGGTTGCGTTTCTCGGGGTTTCCTATCATCTTGTTCGGCCATCTGAAGTACGATTCGTTCTTAATTTTTTCCAGGACTTGATGTATTGGCTCTTTGAACACGGTGTTGACCGATTGAGGATTCGTCGATCCTGATTGTCCGGCAAAATCCCTCCGCGGTTTATTGTAATTGTACCGGTCCGACCGCGAATCTCTCCTTTCCTGAGGGATAATCTTATCCTTTCCCTTGCCCTGCTGCTGATCTTCTTCAACCCTCTTATACTTCTCTATGCGGTCCATCAGTTGTCGCACGTTTGTGACTGGTTTACCAGATAGGGATCCCCTCAAACCGTGGTCAGTAGGGAGGCCGAGCTTGAACGTGCTGAGGGCCATTGCATCGTTGTTGCCCTCCACCTCATTGAACATCTCCCAATATCTGTCTGAATACGCCTTCAAGGACTCGCCTTCCTGCATGGACAAGGATAGCAGGGAAGAGAGAGGCCTGGACACTCTTCGGCACGTAACGAAACGGGAGCCGAACGCCTGAGTGAGCTCCTTGAAGGAGTTGATGGAGCCCGCCTTCAAACCATCAAACCATCTCATAGCAACGGGCCCAAGACTGGAAGGGAAAACCTTGCACATCAGAGCTTCATCTCTGGAGTAGACAGCCATCCTCTGGTTAAAATGACTCACGTGCTCCACGGGGTCAGTTTTACCGTTGTAGACGGTGAACGTTGGCTGATTAAAACGCCGAGGGAGTCTGGCCTCCTCTATCCTGCGCGTGAAGGGTGATCTAGATATCTGGTTCAGAGCCCTGTTCATGGCATCGTTCTCCACGTCCTCGCGTGATGGGCTCCTACGCTCCCTTTTACGATGAGATTCCTCTACATAGGTGTAGGACTCGCTAGCTGGTGTCTTAGACTTATGTTGATAGGAGACGTCCTGCTCGTCATCAAGATCATCTTCAGAGTACGAGGAAGCCCGCTTCCTCTTCGCGTGTCGCAACTCCCTCTTTAGTTTTTCCACCTCCAGTTGTAAGTCACGGTTCTTCTCTGCATGGGACATGTGACTCCCGCTCTGTGATTGGCTCTGGCTAAGGCGCATAGTGTGTACACTGCCCTCACGGTTTTGTCTCCTCTCTAAGTTGCCAAAACGGTCCACGTGTTGGGATGCCCTGGATTCTGCTTGTTGTTCACCTTGCTCTGCCATTGTCAACTGTTGTTTTCACTCTTGCACAAGCTCTCCCCACAGACGGCGCCAATTGTAGGGTCAGATTCTGCAGCCCAAGCCCAAGAAGATGTGGATTTGGAGCCCACTGAACCCAAAACAATAAATTTGTAGAGAGTGGGTGAAAGAGCTAGGCTAATAATGAAAATAACAGTATTAAGCGGCTATGATGACAGGAAGATTTGAACTAATACGTGCTCGGACAGAGGTGAATGTCTCGTCCGAGGAGATGATTTTCATTGATGGACTTAGGTTACAAATATTGGAGCTACAGTAAAATAATATGCTCTTCTCTCTCTTAATTTTCCATCCCTTATCAGAGGCCTCTCTCTCTCTTATATAGTGCTGCCTTTCTACATCTCCACCGTCCACTTGTTCACCATCTGGGCGCCCACTTGAGTGCATGTCCCATCACACTCCCCCTTTAGCCCTGTTTGAGTGGCGGTAGCTGAGGATGCACTGTTCAGGGGTCTTCTCCACATAAATGCGGCCAGGAGGGTAGGTGCAGTGCATTAAATGCGGTGGTTGAAGTCTGTCTCCTTGATATTTCTCTGTTCCTGTTACCTTCTTGTGTGTCCGAGGCCTCCTTTCTCCCTTAACACGTATCGAACAGATCGCTTGACACGTGTCGGACCAAAAACCCCGTCGGGTCCGAGGGTATCGCCCTCCTCGGACATATGAACATCTCCTCGGACAGTGCATGTACTCATCTCCGGACATTTCCCTTTCACATGGGCTTCTGACAGGGTGTCTTGGTCCCCTCGGATGAACAGTGGTCCTCGGATAGGGCCTTGGGCCCAATGCGCCAGGTTGGGCTTTTCTCCCCCACAAGTATAATATAGAAAACGTTCAATACGTGTTTTATACATTTAATTATTAAAAAAAAAGCATGTATTTTTTTGAATATTTTTGTTTCATATGGTAAATGGGATTTTTCTTTTTATTTATTTATTTTTAAATGACACATACATACAATATACGGTATAATAAATTTATTTTACTATGTAAAATCCAAGTGCCACACCTATACATAAACTGACTAATTTTTATCAAGTTGCCAAATTATGACTGAATTTGCCAATTGGGGCATTCTAAATAAAATTAGCATAATAATAATTCTTCAACCAATATTTCAAATATAAAGCCAAATATATATTTTAAAAGAAATATTATGCCGCAGAAGATGTTTATCGTTGTAGGCTTGTAGCTGAAATGCCACCAGTCCTGGTAGTCAGCTCGTATATAGGGTGCATCCCACCCAAGAATCATTATAGAAGGAAAATGATGCAGCAAAATGTGCTCAATCCACTGCCATGTAGCCCTTAGTGTCGGAGACTTACAAGTTATAACTTCGCCCTTAGTGTTGAAGACTTACAAGTTATAACTTCCTTTGAACAATTCCTTTTTGTGATGATGGAACATTTCTGTTGTCCTTAGAAAGGCCCATTTTTTGTAGCGCTCAAACTTAGCCCAATGAGACTTTCTTTTGCCCTTCTCTTTTATTTGTGTTTTTTTTTTATGATATTAACTTCTTTTTTTTAATAAATTAGTATTTAATAAGAAAATGAAAAAACCAAAAACAAAAAGGACAGCTTTATAGTCAACCCATAAGAAGAAAGGGGGGGGGGGGGGGGGGGGGGGGGAAGACACTACACCAAGTAGCATTTAGCAGTTGCTCCTTTTTTTTCAAAATGATATCTGAGATTAGTATTTTTATTCATTTTAAAGCAATATGCTTTGAAATTATATACCAAGTAAAAAAAAAATTCTTTTGGTGGTGAATTAGCGTGATGACTACGATTTTCCATGAGCTATAGTGCTATACCAGTGAACCATTACGAAAATCTTTAAATCTCAATAAGAATAAACATTTGCATTTATATCTTTGGATGCAAAGGCAGGGGTTACCTAGTCACTAGGCAGAGAGATATCTGTAATATGGATAGGTGATCATCTAATTCAACAACATTGGTAAATGAACTTAAATCTAAGCCGGTTGAAGGAGGGGAAATAGAACTCGAATCTTGAAGATTAGGGCCATCTACTTGACTGCTCATCAAACGAGAGCAATAATCCTTGTGGTGTTGCAGAAAGTGTTGGTTCTTATCCTGCTTATAGTAATGAGATGACCAACAATCGAATGAGGATGATTTTTAGGTTAAGCGGGAACAATCCTAACTAGCATTGATCACTGTGACAACTACGAGAAGAAATATGAGGGGGAAGACTGTTTGCAAAATGCATAATTAGTAAAACTAACTAGAACCTAACGGGGTGTATTTGTTTGCTAAGTAGAGTGCTATAGATTAGACAATTCATCATTTGTGCTAGCAATCATTTGAATACTTCACATAGCTTTACATATAACTCAGCTGCTGCCATCAGGCTTGAGATCCATTACCCCCTTGAATCTCACCCTTCTGATCTTGATCATCCCCTTCTGTCCGAACATCTGCTTTCATATGATCAAAGGCTCCGGAAT
This sequence comes from Quercus aquifolioides, assembly GCA_019022515.1. NCBI lineage: Eukaryota > Viridiplantae > Streptophyta > Magnoliopsida > Fagales > Fagaceae > Quercus > Quercus aquifolioides. The sequence continues at coordinate 31,178,358 of CM032329.1, forward strand.
CCGTATTTTCACTGTGAATATAATTTAGTAATCTTTCATAAATTCCAGTTGAGAAATGAACATGTTCTCTAAGTAACCTCAAGATCTCCTCCGCCACTTCCACCTCCCCATTCCCTTTCAAGTAGTCAAGACATGCAGCCAAAGTAAAACGGTTGGGCATCCATCCTGGCTGACTTGCCAAGATTGCTTTCTTCATTGTTTCCACTGCCTTTTCCATCTGACCATGTACATGATATCCAGTTGCAAGTCGACCCCATTTGGTTGATTCTGTCTCCTTCCCACACTCTATAAGCCTGTTCATATATGCTTCAGCCTTTTCAAGAAGACCCTTCCTGCAATAAGCAGAGATCAGCAGATGCGGAATCCGAGAGTCAAAGAATGTATTCTCAGATTCCCACTCTTCCAAGATCTTCTCAGCACCATCAATGTCATCTAGCTTCAGTAATGAGCTTATCATACAAAGATAGCCAGAGTTGTAGAATCTCCCCATATTTTTGTACAAATTCCAAATATGGTAAAGCCCGTCTTTATTTTGAATAGCAGTGTATTGAGTAAGGAAGATTTCATAAGCACTCTTCCTTGTTTTATTGCTAACGAGTTGCTCTGCTTTCTTCAGCATCTCCAAAGTCTTTTCATGTAGGCCAGCTTTCAAGTAGCCATTTGCTGCAACAACATAAGAATTCCAATCGATGGTGATTAGAGGATCAGCTTCCATCTTTGTTAGAAGCCTCTCCATTTCCTTGATGTCAGACATGGCTACATAAGCATTCAACCTGATATTAAATGTAAACATATCCCAATCAATGCCCTTCTCTTCCATCTCTTGCGTTAGAATGTGTAATTTCTCAGTTTTACCCATCCGAGAATAGAGGTTTAACATAACGTTAAAAGACAGAGATGTTTTCAGAAAACCTAGCTCCCTCATTTTCTGCATGGTGGCCTCTGCTTTATCCAAAGATTTATTTTCTGCATAGCAATTTAAAAGAGCACCATATACCTGATAGACTCTTAAAGTGTTTGGGATGCTATCAAAATACTTCTCTGCTTCTTCTAGGCCATGAACTTTTGAGATCAAATCTAGTCGAATTGCAGTTTCTCCAGGAGACAGGTCATGGTGCCTTTGGTCACTGACCCATTCAAATATCTGACACAAAACAAGATTCGGGAGCATCAATATGAAGACTATGATCATATTATACCAAACTAGGATAATTTGAGTAGAAAATCACTTTCCTATACAATTTTTCTGCCAACTAACTTGTTTAACCATGGAAAAAAACAGCACACACAAAGGGGTGGCAAATGTTCATAATGGAAACCAATTTCCAATTAGCAATACTCAACTTATGAAATTTTTGTAAAATGACATTAACTTTGTGAAACTTTATTACTTATAAAAAAAAAAAAAAATTGTCAGACTCACAGTGCCAAGTAGCAGAAATATGAGAGTAAATAATTGGAGAAGGGAAAACAGAGATTATGTCAGCAATCATTAAGTCAATGGTGGAAGTTAATAATGCGTCAGTGTTTTAGTATAGGCATGTCTGGACATATGAAATAAGTTAGAGTTTAAGTCGTATAAGACCTGATAGATGTTATAAACCACAGTTTTTCCATCTGACTTTCTTTGTTCAGTTTTCTATAAGAAGATGTTGCTTTTACATCAATGCATTATTTTCCAAGGTTCAGCGTTTTGCCAAATATTGCAATAAAGTCTACAATATGGCAATATCATCCAAACTTAACCCAACTATTTTAGATTTTGTTACACTAATCCTTCTCTTAAACTAATTTAAGAGTTCTATATTTAGGGCCTGTTGAAATCAGGAAACCAACAAATGGCTCTCGTTTTATCTTCAACTTTTTAGATCATTAAACAGCTTTATATTAAAAAAAAAAGCATAAAAAAATATTGAAAATCTATTTCAAGTTAAATATATAAAATTTTCATAATTAATGTAGGTGGTTACATAAAGCTTAGTAAAAATTTGCAATGGCAACAATGTGGTTATAGTAATAATGCTGCTGCTAGTGATGGTGCAAGTGGTAGCAATTAGTAAAGATTGGCAGTAGTAGTAACTGAAAGGTAATGATAGTAACCACATTTGAATTTCTTAAACCCATCAGTGTATTTGTGATTTTAACATAAACTCCTTCTGCATGCCACTTTGTTATCCCTTCTTTCCAATATTCAAAAGACATAATTTCATGTTTCTTGATTTTCCCAGAATCTGGAAATTGTTTCACAAATCAACAGACCAAAAACATGCCTATAAAACACACCCACCCGCATTATACAAAGAATTCTAAAAGCCCATAAAATCTTTACTCAGTGAGCCTTAAAAATAAGTTTCATTTTCTTCATCCCATAAGTTTTTTTTTTTTGATAAGTTAAAAACATCATGGAAACGCAGGTATTGAACCCCATACCTCTAGCTTATACTACACATATACAAATATAAAATACAAGTCAAAATTTTGGCTAATGGCTCCTCTATCATACATTCATCACTTCATTTACAACCTATTATGCATACATTTTGAACCAAATTCACATACCCATTTACAAAATACATAGTTATATTCATATAGACAATCGTACATACATTCACATGTATGTATTTATATATAGAAAGAAATTTAGATTTGAGGGAAATGAAACCTGAAGAGCTTGTGAGTAGCGACGGAATTTGCGAAGCTGTTTGATCATCATTAAAATATCAGATTGTTGGACTTGTCGTCCTTCTTCGAGCCATTGGTCGATGACTCGAATGATCGAAACCTTAGGGTCTCCGGCCCGCGATACCCGGCTGTACAGAGAGTCGATTGGGGGTGAAGGTCTTGCTAGGGTTCTTGTGGAGTAGAAGAACACACCCAAAACCCTTGAAATGCCATAGCCACGCCATGGATTTGAGCTAAGAAGCTTCATTATTAGGACTTTAGGAGTGATTTTGTGGGTTGGTCAATGATACAGAGAGAAAATGGGCTTGAGTATTTGAAACCTTTATACTGGGTTTGAGTCTTTGAGACAGGGTTTAAGGGATTTTTTTTTTTTTTTTTTTTTTGAGAGGTTAGGGTTTAAGGCTTTTTTAATGGGCTATTTTGGTGAAGCCCATGGATTTTTAATTGGTTGGCATTTTGAAAAATTTTAATGAAATATCAAATACGTATCCCAATTGTTGATAAAATGAAAAAGTTTTGTCTAAGTTTAGTACATAATTCAGGAATTTTCTTTTTTTGTAGAGCTTGATTTGGAACATATAAATGTTAATTTGTGTATTTTTAAAATATATGGAACTCAATACAATGTGGAGTTCTACTTTCTTGTAAGAGAGAGCTTAGCGGCATAATTTTTACAACTCTAATATGATCCAATGCAAGTAATAAATAAAAAACTAATTGGTTCATATAAAAGCAATTGTTCATCACTTACCATTGACCATTTCAACAAGGTGTGACTTGAATTGACTCATGAACCCAACCCTCCACTCTAAAATCCAAATGCCATCCTAATGCATTAGAATGTGCTTTATAATTTGTTCGAATCATATACATGAAGAATCATAAAGGATGTTATTGATGGACTATCACTCGAACCCTCAATCCATATGCCTATATATATGAGAAATAAGATTATTAAAATAGGGGAAAAATTGTATTTTTTTTTTTTTTTGTCTTAAAAATTACATCTGTTTGATCTTGGTCCCATATTTTAAAAACATTTGATTTTAAAACTTTAAAATTTTAAAATGTAGCAATTTTCAATTTTGTCCCTCTGTCTATTTCTTGATCATAATAGAATGTTTAGACATCTTATATGAAGGAACTAAAATCATATCAACTTTCATATTTTAAGGGGCAAAAAATGAAAGCAAAAGATGTATGAAAATTAAACAAAGGGATAAAATTGCTCCCTTTTTTCAATTTAAAGAATTTAATCAGAACCTTTTAAATTAAGGAGCCAAAATTAAACAAGATCCCATATTTGAGGGGCCTTATTTTTTATTTATTTATTTATTTTTATAAATACATACACGTGTATATGGTCTAACCAAACAAACAAGTTCAGGGGAGAAAAGCAAACAACATCTTTAATTAGAATATCCAACTGAAATTCTTAAACTTTTGGTGTTTTCGTAAGAGAGCAGAGATCAGATAATTTTAAAGAGCATCTGCAAATCTAAATAAAAGTACTACTACTAGAAGATATACAATAGTATCAAGAATAATTGAGCAACATCACTTGGCAGAGGTTTAATCTAAAGATAAATTATGGTCTTTATGGCTAAGGTTCAAGATTTTTCCTTCAATTTCAGCATCCTCTTTGTAAATGTTCTGTTAAGTCCTGTCCTAAACGAGCTCCCAGTCTGAATTTAGAGAGTAGAGACACCATCATCCAGTTCTCTATGGGAAAAACTCCTGTAGCATAAAAGCATAGGATGAGAACTCATCTATAAGCAGAGACCATGCTACAATACATAACAAAGTTTTATGGTTTTATCATACATTGATGAAAGTCCAAGATACTAGGACTTGTGATGGATAATAAAGATCAGAGTAAATTACATTTTAAACCCTATAGTCTCAAAAGTAACAAATTAAATCCTGAGATTTGGCAAGGTAACAAATTAAACTTCAAGCACAACGAGATTCCACTTAAATGGGTAGAGGTTTTATTGTTACTTTTTGAAACCTCAGGGTTTAACATGTTACTTTCGAATCTATAGGATTTAATTTGTTACATCCCTGAACTATAGGGTTTAAAATGTAATTTTTCCCAAAGAGATTCAAAATCTATGAGATCAATTCCTCATCTCCGACCATACCTTTATGATTTCTTAGTGCAAATGAAAGATCCAGCCAACAAAAGGTCGAATGTAAAATGGCATCCAGAGTTGAATTTTGATGGATCACAGTAAGTTCAAGGTCCCTTGAACCAGCTATAACCTTTTAGAGCTCACATTTATAGAGTTCCTCTAAGCTATAAACTTGGTTTTATTTCAAGGATCTTCTGTGTTTCATCATCAGTAGTAAAACCATCCAATTTCATCTGACTAAGAACCTCGGAAACTGATTTCCCACTTCCAACACAAGTCCTCAGCAATCTGTGATTCATCTCCCTGCTCAAAGGAACCAAGTTCTTTAATAATCTCAAGAATTCCTCCATTCCTTCAACATCACCTTGCTCTTCTAAGTAATTGAGACAGGCAGACAAAATGATGGGATTTGGTCTCCAACCTTGTCTTCCAACCAATAGTGCCTTCTTCAACATCTCAATTGCCTTGGGCATATTCTCATGCTCCATGTACCCCAAAGCTAACACATTCCAGGTACTAGCATAAGGTGTTCTTGCTTCCATATTCTTTTTTAAAACTGATTCTGCCTTATTGAAGAGACCCTTTCTGCAGTAAGCTGAAAGAAGGCTATTCAACACCCGAAAGTCATACACAGTGCATTGGGCTTCCCACTCCTCAAAAATCCTCTCAGCCCCCTCCAAATCATCCAGCTTTGCAAGAGATGAAATCATGCAGGCATATGATCCATCTATTTGTTTGGTTGATGGCTTGTACGTATTCCACACTCTGTAAAGCTCCTCCTTATGGCCAGTGTTTGTATAGAGCGTAAGAAGAAAGTCAAAGGCCGATTTCCTTCCCTGAAGGGGAATATTTCCCTCCATTTTCTTCAGCATTGCAAGAGCCTTTTCAATCATCCCAACTTTCAGATATCCACTTGCTGCCATGGAACACACTTTCCAGTTAACAGAAAAGTGCCTATCCTCCTCTATCCTCTTCAAAATCCTTTCCATTCCAGAAATGTCAGATGCTGCAATGTAAGCAGCCATTCGGTTTAGCATGGTATACTTATCTTGAGGTATTCCCTTCCTTTCCATCTCTTGCATCAACATGTCAATTTTATCATATTCTCCAGTTTGAGTGTAAAGGTTAATCATCATGTTGTAAGGAAAGGATGAGACTGCCATCTCCATCTCTTTCATTTTTTGCATAATGGATTCGGCTTTCTCAACAGATTTCTCTCGAACATAGCCACTGAGAAGAGCACCATATGCATTGACCGATTTTAGATTACTTGAAATATTATTAAAGTAATTTTCTGCATGCTCTAGTCCACGAACTCTGTGAATTAATTCCAACCTAAGAGCAACATCTATTGGTGATAATGTGAAATACCTACGATCAGTCATCCACTGAGATATCTGAATCACAAAAAAAAAAAAAAAAAAAAAGAGAGAGAGAGAGAGAGAGAGGGAGAAATTAATTACTTCACATGTAGTCAACAATTAATTGAAACGTCATACAAATAATCAGAATTTTTTGGCAATACTTTAGTCTTCTCATATTGTTATCATGCTGCATGAACCATTATATGACAGTAAATGGATCAAACAACAAAGGGGTAACAAAGAATTGAAATCAGATTATTCATTATTGTTAAAAAAAAATCCAGATTAGAATTGGGCAAAATTTGCAATCTTAAAGCCAGAAAGTAGACTCTGAAGACTACCTAAGTTTCTCCATAGAATCAAATAGCAAGAATAATTCACATACCCAAAATGTTAAAAATAATAAGATTGTATCGAATTTGAATAGACAATCACGGGGCAATGGAATACTTTGGAAATTACAAGTAACTCAAGGTAAAAAAAAAAATTGAAAATGATTTCAGCCATATATACACAATTTACATTCTCAAATGGTAAAGTCCATCTAAAAACAAACAAAATTATTTGCAGAAACCAACTTAAGTACATATTGCTTTCATGAATAAATCAAGCACAAAAAAGAATTACAAGAACACAAAATTGAGTAAATCGAACTGGGTATGAATAGATACTATAACATAACATTCAATGAAATAAAATCCAATATCCACATATAAGAAAAGGGAAAAAAGGAAGAAGAAATGGGTTTAGAGAGAGACCTCGAGAGCGTGATTGAAGCGCTTAAAGTCTTTCATGAGTCGCACCAGTGATCGGAGGTGTTGTTTTTGAACGGGTCGTCCCTCATTGACCCATTGTTCCAGCACTGGAACTACCGAGACTTTGGGATCTCGAATGACTTGGACGCGATCGTAGAGAGAACTGGCAGAAGAAGAAGAAGAAGAGGAGGAGGAAGGTGGGGCTAAGGTTTTAGTGGAGAAAAGTGAAGCTAAAGTTAAAGGACTTGGAGGGTTCTGAGGCAGAGTGGGAATGATATTGTTCAGGCAGCGAAGCCTCATTTTCTGTGTGTGTGTGTGAGAGAGAGAGAGAGAGAGAGGGAATTATAGTCAGGGTTTAAGCTGGAATGAAGATTGGGGTTTAAGCGAAGGTCGGAGAGGCAAACAGAAACCCCTTCACAACGAGGGGATATATTTTCATATTTGGAAAGTTCAAATGTTATTTTAGGCTTTTTAGTTTTTAGCACCTTAAAACACAAAAAACAACTACATCATGGGTATGAAAGTTATTTATTTTTAACACCTCGCTATAGTAAACTATAGCCGCGGGTATGGGCTTGTGTGAGTGAGATGTCTGGGTTTGCTAGGTTGTGTGGTTATGGGTTTGTTGGGGTTGTAGCAGTGGTTGTGCTGTTAGGGTTCTGTTAGTAAATTGGAATGAAAATGGGTTGGTCACCTCAAGGGGACCTAGCCTCCATGGAAGATGAGAGAGAGAGAGAGAGAGAGTAATGTATTATTCATCAAAACAATCCATGTATTCTGTTACACAATTCCTTCCTTATACCCGTGTAAATCTTTTTTTTTTTTTTTTGGTAATAGGGATATCATTAAAAGAAAACTAAACAGAAATACAAGAATCAGGGCAGAGCCTGTTTACAAACAATCCTTGGCAGTCTGCCTCATAACTAGCAATAATGTCCACAGGTGGACTGTTATGGATAACAAAATCTAAAGATTGATGAAGACCTAGCTTAGCTAATCTGTCTGCACACTTGTTAGCTTCGCGATAGATGTGACGAATATGGAGGCGGGGGATTTTGCTAGCCAAGTGCCTACAGTCTTCAAACAGAGGGGAAACCACAGACCTTGCATAAGCTGGATTATTGAAAGCATCAACTAAAGCCTTAGCATCAAGCTCAATGATAATGGCATCAATATTCATCTGATTGCAAAGTAGCAAGCCATCACGGATGCCCCAGATTTCAGCCTCAAAGCTACTTGTTTTCCCAATCTTTCTAGAGTATCCTATCACCCAATTACCTCTGTCATCTCTCAGCACTCCACCTGCTCCAACCGAAGTAAGATTGTCATTGGCAGCACCATCTGTGTTTAATTTTAACCAACCCTCACCAGGTCTCTCCCACCTCACGTGTTTGATCACCAAACGTCTATTGTTCCTCGGGTAACTTACACAGTGAAAAAATTCCTTGGCTTGCATGGTTATTACAGTGGCTAAAGTTGGGTTAACACCCTTGTTGTTGAACACCACCTGGTTTCGTTGCTTCCATATTAACCAAATGGCGAAGGGGAAGAGGATGTTCCAATGCACGTCTCGTTGAATCTGATTTGGCTTGGCCGTGGCATTGGACTTTAGCCAATTCCTAATGTCTTGAGTGAAAAATGTGGATTTTGGATTGCGCATTCCAAGTTGATGCCACACAGCCTTGACCAAATGACAATCACGAAGGGCATGGGTAACTGATTCAGTGACTTCATTGCATAACGGGCATGTGTTATCAATAGGCATACCTCTCCTTGCAAGAACCTCTCTAACACCGACGTTATTGTGCATGCACCTCCACATAAAGAACTGGATCCTAGGCAAGGTTTGAGTACTCCAAATCCACTTTCCCGAGAAGGTATCAGCTCCCATTAGATTATTGGCTAATAAATAAGCACTTTTCATATTAAAACCCCCTTTAGAAGAGTATTTCCAAGCCATCTTATCACTATTTCTGGAGTACAAAGGAAAAGGCACAGCTTGTATAGCCTCTTTGATCTCGGAAGGGAACACAAAAGGAAGCCTTGCCCAATCCCAACCAGCTGAGCTCCTTACCTCTTTGAGTTTCAAATTAGCTGTTTCCAGAGTGATTGGGCCTTGGATGGCAGCTCTGATGGGCCCAAGATCTGACCAACAATCAATCCAAAAGTTTAAGTTACTTTCATGGCCTGGAATCCACTTGAAACCTTGCTTGAAAATATCTTCTCCCATTTTAAGCCCTTTCCACGTGGGAGACTTAGGCAGCCTAGAAGTACTTCTAGAATTGATCCTCTGATGAGTGCAGTATTTATATCTAAGCACTTTAGCCCACAAGGAGTCCTTTTCTGTCTGGAACCGCCAGTTTAGTTTTGCAAGAAGAGCCGTGTTTCTGCCCTTGGCAGATTGCAGCCCCAAACCTCCAAGTTCTTTGGGTTTAGTCACCTCTCCCCAGTTCACCCAGTGCATTTTCTTTACTTGATCAGTAGAACCCCACAGGAAATTCCTATTGACTCGATCAATGCCGTTTAAGATCTTATTGGGAAGAAGGGCGCTTTGCATGACATAGCTCGGAATGGCCGAGGTGGAGGCTTGAATAAGAACCATCCTACCAGCCATGGACAGGAGATTGGCCTTCCAACCCGCAAGCTTCTTCTTCACTCTATCAAGCACAAAGTCAAAGTCATGGCTTCTAGTCCCTGGATGTTTCAAGGAAAATCCCAAGTACTTGCCTAGGTTGGGGGTTGAGCTAAACCCAAGCAAATTTGCCATAACATCCCTTTGGTCGGGCTCCACATTTGGAGAGAAGAAAACCCGAGACTTGGTATAACTAACTTTCAATCCAGACTTATGACAGAACTCTTGAAGAGTAGACTTAACGGTATTACAGTTATCCACATCAGCAGTAGCAAAGAGGACCAAATCGTCTGCAAAAAACAAATGAGATAATGCAGGCCCACTCCTTGAAGCTTTAACAGGTTTCCATTCTTTGGTGGCGCACTTTTCTTCTATAAGGTGCCCCAAGTACTCCATGCATAAGATAAAAAGGTAAGGGGAGAGAGGGTCCCCTTGCCTAATGCCTCTTGAAGGAGTGAAAGGTTCCAGGCAGCCTCCATTGAAAAGAATTGAGGAGGAAACTGTTGAAACACAGCTCATGATAATCTCAATGAGGTTGGCAGGGAAGTTGTAATTAATCAGCATCTCTCTAATGAAGCTCCATTCAAGCTTGTCATAGGCCTTCTCAAGGTCAATCTTGATGGCCATAGTTCCTTTTCTCCCTTTAGTTCTTCCTATGGTATGAATAAGCTCCTGGACAATAATCGCATTATCCGCCCCTCTCCTTCCTGGAATGAAAGCAGCCTGATAAGGCGAGATGATGGAGTCCAGGTGGGGTCTGATCCGAGCGACTAGAACCTTAGAAATCACTTTATATATGGAATTGCATAGGCTGATCGGTCTATAGTTTCCAATGGTTTCTGGTCCCTGGATTTTTGGAATAAGCACTATGTGGGTTTTGTTTAGATATTCCGGCACCTTCTTGGTAAGGAAAGCTTTCTCAACTTCCTCTCTTACTGAATTTCCCACAGTCATCCAAAACCTCTGAAAAAACCCCGCATGCAAACCATCTGGTCCAGGAGCTTTATACGGCTGCATTGACCAAAGAGCTTCCTTAATCTCCTTGGGATTTACCATGGCAGCCAAAGATTGGCTCACTACGTCAGAAAGTTGCACCCGCCAATGTCTGAAAGGGTGCAGGGTCCATTGAGTCTCTACTTGAAAGGTGGTATAGAGATTCATGAACCCTCTCCTGAAGTAATCCATAACTTCCCTTTCCTCAGTTATCCAGACTCCCCCTTCATCTTTGACTGAGGCAATAAGATTCCTCTTCCTTCTAGCTAAGGTGGAGACATGGTAAAAGGAAGTGTTGCGATCCCCCTGTATCATCCAATTCAGCCTGGATTTCAACATCCAAAGATCCCGTTCTTGATCCAGGACTTCCTCCAGATCTTTTTGGAGTTGAATCTCCAGATTGAAAAGGGAAGGTCTCGGGTTGTTAGCCAAAACTTTTTGGGTGCCATATAATCTTGCCAAAATTCTTTTCTTCTTATAGAAGATGTTACCAAAATGGTTCCTGTTCCACAAGGTAGCCTCCTGAGAGAAACACTCAATGGACTCAGCTAAGTTCAAATTACGACTCCAGGCTTGGGTGACAACCCTAGGAAATGTAGTGTTTGACAGCTAAAATTCTTGGAACCTAAAAGGTCTAGTGAGATGCAATGCTCTGTTAGGGTGAGTTTCTAAGAGGATCGGGCAGTGATCAGAGTGACATCTGGTTAGGTGGGTAACTTTTGCATCCGGATAGAGCATGCACCAGTCAGGATTCATAAAGAACCTATCTATTCTTTCCAGAATAAGATTGGAGAATTCCCTCTTGTTTGTCCAAGTGTACCTCGGACCCGAAAAACCCAAATCAACCATGCTGCATCTGTCAAGGCAATCTTTAAAGGCAAGGGATCGGTTAATGCTGACGCCTCTACCCCTAAACTTATCACCCTCAACCAGAGGCTCATTAAAGTCCCCCGCCATGATCCAAGGTAACTTATGTAACTCCACAACCTTGGATAAATTTTCCCATAAAATACATCTCTCCTCACTCCTAGGACTAGCATAGATAGCAGATAATAACCAAGTTAAGTTTGAGGACCATACCTTAACTTCAGCGTGTATTTCTTGTTCTGTATTGGCAAGTGCCTCCACTTTCACTCTGTCAGAATTCCAAAGCAGCCAGAGACCCCCAGCAAAGCCAATGGTTTCCGTGCAAATAGCTCCATCAAACGGCAACCTATCTATAATCTCCTTAGCTCTTGCTCCGCCCACCTTGGTCTCCATAACCACCATAATTGCGGGGTCATGATTTCGCATAAGTTCATGAATGTGATCCTGAAAGGAAGGCTTGAGAGCCCCTCTACAATTCCAAGCTATAATGTTCATGATAAAATGGTGATTAGGGGTGGGCCAATTATTGCAAGGTGGGAGTAGCCCCTCCTCCTTCCTCTGATTCCATCCTATCTTCATCAACGTCTTCATTGACCGATCCTTCCCTATGACCGGTGACAGGCAAAACTCCACCACTTCCATCTTCGGAGCTCGAGCTATCAAGAGGGTGTTGAACTCCGTGATCGGTATCAGGAATCTCCGTAACTCCTCCATTCTGAGGTTAGGCTGACTCCGTTCGTGGCTGGGTTTCGCTCTTGTCTCTGCCAACGCCATCTCTGGAGTCACTATGGTCTCCCTTCACTTTGTTGGTAGCTGAAAACTCAAAGGTTTCAATAGAAGGTTGCACGGCTTCAAGAGAAAAAGGTTGGGTCAGTGGGGATGGTCTATGCCTAGAGAGCAAATTTGTGTTTGTAGGGTGAGAAGTTGCGGCGCTAGAGTTAGAGAGGGATGAGAAGCTTCTAGCGATAGCTTTCTTGCTCTTAACTGAAGGGGAAAAAGGTTTGTGGGCGTGGGCCAAGGATCCAGAATTGGGCCCAGACTTGCTTGAAACATCAGGCCTCAAAACAATACTTGGTGCAGCAAATTTCGACGGCCCATCAAGATGAAGCTTGCTACAACTCGGATTAGAAGAGTTTGATGGGCCTACAGACTTCAAACCCCGTCCAACCCCTCCTTGTTTGAGCTGGTTTTCTGAACTGTGCTGCATGTCTCCACGTGGCCCGTTTTGCTTATGGGTGGGACCATAATAATACGTGCTCGTCCTACTCGCAAAATTAGGATTTGGTGAGGGTGGCGAGTTTCGTGTGTGTACGCTTGTCCCCTCCAAATTTTTGCCAGATGTATTCCCCCTGAAACCGTTTCTCTTCCTCTGCACTACCATCCAAGGACCGTACTGTCCTTCAGGATCCCCCTCCTCGCATGCTTTCGGCGTGTCAACATTGGCAGAGGTACGACAGCCTTCGTGCTCATCACGTGCTTTGAATGGCTGAGCTTCCTGGTCTTCCTCCGTCGCAACCAGTGGGCTCTTTCCTTTTCGGATGGTGTATGGGCAGTTGTCGGCTTTGTGTCCAACTCTACCACATGAAAAGCACAACCGTTGGATACCTTCATATGTCACTCCTTGCTCAAACCGACCAATGATGATGGTATTGATTAGCGGTTTGTTTAAATCGACTTGGATGCACAGCCTTGCATACTTTCCCCGAGCCTCCATAGCGGTGTGGGAGTCAATCCTCAAAACCTTTCCGATGTGCTCACCTATTTCTTTCAGTACCTCTGGTTCATAAAGCTCAATGGGAAGCTCATTTAGTCTGATCCAGACAGCAACGAGAGAGACATTTGCCGAAGACGGTTTGAAAAACGGTTCCCATGGTCTTAAGGAGAGAAAGTGGTCTCCTATGAACCAGGGTCCCTTCTTAATCACGTTCTCAAGATCTTCTTTGGAGTAGAACCTGACGAGGAAGAAGCCATAGGTAAGATCTACACAGTCCATTCTGCCTGCAGGCTGCCATAGTTGATAAAGCTTGCTCTGTAAGTAGTTTAAACCAACAGATCTTCCCACCAGCTTGATGATAACGGCTTTCGACCAAGGTCCCCTAATTCGTCTTTTTGTTTCCTTGGATAACTTCATTGAGACCACTCCTACCCGAGAAAGGTCCCCAACTTCAACATCATCATCGTCCGAGTCGGGGTCCTCCTCCATTTGATCAGTTAAATCAAAGGCTTCTGCAAATGCGCCCGGTATTTCTCCAACGAGCTTGTCCTTAAATGACTTCCTGCCTTGAGAGTTTGGGCCAGGGTCTTTAGCCGGGCAATGTTCTCCCCTGATGCTATCATTGAAGTCAGCATGGTGTATATCTTTAACCTTTTTGTTACTTCGGGCTAATTCCGCTTCCTCCTCTCTAGAGAGCAAACGTGGTTTCTCTCTCACTTTTTCAGCACACAAAATATTCCTCAAAATCTTGGCATGTAGGTATACCAATACAATTTCTCTAACTCTCTGCAAAAGTACAACTAACTCACCCTCTTAGTAAATCTAACTAACTCATAGTACAACTAACTCACCCTCTTAACCACTCTTCACCTTATTAACTAGTGTGGTAACCCTTAACCCCAAAGTAACTAACTAATAACTACCTATCTATTACAATCAATAAAGTCCACATGTACAATTACACTGCAATTGGAATATAGGTTCCTAACATTACCCCTCCCATTCAAAGCACCTTGCCCACAAGGTGAGGGAAAGAAAGTTGTAGCTGATGAAGGGATTCCCAAGTTGCATCATTAGGAGAAGCACCTGACCACTGCACCAAGACTTCAATGATGACCCTAGACCTTAAAGACTTAGTCCTTTTCTGCAAAACAGCCATAGGTTTAGTAAGCACTTGACCAGACTCATCAACAGGAGGTAGAGTAGGTAGGGGTGTGACATGCTGGCCCAACTTTAGCTTCAGGCATGACACATGAAAAACAGGGTGGATTCTTGACTCAGAAGGCAAATCCAACTTGTAAGACACACTATTGATCTTTTGCAATACTTGAAATGGTCCAAAATATCTTGGAGATAACTTCCACCTGCCCTTGGAAGCCAATGACTGCTGTCTATAGGGCTGCAATCTCAGGAAAACCCAATCCCCCACTGCAAAAGACCTCTCCTGCCTGTGCCTATCAGCTTGGGTCTTTATTCTAGCTTAAGCAGCAGCCAAATGAACCTTTAAGGTGTCCAAAATAGCTTGCCTTTGACTCAACAATGAATCCAAAGCATCCACCCTAGTAGTACCAGGCACATAACCTTGGAGCTTAGGGGAGGAAAGCCATACAAAGCTTCAAAAGGAGTTAGCTTCAAACTAGTATGAAAGGAGGAATTAAACCAAAATTCAGCTAATGGTAGCCAAGAAGCCCACTGGTGAGGTCTATCACTAGTGAAAGCGTTTAGATATTGCTCCAAACTCCTATTCACAATTCCAGTCTGCCAATCTGTCTGAGAATGATAGGTAGTGGACATGGCCAAAACAGTGCCTTGCAATCTAAACAATTCAGACCAAAACAGTGAAGTGAAGGTGGCATCCTTGTCATCACTCACAATAGAAGAGGGCATGCCATGTAATTTAAAGATATGATACATGTAAAGAGAGGCAATCTTGGCTGCATTATATGGATGAGAAATAGGAACAAAATGCACATACTTGGTTAATCTATCCACCACCACCAAGATAACCTCATACCCCATAGATTTAGGAAAACCCTCCACAAAGTCTAAGCTTACATTAGTCCAAGGAGTAGTAGGAATAGATAGTGGTTGAAGTAGTCCAGTAGGGGAAGATGTATCAGACTTGATCATTTGGCAGATATCACAATCCCTGATGAACTTCTTAAGGTCATACTTCATTCCATGCCAATAAAAGTCACTCTTAGCCCTCTGATAAGGCTTCAGGAACCCAGAGTGGCCAGCCAAGGGGTTGCTATGAACATGATGCAAAAATTGAAGCTTAAGGGGACAAGATGGACCAATAAAGAACCTGCCCTTGTAAAACAATAACCCATTCTAAAAAGTGAAGCCTTTGGGAGGAGTACCAACTTGGACAGCAGCAATAAGCTGTTGGATAGAAGCATCTAATGAATAGCTATCCTTCAATAAATCCAACCAAGTAGGGTCAGGGACTATTAAGAGCATCAAGCAACTTGTCTAGCAATCAGAACTAGAAGCAGGTAAGTCAGAATCAGTCCCAAACTGTCTAGACAAGGCATCAACTACCCTATTATCACTACCCCTTTTATATTCCACCACAATATCTCAAGAGTTTAGCAAGCCACTTCTGCTGAGATGGGGTAGCAATTCTCTATTCAAGCAGAAACTTAAGGCTCTGGCAGTCAGTTTTGACCACAAAAGGCCTTCCTAACAGATAAGATCTCCATTTTTTTACTGCAGAAGCTAAAGCCATCAATTCAGTCTCATAAGTGGATAAATGAAGGTATTTGGCTTTCAATGCTTGACTATAGAAAGCAATAGATATCTGATCCTGCATTAGTATAGCCCTTAAACCCCTCACTGAAGCATTACACTCAATTATGAATGGCTTAGAAAAATCAGGAAGAGCCAACACAGGAGGATGAGTCACAGCCTCCATCAACCTTGTAAAAGCTTCCAAAGCCTTATCACTCTAATGAAAAGAATCCTTCTTTAGGAGATCAGTTAAGGGTTGTGCAATGGTACCATAACCTTTAATAAATTTCCTATAATAGCTAGTCAGCCCTAGGAAACCTCTCAAAGCCTTGACAGAATCAGGTATTGGCCATTGCACCATAGCTGATATTTTCTTGGGGTCTGCCTTAACACCTTCACCAGAAATGATATGACCCAAATACTCCACCTCAGGACACCTAAACACACACTTAGATTGCTTAGCAAATAATTGGTGTGACAATAAAACCTCCAAAACAGTCCTAAGATGAGATAAATGAGCATCCATGGACTGACTGTAAACCAAAATGTCATCAAAGAACACTAGGACAAATTTCCTTAGATAAGGTCTAAAGATAGAATTCATTAAAGCCTGAAAAGTGGATGGTGCATTAGTCAAGCCAAAAGGCATGATTAAAAATTCATAATGCCCTTCATGAGTTCTAAAAGCAGTTTTAGGTCCAACTTAGAAAACACTGAAGCACCTACCAATTCATCCAATAACTCATCCACAACTGGTATATGAAATTTATCTTTAATAGTGGCCTTATTAAGAACCTTATAATCTATACACATGCGCCAACTACTATCAGCCTTCCTCACAAGTAAAACAAGTGAAGAAAATGGACTCTGGCTAGGCTGTATTGACTCTACTTCCAACAATTCATTCACTATCTTTTCGATTTTAGACTTTTGGAAATGAGGGTACCTGTAAGGCCTCTCACACACAAGTTGGTGCCCTCCTTGAGATTGATGTTGTGCTCATGACCTTTGATGTGAGGTAGGCCAATAGGAACAGCAAAAACTTTGGAGAACTCACCCAACAAGGCAGCCAACTCTGGTGGAAGATGTGACTAGACAGAAGCAACATAATCTGTAGCAGTGATTTGCAACACCAAGCCCTTTCTAGTTAACCCACTAAAAAGCTTGTTAACATTAGAAATGGTTGAAGAAGCAGCAGGCTGCAACCCTTGGAGAAATAAACTCTTACCCGTATATAGGAACCTTATAGTCAACAAGTGAAAGTCCATACTGATTACCCCCAAAGTACTCAAACATTGTGTACCCAAAACCACCTCACAACCAACCAAATGCAAGATATTAAAATCCACAACAAACCTATGCCCTTGTAAGGTGATAGTGATCCCATGACAGCTCCCTAAGGTCTTAAGAACTGTGCCATCAGCTACTCTAACCTCCAATATCTAAGAGGTATCTAGGTGCAAATGTAAAACTGGTAACACAGCAGCATCCAGGAAATTATGGGTGCTCCTAGAGTTAATAAGAGACACCACATCATGATTTTGAATCCTACCTTTTATCCTTATGGTATTAGAAGTAGGATTCTCGACTAATGCATACAATGTAATCTCAGTAGGGTCCACTTCACTCCTTAAACTAACATCCTGATTATCAAGCAACACTTCATCCTCATTAATCTCCACCAGTTGTACCCCATAAGGTTTAGGTTCCACCTCCATTATTTCTTCAAATAAAAACAATTTAGCACCTTTACATTTATGTCCCATCTGCCACTTCTCATCACAATTGTAACAAAGCCCCAGTTTCCTTCGTTTCTCTATTTGTGCTCCAATCAACCTTTGTAAAGGAACTTTAGTCCTAGACTCCACTCTAACCTCCAACTTAGGTGTTCCCAAAACTGAAACTTTACCAGTATCCATTAAATTCCTAAATCCCTTCCTACCATTAGTTAGGTATTCTTCTTGAATTTTTGCCAACCCAAAAGCTTCATTAAGAGTTTTAGGGACTAACATCCTAACTGGTAGTCTAATTTTATCCTTCAATCTACTTAGAAAACAACTCAATTTGTGTAACTCAGAGAACCCAAAAATCCTATTAGACAAGATTTCAAAGTTACCTTTGTAAGCAATCACAGTGGATGTTTGCTTGAGTCTGGCGAGTGCCTCCATAGGATCATCATAAGACGTGACACCAAAACGAGTATGCAATGCTTTGATGAAGACCTCCCAACTAGGAAAACCACCTGCTTGCTCTGCATTTTGGAACCAAATGAGAGCTTCTTCCTTAAGATGATACGAAGCCATCATCACCTTCTACTGCTCAGGGGTATTGTGATAGGAAAAGAATTGGTTAGCTTTATAAACCCAACAAGTTGGGTCCTCTCCATGAAACCTTGGAAAATCCAACTTCAGATTCTTGAGGGAATTGAGAGGCGAGGACTCTGGGTTTCCTCCATTACTGTTGATGAGAAGAGCTCGAGAACTTGAATTGGGAATTTGGCGCTTATCCTCTGCTTCAGCAATTCTTTGCATGAACCCGGTAATGGTCTAAATTGCTTCTGGATTTCTTGTAATGCATGTTCGTGATTTTCAAAAACCTTAGCTAAAGCTGCAATTTTCTTTGAATTCTGTTTCTTGGAGTTTTGTGAATTGGAATTTTGGGAAGTGGAACGAGTTTCTGTCATGGTGGTATGGAAGGATCAGATGCTCTAATACCAAATGTTAAGGCATTGTTAGTAAATTTGAATGAAAATGGGTTGGTCACTTCAAGGGACCTGGCCTCCATGGAAGATGAGAGAGAGAGAGAGAGAGAGAATGAGCAATGTATTATTCATCAAAACAATCCATGTATTATGTTACACAGTTCCTTCCTTATACTCGTGTAATCCTAACTAACTCACAGTACAACTAACTCACCCTCTTAACCACTCTTCACCTTATTAACTAGTGTGGTAACCCTTAACCCCAAAGTAACTAACTAATAACTATCTATCTATTACAATCAATAAAGTCCACATGTACAATTACACTGTAATTGGAATATAGGTTCCTAACATGTGCATTGTGGGTCGCAATGGTTTTGTGGATTTTAATGGGTTTGCAGCGGATTGTTGATTTCGACGGTGACTAGTTTTTTTTTTTTTTTCCTTCTCCCAACTAGTGGTGGTAATGCAGTTGTGGGTTTGGGTTTGTGATTTGGTTGTGGTTTGGTTTTAAGTTTGTGATTTGGTTGTGATTTTGGTGGTTGGGGGTTGTGGTTGTAGGTGGTGATGACGATAGCAATGGTGGCTATGGCAGTGGTTGAGTGGGTTTCTTGGCTAGTGGGTTGTGGTTGGTGGTAGCTGGTTTTTTTTTTTAGTAGTGGTGGTTGGCGGTGTGGGTTTGCTTGGTTGAGAAGAAAAAGGGTTGAGTTTATTGGTTGGCTTGTTTCACAGAGAGAGAGAGAGAGAGAGAGAGAGAGAGAGAGAATAAAGAAAGAATATTTTAAATGAAATGGTAAAAAATATAGAACATTTGATATTGTAAAGTAATGTGTTAAAATAAATAAAGTAGTTTTTTAAGTTGCTCAAAGTTAAATTTTTTAGCACCACTATTGTGAATACTCTTATTCACTTAAAAACATTGTCAGGTGGCAGATTTGAATCAAATAAAGATCCTCTCCATTTCTACAAAATGGAGTGTAGATTGGTTTAAAAAACCAATACATGGCTTAAAATTTGTCATGTCCTTTAAAAGGCACTAACAAGAGACTTAATAGAGCAATGAGTTAAACTAAGGGATGACAATTTTGCCCTGTCTCACCTTAACTTGCCCTCCCCACTTCGCCCCAAGCGGATTTTTCATGCCCGACATAGGTGGTGGGGTGGGAATGGGGTGAGATTCTAGATGAGGGAATGTATTTAGACATTTTAGCTCCTTTTGGCTCTACCCTGCCTTGATAAGGGTTATAATTGTAAAATTTTCATACCCTAAATACTTACTATTTAAACAAACAAACCAATACTAGCTTATTTACATGCATGTATATTAATATTTTTGTTTTGTTGCGATATTATCTTGTTAAACACTTTGATAATATTTATCTAGTTTTTGCTTAAATTTAGTTTTGATTTGATGGGATAAATTTAGTTGAAATTTCAAGTATATTTATATTAATGAAACAGATTTTATTGAAAAAATTGTAATAGTTGTAGGGCAAATTACTAAGAAGAATTTTATAGGGCAAGGAAATTTTCCTGGTCATACGGGATAGGGCGGGGATGGGGCACGACAAAATCATGCGGGGTGGGGGTGAAGACCTCATTTTCTGGTCTCACCCCTCCCCATTGCCATCCCTATATGGGAGGTCTTGAAAAAATAGTGGAAAAACCACGTTTTAAAATAAAATTTCCACTTAAATATTTTTGTAAATCCTTTTTATTTAATTGTTGGGGGGGGGGGGGGGGAGGGGCATTGAAGCATATCAAATCGAAAATTCATCATATAAACTTTCTAATGACTCCTTACTCAAACTAATTGGTGGTAATTTGATTATAATTTAATCGAAATTAAATTATAATCACACGTCGCAAAAAGGTTAAGGCTTTGATATTTTTGTGATATCTCATCTGTTTCAACTTTGATCTGGGCATGTGAACTATTGTTTTGATTGTAAATTCACGATCTTTAAAATGAGCAAAATTCATCAGGATCGAGTAGTCGAATTTTTGGACAAACTTTGACTAATCTCATTTAGGGTTGGTCAAACGTAGCCAAAATGACAAATTTGGGATTTTAAACTCTTGGATCATCAAAATGATTTATCCAACATCCGACTAGGAAAAAAAATTATTTCATGAAATTTCTCATTTTTTTCATGTTAAAAAAAAATACAAATTTTGGCATTTTTGGGCTTAAATTGGTATTTTGGCACATATTAGGCAAAATTTGGTGCCAAGAGAAAGGCCACTATTTTTTTTTTTTAGAAAGAAAAAAGGGGGTCTTTATGGGAGTCACCTCACATTTGTGAGTACACCTCACCAGTTTACTCACCAACGGAAACCTGCGGGTAGCGGGATTCGAACCTAGGTGTGTTGCATGAAGCGTCCGAGCCTTACCCGCTCAGCCAAGCCCCCGTTGGTAGAGAAAGGCCACTACAATGTAGTATTTATTTGATATATATTAGAAGAGTGTTGGTATCAATTTAATGTTTAGTACTGATAACAATTTTACAACAAAATTTTATGCAGTAATTTGTTTTTGATAAGTAAAAATAATTTTAGTGATTGATTTATATTACATGTAATGGAAAATTCTTAGGTTTTTGAAGAAATAGCGTTCCCTCTTTTTACATTTATGGTAGATCTCACCATGATTTTAATGAGTGAACCTTACCATAAATGTGAGAGAAATGAGACTAAGGAGCATATAAGAATTCAGATCTAATAAATAATATTAATAATTTATTACAAAATTGTTGTAAAAATGCTGTGCAATGAGTTACGTTGGTTTCTTTACATAGCTATAACTTTTTTTTCTTTACTTTAACAAAATGCGTGAATGTTGTTAGACATAAAAATTGCATCTTTTGTGCTTGACTCAATTAGGGTTGCTTATGTCCTTGACCACATGACACCCAGTCTCCGCCGCTCAAAACCACCTCTTATTCATCGCTCTGCCGCTCCACCGATCAAAACTACAACCCTTTCGCGGATGAACACAGAAAGATCTGCATTTTTTGTTGAGGGTTGGTCTTCCTTTTATTCCTTCACTTTGTTTTGTAAAAATTTGGAGCTTGTGTTTTAGATTAATGAGGTGGAACTCTTATATTTCAAATAGTTAACTTTTTTTTTTCCTGAATGAATTTTTTTATTATTATTATTAATGGGTGTTTTTGATTTTCTGGTTTTGTTTGATTATTACTGAGCTTGTTTTAGTTTAAAGATTATTTTGAAGTGATTTGGATATGATGGCAATAAAAGTAAAAGGTATGAGCAAGAAGATTATGTTGGTAGTAGTGACAATGTGCAAAAAAAAAAACGAAGAGGGCCCTAGTCCTTGTTATAGTTATAGCATTGTGACATTCGCAACCTCTTCTACAACAAAAACAATGTTATGCTTTTGCTTATTTTATTATTTGCATAATTAAGCGTAGCAACGGGTTGTATGAAAAAGGCGTGGGTTACATTCTAGTATGGAATGCTAATCTAGACTTCTCCCGACATTCTAATTTCAAACATTTTGTCCACTACCAATGTGCTTCCTGCATTGATCAAACCTTCATGCTGATCCTTTCACTCTACTATGTTTGATTGATAACTCTGTTTTGTTTTATAAATGTGGTGTTTGAGAACATTAAGGTGGTAAGATTAGTTGAATTAGCTAATGGCCGAAGTGGGTAGCTGCACGTGCTGTTTTTTATGGCAAATTGCTACATTTCACATTTCCATGCATCTTATTTGCACATTTTTCTTGTGCTGATCAAGGAATTTTCCTCCAATATTGCTTCTTCGTGCTCGACTCAATTAGGATTGCTTATGTCCTTGACTGTGGCTCTTCATAAGCAATTCAGCTAAGAAAAATCCTACATAAAAAAGAAACATCTATTTGACTCTTTTCTATCATAATAGCTTGTGAGTTGTGATGCGTGCATGCTCACATGTGTATGATATAACAGTCTTCAATAAAATAGAATCAAATATCACCCGTCACTGCCGGCACACCCAGTCTCTGCCGCTCAAAACCACCTCTTGTTCATCGCTCCACTGGTCAAAACTACAACCCTTTCACAGACGAACACAGAAAGATCTGCATTTTTTGAGGGTTGGTCTTCCTTTTATTCCTTCAATTTGTTTTGTAAAAATTTGTAGTGTTGTAGATTAATGTGGTGGAATTCTTATATTTCAAATAGTTACTTTTTTTTCCATGAATGAATTGTGTTTGATTATTAATGAGAGTATTGGATTTTCTGGTTTTGTTTGATTATTACTGTGCGTGTTTTAGTTTGAAGTGATTTGGATATGATGGCAATAAAGTAAAAGGTATGAGCAAGAAGATTATGTTGGTGGTAGTGACAATTTGCAAAAAAAAGAAGAGGGCCCTAGTCCTTGTTAAAGTTATAGCATTGTGACATTCGCAACCTCTTCTACAACAAAAAAAAATATTATGCTTTTGCTTAATTAAGCATAGCAACGGGTTGTAAGAAAAGGCGTGGGTTACATTCTAGTATGGAATGCTAATCTAGACTTCTCCCGACATTCTAATTTCAACATTTTGTCCACTACCAATGTGCTTCCTGCATTGATCAAACCTTCATGCTGATCCTTTCACTGTACTATGTTTGTTAGCTCTGTTTTGTTTTTGTTTGTGTCTTAACAATTGCACATTTTTCTTGTGCTGATCAAGGAATTTTCCTGCATTGATCAAAACCTTCTTGCTGATCCTCTCACTGTATTATGTTTGTTAGCTCTGTTGCTTTTTGTTTCTGTGTAAGAACAATTTGTCCATTGTCAATGAAATTTTTGAGTTTTATAAATGGGGTATTGGAAACCTATTTGTTCTCCACTTTGATTAAATTACTAGATGGGATTTGAAGTTCTTGTATGTAGCAACAATAAGGGGTAAAGATTTCAGAGGGCTTGGGTGTGTTTGTTTCCCTTCAGTTGATTTAGCTAATGGCAAGCCCATTTGGTAACTCTGTTTGAAATAAAACTTTTTCAAATTTCACCTTTTTCAAACAACCTTATTTAAAAAAACTGAAAATTAACTGTACCAAACAGGCACAAAGTGGGTAGGGGATCAGCAACAGAATCAACCTACTCAACTTGGTTGATGGACTCCCTGTGTTGATTTTGTGTGTTTATTTATTTCATTCTTACTGGTTATCTTATTTTGGGATATTGGAAATGATGGTAGAAAATTTTCTTTTTTCCTTTTCTTTTCAGATAGAGCAATCTGTCTTGGAGAATGAGTTGGTGGAGGCTTAGTTTCTGATGTCAACACCATTGTATGGAATTCTAGTCTTGTTTAAATGTCCTTCTAAATATTGCATCTTATAATATGCTGATTGCAGGATATTGCAATAAGGCTCTTTTGAGCTTTGCGATAAAGCTTAAAAACTCAATGGGGAAGAATGGGGTCCATCCAAATGTGGTTACATTTAACACACTCATCTATGGGTTTTGCAAGGAAGAAAAATTACATGAAGCTGGTAAGGTTTTCAATGAGATGAAAGCAGTGAATGTTTCTCCTAATACTGTGACCTACAACGCCTTGATAAATGGGTATAGCCAAGTGGATAACAGTGAGATGGGAGTAGGCTTTATGATGAGATGTTGAGGAGTCAAGTTAAGGCTGATATCTTGACTTATAATATATGCCTTGATTTTGGGACCATGCAAGGAGGGTAAGACATAGAAAGCAGTATATCTGGTTAAAGAACTTAATAAGGAGAACTTAGTACCAAATGCCTCAACCTTTTCTGCCCTTATTAGAAGTCAGTGTGTGAGGAAGAGCTCTGAGCGTGCCTTTCAGCTATATAAAAGCATGGTAAGGAGTGGTTGTCATCTGAATGAACAGACTTTCAAGATGTTGATATCAACCTTCAGCAAGAATGAGGATTTTGATGGAACAGTACAAGTCTTGAGGGAAATGATTGAGAGATCTATGACTCCTGATTCAGGCATCTTATCTGAAGTTTTTGTTGGACTTTGTCAGTGTGGAAAAAGTCAATTGGCAAAGATGTTATGCAGTGAGATGGAAGCTAGACATCTTATTCTAGCAGGTTTTGAAAAATCCAAAACCATCAACTTTGGAGCTGAGAATGAGAACAAAGCAGCTGGGGATAACTGTTAAGGCTGTATGTGGTAAGGCTGTATGTGCAGTTTTCATTGCCTGACCTCTCCTTTAACTTTTAATAATTAGCCTTTAGTTGTAAGTCTATTTTTACTATGACAGCAAAACTAAAGAAAGTTTTGCTTGTAAAAAGAAGTAACATACTTAAAAGTGTTTTGAGTCTTTTGAGTTTTGAAAAACCACTGTTTTGTTGGTAATCTCACTGTTTCAGGCGTAATAAGGTGCAATTGTATACAGATTTCTTACTTTGAGCATGTAACAGATTTTGTGCTCTGCTTCAAAGGTTATCTTTTCTTATTAACATTTTACCAATGGGGTTTGCTAATTCCATCTTTTTCGATGGGGGACACATCCGGAAATGTCCCCCATCGCAACCACCACCACCTAACCACCACCATCAACAACAACAACAACAGCAGAGAAAGATGGAATCACAGTTCACAGCAAAGCCACTGCCGGTGGCAGTTGACATATCACAGATGCCTGAGACCCCACAGCTGCGTGGGTCCCACCACCGCAGGGCCCATTCCGACACCTCCTTCCGCTTTCCCAACTTGGACGACCTTCTCCTCTTCGACCCTTCCGACCTCGACCTCTCCACCCTCCCTTCCCCACCTCCACGTGGCACTCCCATGGCCGTTGATTCGTCTGACGAGTCCGCTAAGCCCACATCCAGGTCCATGGCCCACTTCCGAAGCTTGTCCGTTGACTCTGATTTCTTCGAGGGTCTCAGTCTCGGAACTGGTGACGAGAAAAATGGTGCCGGGGACAAGAGGGTCCGCCATCACAGGCATAGCAATTCCATGGATGGGTCTTCCACGACGTCGTTTGAGGCTGACTCCTCGATCGATGCTATGAAGAAAGCTATGGCGCCTGATAGACTCGCCGAGCTTTCTCTGATTGATCCCAAAAGAGCTAAAAGGTAAAGGAGCCCTTGTTTCTTTGTCAGTTTTGTTGAAACTTAAGTGGTAGGTAAGAGAGAAAGTTGTTTTTACTATTTATATGATGCTATGTTTTTTGAGATTTCATGGTTTGTTTTTGTTGATGAATTATCTAGATTTTTGAGAAGTGAATGGTGCAATCGGGTATTTGTCATTTTGGGTATTGTAGGATTCTTGCTAATAGGCAATCCGCGGCGCGATCAAAGGAAAGGAAGATACGTTATACTAATGAGCTGGAGAGGAAGGTGCAGACACTTCAGACCGAAGCTACCACGCTCTCGGCTCAGGTCACTCTGCTACAGGTATTACCAGTACACTTATAGCTTTATATATGGATTGATAAGATAGATCTTATGTTTTTCGTATGCAATGAAACCCTCGGCTAACTATGATGTGAATTTTGTTGGTATGTCGCATTTGTAGATTTTTTCTTTATTGGTAAGTTACATACTTGATCTGTGATCAATTTGAACTACAACTCATTGGAGTGGGAAGTGCCATTTGAACTACAGCTCATTGGTAACTTGTTTGTATGTTTAAGTGAGGTGTGGTATAGGTTATTTTCATTGGCTTATTTTGATTAAAGAACAAGACCAATCAATGGAAACTTTAAAACATTTACCTCATTTATATGGGTACTTATACCTTCATCCCTCAACCAAAAAAAACCCAAAGAGAGACGTATTCAATGGAACTATACAATATTTTCCTTCTTTATATGGATAAGCGCATGCACACACTCTACACACATGCACAAAAAGTTTTAAATTTTACATTTGTGAAGTTGCTAATGTTAGGTGGCTTGTGCTTATCGTCCTTGAAAGTAAAGCATTGTGGTTGCATGAATTTATCAACTTGAAGTTCCATGCTTTCTCTTAGAGCTTTTCGGTTTTCTTTTTCTACCATGTTAAAGGAAGTGCTGTAAGGTTTCTCAACATCTATGAAGAATAAACACCGACTGAAGACACAGATGTAGTATGATTCATGCATAGAAAATATATGTCAAAATGGTATTACAATAAGTCTTGTTGTCTACAACTGTATCACTCTGTAATGGAGGGTTGAACCTGCAACGAGGTTCAAAGATATAGTTACAATTGTTCCAATCATTTAATTCAGCCCTAAATTAACATACATTCTGGGTGGTGCATAGGTAGCTCACACAAGATATTATTTCAACTAGAGTAATTCCAAGTATGTTTAATGGAATGGTATTGATATTGCTTTATATTGCAGCCAACTCTGTTCAAAATGAATCACTCATTTTAAAATAACAAAAAATTTTCCTTTTACCACAATCACTCATGTTTTGCCTATAGAGGAAATGGTACCAATATTGCCATCTTTGGCATGGAAAAAGAGGTAAGTAGTATGTAAGGAAAGGATATATATATATACACTTATTACTTTTTATCAAGAAAGCATGGACATGGCAATTTGCCTGCCATGCCTGTGTCGTACGCATATGGGACACGGCTACAACGCGTGTCCTTCCCTCTTTTTTTTTTTTTTTTTTCATAATCGGACACGGCTGGGACACGCCTTGGGCAAAAAAAAAAAAAATAAAGAAAAGAAAAAAAGACTAACCCAGCCCATCACAGATCTTCTTCTTCTTCTTCTAATAATCAGACACAGCCGAGACACAACCGGGACACACCTCGTGCAACAAAAAAAAAAAAAAAGATTAACTAAACCAGCCCATCACAGATCTTCTTCTTCTTCTTCTTGCTCAAGAAGGACTGAAGGAGTCAGGCCAGATCTAAATCCATTTTGTGATTTCCCCCTTTTGCTCTTTTGTTTTGTTTGTGTGTGCTTAGGTTAGGCCAACTTCTTTTTAAAATTTTCTTTTATGTGTTTACTTTTTATTATTCTTTTTTCATTATTTAGGTAGACAATAGATACATGTGTGTGTATATATATATTGTCTACTTGCAAAAGAATTTTTAACAATTATTTAAAAACAAATAATATTTTTGATATAAAACCAATTTTATAACCTTTGAAATTACAAAACTGGACCTTCAAAATTACATAAATTCTACTTCAATTGGACTTCATACTTGGACCCCATTAAATAAATCTTAAATTGAAGAATTTGCAAAGTAGTAACAAATTACTCTTCTATGTGTGCATCGTTTTTCCCAGTTAGAAAAAAATTGGCTTCAAGTTTTGAGTTTAAAAGTGTTGAAGTATAATAATCGTTGAACTTGAAATTTGTACCAAATTTTCAATCACCTTCCTAAGCATTGCAGATAACAAATGTTTCTTTCCCACCATATCATTAAATGATTAAATTCTTTTGAAATAATAAAAATCAATATTTTTAAGGCGTTCAATTTAAAATCCTTATTGAATTGATTCATAGTAAGATCATCAATTTCTTTATTGGTCTTGGCTTTTCCATAATCAACCTTATGCTCATTTTGCTTCTTTGTGGTCTCCT
This sequence comes from Quercus aquifolioides, assembly GCA_019022515.1. Classification (NCBI taxonomy): domain Eukaryota; kingdom Viridiplantae; phylum Streptophyta; class Magnoliopsida; order Fagales; family Fagaceae; genus Quercus; species Quercus aquifolioides. Next base: position 31,206,448 of record CM032329.1, read on the forward strand.
TGCTCTTCTAATGCATTATTTTGGCTTTTCTTGAAGTTGGACTAATAATGAATCACAAGGTTTAGTTTTCTCCTTAATACCACACCTTTAAGGCATTGAACCAATACCCAATTGAGGTTGCTATGGCAACAAATTGGTAGGACCATATCCAAAGATAATTAGATTTTGAAGGGATAATGGTGAATTGGTTGCCAACAAGGGTGGGGATAAATTTGGGTTTTTAATATAGAATATCTAAGTTATTGACATCTGCTAACCTAATAGGATATTTTTCCAAACTAGCAATTGCCAGCTTATCTAAAGTTTGTCATATAGAACACAAATCTTATAGCTTTGCTTCTACTGAACACACCCTTTCATTCAATTGTTGCAAAATTTTCTTGGTTTCTACAAAATCTTGAGAAAATGCATGTAACTTTGAATTTAGTTTTGTGTTGGCAACCACCATCTTGAATGAGATTTTTTTTTTTTTTGGTGAGAACTCATGAATGAGAAATTTTGTCAAGGGTGGAGAAAAGTTTATCAATGAACTTGTGGTAGGATTTTGGCTTTGATAAAAAATTAGGGAATTTGTTTATGCGTGCTTGTGGTGAGTTTGTGGTTGTGAGAATTTGTGGATCTTGGGTTTAGAATTGTAGAAGAAAAGGTTGCTTGTGGTGAGTTTGTGGTTGTGAGAATTTGTGGATCTTGGGTTTAGAATTGTAGAAGAAAAGGTTACGAGGTTGTGTTTGGAATTAAAAGGTGATTTGATGAGCTATTTAATGGATATTTGGTAGAAGAAAGCATGTGGAGTTTTAGGGTTTTGATAAGTAAAAGAAATGGTTTAAGCTAGGGTTGTAAGAAAGAAAGAAAAGGGTGAATTTTTATGCTGTTGAGGAGCTGTATGAACAATACCCATGATTAGTACCACAAGAGAGAGAAGAAGAAAAGGGAAAAGAGAAAAAGTGGGGAAGATTGTGATATCCCAAATTGTCCAGATTGGATTGTTTGGGAGTGTGTTGTGTGAGCGTGTGCTGAGTCCCACATTGGGTATTTACCAGTTACCAGGTGGAACTTGGGTTTATGAGTGATCACAAGGAGCCCCAATTGCAACTTGACTAGTCATTTTGAGGTGTAAGTGCATGTGTAGCTAGTGCTTTCCTTGAGTTGTTACATTAATACTCAAAAAACTTACTTATCAAAAAAATAATACTCAAAAAACTCAATATTGTTTATTAATTAACTCCAATCTTTGCCAATAGATTTGTAGCTTAGAGGTCTTGCTCTCTTTTATAAGAAGCACTAGGGTTCAAATCCCCTCTTCCCAAATTATTGAATTATAAATAAAAAATTAGCTCCATTATTCTCCGAGTAGATTGAGCATAAATATATATGAGGATTTTTTCTTGTACTAGTAGTATTTGGACTTTTAGGGTGTGTTTGGTTGGAGGGGTGGAAAAGTGGGAGGATAGAAAAGATTTTAATTTCTCTCATTTTTGTTTGGTTGGGAGTGAAAAAGTGGAGGGATGGAAAAAGTGAGTTTGTATAAATTTACTCATATACCCTTGTTAAAAAATGATGCACAATTAAAATAAAAAAGTGACAAGCAATTATAAAAAAAAAAAAAAAAAACATAACACCACGTACGGCCAGGAAATCAAAAGAAAAAAGGATTAAAAAAGAAAAAGAAAAAAAGAGTAGGCAACGTTCCCAGGAAGTGAAAATAATAATAATAATAATAATAATAAATGTCTTAAAAGGAGCAAACGCCCAGGAAAGCAGGCAGAAGAAAAAAAAAAGGATAAAAAAAAAAGAAAACCAATGCAACTGGGCGAAATTAGTGCAGTGAGCAATTTTGTCATTTATCCATCAAACTCCTCCCACCATGTTTTCTCTCCATTTTGGAGAGACAAGTTTTAGGTGGGCCAAGGTGGAAAATGCCTGGACCAAATTTTTTTTCTCTTCCTTCCTCCTTACCAAACAACACCCTTCTCCATTTTCTCTCCTAAGTTTTCCATCCACCCTATTTCACCTCCAAACAAACACACTCTTAGTTTGACTAGTAAACTAAAAAATAATACAACTAATTGGAACCAAAGAAAATAAAGCCTAAGATATTTAGGATCTCTTATAGAAAATTCTGGACTCAACTAACTTATCAAAAAAAAAGAAAATTCTGGACTCAACTAAATTACCAAAATACCTTAATTCACAAGGATTGCAAAAATTATAGTTTTACTCATGAATACGAATTTGATCATAACTTTTTACATAAAAACCAAAATGTGAAATTGTTCTAACTTTTATCCTAGGACACACAGAATTAGACACTTCAACTAGATAACTTCTACTTCAATTAGACTTCACACATAGACCCTATAAAATGGTCCACAAAATAAATCTTGAATTTCAAGATGAATTTGCAAAGTAGTAAGTAGTAACAGATTACTCTTCCATGGCTACATCACTAAGTTTAACTTAAATCCAACCCTATATGTCTATATATGCACACACATAGTAGTCTTAATTGCATTAGTCAGGGGAAAGGCTTGTCCCTGAGTCATCTTATGCTTCTATTTGTGACTTGACATTACATTTTGCTGTTAGTGTTTCATAAGGGTGTATACTACAGAATTCATGTAATATATATGTAAATATCAATTTTCACTTCAGTTTCGGAAGTCTATAAGGTTTTGAGTACTGACTAACATACAATGAGTTACTTTTTTGTTTTTTGTTTGGGGGGATGAGTAACTAACATATAATTGTTTACTGAAGGTCACAGAAACTGTTGGATCCTTTTGATTATCAATTACAACAATGTAATAGTCCTTTTTTTTTGAGGGGGGGGGGGGGGGGGGGGGGGGGGTTTGGGGGAATGTAATTATGTAATAAACCTTAGCCTTCATTCATTTGGGAGTTCATAAAGGAATGGAAAAGAATTGAATGTATTTGAGTAATGGAAAATAAAGGAATGGAATGGAATTATATAATCTTGTTTGGACGTTTTACTTATCAAAAAAAAAATCTTGTTTGGATGTTTTAAAATAAAGCAGTGAAAGTAACCTTGTTTGGGAGTAATATGAGAGTAATATAAAAGAAATGTAATGGAATCATTTTATAACAACATTACTATTATACCCCTAATTTAAAATCAAGAGCTGAATGTATAAGGGTATTTTGGGAGTTCTAATGAAAATTTTGTTAAACTTAATTTCATTTTCTGTAATTCTTCCTAATTTTTAGAGGAATGAAAATTTGAGATTTTAAGGAAAAAAAGAGTAACGAGTGTTTCTTCCTACCTATTAATTCCTTCCCACTTAAACTCCAGGGAAATAGACTTTCCATTCCCCTCATTAAAACTCCCAAACAAGGGAATGAAAGGAATATTCTAAAATTATTATATTCATTTTATTCCATTCCCTCCTCCCAAAGGGAGTGTTAAGTTTGAGCCTATTTTTAAATTGACCATGAGTTCATTTACCTCAATGTTCATATTCATATTATAGTTTGAAATTGTTACAATTTGAACCTCTATGAGTCTATGTTAAGTGAAAGTTAACAAAAAGCCACATAAGCTGTACTTGAACTTGACTAGGCTCTAAATATTTAGCATGTGAGTCGTAAGTGGTATTTTGACACCGATATAGGATCACAAAATGGCTTCCTCATTCGTAAAATGCCCAGTCAGTTCAGTTCAGTCTAATGATGATGCCATCAATTTGTGGGTTTTCTTGCACTAAAATACTGCTCTTGAATTTGCTTGAAGAGCCTTTTAGTTCCCAAAATGGTCTCAAGTGCAATTTATGTGAGTTTCATTTACTTTGGACTATCAGGGTCTAGATTGCTATGGTTTCAAAACTTCTATAAAATTGAAATTTCAGAGTTTAATTTGAAATCAGGGTCATTGGTACAATACTACAATTGAACTTTCAGGGTTTAATTTGAAAACAATGTCAAACTCTGGGGTTTATTAAATAATTAAACCCCCCCCCCCCCCCGGTCGGGGGCCCGGGTGTGTGGGGGGCCTTTTAATAAATGATTGATTTCATTTATTCCAACAGAAAAAAGGTGATTAATTTCATGAAAAAGGGATTAATTGATGTAGCTACATCATGTGTTGGTGGATGTCAAAAATAGTTTGTGGGAAGAGGCGAGTGATATTTGTTTCAGAGCAGTGGATGTCAGTATTAGTTAGTTTTATGATATGTAAAATGCTTCTCTGCCAGTACTGCATAATATTTTTGTTAATACAATGCATGCTTAAATCAGTCTGTATACTGGCAGTGTGTTCATTATACTTTGCCATAACAAGAACAAGAGTAGCCACATTTTGCATCCTTGTATTGACTGCTCCATTCAATGATGAATGTTGAACATGTGCTATTTTTTTATTTATAAGAAGGTAGATATTTGTTTTGTACCAGCCTAATATATGGTTTTCCCATGGACTCCAGGCATGTGCATGCGTATATGTTTGTGTTGCATCAAGGGCTCCAGTAAATGTCCCCATATATTATTCATGTTTCCATTTTCTTTTTGTCATTTTGTGCACATCCTCATCTGATCTGATTTTTCTTCTCCCCCCCCCCCCCCCCCCTCCTCTTTTTTTAATGTAGAATAATATTATATGACAAAGAAGTGTGGTGGTCACCTAATTTGATCCGACATGGCAACCTTTAGGCTATTATATATTGGTTAGAAACTTAGAATTTACACACTAAACTAAAATAAGGAAAAACGGAGAAGAAATGTTAAGAAGGCTTCTCATGTATATTTCGTGTGATGCAGAGAGACACCACTGGCTTGACTAATGAGAACAAGGAACTCGAACTGCGATTGCAAGCTATGGAGCAGCAAGCACAACTTAGAGATGGTATGCATTTTGTCAACTGTCTGTAATGGGCCTTTTGAAGCCTTTAGGACGGGTTGATACAAACTATCCCCATTCACCATTTCATATAAAGTGCAGTACCAAACAACTTAATCAATAATTATTTCTTGAATTTTATGAAATATTTCTTGCAAGTGCCATAAAAAAGAATACACAATGATTTGGTTTCCATCTGGTTTGCAAATTCCTAGAGAACATAACCTTTGGGTTTTGATGACTTGCATTCTATTCTAATGGATTTTGAAGAATAAAATCAGGTCAGGAATTAATGTAACTATTTACTGTGTGATCTACAGCTCTCAACGAAGCACTGAAGGACGAAGTGCAGCGGCTTAAGATAGCAGCCGGCCAACTTCCAGCTGTCAACGGCAATCCTTTCAACAGAGGGCTGCCCCCACAATATTCCTCCCATCAGCCTGCCTTACATCACTTTGGTAGTCTCCAGACCCAGACCCAGACCCAGACCCAGACCCAGCCACATCAACAGCAACAGCAACAGCGTCACATGACACAGTCATCCACAAACAACCAGACTCTAAATGGGCAGCCTCGCCCTAACTTCTTGGACTACAACCAGAGGGTCTAGCAACATCACATGTTATAGTAGCAAATTGATACTTATAAAATAGAGGGTAATTCATCTCAGGTAGCATCTTGTACATGTATGTATCATGTATGTATATGTATATGTGTTGCAGGTAAATTTGTGAAGGGTGTTGCTCAGAATAGCAATAGCCCCTTGTATCAGTCACATATATGGCTATGTTTCTAGTATTAGGATAGAGTCACTTAAAAGTATGCTAGTAGTACAATTAATGGGTGGATGAACATTGTTACGTTTTACCAACGGAACAAGCAGCCTCTGCTTTAGAATGATGGAACTTGGCAGATAATATTTTCTCATTTTGGCCAGATGTAAAAATAGGAGGCATTTTTCACCATTAGTAAAACAGAAAACTATCCTTTCTGGTTGTCTTATATTGGGATGGGGGAAGTCTCCTCAGATGTTCAAATTGATTGATATATTGACTTCCATTTTCTTTAGGTTTAATTGCAATTTACTCCCTATAGTTTGGCTTTATCATAATTTAGTGTACAAACTTTAAATTGTTAAATTTGATCTCTAAAGTTTAGTTTGAATGAAATTGTTAGGATTCCATCTATAATATGGTTCAAGATTATATTATCTAAACTTGAACGAGCACGTATTTTGAGCGTGTTTTGTGCCCCCATTTAAAAAGTAGCATTCAAGTCTTAAAATCGAGAAGGCTGGAGTCTTTGAAACAGGGAATGGAGAATAAAATTAAAGATGAGCCTGTTGGGGGTTCAACTGCTAAATGATGGTCTTTTTGGTGAAGATTCAAGAGGCATATCTTTCACATGATTCCGGGTGGACTTACTCTGCAGTCTTGAACAACAGTATACACAAGCTCTTAGTAAGTTGAATGTGTTTAGAGTCAGAGTTCTGTTTTTTGATTTTTTGTCATAATAAGCTATCTTTTCAAAGCTATTGAATTCCTTTTATAAGTCCGTTTGGATACAACTGAAAACTAAAAACACTGTAGCAAAATAATATTTAAATGTGTAAATAGTACAATGAAAAAGTTAATAAAAATTGAGAATTGTGAGACCCGTGAACAGTTCACTGTCTGAAAGTCAAATAATGCGGTTACTGTTTATTGAACAGTAGCTGCATTACACCTGAAACTCTTGAAAACCAAAAAAAAAAAAAAAAAAAAACAGAAAACGCAAAACTCACCAAACGCAAAACGCAAACGCCACACCCAAACGCACACTATATCATTCAAGTCAGTCATGTACTCATGCTTTATTGCTAATTAATGTATGAATATCGTTTTATTACTGTGAAAAGGGTTTGTCCTCCAAAAAAAAAAAAAAAAGAAGCCTTAAAATCGAAAAGTTGTGATCCCACTAAAAAAATGTTTGTTTGGTCGGGTGTTTTAACAAAACATAACTTATACATGCTAACTCATATTTTACTGTGCAAACACCAAATTAGGAAGCATCTTTTTGATGCTTTGGTTTTTGTTTTAGGACTAATTTACCCCTCTCTCTCTCTCTCTCAGCAATGCAATTAGGGTTGGCAGTAGGGTAAGGCAGGGTCGGATCATCGGTGCTTCACCCCCCCCCCCTCCCGCCCTGCATGTTAGGGTAAATTGCCTTGCCCCATTGTCGCCCTACAGGACCCAATGGAGCCTCACCACATACCATATCTATTATAATTTTTTTTTAAATATAAAACATGTTACAATAATATAAATTATACTTGAAATTAAAATTAAATTGATCACGTCAAGCACTGATTGGGGTAACTCTTTTGACCAACACCACTCCTCCCACTGTCACAAATTTGGGCGAGCACTTCCATTGGAACTCGAACTCTCTCAAGCCCAATCCTTTAAATCCTCCTCTCACCATCACCAATTTGATTAGATTGATTTTTTTTTTTTATTGGAATCGATTGGATTAAATTTTTGTTTGATATTAAGGAGGATTGATTTTGTTTGGTGGTGACTTAGGCTTATAACATTACTAAAACTTACAGTCTAATATATGGTCTACTCTATATTACTTTTTACCTATTTTGAAAATATATTTTAGAAATTATGAGGCAAATAATCTTGTAACTTGTGAATTGAATTATTTTGTGATATAGTCTCATAGCCAACTTAGTAAGTTCGTGTTTGCTCGGAGAAATTGCTCCACAAGCAATTTTCTTGCTTTTCTTTAGGTAATACACAATGAGTTTCATCAAACCCATCCTCATTATAGTTTGACGCTAACCATTAAGCTGCTTGACTTTGTTGTATCTTTTAGTGAATTTTTATTATATTTATTATAATTTTACGGCATTTATAGTTGCCTCACTCAATGTCAATTAATTTGTGATTCAAGAATTATGCTTTTACATCATTACATGTTAATATGTAATTTACAAATTTGTTCATAAAAAAAAAAAAGTAATTTACAAATTTATGTTAAATGTAATTTTATTTTAGATTAATAAGTTTTTTATTTGAAATATCACTAAAAATAAATCTTTTAATACTTGTTTATACTTTATTATTTTTTATCAAATTTATAAATATTTCATTAAAAAAATTATGGACTTTTAAAGCTTGAGAAATAAAATAAAAAAGAGGAAACCAAAGTGTAGGAGGGAGAGGGGCAAATGGGTAATTTCATATCTTAAGCCCAATTTCTCCCCTATTTTCTCATCAATTTTGGGAGAACACCTCCTCTTCACAAAATGTGGCCTAGTGAGAAAACAATTCTCTCCCTCATTTTTCAACCCTCATGTTCCATGTTCTCACTCCAATCAAATGAACTCTAAAGTGTTTGTGAAATAAAAGATTACATGTAGAAAATGTTTAGGTGTTCAAAGATTTTTGTACACACACTTTAGTTTAAAAAGAAGGGGAAAAAAAGAGAGTGTAGCTTGCCAAACGTCCTTGGACAATTGGCTAGCACCCTGTTTTTGTTTGCATCATCCCCAAATTCAAACGGGAAGAGGTTGTTGCCAAACCTCTAACTGTAACCTCCTTCACCCTTGTTGTTGCCCATTTTTTTATATAAAAAAATGCCCAACAGCAGAAAAGCCCAATAACAAGTAAAAAAGGAATGCAATAGGAAATTAGTAAGTAATGATAGAAACAAAGGGATTTAAAAGCCCGAAACAAAGAAGAGAAAGAAATAAGGCCCAACGGGCCGGCCTAATAGAAAGTAGCAATAGGCAAACCCACGGGCCCAAGAAGGGGCGAAAGTGGGGCAAAGCCCAATAAGCCCGTGACATTTCCCATAAAAGATAAGCACGGGTAGAGAGAGTGCAGAACTAGAACAAGACAAGGCCATACATCCACGGCAGGAATGGCGTGGGAAAGAAAGAAGAAAAAGAAAGAAGCAATAAGACGACCACATCTTGGCTAGAGCACCACCAACCTATAACTAACCAATGCAAGGGAGGTAGGCCTGCGGTCAAAGGATTTGTAGAGGGTGTAATTTGGTGGAGGGGGGAAAATGGTTTATTTCTAGTACCCAGCCAAGGCCTTTTTTGGGAGATGCTCGGTTGGGAATGCATCTTTGCCCAAAATAGGTAGTAAATGGCTGGAACCACTTGATGAGTAGAAAGAAACCTAAAGCTTTGCCCATCAAAATGAGAGAGATAGACTCACGACATAACCAAACAAATAAGAATTTGTCATGAAATAAGTAGTAGAAGAGAGAGAAAGCACTAGGCATGCCCAGATGTAGTGGAGGCTGGGAGGCCAGTGGGCTAGTGGGCAACTCTGAAGGGATGCTCACAGCAGACAAAAATGGTTGGGGTGCAATAGGGGTAAAATGGAAAAATCCAATTGGGTTAACCTAGTATAAATAGGAACAGTAGTCATAAATGAAAAGGGGATAGCGACTACGGTAAGAAACAGAGAGAATTGAAAGAGAAATAACAGAGAAAAAAAGAAAGAGCTAAGTAAAGAGAGAAGAGTGAGCACGGCAGAAAATGCATGCATCAATAGACCATTTTTTCCCTCCCTCTTACAGCAAACCCGCTCTTTGAAATCCCAATGGATTAACAAGTAGCTATCCACAAACCCATTCCCCAAAATGCACAACTTTGATGGCTTAGCCCAATGGTAATGTTGTCCAAGTTGAGGTTTGGGCTTTCTTTTGTTCACTTCTTGTAGAAAAATTTGTCATTTTACACTTTGTTGTATTATTTCACATTCTACTGTATTGGTTACGCTAACTACTTCCTGACTAACCTTCCGGCTGTAACTAACCTTCTTGCTACAAGATATTTGCTCTTAAATCTATAAACATGTACTGACATTTGTGGACTAAGATATATATATTGAGAGAGTTTCAATTTATGGCGAATGCTCCTGATGATGCTTTTTATCATTAGACCAAGACACCAATTAGTTTTTGGTGTAGGTATCTTTTATTCAACCATCAGAGACTTTACCAATTGAGCTAATTAGAATATATATATATATATATATATATATTTGTTAATGTTTGTTGTCTTTATTTTTGGGTGTTGGGTTTGTGCAAAGACTGGCCCTTTAGCAAGGTCCTGCTAGTATAATGGGTCAGGCCCAACTCTCTGACCCACAGCAGAAAGGGCCTTAACCCAGCAGAACGGGCTTTAGCCCATCAACACAAAGCACCTACAACCTTCAATAGGGTTCTCTTCATAGCATCTTAGTTAAAACCCTTTGTGATCAGCAGTTTTGCTATTAAAACATTCTTTCCACAAGTTTTCAACGGTTGTAAAAAACCCAATCCTCAATATCTACTACTAAAGAAAAATAGCCCATTTAAGCTATACAAGTAAGTAATCTAAAATACAAAAATAATTAGTCCTTTGAATGTTGTGCAACTATGGTTAAGACAATTGTGAAACAGTGACAAAATGATACTAGAAAATGTCATTTGGCTAGAATTCATTCATGCCCTGCAACGCAGACCCTCAGTATCATCAGTGTCTTGATTGGGACATGCATCAGATTTGTAAGGACGGCACACAAAATATCACTATCGCTCACAAGTTAGAGCCGGTGAAGCGTCCAGCAATTTGTTCATTTCCATTGAGTTGAGGACAAGTGTAAGGAACTAACTTGGCAACAAGAATTGAAATTTATAATTTAAAATATTAAGCATTTGACGAAATAAACAAGAAGAACTAGTTTCCCTTAGATACCATCTGAAGAAAATGATAAAACACGCACAAAGGCATAACTTGTAATGTATGGACTCATTACTCACTTGTGGGAGAATCTAGTTAATTACAAAGTAATTGTTAGTGGGTGATATTAGGTACTCTACAAATTTTATTCGATAATATCAAATTTTAACCTATAAGGTCTACTTCATAATAATTACTTTTATCATTAAGTTAAGACATCAATAGATTTTTGATATAGGCGGGATTTGAACTTTAAATCTCTTATTCAACAATAAGAAACTTTGCCAATTAAGCTAATTAAAACTCACAAATTTTATTATCACAATTTTTTTTAAAAGAAGAATAATTATTCTGACACTACATAATTTGTAGCACCATTTTCCATTGTCAGGATTTTAAATAGGTACAAATTAATTGCTGTCCTGCTGCCTAAGTTATAAAACAACACAAAGTGTCCTGACACAGCCATGTGGCCTATATGAATGTAACAACACTGAAGAATATATACATCGGAGCTAATCATTTGATACATATAGAGCGATCTTTGGTTTCCTTTAGATTTGGTGCTGTCTGCTGTCACTCATTGGCAATGGACTTAAGCATGTTACTAACTGCAGTGCTCCTGTCGATGTTCGTGCTTTCAGCTTTCTTCTTGCTGAAATCACAGGCTTCGCCAAAAGAAATGGAGCAAATCCCAGGTTCCATGGGTTGGCCTATTGTAGGTGAAAGCTTCTCGTTTCTTTTTGACTTTTCAAGCCCATCTGGTATTTACAGCTTCATGAAAAAAAGGCAACAAAGGTAACTAATCCATCAAATTTTAAATGTAAAAGGTAATATACAAGTGCCACAATTTACAAAAAATAATCACTTGTACTGTTTCTATTGGTGGATTTTATCTTCTAGGTATGGAAAGGTGTTTAAGTCAAGTGTCTTGGGTAGATTCACTATGTTTATGACAGGGAGAGAAGCAAGCAAGATCTTATTAACAGGAAAAGATGGGATGGTAAGCTTGAACCTCTTCTATACAGGCAAGCAGGTGTTAGGCCCAACCAGTTTGCTTCAAACCATTGGAGAAATGCACAAACGGCTTAGACGGCTGATTGCTGAGCCCCTATCACTTGATGGTCTGAAAAACTATTTTCAGTTTATCAATATGCTGGCAATTCAAACATTGGATCAATGGCCTGGAAGAACAGTCTTTGTTCTTGAAGAGGCTTCTACAGTTGAGTTTTGGTTATATAGTCAAAAGAACATAATATTGCCTAGTCTTAATGCTGTTTCTGGAAAAATAAATAAATCTTTGAATATTGCAGTTCACTCTCAAAGTGATTGGAAATATGATAATGTGCTTAGAGCCCATTGGAGAGGAGCAGGAAAAGTTTCGGGCCAATTTCAAGATCATTTCTTCTTCGTTTGCATCTTTGCCATTTAAAATTCCTGGAACAGCTTTTTATCGTGGCATTCAGGTAACAATTCATTACAATACCAAATTGTTGACAGTGAGCTTCTTTAGAAACTCATTCTTGCATTTTAATGACAATCAAATTCATGCCTGAGACCATGCATCAGAAGTTCTACAGCTTCAAATGTAAGGGAATAAAAGTTCTAAGTTTTGTCTAATAAAATTTTTCGTCTGTTTCACCAGGCTCGGGATAGGATGTATGCCATGTTAGACTCCATAATTTCCAAGAGAAGTGTTAGGTTCTAAGGTCTTAGGATTTTATGTATTTAGAACTCTAATTTGTAATATTGGCAAACCATGATCAAAACAATATGTTTAGTCTTGTTTAGGCTTGCTCAAAGTTGATTAAATATTGTAAAGTTGGAATCGAGTGGCTGCAGATGTACTGGAGCATTTCGGCCTGGCTCGATCGATCGAAGCTTAGGCTCGATCGATCGAATCTCGGGTCAGATGCGTTTTCTGCAGAGTTCCAGCTCAGCCCAAACTCTATTTAAACGTCTTGGGGTTCAAGTAAAACACTCCTATATATAAGGAAAACCCTAGAACGTTTTTGGGACTTTTGATGAGAGATTAGAGTGCCTCTTGTGCCTCCTTTTATTTTTAGGGTTTTGTACCCAAACCTCTCTAAGTCTTTGTTGCTCATATTTGCTGTTTGTGTGAATCTCTTGTGAGATCTTTGAGGAGCTTTCCTTCACATAAACTTAGGGTTGTCAATATCTTGATGATCAACAAGGTTGCTACCATTGGAACTTAAAAGAAAAACAAGCGGGGAGCTTGTAGCTGATTGAAGAATTCAAGAAAGAAGTAGTCCGTGGATTCGGAGCCTGCGCGTGGTCGTGTCAGGAAGTTCGTACTGGTGGGTAGCATTAGGAAGTCGAGCGGGGAGCTTGTAGTCCTTCTGTAAGAACTTCAATTCTTTCATAGTGAATTCTGTTATGCCTTGAGGATCGGTGGGTCAAATCCTCCCCAGGTTTTTACCGTGTGGTTTCCTGGGTGATCATATCTTGTGTTATTTATTTTCCGCTGCATTATTATTCTTGATATGATTGTTGAATTGCTTTAACCTAGAATTGTTTAATTTGACTAAGTAACAACTTGGCTAATTAATCTAGGCTACGCAATTTGGTTGTTTAAGGGGTCTAAATAACCTATCAAGAAGAAATGGAGAAGGCTTTCAACAAGATTTCTTAGAGTCCCTGATAATGAAACATAGCAAGGTTGCAGATGGAGGAGGAGATGATGAAAATAAACCCACTGATACACAGTTGAAAGACAATATACTAACTGTGCTAGTTGCTGGTCATGACACCTGTTGTAATCTCCAAAGTTATAGTGAAAATTATTTTGTCGCCTCCCGTGGACGTAGGCATATTGCCAAACCATGTAAATTTATTGTGTCATATTATCTTCTCTCTCTCTTCTTTAACTTTGTGTTAACAAATTATTTCACCCAATTCGCACAACAACTGGTATCAGAGCTCTAGGTTGATTTATTCAATGGAGATCAATGCTTCTATTGCCAAGGTAGACGTAGTTAAGTTCGACGAAACTAGTAACTTCGGGTTATGGCAAAGAAGGGTGAAAGATCTGTTGGTACAACAATGTTTGGTGAAGGCTTTGTATGGGAAAGCAAAGAAACCAGAGACGATGACGGATGACGAATGGGAGAACTCGATATGAAGGCGGTCAGTACAATTCGTCTATGTCTGGCAGACGAGCTTATGTACGATGTCATGGATGACATGTCTTCTGCGGCTATATGGTTGAAGTTGGAGAGCCGGTATATGTCCAAGTCCCTCACAAATAAAATTAATCTTAAGCGAAAATTGTATGAGCTTAAGATGGCAGAGGGTGCGGATTTGGCTCAACACGTCCACATGTTCAATAAAATTATCAGTGACTTGTTGCGGATCGATATAAAATTTGATGATGAAAACAAGGCGATGATGCTTCTGTCCTCCCTACATGCATCTTACAAACACTTGGTTACAACCCTGCTTTGGGGGAAAGAGACTCTGGAATTTGAAGAGATCTCAAGAGCCCTGTTGGATCACTACCAACGGAAGCAGAATTTGGGTGAAAGTTCTGGTGAAGGGCTTATGGTAAAGGGTAATCAAGATCGTGGAAGGAAGAAAAACAGAGATCACAGTTCTGCTAGGTGATATAGCAGATCCAAATCCAAAAGCAAGACAGTGAAGTGCTATAAATGCCAAAAGAAGGGGCATATTAAGCGAGATTGTCCAGAGTGGAAAAGAGGCAAGGACAAAGACAAGGAAGGGTCATCAAGATCTGCAAACATTGTGGTAGCAAATTCAGATTCAGATGGAGATATGCTTTCTGTTTCATCCAGTGCCAACAGGCTAATCAATTCTTGGGTTCTGGATTTAGCATGTTCTTTCCACGTGACTCCTCACAGAGATTGGTTCGACACTTACAAGTCGGTTAATTATGGTTCTGTTCTAATGGGAAACAATGCTACTTGCAAAGTTGTTGGAATAGGAACAATTAAGATAAAGATGTTCGATAATGTGGTGAGGACATTAGGAGAGGTGCGACATGTTCCAGAGGTGAAAAAGAATTTAATTTCATTGGGAACCCTAGACTCTAATGGCTATTGCTATAAGTCTGAGAATGGGTTAATGAAGGTGTCTAAGGGCGCTATGGTTGTGATGAAGGGGCAGAAAGTAGAAGGTTAATCTACAAGCTACTCGGCAATACCATTGTAGGTGGAGCTTTGCTACCAATCTTGCTTTGAACTGTTGTCCTTCCTTTTCTAATACTGCTTCTTTTTTTCTGAACACCCACTTGCAACCTATCGGTTTCTTTCCCTTTGGAAGTTCTGACAACTCCCAAGTCTTGTTCTTATTCAAGGACTCCATCTCCTCCACCATAGCTTCCATCCACTTGTCCCTTTCAGAGCTATCAATTGCTTCCTGAAAAGTGGAAGGATCCCTGCTACTGATTACTAAGCAATAAGAAGCAAGATCTTCGAAACCATACCTGACCGGTGGTCTTATGTTGCGTCTAGGCCATTCTGATATCTTGTTATGATCTTCTTGATCACTATTGTGAGGTTCCTTCTCTAGCTGAGACTCCACTTCATCTAGCTCCACCTGCACCACTGATCTATTGCTGTCACTATTGCTTCCCTTTTCTTGAGACTCTTCTTCCTTTCTGAAATCTTTTATCATGGACTTCTCATCAAACAACACATCCCTGCTAATCACCACCTTTTGTGCCACTGGATCCCAAAGCTTGTATCCTTTTACTCCTTTCTCAAACCCGAGAAAAATACACTTCTTGGATTTTGAATCAAGCTTTGACCTTTCTTTGATAGGAATATGAACATAGGCTGGACACCCGAATATCCTCATCAACGAGTAATTAACTTCTTTCCCTATCCATACCTCTTCAGCAACTTTCCCATCAAGCGCAGCTCTAGGTGATCGGTTAAGAATGTAACAAGCCATGTTCGCTGCTTCAGCCCAGAAGACTTTAGGAAGCCCAGTATTCAGTCTTATGCATCTAGCTATCTCACCGATTGTTCGATTAAGTCTCTTAGCCATTCCATTCTGTTGAGGTGTTCTTCGTACTGTAAAGTGCCTCTTGATGCCATGCTCTTCACAAAACTTCAAGAACTCCCCATCCTTGTACTCAGTGCCATTATCAGATCTTAGGCACTTAATCTTTCTTTCGGTCAGATTTTCCACTTCGGCTTTCCACTTCTTGAACTTTGCAAATGCCTCGGACTTGTTCTTCAAGAAGTAAACCCAAACCTTTCTGGAATAATCATCAATGAAACTCATAAAATACCGAGCTCCACCTTTAAAGACCACTTGCACCGGCCCCCAAATATCAGAGTGTACATAATCCAATATACCCTCTGTCTTGTGCGTGGCTGTTTTGAATCGCATCCTACACTGCTTTCCCATAACACAGTATTTGCAGAAATCTAACTTACATGACTTAACTCCAGCCAACAGATTTCTCTTTTGCAATTCCCTCATACCACGCTCACTCATATGCCCTAGTCGCATATGCCACAAAAGTGTATCATCCTCCTCAGATTCAGTCACTGCAGCAGCTCCACCTACAATGGTATTACCGAGTAGCTTGTAGATATTACCTTCTACTTTCTGCCCCTTCATCACAACCATAGCACCCTTTGACACCTTCATTTACCCATTCTCAGACTTATAGCAATAGCCATTAGAGTCTAGGGTTCCCAATGAAATTAAATTCTTTTTCACCTCTGGAACATGTCGTACCTCTCCTAATGTCCTCACCACATTATCGAACATCTTTATCTTAATTGTTCCTATTCCAACAACTTTGCAAGTAGCATCATTGCCCATTAGAACAGAACCACAATTAACCGACTCGTAAGTGTTGAACCAATCTCTGTGAGGAGTCACATGTAAAGAACATGCTGAATCCAGAACCCAAGAATCGATTAGCCTGTTGGCACTGGATGAAACATAAAGCATATCTCCATCTGAATCTGAATCTGCTGCCACAATGTTTGCAGATTTTGATGACCCTTCCTTGTCTTTGTCCTTGCCTCTTTTCCACTCTGGACAACCTTGCTTAATATGCCCCTTCTTTTGGCATTTATAACACTTCACTATCTTGCTTTTGGATTTGGATCTGCTATGTCCCCTAGCAGAACTGTGATCTCTGTCTTTCTTCCTTCCATGATCTTGATTACCCTTTACCATAAGCCCTTCACCAGAACTTTCACCCAAATTCTGCTTCCGTTGGTAGTGATCCAACAGGGCTCCTGAGATCTCTTCAAATTCCAGAGTCTCTTTCCCCCAAAGCAGGGTTGTAACCAAGTGTTCATAGGATGCCGGGAGGGAGGATAGAAGCATCATCGCCTTGTTTTCATCATCGAATTTTATATTGATCCGTAACAAGTCACTGATAATTTTATTGAACGTGTGGATGTGTTGAGCCAAATCCGCACCCTCTGCCATCTTAAGCTCATACAGTTTTCGATTAAGATTAAGTTTATTTGTGAGGGACTTGGACATATACCGGCTTTCCAACTTCAACCATATAGCCGCAGAAGACATGTCATCCATGACATCGTACATAAGCTCGTCTGCCAGACATAGACAAATTGTACTGACCGCCTTCATATCGAGTTCTTCCCATTCGTCATCCGTCATCGTCTCTGGTTTCTTTGCTTTCTCATAAACCTTCACCAAACCTTGTTGTACCAACAGATCTTTCACCCTTCTTTGCCATAACCCGAAGTTACCAGTTCCGTCGAACTTAACTACGTCTACCTTAGCAATAGAAGCGTTGATCTCCATTGAATAAATCAACCTGGAGCTCTGATACCAGTTGTTGTGCGAATTGGGTGAATTAATTTGTTAACACAAGGTTAAAGAAGAGAGAGAAGATAATATGACACAAGGAATTTACGTGGTTCGACAATATACCTACGTCCACGGGAGGCGACAGAATAATTTTCACCATAATTTTGGAGATTACAACAATGACTTGAAGATAGACCATTGGTTCTCTCACAAATAAATAGAGAACACCCTATTGTATTTAGACAATTTGCAAGACACTAACTTCCTACACTATGGTGCACACACACAGAAGAAGTTATTTTGCTATCTCCGTGGCTCACATTGCATGCTCTCATTTGCTCCACCTCTATTTATAGCCAAACCTTCAGCCGAAATATCAAAAGTTTCAACACACCAGAGACTTATATTGTTAAGGAAGTCAACAATAGTGGCCAAACATTTATTGCCAATGAAGTCATATATTTTGGCTAGCATGTATTTGGTAACTTCAGGTGTAGTTCCTTGCCCTTTCTAGACAATTCATGAATGCCATGGAGTCATACATTCACACATAGACATGCATCCATTTATTGCCTATAGATTCATACATTTCAGCTATGCATGAATATAGTTCAAGTCGGTGATGTTCCATGCCGTTTTCTTTGACAATTTATACAAGATAGCATTTAATGCTTGCTTGAAATGTTAATCCACCGACATTAAAATTCAAGCCATTTCAACAACACCACAACTGCTGCACTCTCATGGCTCATGAAATTCCTTGGAGAAAATCCAGATGTTCTCGAACAACTTAGAGTATTCTAACTTCGACAGCTCATAACCGGAAGTTTTAATTTCTTCAGATTTAGACATTGAATTTAATTTGTACGGTGGATATGCAGGAGGAGCACAGACAAATTCAAGCAAACAGAAAGGATGGAGAATATCTCACATGGTCTGAACTTAACAAGATGCCTTTCACCGCCAAAGTGAGTAGCACAATGATCATTATTATCTTTAACATATATATATATATATATATATATATATATATATATATATATATATTGTTAACAGCTTACAAGTTCTGAATTCTTTTGTCCTTCATTCAAATTCAGGTAATTAGTGAAACTCTCCGGAGAGCCACAATATTGCCTTGGTTTTCAAGAAAAGCAGCCCAGGATTTTGAGATTGATGTTATGACTCCACAAATTGGATAGCCTCTCCAAATATAAGCTAACAGAAATATGATTTAGGGTCCGTTTGGATACCACTTTTTTTGCTGAAAACTAAAAATATTGTAACAAAATAATTTTTAAATATGTGAATAGTGTTGTGAAACCCATTTTTAATGAAAGTTTGGTTGAAAAAAGAAGTTTGTGGATCCCGTGAACAGTGCATAATCACGTGAAGTGGGTCTCGTGAATAGTGCACAGAATCTACTGAACACTACATAATCATGTGAAAACTGACTTAAAAAAAAAAAAGAAAAAAAAGGCCAAAACGCCAAATTCTGGGACCAGAAACTCAATCCAAACGGGTACTTAATTATATATTTTTTTCTTTTCGAATATTACAGGATATAAAATCAAGAAAGGTTGGTCAGTTAATCTGGATGTTGTTTCCATCCTATGAAGCACGGGTGTGTTTCGGAACTCGGGTGCGGGTGCGGGACTCGGCGATTAAAAAATTATTTTTAATATTTTTATTTATATTTTTAATATATTACTTAGGGGTGTCAATGTTCGACCCAACTCGTGAACACAACACGAACCCAACACGGGTTTTTTCGAGTTAGGGTTGGGCCTTAATGGGTTTGGGTCATAAACGGGTCGACTCGAAAGCGACACCATAAGAAACGTGTCATAAGCGGGTTAACTCGCATAACCGGCAATAGACACGTTTGACACGCCAATTTATTTGTGTTAACCTAAAATGACCCACTTAACACAACCCGTTTAACTTGTATAACAAATAAATATTTATTTTATTTTTGATTTGTCAAATACCTTTTATATCCAATATATATTTTAAATTTAAAAAGAAAAGTGAGTAATTACAAAAATTTACAAGGGATATAATTGGAAATTAAAACTTTACAGACCCTAGAACTACTAATATATATATATATATATATATTTTTTTTTTGCTTAGAACTTACACAAATGAAATTGGATGAGCTTGTGGAAGATGTTATGAATTTGGACATCAACAAAGAATTTATGGATGATAATCGTGGTCATAGTCAGGATTAGTCTACTGTTTGCTCAAATTCTCTCAATATTGATACTTAGCATTTGGCAAGTTCTAAGGATATTATATTTTTGTTGAACTATGTTATTTTATTTTTTTTAAACTTTGTTATTTTGAATTTGGGTTGAAGTGTATGCACTTCTTTTGGAGTGTAAAGAATTTATTTCTAGATGAGTGTTATATTTTTGTTGAACTATGTTATTTTATTTTTTTTAAACTTTGTTATTTTGAATTTGGGTTGAAGTGTATGCACTTCTTTTGGAGTGTAAAGAATTTATTTCTAGATGAATGTTATATTTTTGTTGAACTATATTATTTTGAATGTGGGTTGAAGACTTGAAGTGTATGCACTGCTTTTTGGGATGTAAAAAAAATTATTTCTAGATGGATGTTATATTTAATATTATGCAGGTTGAAATGGGTTGTGCTACATTCGTGTCAACCCAACACGACTCGTTTATTAAGCGTGTCAAATGGGTTGGGTCAGGTCAGGTCAACCCTACTTATTAACAGGTCGGGTTAGGGTTGAAGGATCATGACACGATTATTAAATGGGTCGGGTTAGGGTTGAGTCATTTAGTTGAATACCCCTACCTCGACACGACACGAACCCGACACGCTAACCCGAATTGACACTCTTAATATTACTCAGTATACTTTTTTATATAATACTAATAGAAAACTCATATAATAATAATAATAAATAAATAAATAGATAATAATAAGTACAAAAAAAGAAGAAAAAAAGAAAAAAAAAAAGAGGTGGCTCTCACAGTCTCACGTGTAGCTTCCCATTAAAAAAGAAAAAAAAAAGAAAAAAAAGGGAAAATGTGACTCTTTGGTCAGAGAGGCACAAAAAACAAAGAAGAGCCTTTTAAGTGTCTTTCTTATCAAAAAGAGAAACAGAAGTTACAGAACTCTTCCAAAAAAAAAAAAAAAAACTGATCAGAACAACTCAGTACTCACTACTCACTCAAGAAGACAAGAAGACGAAGCAAAGAAGAGCACGAAGAAGCAAAGATACGATTTCAGTCCACCGGCGTATCAATATCTAGTCCAGTCCATCAGTTTTTTTTTAACCGGCTGATTTCCTTTTTCCGGCCGAAACACATCGATATTCGGCCGATACGATCCGATTCGGCCTGAATCGGCCTGGTTCGGAGCGAATCTGGCTGAGTCTCAACCGCGTCGGCGCGAGTCGGGGAAAAAAAAAAAGAAACCACGCGGCAAGACGCGGCACCGATGTGCAGTCAGTGGCGTCCCTCGCGCGTCGCCGCGTGCCGCCGTGTCGGACGCAGGTGCGGTGCCTCTGGAGCCGCGTCTGTGCATCACAGTAATTCCATCCACCATGACCCTGAAGTTTTCCCAGATCCCCAAAAGTTTGACCCTTCTAGATTTGATGTAAGCTCTTCCCACTTAATCAATCAGCAGTCCACCTATATTCCTACAGATTTCATACTTGGAAATAATTTTTCAATCAAATGCAGGAACCCCTAAAGCCTTTCAGCTTTCTTGGTTTTGGTAGCGGACCACGAATGTGCCCTGGAATCAACCTGGCCAAACTCGAAATATCCATTTTCATTCATTACCTTGTCTGCAGATACAAGTAAGATGTACAGATTATACAGTAAATATAAATTATGGGATTTTTATTGCTTACAATATATATAAGTGGGAGAGGTCGGATTTGAACTCAAGTTCTTCTTTATGAGAGAACTGGACAATGTCACTAAGATACAAGGCTCTTGCCCTTAGAAAAAAAAGAACTAGAATTACCGAAAAATTAGTTGAATCGGTTTCTTAGCAGTTGAAATACTCATATCACTTAACAGTAACCATTACCTCAAATTTTGCAGAACTAGAATTCTTTTTCTGAAATTGTGATCTCTTAAATCACAGGTGGAGAGCTCTGGAGAAGGATGACTCAGTCCAGCCAACACTTGTACGGATGCCAAAAAACAAGTATCCGATTGTAGTTGGGTCACTGTAAAGCATTTCTGCTGCAGGAAATCCTAAGGCAAAAAACAGGAGAACCTAAAGACGTGGAATATAAACAAGATAAGGAGATAGAGAAGGATGTAACAGAAGACCACCGCTATCTTATAGTAAAATCAATTGTCCTGTCTAGAAATAACATGCCAATAGATTAGTTGTCAATGCCTCCATGGCACTAGACATCAATCATGTACAAGTATCGTATACCCCTATATCAGCTGCAATAAGATACTTCGAAACATTCCATTACAGTTGTAATGAATGAGAAATCATGACAGTACAGATAAGTAGTATGGAATCGAGCCATCGCTCATACTTTTCATTTCAAATTGCGAATGATGAAGCTGAAAGAAATGTCAGATTAAATGATAAGGATATGCGAAAAACCAAAAAGAAAAAAAAAAAAAAAAGCATTTTTACTTTTTAGTGGATTTGATTTAAATCACGGAAGCTAGAATAGATGTATGGGTGGTACAAAAAAATAAGTTTAGTGCCACACATTTTGGTACAAAAAATTAAAATATGACATGGCAGAGATAGGTATATTAATTAATTATTAAATATATTATTATTTTTATATTACTTATATATATTACAAATGCCACAATTCGCCCATGTGGCGAGTTGTGGTTAGTAGAGAGGTGATGGTGGATTCATGTGAGGATACCCCTTCACCAATCACAACTCGTTGCATGACGAGTTGTGGCATTTGTTGTGCCAAAATGTGTGGCACTAGACTAATTCGTACAAAAAATTAAAATATGACATGACAGAGATAGGTATATTAATTAATTATTAAATATATTATTGTTTTTATATTACTTATATATTTTCAAGCACATTTATATTTCATATATGATTAAACATGTAACAATTTAAGAAAAATAATAAATAATAAAGTAAATTTATAGCTATTAAATAATGTTTAGAATACAATTTACATTTTTTTTTAAGTCCCAGGTGTCCAAGCCATTAAATACTAACAAGGCCATCAATTATTAATAACCAAATTTGACCACTGCACACCTTAGTGTGATGGTTACTTCTCAAGTATAAATATTTGTGAGGGATGAGAAGGTAAGGGCTGGGGTTCAAGTTTTTAAGAGGGAGCTTCACACGCATATATACTTAGATTAGGCTAGAGTAGAATTTCTATCTTGTAAAAAAAAAAAAAAAAAAAAACCAAATATGATCATTTTTAACAATTAAAAAATATTAAACTTAAAATTTAGTAAAATAATTTCCAAAAAATTATTATTATTGTGGAGGCATTTTTTGCTTCAAGGCCAAGGGCTAGACCAATTGGAGCCTAGACAATTTTTGCTCTTGTCCCACATTGGAAAGAAAGCCTCCTCTTCATGCCATATAAGGGATGACCAATGGTGATAGAGTACCACTAGTTTGGTTAATTGTGGGGGCATTTTTTGCTTCAAGGCCAAGGGCTAGACCAATTGGAGCCTAGGCAATTTTTGCTCTTGTCCCACATTGGAAAGAAAGCCTCCCTCTTCATGCCATATAAGGGATGACCAATGGTAATAGAGTACCACTAGTTTGGTTGGGGGCATTTTTTGCTTCAAGGCCAAGGGCTAGACCAATTGGAGCCTAGGCAATTTTTCTCTTGTCCCACATTGGAAAGAAAGCCTCCCTCTATCACCATTGGTCATCCCTTATATGGCATGAAGAGGGAGGCTTTCTTTCCAATGTGGGACAAGAGCAAAAATTGCCTAGGCTCCAATTGGTCTAGCCCTTGGCCTTGAAGCAAAAAATGCCCCCACAATTATTTTTTGGTCGAACACGCAAATAGCCATGTCTGATAGGACTGAAACGTGTCCAACATGGACAAATAGCCCATTTTACCATTACCATGGCCATGCTTCCTAGATTTTAATTGACTCTAGTTCTACGACCCAATATGTTTATGCCTAAAGCAAACATGTTTTTCATTTTTATTTTTTATTTTGGATTAAATAAATAAATAAATAAATAAATACGCCTTTTTTTTAAAACATTATTATTATTTTTTTGAGTCATTAGTTCTTAGATTAACATAAATTCCCCCATCCAAGTCCTCCCATTAAAAATAAAAAATCTTAGAATTGGAATCGGATATCAAGTTCTTTTATGGACACACACTTTAACACAACTTGCATATTTGTTAATGTCTAATTAGATTACATCACTTATACATGAGGGGTGAGAATTGCCACCAATACTTGTGAAAATTAATCAAATTACCACTTGAAATGTGTACAACTTGTGGTAAAGTGTGTGCTAAGTGTCTCTATACTTTTTGTTTGGACATCACAAGCATCATCCCGACTAGTTTTCTTAAGTAATTGTAGTCTTGTAGGTACTCCAATAATGTAGTGATATGGTGTTCTCTCCTCTCACATTCAAATAAATTCACTAATTTAAATCATAATAAAGTCTACTATAAATATAAGGAAAGGGAGTACCACATCATCATATTATAGGAGAATCTAATATAGGAGAATCTAATGATTTTCTAATCTGCACATAGTTGCATTATTACAAAATCAGTCTTATTCTCTCATTCCTTGGATTCACGTTTTGAGTTTTGCGTTTGCATTTTACTCCTTTTTTTTTTTTTTTCAAGCCGCGTTTCAGTGGGACTTGAGCAGTTACGGCTACTGTTCATGAATAGTAGCCGCAACTTTTGACCCAGTCTTCAGTAAACAGTGCATCCGTGTACTGTTTATGGACCCACAAACTTCACTTTTCAGCAACTTTTTCATTAAAAATGGGTCCCACAGCACTATTTACACATTTAAAAATTATTTTGCTACAGTGTTTTCAGTTTCAGTAAAATAAGTTCTATCCAAACGGACCCTAAATCTCCTCTTCACTAGTTGGACACAATTGAAATGACATCAATTGCAACCACCTAACTTACACCAATTCTTTTCTTAAGGTAACTTAGACCAATTTTTTTCTTCAAATGACATCTTCGAATGCTGTCGTTTTAATATGTCTATCAACATTATTCTGCATGACCTTCACTTTTTATTTTCTCCATTTGGAAGTTTTTTTTTTTTTTTTTTTTTGAAGAGTCCATTTGGAAGATTTGGATATCTAGAAATAAATTTATTTTCCAACAAATGGACACCACAATCACGCAAGTTACGCATTCCACCATTCAACATGCTACATAATTTTATTATTGTACTTCGATTACACGATTCTCACATTAAACAATCACATTGGATTTCATGGACCCTTCCTCCTGAAGGGACTGTCAAACTTAACATAGCTACATAATAGCTCTTTAAGGTAATCCAAGTCCCTCAGGATCAGAGAGAAATATTTGAGATCGCTTTGGTATTTGGATTGTGGTTTTTTAATTTTTTATATCAATATAGGGCTTTCTACTAGTAATATTGTAAAATCATGGGTAATGTGAGAATGATTGATATTGACCTGGAATTTAGGTTTTAAAACATTGTGAAACGGATTCACCCCAATGTTTTAACTTCTTTACTACCAAGTACCATGACTAACATAACATCCCACCTTGTTAAACTGCTTTTGTATTTTGTTGCAGGAAATTGCCCACAAGACACTGGCAAATTGCAATTAACCATATATATATATCCAATATTTTTATTTATCAAAAGAATAAAACTAATACTTGTCAATTTGTATAAATATAATAAACTACCATGCACTGACTCACATTCTTTTTGTACTTTTTGGGAAAGCCCTTAAAACATTTATTTATTTTACTTGTTTAGGATACTCATCAGTTATCTACCTGTAGGCTGGTTTAGCAGATGGTTGTGTACTAGTGTATCCAATGTAATCGTCTAAAGCAAAAAAAAAAAAAAAAAAAAATAATAAATTAAATTAAATCATGATTCAAAAATATAGCAAAATTCTTTTTTGCTTTTGCTAAGTCATTACAATGCTACACTGAAGCAGGAAAAAAATCCTCAGGAAGGGGCCTACATTCTACTTTAATCAAGCGTTTTATTTAAGATAAAACAAGAACCAAATGGAAAGCTTTGAATAGAACAATGATTCACTCGTGTAGAGAGTGCAAGGGCGATTCTCCCTCCCCAATGACTAGTCACTTATGCAGAGTACAAAGACAATTCTCACTTCCCACCTCTGTTGCAATACAAGGGGGCTTAACTTTTCCATCCTGATACCAAGTAGAGCGTTTTTCAACTAATTCACTCAAAAAATCATCCAGCTTGTCAATGGTGACATTGGGCATCACCACCACATGTGCGATATTTCCTTGGCAAGCTAACTGCCACCGGCGAATGAACTCCTCATCCCAAGGTCGTTCAAACACAACTGTGCTGCTGAGCTCATTTAGCATGGCACTAATTCCTTCATCAAGTAAGCGGTCCTTCAAATAGTGAGCATTTCTAAGGCATTTCTGGACTTCTTTCTGGAATCCCTTGTAACCTTTTTTGTTGAGGGTATACCACAGGAAAATAGGAGCATGACCATTGCGGCTTCCCATTATTGTAGCATCCCTTGAAGCAAGGTACTCAACGTCCCTTGACAGAGCATTAATGTGCTCCAGCCTAGTTATCTGAACACCACAAGGCATTGGACATCCGACAAACTTATGGCCAGAGACACTAACACTTCCAATGGGCTTCTTGAAACTAACCTTTGGTGCCTGTTCACCAGCAAGTAAAATGAGCCAAAGGAAACTTGCCTAGATTTGAATAAGGTTATAATTAAATATGAGGAAAGAAACGCAAGGGAAAGGCAACATAAAGTCAACAGCCATCTAGGACAAGCTTTCAACTTTGATTCACTGACAAAGTGGAACATAGAAACTCTCTACACTTGTTAATTATGAGTCCTAAACATGAACAACTCAGGTTTATCCATTTAATGGATTTATTAAAGACATCATTACCACTATATCTACTCCAGTTTTTATATGAAAGATAGATTCTTAAAAATATCACCATGATGAATATTTAGGACTTATAGAAATCACACCTCATAAACTTCAAAATCTTGAAGGAAGAACCAAATGCCTTCTACATGCAGAGGGCATTTACAATGAATGTAAAAGGCATGTGGTGATAATTTCCTGTCCTCAACAACAGGAGTCGAAAATAGAATACTTACACGTTTGACAAAAGGCATCATAAGTCCAAATAAAGCTCCATCACAATGAATGTAGAACCGATCATGTGTGAATCCACTTTCTTCAAGAGTTTGTATTACGAGATCAAGGTCATCAACAGCTCCTTTGACAGTTGTCCCTGCAATGAGCGATTCATCAAATCAGTTCAACGAAGGAGAAACTCATGTGCTAACATAAGCAGTTAGAGAGAATGAGAGAGAGAGAGAGAGAGAGAGAGAGACCTATATTAACATTGATGATGGCTGGTTTGTCTTTATGAGCTAGTAGTTTAACTTTAAAATCTGCACAATCAATCTCACCAGAGACCAGAGTGTCAACCTTCACACACTCCATTCTATACATTCGTGCGGCTTTAAAAACGGAATAATGTGTCTCCCGTGACGCATACAAAACCCCATCTGGGAACACTTCCCTCCTGCACAGTTGAGCTATGTTTAGTTTCACTCTTCTCAGGCAGAAACTGAAGAGAATTTCTAATGATGTAAAAGTAAAACAGCTAGGCGAAGGCTCAACATTACTAACCCAACTAGAATCCCATGAAGATTGCCTTCTGTACCGCAATTTGTGATGTATCCCCAGTACTCATCCTTCTCGATTTCCCAAAGACGAGCAAACCAATCTAAAACGCCAACTTCAAACTGCCTTGAATGGACACCATAGTTGCTCTCAATAAAAGGGTCGCCTAGATTGTTAATGGAGAAATGCTGCAACTGCGCTAGAGCACCATAGTCGAAGTCCAAATTATACGGATAACCTGTCGCAAAGAGAATATAATAGCATTTCAGGTAAGAACCAGACATGCTTATACATGAAAACATCTTGAATAAAATTGCTGACTCCAAATCGGGTGTTAGGATCCATAGAGAACCCAAGTTCGGACTATGCAATACACATCAATTGTTTTCAGCTGTTCGCTCTCTCTCAATCTAATAAGTAATACATAGAAAACACAATGCCTTAGATTTGGTAATACCAGAACTAACTCAGCATAAAAATGTAGGAAAATGAATAAGGAATTCAAATTTTGTTGATTAAAAGCGACAATTTCTAATATCCCAGTACGAGTCCCAAGGGCTTGACTCACAACAAGCTTCTATCAAGGTCATAGAGGAGCTCCAGAGTGCCCTCTTCAGGGTCATCTCCTCTGGGAGAAACAGGAAGGACAAGCTCATGATTGAGACTTCCAAAAAGATTGATGCCACAAACGCAAGGCTTGCTGTTCTTGACATGAAGATTGATTCCAAGCCTGGGTTTGGTGAGACTTTTGCTACTGGGGTTGCTTCTGGTGTGACCTTGAAAGGGATTGGAAGTGTCATGCCTCATGTTCTTGGGGGTCTTGCTCAGATTTGGAATTCTCTTTGGAATGTCCCCAAGTCTTCACCTTGAAATTATTATTGGATATGTTTCTTTTTGTCTTTTTTTTTTTTTTTTTTTTTTTTTGGGTTATAAATTTTCACTATGTTTCTTAAGACTTTTTTGAGTTTTGTTGAATTTGTTTGTAGGGGTAAAGTGAAGGAAATGTTATTGGGTACTCCATTGGGATCCTGTTTGTAATGCTACAGAGGCCTTATATCCTTTGATTGAATATGATTTTGTGATCAAATTCTTTTATACTAAACTCTTTTCCTTTTCAATTACTTTACGCTTTTGTTTGATTTTTACACTATTCTTGATTTTTTTTTTTTTTTTAAAGCTAGAATGGAGAGAATCCAATAACTTAACAGTTTAGCATTGGCTAACTAGACTTTTACAAGTTAAAAAAATGGAAGGAGTTAAAGCTCAATTGGACTTTTGATAATCATTGTGCCTCCGTATAATATATACCTCAATTCGGCTTATTTATTTTTATGATTTTCCGTTTTTGTTTAGTATATATAAGGTAGAGAAGGCTAAGAAGAAAAACAAATTAATAATTTATTAAAAAAAATATTTTTATCAAATTTTAATTTTAAACCAATTTTGTATCAAAAGACTATCACCTGTCACCTACAATGCATATATAGTATTTTCGGCCCATTTATAGATTTTGACTCAAAATTCAATCGATATCCTTGCATTTTTATCTAATACTTACAGTGCAAAAAAAAAGAAAAAGAAAATAAGAGAAGATAATTAAAGGTATGCAAATAGAAGGAAGATTTTAATAAAAGGCACCCCTGGCCCTCTCCTTTCGTCAGTGTACACTAGACTGGAGGAAAAGGAAGAATTAAAGCATTGGTCTTTTATTATTATTATTATTCTTATTTCTTCTTGTTAGACCTTGCACAACAAGTTTAGGATCATTGTATTGGACAGAATTGATAATTCATAATTGCCGACTTTTCTTGGCCTAGGTTCTCCAATTTCTAGGCAAGAACATAGTCGCATTTTGGGGCCCTCAAGCCAAAAAGTCTAGTCAACTACGCAACATAAAGAATGGCAAAGTCTTAATCTTACCATCACCAAAATTTCCAGGAAACTACTTTGACAACTTAAGCCTTAAGGTATGAAACTACATTAGTAACTTCTATGAAATCTGATAGTCTATCTCAAGTATTGTATCAAACTATTTTCTTTCTCTTTCTTCTTTTTTAAATAACTTCTCTTGGTTCTACTTACAGAAACTCGAGTAAGAATAAGAATAATTGTATTCCTGTTGTATCTGATTGATTAGTTTTTTCTTGTCAATATCTCTTTTTTTGGACTATGACCCTTTTGTTTAAAATCAATTGTTTTTTATTTCTTTACTTGTTACTAATAGATTGATATGATGATTTTTTTTTTTTTTTTTTTTCCAATTTAGTATTTTTCTCCAAAGACTAAAAGCTCAAGTTCTGGCAAGAAACAAGCAAGGATGAAATATTGTGAGGACCCTGATGTCATGATTGAAATACTCAGGAGGCTACCCTTGAAGTCTTTGCTGAGATCCAGGTGTGTGTGTAAATGGTGGAACCATTTAATCTCTGAACCCCTCTTCATCTCTAATTACACACTTTGTAATCCTCAGCACCAAGTCTCAGGATTCTACATGCAGAAATTTTTGTTTCTTAGTATGAATCCAGAGTTAAGGTTCATTCCATGCACTGGTCAAATAGATGCTGCTCCAAGCCCGTCTCTCTCTTTCATTGAGGATGAGAGTGGTGTTTGTATAAACCATTCATGCAATGGCCTTTTACTTTGCAGCAGCTTTCGATGCTGCCTTGAAGAAGAGCGCAAATACTACATATGTAAACCCACCACAAGGCAATATAAGCCACTACCTAGACCTGCATGCAATACTGTCAATGGTATTAGCATTGCATTTGATCCCAAGCGTTCACCCCATTACAAAGTTATATGCATTTGTGGTCATGATTTGTTAGCAAAACATTGCCAAATAAAGATATACAATTCTTATGAGGGCTGCTCTTGGAGAGATTCAGGAAATCCTTTTGTTGTTTTAGATGAGTTTTTGTTTAATAGAGGGGTCTTTTGGAAGGGTGCATTACATTGGGTTGGCAAGGGAAAGTTATCACTTGGTTTTGATGTTGAGAGAGAGCTTTTGTTTACAACACCAATGCCTCCAATTCTAGAGGGTTGGGCAGAGAGAAGGTTGGGATATTTTGGTGAATCAGGAGGCCATCTATATCTCATTGAGATTTATGGTCCTCAAACAACTGTCTTTGATGTGATGGAGATGAGTGGTGATTATTCAAGTTGGTTTGTAAAGTACCATGTTGATCTTAGTGGACTTGCAGCCCAGTATCCATCTATGATAAGGTACAATGTCCAGGATATTCATCGTTTTGTTTTCTCTGTCTTACATCTTGTTCATCGAAACGTTGGAGAAAATGAAGAAGAGGCAATCTTGGTGCTTCATATTCCTGGCAAGCTGATTCCATACAACCTAAGAGATGACACATTGATAGATGATTTTGACTCATCACCACATCTGATGGGCATGGAAGAGAATCTTGGATTGAGTTATAGGTGGGAATCTGTTCATCCATTTAGCAACACTCTATGTTATATTTGATGATTGTATTAGAATTATTTGCTCTTTGTTGTTTTCTCAATTGTAGTTGATGACTGCTTCACAAAAGAAGCAATAAAGGTCGATAATTTCCTAGCACAAAGAGAGCTACTTTAAGAGAAAATATCTTATGCATCGGATATAGGCATCTTTCCTCTCACAGCATATGAGTCTCACAAGGCTGTGTAATTCATATACTATGAGAGGGAGGATGCATATATAATCATTGCACCTGAAGAAAGCTGGTGTTATATAAAGTTAAAAGCAAGTTTTATGTGTTAGGAACAAGAATTACATTTCATTACCAGGAAAATTTAAAGTTTTAATGGATTAAGGACTTTTACAATATCATTAATGCAAAAACCAGTTTTGGGAAAAACTTCCTGTGCTTTACTTAGACATATTGGTTCTTGTTGGTAATCCAATATTGTGCATCTAAAACTTCAGAGAAGACTTCCTTCTATGATGAAAGGAGGTCCATCTTAAATATTGTGAATTTTGAGGGGACCAAAATTAAGTATTGGTTTGAAGTTCCAATTCAAGTTTTTGCTAATATATGCAATGCTCTATGTAACTTGGGAAACTTTTTGCGGCTTAAAATTTAGATCACATGCTGGCACACCCTAGCAATATAGTAACTTTCCCAAAGATTAGACACATTATCATCCAATAATCAGTGAATAACTTGATCAAGCAATGTCATTTTTTAATCAATTTAATGAACCAAATACTTAAAAAATTCAGAAAGACATATTACTCATGAATACCCAAGAAATAGTGCTAACCTGGTCGATTTTGTTGCCTTTTTGTAATGTCTAGAATTAACCTATCCAGTTTAGGCCCCATACTAACTGATCACAAACACTGTATCTTTGATTTGAAAAGCTAATTTTACACTCTTAAAATTAATTTAAACTAGAAAAGGCCTCAATATAATTGTATAGACAAAGGCTGCTAAAGCTTCAAGAGTTAAAGAAGTTCTTTGTGTATTTGGATGTAGCTTTTTGTTGAAAGTTCGTTAATGTATAGTTGTAGTACCTTAAAAATGAGGCTTTAAAAGTTGTACATACGCAAGAGCTCATACATCTGGGGATGATTCATAGCAGGGGATGATGGCATGACATCCTAATGTGCCAGCAACCTTTTCTCAAACAAACAAATGATAGAGTTGAAAATTTAAATCCAAACAAATGCTAAAGAGGCTTGCCTGTATACAAGGGCATTGCAGTCACTAGTCAGCAATTCAGCATAATGTCAAGTTTTTGTATGTAAAGTGACAATGTTAGAATCTTGGGACCTAGGTCAAAATAATAGAGTTGTCAGTTACTTTCCATTAATGTTATGTTTATGACATTAAATTTGGATGAGCAATTGGTTCAAAAAAAAAAAATTTGTTTTGAAAATGTGATTTGTAAAAAGGTAGTTGGTACTTTGATAAAATATGTGAAAAGGTACTAATTTTTGCCAATTGAGTATTTGAATAACATCCAAAAATCTCCACTGAAATGCTGTAGTTGGACTAGAATCCTGATCTCTTCTTTTTAGAAAGACAAAGAAGTGTCGCTCAACTCATCCCATTCACGATTCACCATTTGTTTTGAACTTTTATATATTGTTCGATTAGAATAGGTTCAATGTTGATTTCAAGAGGTGATCTTGCCACTACCTTTCTTTTGGAGAAAAAAAGAAAAGTGCTAGGCGACATTTTGAACATGGATATGCTGACTCGTCAAGCACAACTACTTAAAAATAATCATAATAATAAATTGTATTTTATTTTATTTTCTTGTATCATATGATTTAAATTTTAAAAAACTCGTTAAATATACTATAATTCGTGAAAAGTTCAAGAAAAATTCAAACAGTATGAGATGACAAGTTTTCAATATTTTTGATATATTTAAAAAACTCATGCCTGGAAAGTTCTTGGAAATTAGATGTTATTTTTATTTTTATTTTATTGATAATTCGATTGCTACAATGAAAGGAAGGGATTCGAAATTTTGAACTTGTTACTCTTTAAAACATCAAGAGATTTGAGTTACAAGACTTTAGGAAAAATTAGATGCTAAATCTATAAGTCTATTGAATTTGAAACTTCGTAAATGACCTTGGGCTTTAAGTCAATTGGTACTTCTAGATGTTAAACTTTTTTTTTTTTTTTGAGAGGATTGATGTTAAACCTTTAAGTCTAATGAATCAGATATATTTATATTGAGATTTTAGTAATACAATGATGGGGTATGTCCATATTGGAGGGTGCAAACCAAAAATTTTACACAAAGTCCTTATAAAATTTGTTTCTCACTTAAAATATTTGTGTGTGTGTGTATATATATATATGTATGTCACATTTATAATTGTTTCTCAAAAAAAAAAAAAAAAACGTCACATTTATAATTAATTTATAGGACTCCTATAAATTAATTATAATTATAAAATGTGACCTTCAAAATTCCTTGTGGTTGTCTTTTGCGTTGTTAGTTTAAATCCCCAGGATTTATGGTCATTAATTAATGAGTTATAGTCTTTTATTATTATTACTCTTATTCTAAAATAGGTAAAGTTATTAAAGTCGGTTTATAGCCCATATATATAGTATATTTGAACGTGTGTGACTTTGAGGGCAAGTCGGTGCAATTTTGAGGGAGTGTTCAGTGTTTTGTTGTGCAGCCTTCCTCAGCAGCAGCAGCTCTGATGAAACAATAGCAAAAAACACACAGGTCACTCTCTAAAAGCTTCCGTTACTTTTTATTTTTAGCACTGCGCCACTCTATGTGATTTTTCTTTTGTTTATCAATAGTTAAGAGTATAGGGATTTGAACCCTAAATATTTCCTTTGGAAACACTTGAAAGTGTGAACTAGTTGATCTATTGGCTTTTTGGGGTGTAATTGTTTTTCTTAGTACTTTTGTCTGTTCTGTTTTTGTTTTTTGTTTTCTATTTTTTTTTTCCGGTGTTATTTGAAGGTTATTTTGTAGGTATGGTAATTTAAAAGGATGTGTCGTTAACACCCTATTCCTAAGATAATACCTTAGGAAAGACATTAACCGATAATTTAATATTAGGTATAGGATACCACTTAACACAAAATACTTACTTAATAGATTGTCATTTATGCATTATTGGGGTCTAGTGAACCACCCGTCGGTATTGCCACCATCATTGAGGGTATTCACCAAAAACTACAAGATTTCAGACAAGTACAATTCTCTCATGTAAAGTGATAAGGCAATCGCCCGGCTCATATACTGGCTTAGTGTGCCAAAAATATTGTTTCATATGTAACTTGGATAGAGGAAAATTCAAGTATAGTTGAGTTTGCTTTGGATCATGATATATTGGTTTTAATTTCGTTTCAATAAATTACAATATTCTCATAAAAAAAATTATGTTATGCTAATTCCACAAATTCTTTAATTTTTCTTTATATAAGACTTTTACTCACACTTTTAATTTTTAATGTACTAGTATAATTTGTAGGGACTCAAATTGGATTGGACCCAAAATATGGATGGGTTTCTAGCCCAACAAGCCCAAACAATAAATTTTTAGAGCGTGGGTACAAGAACTAGTTCTACTTGATAGAAAAGGTTATGGTTATAGTGCAGTAAAAGACACTTCAAGCTAATTGTATGATAAAAACTCTCCTCGGCTAGGTTTCAGGGGATCTCTTTCTAAGTTCTATTGTTCTTCCTTCTGTTTTTCCAAAAGTCCTTTCTAATGTCACCTGCTTCTATGTTATATACTGCGTTCCTTACTCCATTTCCACCGTACACGTGTAGTTCCTATCCTGGGAACTCTTTTCTGTCCCATCCAGCACCTACCGGAACTCTTGCTCAGTAGCCATAAAGCTGCTTGGTTACTGTTCAGATATCACCTCCACATTAATGCGGCCAGAGAGTTAGCTGAGAAGCATTTAATGTGGAGGTGGCAGCCCCAAAAGATATTTGTTACCACTCCTGGTTCCTTTATTGTTCTATATTCAACTTCCAGTTCTAGTACAACTTTGCGGTGTACTCCGAATAGTAAGATAGTTACATCCATCTCGGACCGTAGTATCCGAGGTGAGTTTCATCCTCGGATAGGTGAGTGTCCTCGGACTGGGCCGCTGGGCTCCAAGCCCATTTCCTATGATTCCTGTATCCTTTCAGATAACAGGCCCCACAATAACCCCTCAAAATCTCGCTTTTTGTCATCTCGGAAAAAGGGAGATTTTGATATCCTGCCCTAACCTCTTCCGTGGACTTTCTTAACCCTCAGAGCGCCTTTCTATCTGCCCAAGGCACGCTCCTAACGTTTCAGCGTCAAGAACACGCCATCATTAAATGATGGCGGCTTCTTTGTCCCCCACGTTCAGCGGCAAGATGTGAATCTAATGGTGGAGGACCCTCAGTATTTATGGGCGGGACTTTTCCCGCTTACAATTTCTGCGCCACTATAAAGAGTTTTTCAAATCAACTCTCTTTTCAGTTATAAAAATCGCATCATCTCAGCGCATATTCATTGAACCTGTCTCTCTCTCTCACCACTCCACGCTCTCATAAATACTAGAAGTCTGTCCGAGGAGCTCATTTTCCAAACTTGTAAGTTTCCTTAACCCTCTTTAGTTTTCCATCCTCTTCGCTAATTTTTCTTCACAACTTTTAGGAAATGGGTAGGTTCAAGCGTCTAGTTGAGTCCGAGGAGGGTATAGAGACATTTAGAGCTAAGTATAGGATTCCCCCAACAGTGGGTATGAGATATGCCTCCACTGAAACCTGGTTAAATGATAGGAAAACGGGGGAAGTAGTCATCCTTATGATCGCCTTTATAGAGGGAGGGATGACTATCCCTATGGGTAGCCTCACTAGAAGTTACCTTAGGTTCTTTAGGTTGTCTCCCACATAATGCGCCTCAAACATGTTCAGGGTGTTAGGGAGTATAGAAGTCCTAAATACAAAGATGAATCTAGGTCTGACCCATCATGATGTGAACTGGTTATACAACCTCAATCATTTGAAGGGTCAGGGGTACTATCTGAAATCTAGGTTCCCTGAAGTAAGGTTGATTCAGTGCCTCCCCACATCGAATAAGGGTCTAAAAGACGATTTTCTTATTTTTTCTGGGGAATGGCACGATGGTTTACCCTGTCTGACTAAAGAGGGAAAACCAGGTGGGGTTTTTGGGCTATAAGCCCCTATAATTTGAATTTTGTTATTTAGTGTGAGTTACCTCTATTTCTGACGAAGTTTTTCTTTTGTTGAAATGATTTTGCAGATAAGCGTGCTACCAAACCTCAGTTCAGACTGGTTAATAGGGAAAGTTTAGATAGAATCCTGCGGTCCGAGGTGTATGTAAACCCATCGGACGATCAATTGAGAGCAGCCCATATAATCCTTCGGTACAAACCAATTTCCACGGCGTTTCAAGCTCCCAAGTGCGTGATAAAGGCCAAAGATCCTCGGCTTCACCGTATCAGTGTAGCCTTTGAGGGATTTATCGTTCCTGAGGGTGTTCCAATTCCTGAAGGTGTTCCTTTCACTGAGCCGTTATCCGAGGCCATCCCATCTGCAGGAGCTTCATCATCACGCTCCGTTCCTCGGGAAGTGAATGAGGAAGAGGAAGTAGGAGAAGAAGAAGAAGAAGAAGAAGAAGAAAAAGAACCAACTTCAGAGGGAGTAGTAAAACTGTTGGATTCCGCCGACGAGTTCGAAGTTTTCAACCAACCTCAATCTCCCGAGGTGACTTCTGAAGAAATGGGCATCCAAAGGAAGAGCCAGAGGAGCCTAATGGACGTGATCGAAAGCCAGCCTGGAAGGGGGGCGCCAGGGAAATCAGTTCAAACCAAGCTTCCCCCTCTTCCCAAATCTCCCCTCCCACCATCTCAACCATCTCAACCTCCTGTGAAAGAACCTGCCGACCCGAAGAGGAGGAAGGATGCAAAAGACAAGGAAGTGGTAGAAGTTGGGAGGTCTCGTCCTCCTCTTGAAGATGATGCACAACGAGCTGCGAAGCAGCAAAAAGTCAGTCACGGACCTCAGCAAGTCGCGGAAAGGACCACCACTACATCCTCGGAGCTCGAGGCTTGGCTTCCTGCTCCTATGCTCGGCGGTGAGCCCTTGAGGGAAGATGCCTTGCTTAGGGACTTCAATGGTGGAATTGGGTGCCGCGTTGCCTCAGTCCTAGAGGAAAGCCTCCTACTTCTCAAGGACATGGCAGAGCTGAGAGGCCTAAGGAAGAATGAAGTATTCCAAAATGCTAAGAGATATTTGGGCATGGTATAAAATATTTTTAAGCTTTGTTCCTTTGATTATAGATGTCATACACAACTTTATTTATTGCATTTCTAACTTCCTTTTCTCTAGGCTGTCCAAGCCACTTTCAGGATGGAGGAGATAGCTAATTCTTATGGCCAACAGCTAGACGATGAGAGGAAAAAGCAGACCACAGCTGTGCAAACACTTAATAATGCTGAACAGAATAATACGTAGCTAAAGAAAAATTTAGCCGAGGAGGAACACGCTCGTAAGAGCACTAACTCAGCCCTGGAGAACTCTCACAGGCAGGCCGAGGAACAGAGAAAACTCTTGCGCGACGCTAACACCCAGCTGGCAACCTCCAAGGAACAGATATCATCTCTGCAGAAACAATTGGAGGAAGCCCAGAAACTTAGAGATCAAGCTGAAAGAGCTAAGGCCGATGTTGAAAAGGCAAAAGCTGAGGTTGAAAAAGAGAGAGACGCAGCCGAGCAACACGGCTACGACGTCGACGTTGCTGAAACCGAGGAAAGTTTTCGGGCTGAGGTGCCCGTAGTGTACCGAGCATATTGTGCTCTGACCTGGGGAGAAGCTCTCAACTGAGCTGGGGTCGAAACTTCATTCGAGCTGAGAAAGCCTGAAAACATTTATTTCCCCCCAGCTATTCGAGCCCCAGGTTCTTCCACTCAACAAGAAGAGGTATCCTCTACAGCTGTTGAATCAGCCAAGGAAGCTCAAACTCAGGCTCCTCCCTCTCTCAATCAGCTAGAG
This sequence comes from Quercus aquifolioides, assembly GCA_019022515.1. Lineage (NCBI taxonomy): Eukaryota > Viridiplantae > Streptophyta > Magnoliopsida > Fagales > Fagaceae > Quercus > Quercus aquifolioides. The sequence goes on from CM032329.1 coordinate 31,244,179, forward strand.
CAACCTGAAGTGCTTGAAGGTGCGAAGGACATACCCTCGGACAAAGGAGCAGAAGGGCCTAAGGATGGATCAGCTTCTCAGAGCTTTGAACAAGCCTTAGCCTCAACTACCTTACCTGCTGGAGAAGATCCACAGGCAAAGGAGAAAGATGTTCCTCCTAAGGCAACTGGCAAAGCCCCTCAGACCAAGCTCCAGATAAAATTAAACAGATAATTAATGTAGTTAAATTCCCTTTTATTTCGTTTTTTTTTTTTTTAAAGTTTTTTGAGGACATTTCTAATTGTACTGTGTACTTCCCTTTCCAAATTTTTATAAGATATTTTAGTTTTGTCTATCATTTGTATAATTTCTTGCGCGAATGTTCTTTATTTTTACATGATCTCAGACCATAGAAGAATGAAATTTGATACTATAAAGAAAAACTCAACTTTATGTATACTACTTAGGAGCCAAAGCAGACCGTAACAATGAACTTCACAGTCCGAAAAGCTTACTTTAAATTCATTAAGAAATATCCATATTTAAGACAGCATCCTAATGTTTCACCCAGGGAGGTATTGAACACCTTGAAATGCTTTAAGTGATGCTCATGGAATTTGCCTTGAGATACAATTTTACTTGCACAGACCCCATTTGAGGAGCATTGATTCCAACCAAGTTAGTTGTCTAAACAATTTGTCATGCTTCAGCCCCTGTGTGCTACTTCAATTAAAGTCAGAGTGTATTAATTTCCACTAAGTTGTGGTCCGAGGACCTGACATGACTTAGTTTCTGTTTAATACTTCAATAGATTTTAGTGTATTAATTTCCACTAAGTTATGGTCCGAAGACCTGACATGACTTAGTTTCTATTTAATACTTCAATAGATTTAGAAGCGCACATCGCAGAAATAAGATAAATTATAAAAGGCAGTAAAACATAATTTATTAATAATAATACCTCTTTAGGTTGCTTACATTCCAGGGATGGAGTACAGTTTTTTCATCTAAATCTTCTAAGTAATAAGCACCTATCCCTGCTACAGATGTGATATGATATGGCCCTTCCCAATTAGGCCCCAACTTTCCCCAGTTTGGATTTTTGGTAGTTCCCAAGACCTTCCTCAACACCAAATCTCTTAGAGCTAACGGTCTCAACCTGACATTTGCATCATAACCTTGCTTTAGCTTTTGCTGATAGTAGGCCAATTGAACCATCGCATTTTCTCGCCGTTCGTCTATCAAGTCCAGATTCTTCTTCAATAGTTCATCATTTCCCTCCGAGGTGAATGAGCTGGTCCTTAGCGTTGGAAAACCCATTTCGAGAGGAATCACAGCCTTAGCCCCATACGTCATTGAGAATGGGGTTTCCCCTGTTGACCGCCGAAGTGTAGTTCGATATGTCCATAGGACATGCGGCAACTCCTCAACCCATCTTCCTTTTGCGTCATCTAGCCTTTTCTTAAGCCCGCCTACTATGACTTTGTTGACAGCCTCGGCCTGCCCATTTCCTTGCAGATAGGCAGGAGTGGAATATCTATTCTTTATCCCCAAATCAGAACAATACTTTCTAAAAGCCTTACTGTTGAACTGAAGACCGTTATCCGAAATGAGAGCTTGGGGAACTCCGAACCGAGTAACAATATTTTTCCAAACAAATCTCTTGGCATCCACATCCCTGATATTGGCCAGAGGCTCAGCTTCTACCCACTTCGTAAAATAGTCTGTGTCAACTAGTAAATATTTTTTATTTCCTACCGCCTTAGGGAAAGGGCCAACGATGTCTAAGCCCCATTGAGCAAAAGGCCAAGGGCTAGAGAAAGGATTGAGAACTCCCCCCGGCTGATGGATGTTTGGTGCGAACCTCTGGCACTGATCACACTTCTTAACATACTCCTGCGCTTCCTTTTGCATGCTTGGCCACCAGTACCCTTGAGTAATTGCTCGGTGAGATAAAAATCTTCCTCTAGTGTGACTACCACAGATCCCTTCATGTAGCTCTTCCAGAAGTGCCTCTGATGCTTCAGGATGTACACAGAGCAGATATGGCCCAGAATAAGAGCGTTTGTACAACTTTTTGTCCTCGGACAACCAAAACCGAGGAGCTTTTCTTCGTATCTTCTCTGCCTCTGACTTGTCCTCGGGCAGTATATCTTTCTCAAGGAATAACACTATAGGATCCATCCAGCTAAGGGTCGACCTGATTTAATTGACCTAAAGCGAGTTCCCCGTTATTGGGGTGGGCGTATTTAAATCTTCAACAATTATCATCCGGGGTAAGTTTTGCGCCGAGGAGGTAGCAAGGGTAGCCAAAGAATCTGCGTGGGCATTTTCGCTCCTAGACATGGGTCACTTCAAAAGACTTAAAATTAACCTACAGTCGCCTAACCTAGCCCAAGTACTCCTGCATCCTGGTGTCCCGAGCCTCCAATTCTTCTCTAACCTGGCTCACGATCAGTTGAGAATCCGAAAACATCTCCAATGTTTTTCCACCCAGTTTCTTAACCATCGCCATCCCCATTAACAAAGCTTCATACTCTGCCTCATTATTAGTGGTTGAGAACCCCAACCTTAAAGACTTCTCGATAATGACCTGTTCAGGAGATATCAGAACCAGCCCCACTCCTGACTCCCTCTGATTTGCTGCTCCATCCACATACACTTTCCAAGGTAAGTCATGTTGCGTGGAGATGAGGCCAACTGATTTTTTATCCATGCCACGCGGGCTTGTCTCTATTTCTTCAGGGCCTTCAGCAAATTCAGCCACCAGGTCGGCAAGAACCTGGCCCTTCACAGAGGTACAGGGCATGTACTTAATATCAAAAGCCTCCAAAATCGTGCCCCACTTGGCAATCCTACCAGTGTAGTCTGCACTCCGGAGTATTGCCTTGAGCGGATATTGAGTTAGGACGACCATAGTATGTGCTTGAAAATAATGGGGGAGTTTCCTTGTAGCGTGCACCACTGTCAAGATGGCCTTTTCCAACGGCAGATAACGTACCTCAGCCTCGTGAAGCGACTTGCTCACATAATAAACTGGTCGTTGTACGCCATTATCTACTCGTATCAGAATAGAACTAATCGCGTAAGTGGCTATCGCCAAATAGGAAAAAAGGACCTCATCCACCTTAGGACTAAACATAATGGGTGGCCGAGATAGATACTCTTTAAGCTGCTGGAATGCTAGGGCACACTCTTTTGTCCATTCAAATCCTTTCCATTTGTGGAGTAGTAAGAAAAAAGGTCTGCACCTGTCCGCCGACCGGGATATGAATCTGTTCAAAGCAGCGGTCATCCTAGTCGACCTTTAGACCTCCTTGGGATTCCGAGGTGGTTGCAAACTGCTTATGGCTCTAATTTAATCAGGGTTCACCTCAATCCTTCGGTGAGTCACCATGTAGCCCAAAAACTTCCCTGAGCTTACCCCGAATGAGCACTTGGATGCGTTCAGTCGCAATTTATGTTTCCTTAAAACCTCAAAAGTGTTAGTGATGTCTATCACATGCTCAGCCACTACCTTGCTCTTCATAACCATATCATCAATATAGACCTCAATGCTCCTGCCCAGCTGTGGCTCAAACATCTTCGTCATCATTCGCTGGTAAGTAGACCCCACGTTCTTCAAGCCAAAGGGCATTACCTTGTAGTGATAATTTCCAGTAGGAGTAAGAAAAGCAGTCTTCTCCTGGTCATCCAATGCCAGTGGGATCTGATGATAGCCCTGAAAGGCATCTAGGAAGCTCATCCGAGGATGTCCCACTGTTGCATCCACCAGCTGATCTATACGGGGCATAGGAAAAAGGGTCTTTTGGACAAGCTCTATTAAGATCCGTGAAATCAACACATACACGCCATTTTCCATTTTTCTTTTTCACCACGACCGTATTGGCCAACCATTGAGGGTAAAACACCTCCTTGATAGCCCCTGCCTGCTTGAGCTTGGTCACCTCGTCTTTGATAGCCTCGGCATGTACCCTGGACAGACGCCGAGGTGGCTGTTTCTTTGGAATAACAGAGGGATTGACGTTCAAATGATGACAAATGAACTCCGGATCCACCCCTGGGGCTTCATAGGCACTCCATGCGAACACATCAACGTTTCTCCTGAGAACCTTAACCAACTACTCCTTTTCTAACAAAGGTAACTGTGCTCCAACTTGAAAGTACTTTTCTGGATCATCACCAACACTCACCCTCTCCAAATTCTCACACTCCATTTCCTCGGCAGATGTGCTGAAGTGGGCTTCTTGAGCCTTTGATTGCTATAAATCATCCTTGGCTGCGGCCGAAGTATCTGTCTCTGGCCGATGTTGAATGACCATTATCAAGCACTGCCTAGCCATGGCTTGATTTCCCAAAATTTCTGAGACCTGGCTTCCTGAGGGATATTTCACCTTCTGATGAAGAGTGGAAGAAACGGCCCCCAAGGCATGCAACCAGGGTCTACCCAAAATAGCCGTATACGGAGAAAAAGCATCCACCACAATAAAATCCACCTCCACCACATCTGAACCAGTCTGCACAGGTAATCTAATCATCCCCACCGGAACAACCGATCTGCCCTCGAAGCCCACCAGCGGGGAGCTATAAGCTGTCAGATCCTCGGGTTTCAAATTCAGCCCCCTAAATAAATCAGGATACATTACCTCGGCTGCACTCCCTTCATCAACCATCACCCTTCTCACGTCATACCCTCCAATCCTAATCGTAACCACCAAAGCATCATTGTGTGGTTGTATGGTTCCTCTCTTATCTTCCTCTGAAAAGCCTAACACCAGTGAGGTGCCCAGTCTGGCTCTCTTCGGACTTGAACTGGAGCCCTCATCCAAGCACTGAGACACAGACATTACCCTGGAAGGGCAAGATCCAGTTCTCTCTGGGGTAGCAAATATAACGTTTATCGTGCCTAAAGGGGGTCCTGAAGAAGCATTCCCCCGAAATGTTGAGCCTGCCTGGCCTCCTCGGCCGCTGGAATGGTGTAGAAGCTGGATCAACTTCCCTTCTTGGACCAGCTGTTCCAAGTGTTCCCACAAGTTTTTGCAATCTTCAGTAGTATGTCCATAATCTTGGTGGTACTGGCAGTAGAGGTTTCGATTACGCTTCGCAGGATCCTCTGCCATCCTATTGGGCCATCTGAAGAATGGCTCATCTTTTATCTTCTCCAGAACCCGTTGCACTGGTTCTCGGAACACGGCATTAACCATCAGGGAATTGGCAGATCCTGATTGCCCCCCAAAGTCCCTCCGAGGTCGGTTGTTATTGTACCGGTCCGACCTGAAATCCCTCCACTCCTGAGGGACTGCCTTAGACTTTCCTCTACCCTGTATCTGATCCTCCTCTACTCTTCTATACTTGTCTATCCGATCCATAAGCTGACTCACGCTAGTAACAGGTTTACCAGTCAGAGATTTCCTCAGGCCATGCTCGGTTAGAAGGTCTTCCTTAAAGGTATTAATGGCCACGTCATCATGAGCTCCGTCCACTTCGTTGAACATTTCCCAATATCTATCAGAATAGGCCTTTAGGGTTTCCCCCTCCCGCATAGACATGGATAATAACGATCCCAAGGGTTGAACAACCCTCTTGCAGGTGATAAAACGGGCACCAAAAGCCTGGGTGAGTTTCTCAAAAGAGTCAATAGTATTAGCTCTTAGGTCGTTAAACCATCTCATCGCCACTAGGCCCAGGCTAGATGGGAAAACTTTGCACATTAAGGCCTCATCCCTAGCATGAATGGCCATTCTCTGACTGTAGTGGCTAACATGTTCTACCGGGTATGTTCTACCGTTATAAATGGTGAACACAGGATGATGAAATCGCCGAGGAAGATTCGCATCTTCAATGCGTCTCGTGAAGGGCGATTTGGAAACTTGACTCAATGCTTTGTTCAGAGCGTCATTTCCTAAGCCCTGACGAGGTGGACTCTTGTGCTTTCGCTCACGGTGGTACTCCTCATCATACGAAAAAGTCTCACTAGGTGAAGTTCTTGACCTCTGTCTGTAACTGGTGTTATCTGACTCCTCAGAGGATTGCCCGGAGTTACGAGCCATACGCCTTCGTCGCTCATGTCGCAATTCCCTTTTCAACTTGTTAATCTCACGCTGCATGTCCCCTTCGTTCTTTACGTGGGAAACATGGCTTTTCCCCCGGGAGTGACTTCTATCTGTGTGGGTGGTTCGAGCACTTCCCTCACGGTCTCCCATTTGTTCATGGATTACCAATGGATTACCATGCTGAGAGCCCCTAGACTCTGCTTGATGTGGACTAGCATCCATTTGCTGTGGGCCAACCACTGGTTGCTGCGGTGCTCCCCCTTCCATCACAAACACTGCACTTGCCTTTCCTTGTGAATAGATCAAGTTCTCCCCACAGACGGCGCCAATTGTAGGGACTCAAATTGGATTGGACCCAGAATATGGATGGGTTTCTAGCGCAACAAGCCCAAACAATAAATTTTTAGAGCGTGAGTACAAGAACTAGTTCTACTTGATAGAAAAGGTTATGGTTATAGTGCAGTAAAAGACACTTCAAGCTAATTGTATGATAAAAACTCTCCTCGGCTAGGTTTTAGGGGGTCTCTTTCTGAGTTCTATTGTTCTTCCTTCTGTTTTTCCAAAAGTCTTTTCTAATGTCACCTGCTTCTATGTTATATACTGCGTTCCTTACTCCATTTCCACCGTACACGTGTAGTTCCTATCCTGGGAACTCCTTTCTGTCCCATCCAGCACCTACCGGAACTCTTGCTCAGTAGCCATAAAGCTGCTTGGTTACTGTTCAGATATCACCTCCACATTAATGCGGCCAGAGAGTTAGCTAGGAAGCATTTAATGTGGAGGTGGCAACCCCAGAAGATATTTGTTACCACTCCTGGTTCCTTTATTGTTCTATATTCAACTTCCAGTTCTAGTACAACTTTGCGGAGTACTCCGAATAGTAAGATAGTTACATCCATCTCGGACCGTAGTATCTGAGGTGAGTTTCATCCTCGGATAGGTGAGTGTCCTCGGACTGGGCCGCTAGGCTCCAAGCCCATTTCCTATGATTCCTGTATCCTTTCAGATAACAGGCCCCACATAATTTTTATACCTATAAAAAAATAAGTATTATTTTATATATAACATAATCTAATTATAATCAAACCTATATAATAATCCAAAATGAAAGCTTTTAACTTTTTTTTATCCTCAAAAAAAAAAAAAAAAAGCTTTTCTCTCTCTCTCTCTCTCTCTCCCTCTCTCTCTCTCTCGTTTTGTTTTGTTTTGTTTTTATTTTAGGACTAGTTACATAAGAATTTGAAAACCCATTTTTCCATGCTATCATTCTAATATGAATTTTTTTAATTTAATTTTTAGAATTTTAAATAGTGTAACTTTTAATAATTAAAATTTATCATCTTTAGTCTAGACAAATATTGATTAGATTAGGTTTAGATATTTTTGAATTAAATTAGGTAAGTTAGTTTCTACTTTCTACAAATTCTCTAATTAAACTTTTTATGTTTATTGATAAAATATTTATCATAGATAAATTTTTTTGTCAAACTTTCTTCCGCATTAAACTAGCTAGCATAAGTGATCTAATATATATATATATATATATATAATTTATCATAAATATAAAACTCTATAAAACTTTTGCTTGATATTATAATATTATGTCATGTAAACTTTTGATGCCTTAAAATTATACATGTTATGATTTTAATATAATTGTTTTAATTGAATTTAAATTCTATACTATATAAAATATATAAACCATTTATTAGAATCTTGATATATTATATAAAGATTAAATTCTATAAGGAAGTGGTGTAAAACCCAAATTTTACTTCTCCAATTCCAACATGCCACATTATTATATTATATATTAAAAAATAGGTACAACCACATTTAATCAATTTTAATACTCATTTGAAAATGCAACTGGGTTTTTTAAAAAAATAACTACAAAATCCAAACAATATTATTAGTTAGGCAACGTTTCAAACATATTGCATTTCTAACAATTCGACTTCAGAGGAGTCGATTTCACTGTTCATATCGCCTATTTTTTGGGCCACGTAGATAGAGAAATCGAGTCATTTATACTCGTTTTTTATACATAGAAATCGACTTCAGTGGAGTCGCTTTCAATACAAAGAAAACGACTCCAGTGGAGTCGTTTTCTATGTATTGAAAACAACTTCACTGAAGTCGATTTCACTGTTTACAAATTCAAAAAACCGGACCTTCAAATCTTCAAAGAATCGGACCTTCAAATCGTCGCGCCTCGCCGTCGACGTCACAACCTTCAAATCCAAAACGGACTGGATTCGTCGCGCCTCGCCGTTGGTGTTGCTGGGTTCGTCGGCGCCTGGGTTCTTCGTCGCGCCTGGGTTCGTCGGCGCCTGGGTTCGTCGCGCCTGGGTTCGTCGTCGCGCTTGGGTTCGTCGGCGCCTGGGTTCGTCGGCGCGGCGCCTGCTTGCTCGTCGGTGGTTCGACGCTTCTTCTGTGTTGACAACTGAAGCTGCTGCACAAGTGTTTGGGCGCTTTCAATACAAAGAAAACGACTCCAGTGGAGTCGTTTTCTTCGTATGGAAAACGACTCCAATGGAGTCGTTTTCTTTGTATTGAAAGCGACTCCACTGAAGTCGATTTCTATGTATAAAAAACGAGTATAAATGACTCGATTTCTCTATCTACGTGGCCCAAAAAATAGGCGATATGAATAGTGAAATCGACTCCTCTGAAGTCGAATTGTTAGAAATGCAATATGTTTGAAACGTTGCCTAACTAATAATATTGTTTAGGTTTTGTAGTTATTTTTTTAAAAAACCCAATGCAACTTAACTGTGAGTTTATTGGTTTTCAACCAAAAAAAAAAAAGGTGAGTTTATTAAGATATTATTATGTATGATAGGATGTTTTAAGTTTTAAGTAAAAAACTGATATAACAATATTTTATTGAATAATGTAAAACATGAGTTTTACACTTTTATACTCTATCATTACCAAATTTGAACTCTTTCTTTATTTTTTATTTTTTTTATCAGTGAACTCTTTCTTTAAATAATAGAATATATTAATATATTTTTCATATAAGAACATAATGATAATAAATGTGTATTAATATATAATAACTACCATAATTATCTTATCAAAAAATATAATAATTGCCATAGTTATCAAATTTCAAATTTAAACAAAATTAAAAAAGATAAAATAATATTCTGTTTCTTTCTAGTTTCTATTTATTACAAATTCTTATTAATCTTAATAAAAAAATCGTATTAATTACTCTTTTTTTTTTTAAAGAATAAAGCATTTTAAATAGTTTGATAAAATCTGACTAAAAAAAATGATTAAAGACTTCTGATCTTTTAACAGAAAAAAAAAAAAAAAAAAAAAAAACCCAATAGAGGAATTATGGAGAAAAAGAATATTTTTCACAACGGAATTTTTTTTTTAATAATATTTTGTAAAAAAAGAAACAAATTTTAAAAATCCGCAAAAGTTTTGCCGATGATGTTTTATTATTCCCTGAAATTCTTACATCCCTAAACACTGTTCCTTGGTTAAACAAAAAGCGTAGGCGCTAGTGTAGTGTCGTCTACTTCATAGTTCATAGCAAGAGGACCAATCCCCCTCCATTGTTGTGTCGTTTTGCAACTGCTGTACACTCTTCAAAATACTTTCTTGAACTTTGGGATGGTACATTTCTCTCTCTTCCTTTGTTTTTCTTTTTTTCTTCAAGAAAATTCAAGTTCATTTTTTGAATAATAAATTATTTATGAAGAGCTGTAACGGAACGAGTAATGAATTGACTTTCAAGTAGTGGGTCACTTCTGGTTAAGAGAGATAAGAACAGTAAGATATGCTTTGAAGAGATGATCATGACTAATGAACATTCAATTAGATAAAAAGGTAAATTTCAACTTCTCAGAATATATCAACAAAAACAAATCACAACTCATCTTAATCCAAACTAATATATACCCGCTAACTGGATTTGGCGGATGAGGTTAGTTGCTAGTAGATGATGAGTCCAAAGGGCTCTTCTCTAGAAAGGTTCATACTTTATTAAATTAAAAAAAAAAAAATATTTGATCACACAATGGATCTTTATCATTATTTTCCCAATAATAATCAAATAAACTATACCCATAAGCTAGACTCATCTTTTTCATGCGTTTTGCTAGAAAATGTTAAATAATTGGGACTTCCATACATATTTTTTTAATAGATAGTATAAAATTTGAAACCTGTGGGGTCTCCTTCCTTCATGATTATTGTTCTTTAGAGGGCAAGACACCAATGGATTCTATTTGGTGGAGGAATTGCTCTTAACCATTATGCCAATACACTAGTAGGTTCTTTGTCTAGGTGGGATTTGAACCCAGGTCTTTTATTCAAGGATTAAGGACTTTATTAGTTGAGTTTGTTGGAAACCACGTTAGACACTCATACAAAGTGTAACAAGTAGGATTAAATACTTTACTAGTTGCGCTAATTGGATACCACATTAGACGCCCATACAAGTAAAACAAGTATTGCACTGTTGCATGGTAGTTCTATAGACAGAATCGAATATTGAGGTGCAAGGAAGGAGGCAGGATACAAAGGGTAGCTTGCATTCCCACCTTAGTCACTTTCATTTGACTTGAAGTCAATGCCTTCTTTTACACCTTTTTTCCTGATAATTTATTTCTTTCCTTGGTTTCTTTTCTAACGTTTTCTTTAATCTTGTTTTGTATTTCCATTTGCTTTTGCTGAATTTTTTAAGGAAGCAATGGAAATTCTTACAAGCCAAAAGCATGTTAGGAATTTCAATTTTTCTTACTTTCATAGGATCCTGTATATTGGTCTTTCTTTTGAACAACTTCTTCCTAGCTGTTCCTTGGATGCTAAGCGAACCTTCATTATCTCTATTTTGAAGGGTGTGTTTGATTTTAGCCATTGACTGACCATATAGAAGAGAAGAAGAAACTGATAGAATGGAGAAGACTGTGCTGAAGAAAAACTTTGTTCGGGGTAGAAGCTTAATAGATTTGGTATTCTCTTGGACTATCAATGATATTCTCAATGAAGATCTTTACAAAAAACAGGTTTGTACACCATGAAGCTCTCACCCCCCTCCTCATTGTAAGAAATTAAATTGTAACACTTGCAGATTGTAGGGTACTATTGATTTCATTAAAGTTGTTGTTGGCTATATGTCAGAAAATGTGGATAACGAAACGAATATTACATCTGAGCAAAAGGGGTATTATCAATTTCACAATTCCTTTTCTTTTTTTTTTTTTTGGGGGGGGGGGGGGTGTTTATATACCATTAGAAAGTATGTTGTCACATTGGGTTAACAGTGATTTCACATTTTGGGTTAGTGTGTTTGTTCATTTTAGGAAGTAGAATGTGTTATGATTAAATATTATGGTATCAAATTGTTAGGAATGACACTAAGTACATTTATTTTGATTTAATATTTCTGCATACTTAAGACTTGACACAAAATTGATGGTAATTTGTATTGGTACATATTATTTCTTTTTTGAAGTTCCCGTTTCAGGCAGTGATATAGCCTTGCAATCATGTCCAGAACTTTTTGATCAGACTTGTCCATGTACTTAATTTTCTCTCATGAAAATTGCAGTCTTAACTCTGAATTTATTCAATAACAGGTGAGACAGATTCCACAGACATTTTCCTCCATATCAGACTACATGAATTCATTTATTTATCCACTTATTGAGGAAACACATGCTGACTTGTTATCAAGCATGTTAACGTTGCCTCTAGCACCTAGCTGTGTTATATTGTCAGTCAAACAAGTTAAGGAATATGAACCACCCAAAGACTATTTTTACCTTGTTACATTTGATAGTGTGAGTGAATTGGAGAATAATAATGGGGCATATGAGCCTATGGTTGGAGACCTCATTGTCTTGACAGATGTAAGACCAAAATACATTGAGGATTTAGACAGACCTGACAGACCCTTTCTTGTAGCTTTAGTTCAAAGGGTGAAAGAAGACAATACTCTTATAATATTAGCCTCAAAGCCTATCTTGGCAGAAGAACAAGAAAACAAGAAGATGAAAACTCTTTATGCTGTTTTCTTGATAAACATGACCACAAATATCCGTATATGGAGAGCATTGAACTTTGAGCTGGATGGTGAAAACATAGACATCATTGGAAAAGTGCTGCAACCAAACTCTGCTGTAAGAATTTCAATCATTGCTTAATTTAGTATGCCATATTAATGTTTTTGAAAACAATTCTCAGAACCTTTTTGTTTACTTCTTGTAGGAAGCTAAAATATGTACTAGTTGCATTTCTGAAAGAAATTGCAGTACTGCCTATGCAGATATGAGGTCCATAATTTGCTTTTCTGATTTAAATGATTCCCAGAAAGATGCGGTTCTTAGCTCTTTGGAAACTAGGGAATGCAAGCATCAAAATACTGTTAAATTAATATGGGGCCCTCCGGGAACTGGGAAAACCACAACAGTTAGTGTGCTGTTATTCTCTCTGCTTAGAATGAAATGCAGAACTCTTACATGTGCCCCAACAAATACTGCAGTTTTGGAAGTGACACAGCGGCTTCTAAAGAATGTAACAGAGTCACTTGGATATGATACCTATGGGCTTGGAGATATAGTTTTATTTGGAAATAGGAAGCGAATGAAGATTGATGATCGTTATGACCTCCTGGATGTATTTCTTGATAACCGAGTTAGTATATTGTATGAATGCCTTGTTCGTCCATCAACTTGTTGGAAAGATAGTCTCTTATCAATGACTAGTTTGCTCATGGACCCTAAAAGGGAATATCATTTGTATTTGAAAAATAGAAGAGTGGTAGAATATGAGGAGGATGAAAATGATGGTATATCTGAAAATAAAGGGATAAATGGTAATCAAGGGAAGGAGATTGATGATCAATCCTCTAAAGACAAGAAGAGCAAGAAAAATTTGAAGAAAGTTATCATTCAAACCTTAAATGAAAACAAAACCAAGAAAACACAGAAGGAGATGAGGTCTTTGTGGAAAGAAAAGAAATTAGAGCACGAGGAAAATGAAAGTGGGGATAATTCTTCCCAAGATAAGAGAAACGAAGGACAGGGAGCTGATGAATGTGATGATCCTTTGACATTTGAGGAGTTTTTACAGAAGAGATTCAACTGCATTTCAAAGCGTCTGACATATTGTATTGAAAATTTGTATACACACTTACCTACTTCTTTTATTTCATTAGTGGTGGTAAAGAAGATGATTAAAGCTCTTGATTTCCTCAAATCTCTTGAAACTTTGTTGTGTGCTGTCAGTGTTACTGACAAAGGGTTATTAGAGAAAGTCTTCAGCAAGAATTTAGAAACTGAACTTGGTCACTTAAGAGAGTTGAGTATTGTGAGAAATGAATGCCTTCGTGTACTTAGATCTCTTCCTCAAAAATTCCCAGTTCCGGATTTTGAAGACAAGTATGATATAAAAGAATTCTGCCTGCAATATTCTTTTCTGATTTTCTGCACTGTATCATGCTCTGCTAAATTGCATGAAGTAATGACTGATCTGGAACTACTGGTTATAGATGAAGCTGCTCAGCTTAAGGAATGTGAATCAACCATTCCCTTACAACTTCCTGGAATCCGCCATGCTATTCTTGTTGGGGATGAACGGCAATTGCCTGCGATGGTTAAAAGCAAGGTTCAAAGTTTTATTTTTATGGTTTTCTTGTTGTCCTTGTTTGTCTTTAAAAATATCATTGTAACATCTTTAAAATTTGCTATTACTAGATTTCTGAGGAAGCTGAATTTGGAAGAAGTTTGTTTGAGAGGCTAGTATTGCTAGGACACAAGAAACACCTTCTTAATGTCCAGCATAGGATGCATCCATCCATAAGCTTATTTCCAAATAAGATGTTCTATGAAAATCAGATTTTAGATGGCCACAATGTCAAAGGAAGAAGCTACGAGAGGCATTTTCTTCAAGGGAAGATGTACGGCTCCTATTCTTTCATAAATGTACCACATGGAAAAGAGGAATTCAATAACAGCCATAGTCTGAAAAATATGGTTGAGGCTGCTGTGGTGTCTGAGATAGTTTCAAGCCTTTTCAAAGGTATGTCTAAAGTAGCAACTAATCCTAGTCTTAATTTTGGCAAAATGTTGTGCTAGGAAAGTTAGTTATGGTTAGCTTGATCATCAATAATTTAATGTGTATGATAACCATCGTTTTCTTTTGTTTCTCCTTTCACTCCTAAAGAATCAGTTCGCACAAAGAAGAAGGTTAGAGTTGGTATCATCTCACCATACAAGGCTCAAGTCCTTGCAATTGGAGAGAAGGTGAAAAACTACAGTGCAGATCCTAATGATGACTTCTCCATTTGTGTTCGCTCTGTTGATGGATTCCAGGGTGGTGAGGAGGATGTGATAATTATCACTACTGTCAGATGTAATAAGAATGGAATAGTTGGTTTTCTTAAAAATCATCAAAGAACAAACGTGGCACTTACGCGTGCAAGGTAACAGATAATGTATAAAGCATAGACTTCACTATGCTGCAGCTAAAACATGTTTTGAGAATCTGGTGGTTTTGCAATTAATAGGCACAATTTTACTTTGCAGGCATTGCCTTTGGATATTGGGAAATGAAGCTACTTTAACTAAAAGGTGCACTATTTGGAAGGAGTTAGTCATTGATGCCAAGAAACGGAGGTGTTTCTACAATGCCAATGAAGACAAGGGCTTGGCTCAGGCTATTATAGTTGCCTTGGTTGAATGTGACCAAATGCACATTTTATTCAACATGGATTCTTCCTTGTTCAGGAAAGCAAGATGGAGGGTATGCTGATTTTTACTCGTTTTTTCCTTTAATAGTTCTAGTGATAAATCAACTACTTACTTTCTTTACTATTCTATGTCTCTTTAATATTATTATATAAAAAAAAAAGTGTATGAGGAGGTGGATCCTCTTTTCATGGCCGTGTTGCTCATTAATTTTAATCATTTCGTTGGACCCTCTCTTCATTTCTCAATATAGGTCTCCTTCAGCAATGATTTTTTGAAATCTATGTCAAGAGTTAAAGATGCCGAGACTTGTAAAGAAGTGCTTACTTTATTGGAAAATCTTGCAAATGGTTGGCGTCAATCTCTCAGGAAGAGAAACCTCTATGTCCATCATGGAACTTCTTCCCAATTATTAGAGCAGTACAAGGTCAAAGGGTTGCTGCATCTTGTTTGGACTGTAGACATTCTCGAGGAAAATTCATACTACATTCAAATTTTGAAGTTCTGGGACATTTTGCCATTAGCTGAAATTCCAAAACTAGCAAATCATCTTGATGTCTTATTTGAGAACTATACAGTCAAAAAGATGAATCGCTGCAAATACAAATGTCTCGATGGGTATGCGCTTTATTTGAATTCATTCTTGTAACTATTCAATTTTCTCCGTGTAAAAATTGCAAGCAAAAAGGTCAAATATTAAATCATATGGTCTTTTGGTTAGATTTTCTGCTTGGAGGAAACATGATATAATATGCCTTATGATTGAAAAACGTTTAAGTCAATTGGTCTCCCCCCCCTACAACAAGAACAGGAGGGGGATGGGGGAGTTTTGGTAGAGTTTCCTCCATGGGAGAACTAGGCAATTCCATTGAGCTACAAGGCTCTTGGCTTAACCAATGGAATCTATGGATTAGACTTTTAATGGTGGTTTAACATTTCTTATATATATATATATATAGAGAGAGAGAGAGAGATTTAATTACTATTTAGGTAGGGCATTGTTGCAGAAGATGCGCCTTATGCCTGCAGGAAGTGGAAGAGGAAATAAAAAAAGAAAATATTTATGGCAACATCTCAACTACAAGGATTTCCTTTATGACGACCTAACATCATTTTATTTGCTACAGGTGTTTAGTTGTTCCAATGCGATGGCCAGTCAACTTAAGTAGTTGTCCTGAAGCTGATCCTTTATTGTCACTTTCAGAACCATTGGCTTCACTCAGTCTCAGGGATGAGTCAGAATCATCATCTACAACTTATAGGTGAGTAACATCAGAAATTATCCAACTAGTCAATTTTTCTTGCTTTAAAATAGCTTTAAACAGATTTAAAAGAGTGCAAGCCAGTTTTTATTCAATCTAAATAGTCACTTAGATTGTCAAATGGGAGTTATCCATGCTGTTGTTGTAAGGTATAAATTTTAACATCAACAGCATCAGCATTTTCTGTTTTGCTTTAGGTGATTAGCACTGCTTGCAAAAATTATAATACTGCATATAAGGTGACCGACACATTCTCATGCTGGTGATTGAAGAAATCCCTATAGAGGACTAAAAATTATGCCTAGATACAGATACACACTGTTTTCTGTCCTTCAGAGTATTAGATCACATACTTCTTTTCATACTAACTTTGTCATTATCAATATGGTTCCTGATTTGTGACAGGCTGAACTCCCACCAGAATCATGATTCTTGCTGGACTTATTTCTCCTCTAGATTAACACACACATGTACAAACTTTTTTTTTTCTTCTTTCTATTTTGCAAATGATATTGAAAGTTTCAAGCTGCATAATCTGATCTTGATGTGTCATGCTTCTCTTTCTTTTTTCCTTACTTTTCCCCCTTAGTACAAGACATGCATGTTAAGTTGAAGGTTTGATTGCCAGACTGATTGTTTTTCCCATCAATGATTTCCAGAAATAATTCAAAGTACACAATGGGGAGAAGCGTTGTTACAAATAGATGGCTAAGAAAGTTGCATAATTACTAATCAGGTATGTTTACCTTCTTCCTGGGAATAGAATTTGAGTATGCACTTTTGAATCTTTATTTTTACCTAATTAGAACTAAAACATAGGTTGTATCCATCAGTATCCTGAAATGTTTCTTACATATTATACATGTTTTATCTCTTAATGACACTGTATTACATATAGAGTTGAAATGGTTAGGTGTAATATATTAATATTATACATGTCCTATTCATTTAGTGTAAGATGCCAAATCAAATTTCTATCCACAAAAGTGTTTTTGTAGAACAAAATCCTTAAAACTAAAATCCATAACATCTTATTAAATTTCATAACAAATAATTTATATTGGTACCTGCAAATCCAATGATTTTAAATCCTTGAATACAAATGCAACCCCAGAGTATGCTGAAAGTATATGAGCTAGTTCATCAGTTAATATTTCACAAATCTGTTTTCTACTTAAAATGCATACAATACAAAAGACTCCCCTCATTGTTGACATGTCCACTTACATTCTAAGACTTTCAGATGGTGAAGACCTATAAAGAATCTGAAAGATAGGTTTCGTAGGAGGAGTTGCTCTACAGAAGAAAGACACACAAAGCTTCTGGGGTGTCTTACTCTTAACGAGGCACGTTCACTCTTATTGCTGGTCTAGTGTTTTAATTGCATAATTGCAGAGTTCCTCAGTTTGCAAAGATTCTGGCATAATTATATTTCTTCTTCTTGTTATAAGAAGATGCCTTTGAGAAATACAAACTTGGCAGGGCAAGGTGTACATTGGAAAAAGCTCATGCATCTGATGTATACCTACTTCCTCTTACTATGTGTGGGTACTACGGAGGATACGTATTATTAGATATTGCCACTTGTTGGGCATTAGGCCAAAGTATACCATGGTCAGCCAAGGCACAAAAATGTGGACTTGGAGGCTGGAGCACAGCGATGTGGAAATATTTTTTTGGCTTACTTGGGCAATGTTTCCAACGTATATCCAAAAAGAAAAATACCCTCTGTTTCCTATTTTTTTGGCAAGGTGGTATTATGTGTAATCCTTACATTTAGAAAGTGGCAATGTTTGACATGCCCAGCAAATACAAAAATGAACACGGCATGATTTTTTTTTGGGTTAGCATTCAATGTAAATGGATTCATGTCAAAGCAAATCGACACGCTTTAAGCCTTCAACACCATTAATAAATGTGTCAAATTTGTGCTAACCTATCTAACCTGTAATCAACATGAAATGACCCAATTCTTATAAATAAATGTTATTTTTATCTAATACAAACCTCTTTACACTTTAACTTTCTTAACTGTGTATTGAGTGGGTTAAATTGGATTGTGTGTCGTGTCAACTTGAGTAATAACCAGGTTATGTTAGGGTTGAGGTTAAGTTATGTATTTATTCACGACAAACGCAATCTGCTAGCTTAAATTGCTGCCTTTATTTGCATGCAACATCTTTCTCAAATGGGGTGGGTGAGGGTCCAATACTTATGTGCCCCCCTCCATATGAGAAAGACTTGCATACCACCATTACACAAAATAATAGTAAATCGATTTATCATAAAACATAAGTGAGTTTCTAATATCAGTTCTCCAAAAGCATTTAATTAAGCAACCCTAACGTGTAATACGGTGCTACATGAGAAACATCATTTTAGGGAGACATGAATAAAAAAAAGTTGGTCCTTACATATTGTTCATGTAGCACGACATTAGATGAATTAATTGCAAATCATGTTCTGTCCCCAGCACCTTATCCTTATCAAGAGGCTGAATTGAATTAAATTAAATTTCCAATCAACCTTATTACGTTCTAGTCCAAAGACGTGATTCGTGTGGCTTTACATTTTAGATGCATTTATTCTATCAAACTCCTTTAAAAAAAATTTAGTTGCAAGTTAGGACAATCTAACAGTACTTTAAGAATTGCTTTAAACTCTAAGCCCTCCCATGCAAAAGTTAGTTCAAAAGAAGAGAAGGTTAAAAACACAATCAATTTTGACTGGAATAGGAAATATTTGCGGAGTCATGCTCCTTTTACCATTAGATACTTGGAAAATAGTGAGCATATGCATCCAACAACAATAATAATGAAAAGAAAAGAATGTATCCACGAAAACTTAGGAAGCTAGTTGTACTGTTGTGGCCTATTGAGGCTTGCTGGTATTACTCGAGCAATTGAGGTAGAAAGAACATATGAACATATACACATAATTTCATACATAATGACATGTATGTAAGTATATTGATGATATATTAGTATACAGATATTAATACAAACACATATTTATAAAGACACTATTATACATACATATACAAGTGTTCTGTGTAAGTTCTTGTTTGTGCATGTTTTTAATTAGTATACATTCATGCATTTCCATATGCATACATATGCCAATAAATATTCGTATACTATCACCTGTATAAATATAAATATCCTCTCTGCATCTCCAACTTTACCATATTCTTTCAAAATGATTCCCTACAGAAGCAAAATAGTGATAAAACATATACAATTAGTCCAGTAGTACTTCATTTCAAAATATCTAAAGACTAATTAAGCATAACCATCAATCAGCAGGAATGAGAAGGAATCATAACCAATAAAGAATTAATAATGGGGCATGGTGAAGAACAATGTAATATCCTTTCTGTGGACAGTGGATCCTACTTGATGAATTGCATAACCAATCTTGATAGCTTACTTTTTTTGCTTTTTTTAATGATGAGAAACCCCTTCCAAGGAGGGCCACTCTACCACTATTGTTGAGTAAACCCCAGATGAGATACACGACCCCGCTCTCAAGAATTATGTATCAAATAATCTTGAGACTCGAACTAGCTAGAGACCTCAAGAGGAGTTCCCATGAATAGCTTACTTTTAATACAATTGCATACAATAATAAGACTATATATATTAATAATGATCTATATAATATCTAAATATTGAAACATAACATTTATTGTTACTATATTCATGTTGAGCCACATCTGTGTATCATTTTAGTACATTTCAGTTTATTTCGATTGTAAAATCTATTAGTAAATAATTAAATGAATTAATTTAATTATTTTGTCCAAATTTATTAGTACATGAAGTCATTTAAGCCTTTTTTTAAATCAATATTAATTAAACAATATGATCTTATAAATAATGTATCCTATGAATGTTGTAATTTAAATTTTTAATAGTGGTTATGTTTACTAACTAAAAAAATTTACAAAGTCTTATAAAAAAAAAAAATTACAAAGTGACATGATTGGTTAGTTTTACATCAACAACATAATAAATAAATTCCTAATTATTTTTTAGTAATACTATACTTAGTATAAATTTTACTATATATAATTCATACAAATCTATATAACCTATATCTATATAATATTTAGAAGCCGAAGCACTTATTATTGCAACACTTTTTTGTTTTTGTTTGATACATGATAGAAATTCTATTTTAGTCTAATCTAAGTGTGCATTTGGCTCCAAATTAAAAAACCAGCTTATTTTACTATATTGCTTATTTTTGCTACTATTTATGGCACCACTGCACTTTTTGGTACTATTCATGAATTTCACTGTACTATTTCTGCTAACTTTTACCTAGTACTTTTAGCAAAAAAATTTCAGTTTCAGCAAAATTTTTGGTACTATATGTGTGTAAAGTTCTCTCCTAGGGACTTAAACCTTGGCTCTTACTCTCCACATCCCACAATGCTACTCTAGTTTGTCTTATTCGGTCCATTCACTCCACTTTGGTCCTATTCAGTCTACGTCGGTCCATTTAGTGTACTTCAGTCCACTTCAATTTAGTTTGGTCATCATCGGTTCATTTTGGTTTACTTTGGTCCATTTCAATCCATTTTAGACTAATTGGACTATAAATTAATTCTTTTTGTATGTTGCCTTTTCTAGTTTTGGGCTCAAATTTTGTTTCCTAAATTTTTTTGGTTGAAAAGTATGAAATCTATTTGGGTGAGACTCTTTAGTTTTTAGTTAAAAATGCAAACAAAAAATAGGTATTAGAAATTATAGATATGCGCCCTAAAAAAGTAATAAAAACAATAAATATCAAAAAATATTACATTAAAATTCCAGTTTCAATAATATAGCATTATATTTATATTTTGGAAAAAAAATGCTACAATTCTAAACTTATGTAATAATTTAAACTTAATGTAACATGTTACATGTGTTTTATGAGATGGGGTGTACATTTACTTTCTTCTTTATCTATATAAAAAATATATAATTATATAATTTAAACATTTTTATTGAATTATGCTTTTCACACACACATATATATAACTTATAAAAATAGAAAATATTTTTAAATAACATGTGCACTATTTATTTAACTTACAAATTTTAAATTATTTTATTATAAAATAATTATATTATATTTTTTTTCACGCATAATGTGAGTTTGTGACTAGTAATAATAAAATTTAACGAACTTGCATACATTCTTCAGCCTTCGCCTCCACCGGCAAGCAAGTTCCTCTGTAAAGGTCATATTCTCTCGTATCATGCATTACTAGCTAGTACTACCAGTAGGTCCAGTACCCCATTTTTTCCGTATGCAATATGCAATCAACAAATTTTAAATCTAAATCCCTCTAGTCCACCTTGACTGATCATACGAAAACCTAATCTATGATTCAAAAAGTCTTAAATCATTTTTTTAAAAAGTAAATAAGTATTTTATTAAATAAGACTAAACATAAATGAATCTAAAGAGTTACAAAAGGATAAGTAAAGAAGGACGGTGATTCTAAAAACTAATTAAATAATGATTCAGTAGCAAACAATATTATCAACTACGTAAGGGGGTGTTTGGTAGAATAGTTTGAGAATTGTTGTTTGTAGTTTTTTGAAATACATGTGAGTGAAAAAGTGTGTAATGTTGTTTAAAATTTGAAAATGTGAGTTTGAGCTCACTCACCAAACAGGTAATTTCCATTTCTTTATAATACGGCACTTACATTCTTGTCTTAATGTCTATATTAAATACAACGGAACTAAATTCCAAATATTCGAAGAATACTTGTATATCTAATTCTGCTGACCAAATAAAAGGTTGGTGACCTTTTTTGGTAGCACCCATTAAATGGATGAAAAACAAAGTTTCACAACTCAAACACAACACTGTAGTGTAGCAAAAGATGATCCACTATCTCCTCATTGTTGGGCACGTACATGTACAACACCATCCAACAAACTTATTTTCTCTCTTAATTAGAGGAGTGTTGTTTGTTACACGTGTAATAAGCCTAATCAAAATATTGCAATTGAGGACCCTCTTGTCCCATACTATCATCCATACAAAGAAAGACACCATCTCAGTCTGAGTCTCACTCTCTTATTTTCAACATTGCAAGTCTCTCTCTTTTGTTCTTTTTTTTTTGGTTAGAAAAGGCTAACTAATTGGGATGTTAATATAATTCTTTTTAATAAATATGATAAAATTTGCAATCCATTGCATTTACTCCATAATAATTGTCCTTTATAGGTAATGATATCAAGGGAGTCAATGTTGTACTAGAGGTCATTTCAGTTTAGTCATGGGAACAATATATTTCAGTACCGGTTAATACCGATGTATCATTTCTAAGTTATTGTAAAATTATATATATATATATATATATATATACACATTAACATTTAAAAAAGAAAATTTAGTAGTCATTGAAAACTTTTTATTGAAAGTATTATAGATAAATGTAAAAATTAGTTAAAATAGTACAATGAGATCTATGAATAATACCCAAAAGTGTAGTGAAACCCATAAATAATAGCAAAAATAAATTGAATAGTAAAATAGGTTAACTTTTTAAGTAGAGCTAAACACACATTAAATAAGAAAAAAAAAATAGTACAAAATGACGATATGGTAACGTGTTGGGGGTAGGAAAGTTGTTAATGCTTACTAAGGAAATATTTTCTTTTTTGACAATAGTGAAAAAAATTAAATAACAAAAAAAACTAATGGCTTCAAATGAAAGAATCAAGAAGCAATAAATACATCACTTGTTTTCTCACCTTTTCACACGTTGGTTTTGCTACCTATGGTTTTCACATCTTTCAATAAAAAAATTACTGATATACTCTCTCACACATTCTTCCCCTCTTTCAAATTTCAAATGATTTTAGCTCTCCTCCTAGCTAGTTGAAATATTACAGTGGGCTTATAAATAGTACCTAAAAGTGCAGTAGGGTTAAATAGTAACAAAAATAAGCTGAATAGTGAAATAATTTTAATTTTTAATCCTAACCTAAACGCACATTTAGTTGGGGATAAAAAAATTTATTAGGCTCATTTGGTAATATGTTCTAGAAACGTTGTTTAAAAAGCCAGTTTATTTTACTATTCAGCTTATTTTTGCTACTATTTATGCACTACACTGTACTTTTTAGAACTATTCATGAGTTCCACTATACTGTTTCAACTAATTTTTACCTTTATCTATAGTATTTTCAACAAAAAGTTTTCAGTTTCAGTAAAATAAACGAATCTTAAATAGACTTTAAGTGTTGTGAAAATACGTGCAAGTAAAAAAGTGTAGTGAAAATATGTGTTGTGTTGTTTAAATTTTAAACAACGAAAACTGTTGTTTAAACAACACAACCAAACAACCCCTTATGGACTAACCTAAGATGGACTTATTGTTTATCTAGTTATTAAGTATCATTTCATGAAAATTAGTAGTGAAATTTTTTTTAAAAACATTAGAATATGTCTTATATATTCATATATAGAACTCCTAATAAACACAATATAATGGATATTTTTGTTTTTACTTTTTTTGGTTTTCCAACATTACAATTCCACTTATTTTCGTGAGTAACATTTTATTAGCCAAATTAATTACACACACGTGTGTGTATATATATATATATATATATATGCATTATATTGGATTTGTGTGTACCTAGGCTAGGATAATTCTTGTGGCACCAGCACTGCTCCCCTAGGCTATGATGTGTGTGGGAATGTGGAAATGAGTACAATGTATGTTACAAAATTTGGACCGTCCGTACAAGAGTATTGCACTGTTGCATGTACGGACAGGGAATCGAATACCGTTGTCAATATAGGAAGGTAGTTTTGCATTGCATTCCCACTTGGGTTACTTGACTTCAAGTCAATGTCTTCTTTTACACCTTTTTCTATTTTTTCTTCTTTTCTAACGTTTTTCTTTTAATCATGTTTGTGTACGTCTATATGCTTTTCTGAGCTTTACAAGGGAAGTAATGGAAACTCTTACAAGCCAAAAGCATGTTAGGAATCTCACTTTTTCTTTCTTTCATAATTGCCTCTATGTTGGTCTTTCCATAGGGTAACTTCTTCCAAGTTGGTTCCTTTGATGCTAAGCTAATCTTCATGATCTCTATTTTTGAAGGGTGTGTGTGACATTTTGGCCATTGACTGACTTTACAGAAGAGAAGAAGGTACTGACAGAATGGAGAAGACTGCGGTGAAGAAGAGAGAAGTTCCTGCAGGTCGAGGCTTAATAGATTTGGTATTCTCTTGGTCTATCGAAGATGTTCTCAATGAGGATCTTTGCAAAAATCAGGTTTGTCCTCATTGTAAGAAAATTAAGTTGTAACGCATGCAGATTATAGAGTACTCTATTGATTTCATTAAAGTTTGTTTGTTAGCCAAATGTCAAAAAATATACAAGGATAACAAGATGGATATAACATCTGACCAAATGGGGTATTAATCATTATAATTATTTTTTGTTATTTTCTTTTTTTATCTACCAATAGAAAGTATATGTTGTCAAGTTGGGGTAACATTAATTTCACATTTGTAGGTTAAGTCTGTTTGTTCATTTGTTTTTTCTTCCCTTTTTTCCCCTCTTCTTTTCTTATATCCTCTCATGCAACTATTGGGAAAACCTCGAACTTCTTATGATTGAATAGTGTATGATATCAAATTTTTAGCCATGGCACAGAATTCCTATATTGTGATTTTATTTGTTTGCATACTTAGACCTGGCACAAAATTTTATGATAATTTGGATGCGGTTACATATTTTTCTTTATGTTCCCATTTCCTAGCAGAGATATAGCCTTGCAATTATGTTCAGATCATGTTGATCACACCTGTACATGTACTTAACTTTCCTCTCATGAAAATTGCAGTCCTAACCCTGAAATGACTCACTAACAGGTGAGACTAATCCCGCAAACATTTTCCTCAACAAAAGAATACATGAATTCATTCACTTATCCACTTATTGAGGAAACACATGCTGACTTGTTATCAAGCATGTCAACACTGCATCTAGCGCCTAGGTGTGAAATATGGTCATTCAAACAAACCAAGAATTTTAAACCACCCAAAGACTTTTTTTTACCGTGTTACACTTAAAAGTGTGAGTGGATTGCAGAAGAATGGGGGATATGAACCTATGGTTGGAGACATCATTGCCTTGACAAATGTAAGACCAAAATACAAGGATTTAGACAGACCCTTTATTGTTGCTTTTGTCCAAAGGGTGAAAGACGACAAAATTCTTACAATATTAGCCTCAAAGCCCATCTTGGCTGAAGAACCAGAGAACAAGAAGAGGAAAACTCTTTATGCTATTTGCCTGATAAACATGACCACAAATATCCGTATATGGAGAGCATTGAACTCTCAGCTGGAAGGAAAAAACTTAGATATCATTGAAAAAGTGCTGCAACCAAACTCTGCTATAAGAATTTTAATTATAGTTTACTTTAGTGTTGCATATTTAATGTTTTTGGAAATAATTCTCAGCAACTTTTTTTTTTTTTTTTTTAAATTCCTTGTAGGAAGCTAAAATTTGTACTTAGTGCATTTCTGAAAACAATTGCAGTACTACCTATGCAGATGTGAGGTCCAGAATCTGCTCTTCTGATTTAAATGACTCCCAGAAATATGCAGTTCTTAGCTGTTTAGAAACTAGGAAATGCAATCATCAGAATAATGTCAAACTAGTATGGGGTCCTCCGGGAACTGGGAAAACCAAGACAGTTGGTTATGTACTATTCTGTCTACTTAGAATGAAATGCAGAACTCTTACTTGCGCCCCGACGAATACTGCAGTTTTGGAAGTGACCCAGCGGCTTCTAAAGAATGTGACAGACTCACATGAATATGATACTTATGGGCTTGGAGATATACTTTTATTTGGAAATGGGAAGCGGATGAAGATTGATGATCATCATGACCTTCTTGATGTATTCCTTGATAACCGAGTTACTATACTATATGAATGCCTTCTTTCATCAACCGGTTGGAAAGATATTTTACTATCAATGATTACTTTGCTCAACGAACCTAAACAGCAATATCATTTGTACTTGAAAAATAGAAGAGTGGAAGACCATGAGGAGAATATAAATGAAGGAAAATCTAAAAATAAAGGGATAGATAGGAATCAAGGGAAGGAGGTTGATGATCAATCCTCCAAAGACAAGAAGAGCAGGAAAAATTTGAAGAAAGTTATCTTCCAAACCTTAAATGAAAACAAAAACAAGAAAAAACAGAAGGAGAAGGGGCGTTCGTGGAAAGAAAAGGGCTTAGAGCATGAGGAAAAACAAAGGGAGGATAGTTCTTCCCAAGAAAAGAAAAATGAAGGACAGGTAGCCAATGAATGTGATAACCCTTTGACATTTGAGGAATTCTTACAGAAGAGATTCAACTGCATTTCAAAGCGTCTGACATTTTTTATGGAAAATTTATATACACACTTACCTACTTCTTTTATTTCATTAAAAGTGGTAAAGAAGATGATCAAAGCTCTTGATCTTCTCAAATCTCTTGAAACTTTGTTGTGTGCTGTTAGTGTTACTGATAAAGGGTTATTAGAGAAAGTCTTCAGAAAAAATGTAGGAAGCGGACTTGGTCACTTAAGGGAATTGAGTATTGTGAGAAATGAGTGCCTTCTTATCCTCAGATCACTTCCTCAAAAATTCCATGCTCCAAATTTTAAAAGCAAGTATGCTATAAAAAAATTCTGCATGCAAAATTCTTGTCTGATTTTCTGCACTGTGTCAAGCTCTGCTAAAGTTCATGAAGTAAAGACTGATCTGGAACTACTGGTTATAGATGAAGCTGCTCAGCTTAAGGAATGTGAATCAACCATTCCCTTACAACTTCCTGGCCTCCGCCATGCTATTCTCATTGGGGATGAACGTCAACTGCCTGCGATGGTTCAAAGCAAGGTTTAAAGTTTTATTATTATGGCTATTTTGCTGTCCTTGATTGTTTTTATGGATTATCAATGTAACATCCCTAAATATTTTTATTACTAGATTTCTGAGGAAGCTGAAATTGGAAGAAGTTTGTTCCGGAGGCTGGTATTGATAGGACACAAGAAACACCTTCTTAATGTCCAGCATAGGATGCATCCATCCATAAGCTTATTTCCAAATAAGATGTTCTATGAAAATCAGATTTTAGATGGCCACAATGTCAAAGTAAGAAGCCCCGAGAGGCGTTTCCTTCAGGGGAAGATGTATGGCTCCTACTCTTTTATAAATGTAGCACATGGAAAAGAGGAACTCAATAACAGCCATAGTATGAAAAATATGGCTGAGGCGGCTGTGGCATCTGAGATAGTTTCAAGCCTTTTCAAAGGTATGTCTAAAGTAGCAACTAATCCTAGTCACAATTTTGGCTAAATGTTTTGGTAGGAAGGTTAGTTATGGTCAGCTTGATCATCAATAAGCTAATGTGTTCCATAAATCTCATTTTCTTTCATTTCTCCTTTCACTCATAAAGAATCAGTTCGTACAAAGAAGAAGGTTAGAGTTGGTATCATCTCACCATACAAGGCTCAAGTTTTTGCAATCGGAGAGAAGGTGAAAAAGTACAACGCAGATTCTAATGATGACTTCTCCATTAGTGTTCGCTCTGTTGATGGGTTCCAGGGTGGTGAGGAGGATGTGATAATTATCTCTACTGTCAGATGTAATAAGAATGGAATAGTTGGTTTTCTTGAAAATCATCAAAGAACAAACGTGGCACTAACTCGTGCAAGGTAACAGATAATGTTTAAAGTATAGACTTCACTATGGTGCAGCAAAAACATGTTTTGAGCCTCTAGTGGTTTTTGCAATTAATAGGCATGGTCTCACTCTGCAGGTGTTGCCTTTGGATATTGGGAAATGAAGCAACTTTAACTAAAGGGAACACTATTTGGAAGGAATTAGTCATTGATGCCAAGAAACGGAGGTGCTTCTACAATGCCCATGAAGACAAGGGTTTGGCTCAGGCTATTACAGTTGCCTTGGTTGGATGTAACCAAATGCACATTTTACTCAACATGGACTCTTTTCTATTCAGAAAAGCTAGATGGATGGTATGCTGATTTTTTTTTTCTTCTAATAGTTGTAATGATACATTAACTTGTAAAGATGTGTCGTCATCAGTTTCGAACATTAATTGGTTGACCCTCATTTTATTGTCTGATATAGGTCTTCTTCAGCAAAGATTTTTTGAAATCTATGTCAAGACTTAAAGATGCTGAGACTTGTACAAAAGTACTTACTTTATTGGAAAATCTTGCAAATGGTTGGCGTCAACCTCAAAGCAAGAAAAATCTCTATGTCCATCGTGGAGCTTCTTCCCAATTATTAGAGCAGTACAAGGTCAAAGGGTTGCTGCATCTAGTTTGGACTGTAGACATTCTCAAGGAAAATTCGAACTACATTCAGATTCTGAAGGTCTGGGACATTTTGCCATTATCTGAAATGCCAAAACTAGCAAATCAACTTGATGTCCTATTTGAGAATTATACTTTGGAAAAGATAAATCACTGCAAACACAAAAGCCTCAGTGGGTATGCATCCTGTCTTAATTCATTCTTATCAACTAACTGCTATTCAATTTTGTCATTGATTGTGAAAAATGTCATTTTTGAAGCTAAATTGGGGAATTGCTTTCTTTTTCTCTCTACCATCTTTGAACCTTCGACAATGGGATTAACCGCAACACATATGACTAACCACCAGGGCAACAAAGACGGCTAGTATTATGGTTAAGTTTTCAATTAAATTTTCTGGTTGAAAACAACATGATACAATATGCCTTATGATAAAGCATTTAATCAAGTGAACTTAGTCAAAGGAATCTCTCAATTAGACTTTTAATGCATATACACATACATATATACATATCTAGAGAGAGAGAGAGAGATGATCTAGTGCCTGTTTGGTAAAACTTTTTCAAACCGTGCTTTTTTACGGTATAGCCTTTTGAACTTCACTTTTTTTTTTTTTTTTTTATGTACAATTTATTTAAACAATCTTATTATCAAAAAGCTGTAATTAAACTATACCAAATGGGCAACTAGATTGACATAAATCACTGTTTAGGCAAGGGAATTGTTCCAGAAGATGTGACTTAACTTAAGCTTGCAGGGTGTGGGAAAGGAGGTCGATTTTTTTTAAAATATATATAAAAAAAAAAAACAAGATTTCCTTCATGGAGACCTAACACCATTTTATTTGCTACAGGTGTTTAGTTGTTCCAATGAGATGGCTAGTCAACTCAAGTAGTTGTCCTGAAGCTGATCCTGTATTGTCCCTTTCGGAACCATTAGCTTCACTCAGTCTGAGGGATGAGTCAGAATCATCATCTACAACTAATGTGTGAGTAACATTAGTAATTATCCAACTAATTAATTTGTCTACTTTAGAATAGCTCTAAAAGAAGAGCTTAGGGAAGTTTTTAGTTTTCATTCAATTTAAATATGAACTTGGATTGTCAAATGGGAGTTATCCATGCTGTTGCAGTATGGTATTAATTAAATACAGCAACAACATGTTCTGCTTTGCTTTAGGTGACTAGCATGTTCTGCTTTGCAAAAATCATATAATGTGACCCACATGCTTGAAGAAATCCCTACAGAGAACTTGAAATTATGTCCTGATAAATGTTATTTTCTTTCCTTTGACTTGGTATGAACCATGGTCAAACCTGGACTGTCATTTTAACGAAACTTTAGGGGTCATTATTCACAAGGGAAATTGGTGTCGTTTTTCCAATTTATTTTCTTAACAGCTTTGTCATTATATATATATTGTTCCTAATTTGTAACACAATCTGAACTCCCACCAGAATCATGATTACTGCTGAACTCATTTCTCCTCTAAAGTAACATTTGTAACCCTATGTCTATTTTGCAAATTATGAGATAAGTCATGGTTTTTTTTTTCCTTACTTAGACTGTTTGTTTTTCCAATCAATGATTTTCAGAATTAATTCAAAGCACACAACTGGGAGAAGTGTTGTTACAAATAAATGGGTAAGAAAGCTGCCTGATGACTAATCAGGTACGTTTACCTTCTTACTGGTAATAGAATTTGAGTATTTTAATTCTGAAGCTATCTTTATTTTTACCTGATATTGACTTGAGTCAATTGTTCATATTAAAATTTGAACTAGAACAAAGGTTATACATTCATCACCAACCTGAAATGTTTCTAACATATTATACATGTTCTATCCATTTTAACTACACTCCATGCACCTTTTTTTCTTTTTCTTCTTCTTCTTTTCCCCCCTTCTACTTACATAATGAAAAAGTCTATTACATGAAAATTTGAAATGATTAGACCTAAAATACTAATAAGTAGTTTTGTCTGATCAATATGTAGATTTAAAATGATTAATTGTAAGATGTCATTTCAAAATCATAACACAAGTGTTTTTATTGGATCAAAATCCTCAAAATTCAAATCTAATCATATTGTTAAAATTCATAATAAATAATTTATACTGGTAATTAATTCTGGTAATTGTTTTCTAATCTATTGATTTTAAATCCTCAAATTCAAATGCAACCCTAGAGTATGCTAAAATCTATGAGCTGGTTTTGTCTACTTAATATGCATGCTTTCTAAGACTCCCTCATTGTTGACATGTCCACTGCAATTCCATGACTTTCAGATAATGGAAACCTCTAGAGAAGCCGCAAGAATGGTTTCGTAGGAGGAGTTGCTGTACACAAGGACACAAAATAGCTTATGCGCTCTCTTACTTATTACGAGGTTTCTTAGTTTGCAAAGATACATGTAATATCTAGTGCACAAAACTCTTACTGGTGGTTGAGTAATCAAGTACACTTGTTACAAGACGAGTGCCTTTGTGAGGGGAAAAAAAAACAAAACAAAATGTTTAAGCATAATGTAAAAATGGTGTGAATATATTCAGGAAGTTTCAGTTGGTTGTTATAATATCCAATCACAAATGAGAAATTGTGAAATTTGCTTTGTTGATGACTTTGATAAAAGATATGTATGTAATTACCTAACCCTGAAATTATAAATGGAGAATTTAGCAGGAGATTCTATTTACATACTACAAATCACAGGTGGAGAATCCTTGTCCTTTTTTTATTACCTCTTACTGATCATTGCTAAACAGAATAATGAGAGATGATTTATGAATCCATTTATCCATGTCCGGAGTGAAAGAGTTGGAAATGCTAGATCATGCAATTCTTACATAGAAACAAACTAGGCAATGCAAAATTCTATGTTAGAGAACACATGTCATGCATTCAATTCATCATTTCTCTCACAATGTGTAAATCCCACAGCTATGGAACCCACACTGCAAGAGAGATGATTCATGATACATTAGATAACTACTGCGAATTGCAGAGGCTTAGGCCTAAGTACCATTGTCAATCCCCTTCCTAAAAGGCCTAAGAATGTTGACTTGAGACTGGAGCACAATAGTGAGGAAATATTTTACTAGCTTATAATGGTAATATTTCCAACATATATCCAGCAAAGCCCTCTATTTCCTTGTTTTTTAGTTTTTGGCACATTTGTCATAACCTTAAGTAAATTTCTGGCATTAATTCTTTAAGAGGCATTTATGCAATCAAAATATGTGATGCCGAGCTACATGCGAAGCATCATTTTAGGAAGACTGGCTTGAAATAGCTCTGATGGTTAGCACCAGGAAAATAAATGAATAAAGAGCTGGTCCTAACATAATGTTCATCTTTCAGTTCTTTCGATCCTCATCATAATAACAAATAAATTTCGTATTCCATTGATATATTTAATTTTGTAAATTACATATGGAAATCAGGGTAATGGCCTTATCCTTATCAGCCAATCCTTATAAATGTACATACAATTTAGAGACACTGAACTAAATTAGCCTATGAAAATTTTGGACCTATATACATAGTCCAAAAGTTGAAATGGAACAACATCAAGATTAAGTTATAAACGAACCATGCACAAAAACAGGCAGTAAAAAAAGCAGTTACTGTCTCGACAGGCAGTAACAACAACAGTTACTGTCTTGAGTATCGATCTACAAGTGCCTTAGCTTTCTCTGGTGCAAAGAACCGTGCCTGCACATAAGCCATAGATACTAGCTTACGTCCCTGATGTGTGCATATATGTGTACATACTATATAGACAATATATAAGTGCCAAGGTTCTACACAAGCATGATAATCATTGCAATTACATAAAAAGATACAGAACGAGGTGACCCCTTCCCCAAGAGATCCATGGTTTTAAACTTCAAATTGTACCCAATCAACCTCGCAAATACAAAGAGGAGTCAAAAGCGTGAGGCTTTGCATTTGAGATACAATTATTCTATCAAGTCCCTTAAAAATATTTTAGTTGCGAATTAGGAAAATCCAATACTTCAAGAGTTGCTCTAAACTCCAAGCCCTCCCGGGTTAGTTCAAAAGAAGAGAGTTAAAAAAAAAAAAAAATCGACTGGAATAGAAAATATACATGCATAGGCATGCTCATTACCTGTCAACATCTATAAGCCATAATCACCTCAACTCTTTTACCATTACTCCGTTAGATACTTGGAAAATAGTGAGCATGGACCCACAATTACAGAACAAAAACAACCATAACATTAATAAAGAAAAGAAAAGAAAAGAAAAGAAAAGAAAAGAATATATCCACAAAACTTAGAAAGCTGTAGTGCCTATTGTAGCTTGCTGGTATTACTTGTGCGATTGAGGTAGAATAATGCCCATATGAACATAGACACATACATGAATACATGATTATATGTATATTGGAAGTGGCAGAGCCAAGATTTCAGTTTAGGGGGGGAAAGATTAAAAAATAATAAAAAAAGAGCCTAAAATTATTAATCGATATTAATAATAAAATTATAAACAACAATAATTGTCATACAAAATCTATTAAAATTTAAATAATTGTAAAATAAATAAACAATTGTAAAACATTCATGACAATCAATTATCAAAGTATGAGATTAATCTATATAAATCAAGTTTAGACATTTAATTTGATTCCTCAAAATAAATTTCAACTTTTCTTTCTCTATTCTTCTAATTATTTATTTGGATTTAGGAATAAAAATCAAAATTTGAAACTATGA
Source organism: Quercus aquifolioides (assembly GCA_019022515.1). Classification (NCBI taxonomy): domain Eukaryota; kingdom Viridiplantae; phylum Streptophyta; class Magnoliopsida; order Fagales; family Fagaceae; genus Quercus; species Quercus aquifolioides. The sequence goes on from CM032329.1 coordinate 31,277,293, forward strand.
AAATGCAAGAAATGAAGGAGAAATAAATAATGGATGCTTTACCTGCTTTAGTGCCATAAAGTTATTATTATTATTATTATTATTTTGTGTAAAGTTTGAGTTTCACATGGTTAAACTGAAATGAAAGGAAAGAATTTGGATAAGTAAAAAGAAAAAGGATTGAAATTGCCAAATTGGTCAAAAGTCTAAACAAGTTTAGTGGCAATGGCATTTATTTTGTGTCAGGCTCATTGTTTAAAGTGGAGGAGTTGTTTGAGTAATACCACAAAATCTCATAATATTTTTACAATAAATTAAAATATCAGTATATCATTGGTCAAAATAAAAATAAAAAATATTTATTTTGAGATGCATCTCAACTAAGAATAAGAGTGTTGTGAAAATTTGTTGCATTTTTAGACTTTCTCAAATAAAAATGTGTATTTTATTTATTTATTCCATGTTAGGGCCGGGTATGGTTTGCTTTATAGAAAAAATATGACGACTTTTTTGGGAGGATTAGGGGGGGGCAGATGCCCCTAGGCTCTGGCTCCGCCCTGTATGTTGGTACATAAATATACATATACGTATTTCCAAAGACACTATTATAGATGCATACATACATATGTGTACGTACATTTCCATATTCATGCATATGCCAATAAATATTCATATACTCACCTGAATAAACATCCTCTCCGCATCTCCAACTTTACCGTTTTCTTTCAAAATGATTCCTGCTGAAGAATAATACCAATAAGTTTATTTGCAAGTCCAGTTCATTAGAATATACATGTCGTAGCTGGTATTGGCATATTTTGATGAGATATGCTGGTGTATTAGTAAAAATAATTTTCAGCATTATTTCTAAATCAACAAACATTCCAAGCTATTTGGCAAGTACATTCACTACATAAATACGAGAGAGAGAGAGAGAGAGGAAGCTTAGCTAAGTAACCACGGAAGTGATCTGGGTGACTAGAGATGAGGCGGTCGTAAACAGATACGGCATCACTGATATGGCCCCAATCTGAATATGCTTAACCAAGAAGTAATTCAACCTGAAATAAAACTCATTGCAAAGGACACAATGGCAAAAGACAACCAAGAAAAAGAAGCCACTGAAAATCAGATTTCATTTAAGAGAAAGCAATTAAAGGATATCTGATACTTAAAAACATTAGAAATAAAATAAAATTGACAAAATTTTAAAATAAAAAACAGACATTATGGAACCTGAAAGATTCAGCTATCATCTTAATTTGGTGTATGTATTCTTGAGATTTTTTTCACATGTACTCTTATATATATCATTACCCACGGAAAAAATGATTTTTTTTTTTAAAAATTTTAAATTGAGGATACAACAAATACAACAGAGGAAAGGCATGTTTGAATATCTCATATAAAGGAGCTCTATATTTATTTTCTAGATTAGGCATATTTGAACAAATTCATAATTATTTTTTAGTAATACTATAGTTAATATATAACTCTTACAAATCTATATAATCTATATCTATATAATATATAAAAACTGAAGCATATTATTTATTGTTGTCATGCTTCTATTTAGCCACATTAGCATAGATTTTCAGTTCAATTTGGTCCATTCAGTAAACTTTGGTCTATGTTGGTCCACTTTGGGCCATTTAGTCATCTTCAGTCCATTCAGTTTACTTTGGTCAATTTCAGTCAATTTGGACTAATTGGGCCATACATTAATTCTTTTTGTAGGTTGCATTTTTTAGTTTTGAGCTCAAAATTTTTTATTTTATTTTCTTAATTTTTGGTTTGAAAAGTATGAAATTTTAGTCTATGCTAATGGTGTACATTTTTTTTTTCTTTTCCATCTATATAAAACAATATTATAATTATAATTTAAATCCTTTTATTACATTATATGTTCTATTACATAAAACTTAAAAAAATTAAAAAATACTTTTAATATAATATGTGCACTATTTAATTTTCGCGTGAGTTTGCGACTAACGACTAGTAATAATAAAAGGTAACTAACTTGCATACATTCTTTGGCCTTTGCACTGCATTCAATCATAAACTAGTTCTTGCTTTCCCTTTCGTAAATGTTATATTCTCTAATATCATGCATTACTAGTACTACTAATACCCCATGTTTCCCATATGCATATGTGTTTGTTTGTTTGAACCCCTTATAACAGATTGTTTAACCTAATATATTAACTAAGTGATTACTTAGGTTAATTATGAGATCTAGGTTAAACTAGTTCTTACTTTTCCTTCGTAAATGTTATATTCTCTAATATCATGCATTACTAGTACTACTAATACCCCATTTTCCCCATATGCATTATGTGTTTGTTTGTTTGAACCCCTTATAACAGATTGTTTAACCTAATATATTAGTCAAGTGATTACTTAGGTTAATTATGAGATCTAGGTTAAACAGTGAAAGATCATATCATGCACATCAGCTAAAAAATAAAGAACACAAAGATATAATCACCTAGGAAAACCAATGAAACAAATCGTTTCAAGGTAAAAACTTGGGAAGATTTGATCTAGCTATCCTCAAGGTAAATAAATCCACTAACAGAGAATTGAAATTTTTACAACAAAATTTAACCCTAAATCTATTGCTACCTCCAGTAGTATTTTACTGATACGACACGTGCAAGTTCCGAATCCACGTACTCTTCTCTCTTGGATTTGCAGCAAAATCTCCCATGCTTATGACTTTGAGATCCCACTTGTTAATCTTGCAGCAACAACTAGATTCCACAAGCACTTGATTGTAGATCTTGTTCGGGTAGATACTTATGGAGTTAAAAGGTACAAAAACTCTCAGATCTCATAGGAGTAACTCACAAGTCTTCTAAGAGTCTTCAAAACGTAGTTAGGGTTTTCCTTTTATACTAAGGAATATTGGACTGAAACCCTAAACATTTTCGTGGGCTTGGGCCTGATTTAAAATTTTGCAAAAACTACTTTACTATGATTTTCGATCAGTTGAATTCTTCGATCGGTCGAGCTTCACTGAATTTCAATTTTTTTTTCTTGCAACTTGAATGTTCTTGAGACTTGACTTGAATCACCTTGAGCAATGTCTAAGACCTATTCTAGACATGTTTTTGTTCTTGGTTTGCCAATATAAACAAATTAGAACTCTAAACATTTAATCCTAAATCTTTAGAACCTAACATTATGCAATCGACAAATCCTAAAATCTAAATCCTTTTAGCCCACCTTGATTGATCATACGAAAACCTAATCTACAATTCAAAAAGTCCTAACTCATTTTTTAAGTAATTAAGTATTTTATTGAATAAGACTAAACATAAATGAGTTTAAAGAGTTACAAAATGATATGTCTATAGCAGTGTGTAGAAACGCAGTAAAAAAAAAATCTATAGCCGAGTTTTTATAAACGCTGGTATAGACCAGTCGGATCTATTATCACAGTGCAATGCCGACACTACAAAACGCGGCTGTAGCTAAATAGACCTGTACCCGAGTTTTTAGGAGCTACAACCGTGTTTTAAAAATGCAGCTATAGACCTCTTTTTTTTGTAGTGACAAAAGGAAAATGATTCTAAAAAACCAATTAAGTAATGATCTAGTAAACAATATTATCAATTGCATGTGTTCCTAAAATTTCCATTTCTTTATAAGTACGATAATTAGTTCTTGCCTTAATGTCTATATCAAATATAACGGACCAAATTTCAAATATATGAAGAATATATGCCTACTGGATTCCGCCAACCAAATAAAAGGTGGTGATGTCTTTTTGTTAACACCCATTGAATGAATGAAAAACAAAGCTCCACAACTCAAATGCAACACTGCAATGTAACAAAAGATGCTCCACTGTCCCCACTATTGGGGCACATCAACAACATCCTACAAGCTTGTTTTCTCTCTTAATTAGAAGGGACTATTGTTACACGTGTAATAAGTTTTAGCCTAATTAAAATATCGCAATTGAGAAGACCTCTCCCCATACTATCATCCATACAAAGAAAGAGACCTTGTAAGTCTCTGTCTCAGTCTTTTATTTTCAACATCGTAAATTTCTCTCTTTTGTGCAGTTTTTTTTTTTTTTTTTTTGGTTAACTAATTGGGTTGTTCATACAACTTTTTTTATATTAATAAATACGATAAAATTTGCAATCTATGGTGTTTACTTAGGTAATGACACAAACAGGTTCTTTTTGATATAGGTGTGTGTATATATATATATATATATATGCATTATATTGGATTTGCGTACCTAGGCAATGATGTGTGTGGTATGTGGAAATGTGTATAACATATGTTAGTTACAAAATTTGGGACGTCCATACAAGAGTATTGCACTGTTGCGTTGGTAGTTGCATGTATGGACAGAGAATCGAATACGTTTGTGCAAGGATTAAGGAAGAAGGCAGGAAGCAAAGTTAGTTTTGCATTCCCACTTGGGTAACTTTGATTTGACTTCAAGTCAATGTCTTCTATTACACCTTTTTTCTATTTTTTCTTCTTTTCTAACGTTTTTCTTTTAATCATGTTGCGTACGTCCATATGCTTTTCTGACCTTTACAAGGAAAATGTAATGGAAACTCTTATAAGCCAAAAGCATGTTAGGAATCTCACTTTTTCTTCCAAGTTGGTTCCTTTGATGCTAAGCTCACCTTCATCATCTCTATTTTTGAAGGGTGTATGACATTTTGGCCATTGACTGACTATACAGAAGAGAAGAAGGAACTGACAGAATGGAGAAGACTGCGGTGAAGAAGAAAGAAGTTCCAGGTCGACGCTTAGTAGATTTGGTACTCTCTTGGTCTATCGAAGATGTTCGCAATGAAGATCTTTACAAAAACCAGGTTTGTCCACCATAAAGCTCTCACCACCCTCCTCATTGCAAGAAATTAAGTTGTAACACATGCAGATTATAGAGCACTATCGATTTCATTAAAGTTTGTTTGTTAGCCAAATGTCAAAAAATATATGAATATCACATCTGACCAAATGGGGTATTAACCATTAATTTTTATTTTTATTTTTTTATATACCAATAGAAAGTATGTTGTCAAGTTGGGGTAACATAAATTTCACATTTTAGGTTAAGTCTGTTTGTTCATTTGTTTTTTCTTTTTCTTTTTTTTCCCTCTTCTTTTCTTATATCTCTCATGCAACTATTGGGAAAACCTAGAACTTGTTATGATTAAGTAGTGTATGACATCAAATACAGAGTTCCTATATTGTGATTTGATTTATCTGCATACTTAGACCTGGCAGAAAATTTGATGATAATTTGGATGCGGTTACATATTATTTCTTTATGTTCCCATTTCCTAGGAGAGATATGGATCCTTGCAATTATGTTCAGATCATGTTGATCACACTTGTACACGTACTTAACTTTCCTCTCATGAAAATTGCAGTCCTAACCCTGAATGATTCACTAACAGTGAGACAGATCCCAGATGAAATTTTCAACAACAACAGAATACATGAATTCATTCACTTATCCACTTATTGAGGAAACACATGCTGACTTGTTATCAAGCATATCAACACTGCATCTAGCACCTAGGTGTGAAATATCGTCATTCAAACAAACCAAGGATTTTAAACCACCCAAAGACTTTTTTTACCGTGTTACACTTAAAAGTGAGTGGATTGCAGAAGAATGGGGGTTATGAACCTATGGTTGGAGACATCATTGCCTTGACAAATGTAAGACCAAAATACAAGGATTTAGACAGACCCAACAGACCCTTTCTAGTTGCTTTTGTTCAAAGGGTGAAAGACGACAATATTCTTACAATATAAGCCTCAAAGCCCATCTTGGCTGAAGAACGAGAGAACAAGAAGAGGGAAACTCTTTATGCTATTTGCCTGATAAACATGACAACAAATATCCGTATATGGAGAGCATTGAACTCTCAGCTGGAAGGAAAAAACTTAGATATCATTGGAAAAGTGCTGCAACCAAACTCTGCTGTAAGAAATCATAGTTTCCTTTAGTGTTGCATATTAATGTATTTGGAAATAATTCTCAGCAACTTTTTTTTTTTTTTTTTAACTTCTTGTAGGTAGCTAAAATTTGTACTTCGTGCATTTCGGAACACAATTGCAGTACTACCTATGCAGATGTGAGGTCCAGAATCTGCTCCTCCGATTTAAATGACTCCTAGAAAGCTGTAGTTCTCAGCTGTTTGGAAACTAGGAAATGCATTCATCAGAATACTGTCAAACTAATATGGGGTCCTCCGGGAACTAGGAAAACCAAGACAGTCGGTTATTTACTATTATATCTACTTAGAATGAAATGCAGAACTCTTACTTGTGCCCCGACGAATACTGCAGTTTTGGAAGTGACCCAGCGGCTTCTAAAGAATGTGACAGACTCACCCGTATATGATACTTATGGGCTTGGAGATATACTTTTATTTGGAAATGGGGAGTGGATGAAGATTGGTGATCGTCATGACCTTCTTGATGTATTCCTTGATAACCGAGTTACTATACTATATGAATGCCTTCTTTCATCAACTGGTTGGAAAGATACTTTACTATCAATGATTACTTTGCTCAACGAACCTAAACAGCAATATCATTTGTACTTCCTAATCTATGATTCAAAAAGTCCTAAATCATTTTTTAAGAAATTTAGTATTTTATTGAATAAGACTAAACATAAATGAGTCTAAAGAGTTACAAAATGATATGTCTATCAGTGTTTATAAAAAGTGGTAAAAAAACTCTATAGTCGTTTAATTTTAAAAACACTGCTATAGACTAGTCGGGTCTATTACCACGGTGCAATGCCGACACTACAAAATGCGGCTATAGCTCAAATAGACCTATACTTGCGTTTTTAGGAGCTACAGCCATGTTTTAAAAATGCGGCTATAGATTTTTTGTAGTGATAAAAGGAAAATGATTCTAAAACTCCAATTAAGAAATGATCTAGTAAACAATATTATCACTTGCATGTGTTCCTAATATTTCCATTTCTTTAAAAGTACAATAACTACGTTCTTGCCTTAATGTCTACATCAAATATAATAGGACCAAATTTCAAATATATGAAGAATACATGCCTATTGGATTCCGCCAACCAAATAAAAGGTCGGTGCTGTATTTTTGTTAACACCCATTGAATGAATGAAAAACAAAGCTCCACAACTCAAATGCAACACTGCAATGTAACAAAAGATGCTCCACTGTCTCCCCACTATTGGAGCACATACAACAACATCCTACAAGCTTGTTTTCTCTCTTAATTATAAGGGCATTGTTTGTTACATGTGTATTGAGTTTTTGCCTAATTAAAATATCGCGATTGAGAAGACCTCTCCCCCATACTATTATCCATACAAAGAAAGATTCCTCGTAAGTCTTTGTCTTAGTCTCTTATTTTCAACATCGTAAGTTTCTCTCTCTTTTTTTTTTTTTTTTTTTTTGGGTTAGAAAAGGTTAAATCATTGGGATGTTCATACAACTTTTTTTAATAAATACGATAAAATTTGCAATCTATAGCATTTACTTAGGTAATGACACAAACAGGTTCTTTTTGGTATAGGTGGAGTTCGAACCTAGATTTCTTAGTTGAGAGTAAGAATCTTTAAGGACTGACCACCTAAGATGTACTTAGTGTCTATCTAATTATTAAATATCATTTCATGAAAATTATAAGTGAAGTTTCGACTAAAAAACATGAGAATATGTCTTATATATTCATATATACAACTCCTAATAAACACAATATAATGGATATTTTTGTTTTTATTTTTTTTGTGTTTTCTAACATTAAAATTCCGCTTATTTTCGTAAGTAACATTTTATTAGCTAAATTAATTACACACACGTGTATATATGCATTATATTGGATATGCGTGTACCTAGGCTATGATGTGTGCGGGTATGTGGAAATCTATATGCATCTAAAACCTGAAACATAACATTTATTGTTACTATGCTCCAATTGAGCCACATCAGCAACTATATCATTATTTTTTTTTTTTCCAATTTTTCTATAATTGTTTTTTAACATTTATTTATTTTTAATAATTACTTTTTCTCCAACCTTTCTCATTCCCTTACATTTTCATCTCCCCACTACCCTCAACATTAATATCACTATTCATCTTTCCCTTTGTCTTCCTTTATTTTGTCTCTTCATCTTTCCCTTCGTCTTTTCCTCCCTTACCTTTTCATTCTTCAAAACTCTCAACCTTAATATCATTTTTCATTTTTCTTTTCATCTTCCTTAATTTTGTCTCTTCATATTCACACCATCTTACTATAAATTTGTCATTCTCTCTTCTAATCTTTGCATAGTTTGCCTCACAAAAAAGTTTTTTTTCTCTCTCTCTCTCTCTCTCTCTCAATATTTTTTGGAATATTTTTTTATTTTTCCTGCATCTCTGCTTTAAGTTGATAAATTTTTGTGTTCGCATAACTCTACTTTGAGTTGATGCGATTTAGTTTTGTTTTGTTTTTGTTTTTTTTTTTTTCGATTGTTAAATGCTATCCTATTAAGTTATAAAAAATTAAAGATAATATATATTATTCTATTACATGACATGATTTGGGTAATTTGGTGTTTATTGTTATATCTTTTAGTTTTACTTTTTTTTCCCTATCATCTTATTTTATTAAATATTTAAACTCAGCCATATCCTCCCTATAATTAAATTATTTATATTTTCTCTTTTTATTTTAAAATTAAACATATAATATTTTATTTAAATTCAAATAAATAAAATTGTACTAATTTTTTTTAACATTTACAATTTCTCCAACCTTTCTCATTCCCTTTACCTTTTCATCTCCCTACTACCTTCTATCTTAATATCACTTTTCATCTTTCTCTTTATCTTCCTTTATTTTGTTTCTTCTTATTATTATTCTTTTAGTATAAATTTGACATTCTCTCTTCCCTTTTATGCATAATTTTTCTTCACAAAAATTTTTATTTCTCTCTCAATTTTTCTTCTCATATTATTTTATTCAACATTTAAATTCAACCACATCCTCCATATGTTCAATTATTATTATTATTATTGAATTAATATATTAGATTGTATATTTTTTAAAAGTCAATATGTGTTATTTGAAATAATGTTTTAAATTAGAAGTTTTTTGTAGTGTAACATATTATATTTTGTAGTAGGATATTATATATAGTAAGATATGTATGAAAACACAATGCAATAAAAAAAAGTTATCTTTTATTTTATAGTGTGAGAACTATTATACTAACTTATAACCATGTATACTATAAATATGTATGCGAATCAACTCTTATAGGTATATTTTTCTCCACAACATAGATCGCCATCTCTTTTTTTCTCACAATCAATAAATCATATATCATAAATTGGAAATATAAAATAAAATAAAATGAATTTTTTTTTCATCATATGAACATATGAATACATCTGGCAATATATAACTCTTCAAATTCATAAGATACATGATTACTTAGATTATATAGTAAAAAAAGACCAACTTATCCATCATGACATTGGAATATCATCTAGATATAATTATATAAAAATACCGTTTTGTTAATGTTGTCTCATAAACCAAAAGTACCATCTATATAGCTAATAATATCTTTAAAGAGTAACATATGACGGAGAATTCTTAATTTGAATAGCAGATTTTATATGTAAGGGCTCCATTTGTGTAGGGTCCCCAACAATACATTTCTTAGAGAGTGGGACGAAGGGCTAGGTGCTAACAGACTTCCAACGGGTCCTCGGGCACCTTTCCCCTTAGAGGGGGATTAATCCCAGTTCTTTCTTGGCTTAAGGTTGCTCCTCGGCGTCTGTCTGAGGAGAGGCCCTTTCCCAAGAGGGGCTCCTCGCATTATATATCCCCCTCGGTTCATCCTAGCCTTACAACTGTCGATCATCCAGGCCACCGCCTGAGAACCTGTCCCATCAACCACGTTTCCACTCCTGCTATGGGTTGCGGCACCCAAGGTTGCGCTGTTTAGGAGTCTTCTCCACATAAATGCAGCTAGGAGGTTTGGTGGGATGCATTAAGTGCGGATGTGACCACTTGTTCTGGGTTTGTCCCCCACCTGGAACTAGACTAGGTATGCCGAGGAAGGGGGTGTCCTCGGCATGGATACAAAAAGGGCTAAAAATCCCTAAACAACAGCCTGGGACAACTGTCCCTCCTCGGCATGGGCCTTGGGCCAGCCTGAAGGTGGGCCGAGGCATCCAGGCCCACGGGCCCCACAATAGCCCCTCAAAGCCCTGCTGCACGTTCCCTCGGACGGGGAGGAGGGTTTTGATATCCACGGCCCTCATATTCCGGAGGGCCTTCCGCTAGCTGGTTCTTCCCCAAATAGTTAGTTTGACGCTTCAATTATTCGGTAAGTGGTTAGTTTTCCATGGGCTTGAGTCCGAGGACCATGCAAGGCCTTGGTTCTGTCTAACGCTTCTGTTCTTCTGTAAGCATCTAGTTTCCCCATAGGTTTGGGTCTTTGGACCATGCAATACCTTGGTTCTGTCTAGTGCCCAGGTATGATTGCGTGGTTAGTTTCCCCATAGGCTTGAGTCCGAGGACCATGCAAGGCCTTGGTTCTGTCTAACGCTTCTGTTCTTCTGTAAGCATCTAGTTTCCCCATAGGTTTGGGTCTTTGGACCATGCAATACCTTGGTTCTGTGTAGTACCCAGGTATGATTGCGTGGTTAGTTTCCCCATAGGCTTGAGTCCGAGGACCATGCAAGGCCTTGGTTCTGTCTAACGCTTCTGTTCTTCTGTAAGTAACTAGTTTCCCCATAGGTTTGGGTCTTTGGACCATGCAATACCTTGATTTTGTCTAGTACCCAGGTATGATTGCGTGGTTAGTTTCCCCAATAGGCTGAGTCCGAGGACCATGCAAGGCCTTAGTTCTGTCTAACGCTTCTGTTCTTCTGTAAGTAACTAGTTTCCCCATAGGTTTGGGTCTTTGGACCATGCAATACCTTGGTTCTGTCTAGTACCCAGGTATGATTGCGTGGTTAGTTTCCCCCATAGGCTGAGTCCGAGGACCATGCAAGGCCTTGGTTCTGTCTAACGCTTCTGTTCTTCTGTAAGTAACTAGTTTCCCCAAAGGTTTGGGTCTTTGGACCATGCAATACCTTGGTTCTGTCTAGTACCCAGGTATGAATTGCATGGTTAGTTTCCCCATAGGCTTGAGTCCGAGGACCATGCAAGGCCTTGGTTCTGTCTAACGCTTCTGTTCTTCTGTAAGCATCTAGTTTCCCCATAGGTTTGGGTCTTTGGACCATGCAATACCTTGGTTCTGTCTAGTGCCCAGGTATGATTGCGTGGTTAGTTTCCCCATAGGCTTGAGTCCGAGGACCATGCAAGGCCTTGGTTCTGTCTAACGCTTCTGTTCTTCTGAGCGGTTAGGAGTTCGTCCTCGGATCGTTTACTGGGAGTGGTTTTTCCTTGGGTCGGACTGTTGGCTCTACGTCGCTCTGGGCAGGGGTGGTTTGGACCCTGATCTTACATGCGGCCTGGACCTCGCCTTCAATTACGAGGCGTCCCTTGACCGTTCGCGCTCCGCCCTTGACGTTTCGATGCACGAGGCACGCCCTCATCAATGTCCTCGTGAATTGATAAGAATCCAGCGGCCCGTGGTCCCTTGGGATTTGGCCAGAATTAATTCCGCTGGTAATCCCTCCTTCGAACTCTGTGTGGCTCAACTCCCACCGATTTTCGCCTTCTATGTAAGACGTTTTGAGGGAAACATTTCTCTTCATTCCATGGACCTTCCACCACAACCAGTAATACATCCTTTCACCTCCTTGAGCCCCTTTAACAGCACCGCCAGGATTGTGACCAAAGTTGGGAGATATGGGGTC